>RXID01022279.1:487437-1204518 GCA_005019695.1 Trichopus zeylanicus subsp. travancoricus | reverse complement strand
GAAATACAGTGAAAGTTTAAAATTTTCAAATTTCACATTACAAGTTTATTATTTTGTACATTTAAAAATAGACTACCTTCAATATTTTTCTTTATAAATACGTCCAAATTTTATTTATTTTATAAATAGATTTTACAAAATAAGTATCGAAGTTTTCAAAGCTTCAAATTTAAAATTACACGTTTCAATTGTACATTTACAAATAAGACCCCTTCACTATTTTTTATTTAAATAAGTCTATATTTTTAATCATATTTTAACTAAAAATTTTAGAAAACACAACTTAGTGTTTGTATATTTATAATTACAAATTTAATATTTATAAATTAAAGAATAGACCCTCAAATTTTTTTAAAAAATAACTGTAAAATTTTTTAAAAACTAATTTTTACTATTTTTTACATTTAAGAATAGACCACCTTTAATATTTTTTTTATAAATACGTCCAAATTTTATTTATTTTATAAATAAATTTTACAAATAAGTCATCAAAAGGTTTCAAAGCTTAAAATTTAAAAATACAAGTTTCATGTTGTACATTTACAAATAGACCCGTTCAATATTTTTTTTATAAATAAATCTATATTTTTAATCATATTTTAAATAAAATTTTACAAAAAAGACATTAGTGTTTTTATATTTATAATTACCAATTTAATATTTATAAATTAAAAAATAGACCCTCAAATTTTTTTTTAAAATAACTGTAAAATTTTTTTAAACCTAATTTTTATATTTTTACATTTAAAAATAGACCACCTTTAATATTTTTCTTTATAAATACGTTCAAATTTTATTTATTTTATAAATAAATTTTACAAATAATTCCTCGAAGGTTTCAAAGTTTAAAATTTAAAATTACAAGTTTCATGTTGTACATTTACAAATAGACCCATTCAATATTTTTTTTATAAATAAGTCTATATTTTTAATCATATTTTAAATAAAATTTTACAAAAAAGACATTAGTGTTTTTTATATTTATAATTATAAATTTAATATTTATAAATTAAAAAATAGACCATTAAATTTTTTTAAAAAAATAACTCTAAATTTTTTTTAAAACTAATTTTTACAAATACACCCCTCGCCGGAGGCCTGACGGCGCGCCGGACGGCCCGCCGGCACGCGGCCGCGGACGGCCTCCGCACGCGGGAGCGGAGACGGACGCCGAGGCCGTTCCGCCCCCGCGTGCCGGGGACGGAGGCCGAGGACGGCGCGCCGGCACGCGGGAGCGGACGGCCAAGGCCAAGGCCGTCCGTCCCCGGCACGCGGGCGCGCCGGCCTCGGCCTCCGTCTCCGGCGGAACGGCCTCGGCCTCGGCCTCCGCGTGCGGGCGCGCCGGCCTTGGCCTCCGTCCCCGGCACGCGGGGGCGGAACGGCCTCGGCCGTGGCCGTCCTCGCCCGCGCCCGCATGCGGGCGCGCCGGCTTCGGCCTCCGTCCCCGGCACGCGGGGGCGGAACGGCCTCGGCCGTGGCCGTCCGCGCCCGCGTTTCGGCGCGCCGGCGCCCCGGCCTCCGCCTCCGCTCCAGCCGCCGGCCTCCGCCTCCGCTCCCGCCCGCCCGGCCTCCGCCTCCGCTCCCGCCCGCCCGGCCTCCGCCTCCGCTCCCGCCGCCGGCCGCCGCCACCGCTCCCGCGGCCGGCCGGCCGGCCTCCTCCTCCGCTCCCGGCCGCGCGACGGGGTGTTATTTGCAAAACTTCGAATTTCGGGGACTTTTCTGTATATCGAAATAATTTCCGGGGGTTTATTTGCAAAAATTCGAATTTGGAGGAGGTTTTTGTAAATCTGAGTTCTTTCGGGGTGTTATTTGCAAAATTCCAAATCCGGGGGTTAGATATAAAAAATAAGTTTTTAGGGGTGTATGCGTAAAAATAATGGAATAAAATCGGAATTTTTTTGTAAAATTTTGATTAAATAACAATAGGGCTGTGGGTAAATATGGGCAAATTTGAGAGATAAAGTAATTACGGAAATTACAGAAATTAACCGTAATTAATGTTAATTACGGGGTCACCCGTAATTATCCCTAAATATAATCATTTGAAATCTCACTTATAATTAGGTACTCAACTGATTAGACATCACAATTCACTCCTCTCCCATCCGTACAGTTTCAGAGTAATCGATATTTGCAAAAGAGCCCCTGAACAAGTCATATTTACGGTCCCATTTTTACAAACAAATAAAGCTGATCAATTTCACAAAAGTCCCCAAATCTTTTATACGCCAGTCCTGAACGAAATATTTCATCCTGATTTTTCAGGAAAGTCATCATAAATTTTGAAACTACAAATAAGTTCTTTGGAACAAAACAAATAGGATTTTTTTTGGATTAAGTATGCCTATTCTCAATGTCACATACAATCATGCAATATGTAAACCTCAGAACAGACGTAAGCTTGTTTGGAAGTTGTTGCAGGAGCTTGACAACCTTTGGTGGTGAAAGCAAGAAAGTTTCGAGCACGAAGGTCGGTGATCTCATCACTGCTAACTGCCGTTGGGACCAAGAGAAAGTTTGATCGATCATTGTTCTCTCCCAAGGTTGTTGATAGCATGCTAGATCTATATATTTCCTTGATAAACGAGAGTGATTGCTTGATTTGGGAAAATCAAGCTGTTGGCGTCCATTCAATGAAACCTAGCGCGAAGCTTTCATGGACAATTGATCACATAGAAGAAGGATTAGGATAATAGTTCGATTTGGAACTCAAAAACCTTGCTTAAAACCAAAATGTCTCTATGAAAGTTGTTTGATCTCTAGTTTGCCTTTATGTGTAGGAGATCTCATATATTCTTGTCCTCTATTATTGACACTTGTATTTTGAGAATAGTCAAAATATATATCTTTTTTTTTTTAAATATTTCTATTATTCATCATATTTGCAAACATAATTTAGCATTTCATTAGTCTGTTAAACTAGAATCACTATTATTTGAGCGAACGAGGTTTATTTTACAATTTAGATGAGATAAAAAATGCGAATTTAGAAAAGCATTATCTTATTATTTGTATATGTATATTATTTAATAAAAAAATTAAATGGATAAAAATAAACCTCACAGTAAAATTACGAAGAACCAATAATAAATTTGATATTCAACCCAAATCCGATTATAAGTTGCACATAAATGTGAATATATTATTTGTTTATATGGGTATGAAAACTCTAGTGGGTATCCACATGCGCACATGGGTCCAAACCAAACCCTACCTGCGCACAGCGCTACATCTATTCCTTCAGAAGTTCAAGCACGGCTCTTTTGCCTGCTATCTGTGTTCTGAGAATTATGGGTGCTCAAGTTCCAAACCTCTGTTCCCTGTGTGGCCTGAATTATGAGAGCATGAAGCATATCTTCCTTGGTTGTATGCACAGCTTGGCTTTCTGTAATGAGCGTCTGCAGAGGGTTAATTTTTTCCATGAACTTGGATATTGCTGCCGTCACTGATTTTCTGTGTGTAATGCTTCATCTTATCCATCTAGTGTCTTTCAGAGATCTACCACAGCTATTACTCAGGAGGATGCATCTTTGTAGCACTTGGAATCTGAAGTTTATTGCTTGATTAAGAAACTGGATGCTTACTCGATCAGTTGCTTAGTTGACAATTGGCAGAGAAAATAATAATCGAGCTTGTCACAATGATTCCATTTTCTAATCCATCAGACAGTCAACAAGCACTGAGAATACAAATCACACAGATTTTCAACAACAAATAAATGAAGTGGTTGGATGGTCAAGGTCTATAATTTCATTTCCATTAATCATTTACCCTTTCACTTTGAGTTTATTCTATCAGTTTCTGTCAACACAGCTCTTCAGTATCAGGAACACGAGCAGAATTCCTTTGCTATCTTTCCACCAACACCTCAATTCTGGAAACAAATCCACCAAACTGTAGACAAAACCATGAGAATCACCTCTATATGCTCATATCCAATGCCCAGATTATGCCTTCTCTTTGGATCCCTTGGTTGCTCTACCCAAAAGTACACTTGCCTTTGTTGCGCCATAATAAACTGGCAGAGTACCAGGGAGAATGAGAAAGTTCCAGCCGATGGGGGATCCTCCAACCAAATGTATTCTGACTTGCGGCTTTCCCGACACCAATGGTTCTTTGATCTCTCCTGTAGCTTGCTCCAATAACTGCTCGGATATGTTCAGCAGGCAACCAGGTTCGGGTGTAAGAGGGACCTGACCAATTTGGGGTTGTGATGCCGGGTTCTTTTCCTCTTGGAGATTGTCAGGCTGGTCTGCTTTAGTTGTTTCAGTTGATAGAGGCTGTTCACTGGGCTTCAAAGAAGAATCACCATCAGTCATCAGCTGCTTTATCAACTCAACCATTGCCTTCAATTCTGTAAAATATTTTGGCAGGGCAACATCGTTAATGAATGCAAGAAGTGGCAATACATCCAATTCAGCATCAATACCTTCTTCTTTAAGGTTCTTTCTGAATCAACATTTTTTATTCAAAAAATCCAGAAGCAATGGCCATGAAAGTGTTTTGTGAAGCAATTGAAGTTCTTGGTTCAGGTGTAATAATATTTAGTAGTGGCATGGTGGGCAGAAAGAACTGTGAGTTAGGAGACATTATAACTGGTTAAGGGAGAGACTCTTAACATATGATTATCTGCTAGATAAGAAAAAATGTAAAGGGAGATGCAAGGTTGATCATTGCTTGAGAAGAATTTCAAGTAAAGATCAAGTTTTGTTATAAACATCAACTTTGTGCAAAAATTTCAGTTTATCTCTCAAATTTTAAAAATTGCTCTTTCTTTACCTTCAAATTCACCTGCTGCAACATCTCCAAAAAAGAAAAAAAAAACGAGGACAAGGTATAGCAAATGCCCCAGACCCCAACGTCTACATTTCTACCATCTCCACTCAAAAAAGGTAACAAGATTTTAGCCTGAGTCAAAAACAAACTTATGAATACCCTGTTAAAATTCATGAGTTAGATCATCCATTGATTGCTAACACAAGAATAAGGCAGGGATATCATTTAAGATTTATTGCATTCAGTTTATATGTGAAAAAAATAGATAAGATTTAATAATCAACAAAGTCCATGGTGGCAGAGGCAAATATCCTAGGCTTTTGAATTTGATGGGGCACAGATGGCAGACGCAATAAACAACTTTGCAGGAGCAATTTCAAAACTTGATAGGACATAAAGGCAAGGAGAAAACAAGAAAAACGTCCAGGAATGTGCATGCAACAAGATATGCAGTGCGAAAAATCAGTCTTAAAATGTGATGAATGTATGAGGCTAAAGCATGAAAACATGCATGGGATGAAAATAACACACAATCAGTTTAAGAGAATGGCAAGACCTACCATAGCTAGTCAAGATTATGGACATTAAATTCGAAAGTACCAAACAATTTAGGTGTACTAAAACAGAGAGTTAACCAAACTTGGACAAGATATAAGATTTGAGTGAGAAAACTGGTAATTATTCAAGAATAATGTGAATTGAACTAAAGAGAATTAGGAATGAGATCAAATTTAGCAAAGAACAAAAAACATGGCAATTGGCATAGTTACAAAGGGAAAAGCAAAGAGATACCCATTTTTAAGTATAGAATAACTGCAGACTGCTTTCTCCTCTAGCAAAAGGAGTAGACATTGACTTGATTTCCTACTGAGATTTGTATGTAGGAAAAATGTGTTGCTTTTGGTAAAATGCATCAAATATAAGGTGACAAAATTTCAACAAGACTACAAGAGTACTGTACCAAATACTATCAAATTCATATTGTTGCTCCCCTTAAACTTATGAGAGCAATCCCATCGCATACCAAGAAAGAAAATCATAATCAGCAAGAATAAGATAGACTCCATAATTTGATTGTTGACCTTCCAATAAAGACTCCATAATTTGATTGTTGACCTTCCAATACTGTTTTTTCATGGCATTCAGCCAGAAACTTAAAAAGAGAACAGAGAATATCCTATCAGAATTACCAAAATGTTGAAAACTTGAAATCACATGGAACAAAAAAGAAATAGACAAATAAGAACTCAGGAAAAAAAGTGCTCCAGGACCAGGAGGCACAATGGTTGTACTAGAAGTAAAAACCAACAAAGTGTGAATGAGAGATAAAGCCAGAAAAATTGCACAATTGATGACCACAGGAGGGAACTAAGTGTCAGTAAAAGGGGTTTTCATATAAATCAGCTAGCCATCTAGGGTTAAACTACATGGCTCAAAATGGCAATGACAAGTGTTGTTTCTGTTGGCTGTGGGAATGTATAATAGACAACCCATAAGGTATAAGATGCAGATGGCAAATGAACTAAGAAGGAAAACAAGCTATTAGCTTTGTGTTCATCGCATTCAGGATGTGTACTTTTATCAAAGTAAGCATCATTAAGCAGCAAGCTAGCTAGAATTAATTTTGTAGCTCCAAATTTGAAACAACGGTTGGTTCTGTAAAGTTGTATTTTTGTGAAAGTATAAGCATCACTAAACAACAAGCTATCTAGAATCGATATTGTAGCTGCAAATTGGAAACAAGGATTGGTTCTGTAAAGGTGTATTTTTGTCAAAGTAAAAGCATCATTAAACAACAAGCTATCTAGAATTGATATTGTAGCTGCAAATTTGAAACAAGGGTTGGTTCTATAAAGGTGTATTTTTGTCAAAGAAAATGCATCATTAAACAACAAGCTATCTAGAATTGATATTGTAGCTGCAAATTTGAAACAAGGGTTGGTTCTATAAAGGTGTATTTTGTCAAAGGAAAAGCATCATTAAACAACAAGCTATCTAGAATTGATATTGTAGCTGCAAATTTGAAACAGGGGTTGATTCTGTGAAATGTACAACAAACATTTAGCTATTAGAGTGTCAACAGAAAATTCATTAAGAAACCATAGAGCAGAAAAGTGTGAGGCCTTTTGTGCTCATTCCGTTCAGAAGATGTCAACATAAACATGATCAAGCAGATATTCTGCATATGCCCTCATTAGGTATTACTGCAGCTAAGCTTAGATATAAGATATAAAGATGGTGTACTTACGTTTCTGAATTTCATGTGCTGCTTCACAGTTCCGAAAATCAGGAGCTTTCAGTAGCTTCACCGCAAAAGGAAATCTCATTAGGCTTTCAATGAGGATTTGATGGATGAGGTTCAAATAGGCAATAAAAGTAATACTATCACAGATATTGCCTTGCTAGTTGTTTACCTATGAGACATTTACTCCCTACTTTAGGGAAAAAGAATGATTATGTAGGAAAAGCAGAAAAGATGAAAAGCGTATTGTGAAACCCATTATTATATATGATGAAATTGCTTTGCCAGCTATTGTTTACATTAGTGTTAACTTAAATTAAATTGAACCGTTGAATCATCATCCAACTAAGCAGCCTTCATCCAACTACTAAATTTCAAGTAGACCTAAAGACGGACGGCTTATAATATTGATCCTAACAATTAAGTTCAACTCAGAATCCTCAAACTACGTTATCGCTCTAACTTCCTTACAATAACTTCAGTTTTTTGAGGCACCCAACCAAAACTCAATTTTCTATTTGAAGAACAGTTCTAAGAACAATAGGTTTTTGAAGACCAAGGAATTAGCAAATTCGTGCAATTCACAAGAAAAATGGCTGTATATGAAGAAATCAACGGAAATACAATAGAATCGTAAGAAGAATCTCTACCATATCATGAAACAGAATTCACAAAGGTCGGATATTTCTGGGAAAATTTCCCACAGGAGCTGAAATCGAGCACAGAAAGGCAGGGAAACAAATAAAAACAACAATAAAAGGAAGAAATTAGAGCAAAATGTGGGAAGGCACCTCGAGGAAGAAAGGGCGGAGGTCTCTGACGATGCGCCGGATCTTGAAGTAGCTGGAGTCGCCGAAGCCAGAGATATCCCAGGCTTTCCTCTTCCTGCTCTCTTCGTGCACTTGATCGGCGTTTTGGGTCGTCCGCGCCGCCGCCGCAGTCGTCTGGATTGGAGGTGAAGGGCTCGGTTCCGCCATTTCCGTCGAGCCCGAAAACACGAAGCGATTCGAAGTTCGCAAAAACAGTGCGGGTTGGGCTCGAATTATATCGGTTGAACCGGACCTCTCATTAGAGAGCTTTTTACGTAAACGCCCCCACCCATCGACCCCCTCCCCAACCGGGACCAAAAAACAGTTTCATATTTACAGTTAAACCTCTGATTTTCAAAAATTACGCATTTTCACTTCGATCAACCGAGAACTCTTCCATTATCAATCATTATCCGTTGGGATATCTCCTTCTTTATATTGACCCATTGAACTATGTTCATTAGCTTTCCATTAACAAAAATCAAAACAAAGAGCTCACACAATGAAATTTTTACAGAAAATTAAAAATAAAGATAAATATATACTTTCCAAACTATCTGGGAGAGACTCATAAATATGATATTTCTAAAGGGCTTGCGTAACAAAATATGTTTAAAAAGATTCATCCCCTAAACTAAATATTTGCCCTGTTCACACTCGTTGCTTCTATGCGAGAGTAGTAGGCATAATTATAATTATATTAATAATATTATTATAAAAATATAAAATTTAATTATAAAAAATGATTTTCATATATTTATATTATAAATTTTAAAAATATTTCTAGATAGCTCCGAAAAAAATTATGCATATACATAACAAAATATGCGTGCAACTGTCAAAAGAAAAAAAAAAACTTAAATTTGTTTTATATAGGATTTGAACTTTTGTTCTTTAATTCAAAAATCTAAATATTAACTATTTTACACTAATGAAACATGGATATATTGATCAGACAACGACATAGGTTCAAACCCTTGGTTCGTAAGTTCTTATTGATTCATCTGCAAAAAGCATGTCGGGGGAGGTTCTGACGACATATACTTAAATGCCAAGTTAGCGGCGGAGAAAAAATAACTGTAAATGAAATAAAAAAATAAAAATAAAAAATAAAAAAGACTTTTTATTATTATTATTTTTATGGATATATAAATAAATGGGAATAGAGATAAGTGTATCTTAAAAGTTGTGAAAGTATATGTATATCAAATATTAGTGTGGGTACTCCTACGAAAAATAGGTAGTTCCCCAGTACACGATATGGGTTTTAGTTTGGCTCGAGCTTTTTTAATCGATCTATCGAATTCAAGAGTCAATTCTCATAATTGGCCCTCGACTCTCGACTCTCGAGAGTAGAGGAACTAAGGATATGACGGTTAGACCTCAAACCTCAAGGGAAATATAATCGCAAATTAACCTTGAGATTGGCGTGGGACAACGTTCTTGTTGTCATTTTAATAATTTTATTATCATGCCAATGTGGTGGGTTCATAACTTTATTATCATGTACACAAAATGCATCAAAACAACGAAAAAAATTGCTAATTTCACTGTTTAGTCTTATTTTAGTTTGAGATTTTGAAATTATCTAAGTACCACTTAAAAATAGGGAGGGAGCATGAAATTTTTGGGAAAGTCGGAGAAATGCATTAATAAAGTTAAAAACCCAAAAAATACATTTGTATTTAATTAATTTTGAGCATATATAACAATTTAAAAAAACCAAATTTGAAATGGAGATCAAGACTATTTGAGAGTCTTGAGTATAAATATACATGAAAATAATATTAAAGTTGAGGCGTGATAATTAATCAATAGACGAAATTCAATGATTTGAAAATTACTTGAAGAAAGCTTAAAAGATCAAACTTGGCTCCACTAAGTTTGGATTTTTATTTATTTAGTTGAGTTGAGAATTTATCTTGAGATTAATCTTTTAAGTTATTTATCGCGTAGGATTCTGCAGAAAATTCTTAACAGAGTTTTTCTAACTGAACCAGATATTCAATTCAGAAACGGATGTCTCGTTAACAAGGTGGTTTGACAAAACTGGATGTCTAGTTTAGAAAGTTTGCCAAATCTACATAACTAACAGTTAATTTTTTGACAGTTGGAGAAAATCGAATTAGGAGATCTCACTCCCAACAATTTATTTCGACTCATAAGGTATAAATAGATATGATTGAGTTGTTCTTAATAAGTTTTCTAACTTGATTTATCATTTAAAAAAGAGATCAAACCTCTCATACTTTCTAGTTAAGAAATATTCTAAGATTTTTAATCTCAAAGCAAATTCTCATTACTCTAATTCTTAACCTTTGAGTGATTTTGTAGTGAACTTAAAATATATTATCTTTTTCTTCTACTTGCAAACACTCATAGGTGTTAAGAGTGTGAGAGTATAAATATTTCTATTTAGAGTAGATCTTTTCGGTAAAAGAAATATTAGTTTGTACGAGTGTGACTTCACCCTAATAAAATGACATACTTAGTTTCACCCGAAGGAAGCAACATTTCAATTTAGAGTAGTTTGCAAATGTTTGATTTTATCTCAAGAAACGACATTACTAGTGGAATAATCTAAGTCCTCAAAAAAGACAAAGGCGGTGGAGAAAGAACTGTTGGTATCTGAACCATGTAAAAAATATGGTACACTTTTTTGTCTTTATTTGCATTATTGCACTTGTGGTTGATTAAAAATTGATTGAAATTAATTAAAATTTTGAATATAATTATTTTAAAATTTATATTGAAGCTTGATCATATTTATAATCATAATTTGTATTTTATTTCCTTTTTCATTTCCCCTAAAAAGTTGCCACATGGGCCAACAATATTTCCATATACCATGATTATTATAAACAACACAAAAATGTAGAAAAATCATAGCTATATTATCATATTTAAAAAAAAAATGGCTCAACAATAATATCAACTAATCTATTAAACATCGTTTGCTTCAGGATTAAGGTCAAGTTTAAGTTCAAAATCAAGACTAAAATACAAAAAAATAATTTGGTTAAATATTTGGTGTTTGGATGCTAGTCTGGTTAATGAATGGTTTAAATTTTTTTTGAACGTTTATACCTTTGCTATATTATTTATTAAAGTTTAAATGAATAAATGTAAGGGTAGTATGGTAATTTACTTTTTAAAGTAACATAAAAATAATCTAACTATCTTTTTAGTGTTTGAATGATAGACTGGTTAAAATATGATGATCCTGATCCTGATTTTAAACCAAATGTACCCTTATTTTCTCTATAAACATGAGAGATTCTATGGTAGAGATGCAAGCCAAAAACATATGGGAAAATTTTTTGAAGTAATCTATATTAAAAACTAGCAAATAACCACCAATATTATTATGTAAGAAATTTTTTTATCACTATTAATAAAAAAATTATTTATGTTATAATTAAAATTTACAAATAACCATCTTATTTTCAATATTATTTTTAAATTTACTTTTTATTGTTTATTTTAATTGAAAATACTATTATATTCCTAATTATTTAAATTTTAGTATAATATTTGATTGTTTTTAATTATTTTTATTCCTTTTTATTTTAGAGTAACTAAAATTTATCATTAAAATCTTGTTTTAAATAAAATTCTTATATATAAAAAATTGATATAACCACCAAATTAATATTTGAGGTGTTTTGATTATTTTTTTTTTTAGATAAAAAAGTTTCGAACACTGAAATACCTATTCTCTCCAGCTTCACTAGATGCCGATGATAAATAATATTTAATTTTTTTATAAGCTAAGAAAAAAAGGGCAATATTAAAAAAAAATATTTTTTACACTTAATTTTAAATATTAAGAGATACAATAGTTTTTATATTAATTTAAATATTATAAAATAAATAAAAAGATATTGACTGGGAGGTAGTTATTTTAAAATTTTAATTTTAATACAAATAAAAACTAATTTTTTCTAAATTTACGGTAATACATATATTTACTAAAGTTTTTGTTAAATAAAAGCTTTCACACAAATGATCAAAAGTTGAGGGTGTATATGGAAAAGAAAGAGGGGTCTTCTTCGGTAGCCGTTATCAAACCGAACTGCCCGGGTGTAGTCGGTGATCCAGTTCCCAGGTGGGGAATGGCCAGCGCTCGGCTGCCGAAGAAGGCCCCGAAGACGCGAAGCCGGCAAAGGAGCCGAAGTCTTCCAAAGAAGCCGGAGAGAAGGTTGCGAAGCCAGTCCGAGAGCCGGTTAGGGTTTCAGGGAAGGGGAAGGAGGACAAGAAGCATTTTACGGCTTTTGAGTACGACGACAGCGTCTACGAGCTTGTAAGTAGTTTCTTCTTGGTTTTTTTTGGGTTTTGTTGGTTTTATATAATTTTTTCTTTGTTGCGATTTTCAGTTGTGGATTAGAAGGATGAGGTGATGCTGGGTCCGGAGGGGGAGAGGGAAGAATCCGTATGTGCCCATTGTTAAGAAGAGAGTTCTTGAATGTTGAATTTTTCTCTTAAAGTTAATCTATTTTTTGTGTTATTTTTATACATGGAGAGAGATGGTGATGATTTGATTGGATCTTCTCCTGCCTTTTTTTTTCGTTTTTCTGTATATGTTCGATTGGGTGAATTATGAGATTTCTAAACGAATCCATTATGAACTATTTGTTAGTGGAAAATTGCAAGCTTTTCCTTGTGATTCCTTTTTCCCCATTTGTGGCTTGATTTCATATCCATTCTTTCTCTTAGATGGATATTAGCTTAGAAAACCAGATATGATTTCCATTAAATGAAATGATAAATTCATTGGAAAGTTCAATTTCGTATGCATTTGCACTTAATGGATATATATGTTAGCTTGAGATCAGTGTTTGTGAACTTCTTTCCTGTCTATTGTATTTTTTTTTTTTTTGTTATGATAGTCTAGCCTCCACTTTTGTTTGTTCATAAAGATGTGTTTTGGATATTGCATACCCAAGTTTCTGCTTCTTTTACATCACATAAAACTATTTCTTTTGTGATAGGGCATTTTCCACTGGACAACAGCTCTACCGCCCAGAAGAGGCTAACAAAAAAGGAGGTGGGACCTGGGAAGCAAGAGACAGGAGGGAACTTTTTTATATCTTTCATTTTGATGATGTCCCTGAATGTGTAGTTCATTATTTTCCAATTCATAAGCAATTGCCACCTCAAATAGAGTATCCGGATTTTTATTGTACAAAATATTTATGACACTACTCAAAGGAAACTACAGGTGATAACTGCGGAGGATTCTGATGGAGAGAAGAAATGTGGGATTGGGGTGCTTCTTAAGAAAACAGAAACCCAACAGGAAAAAGATGCTTTCCAGCAATGCTGCCAGAGATGATACAGCTCTGAGATCTAATAACCTTATTGAAGCCAATAAATCCAAGAAGACTGAAAAGTCTACTTTTGATGTCTCTGATTACCATGCAATTCTGGAAGAATTTAGAGCATGGACTGGAGATTAACACTGGGACAAGTGGTTGGAAAAGCTTCAAGGGATTCATGCTTCATGCAACTCGAAGGAAGATGCACCGGTAAGTACTATCAGTAGTGAAAATGCACCTTTCTTAGGCATTGTGCTTTATGGGTTTTTTTGTTATGGATACTAAAATATTTTTGAGGGATGAGTCTTCTCTATGTTTGTTAATTTATAGAATGTTCCTTATGAAACTTACTGTAGTGACCTGTCATTTTATCTAGAAGCTTGTCTACTGAAAAAATGTAAGCACTTAGCAATTTAGTAATGTTTTAATTTGTAAATGAGGCAATCCTTATTTATAAAGATGAAAACTTGCAAATATGATGATGAAAATGTTCAAATTTTGTTGTGTTATTAACTTCATGTTAACTGTATTATAGTTCATTTATATATTTCTCAATACTTTGTTCCCATGGAATGTTGTGGTTTCTAGGGTGGTGGAAGAATTTGCTGACCGGAAACCGCTGTTCTCTGGATAACTGCCACTTGAGAAGGCGTCATTTGATGCTTTTGGTTCTGATTTCCACAAGTATAACCAGAAGATGAGGCAATTGGACTTCAACCTAGAGGTTGTGGGATTCCTATGGATCAATTCCAATTCAGTCTAATCTTTGCTTGGTTTATATCTTATCAATTCATTCGGACATCAGAACATTATTGAGGACTAGGTATTGGCAATTCTGTTTGCATTGCTTTATAAACTCATTGTCAGACACATCTTATCTTTTATAACTACCCTTCTTTAATCTTTCTATATAATAATTTCACATATCCACTTGCATCGATATATGTCTCTGCAATTGAGGCTGCTATATTATTGCTATTGACAATTCAATTCATTTTGGTTTAAAATATTGAATTTTAATTTTACAACATAGTTCATGGAATTTGATGATGTTTTTGTTGAATGTATAAGTGATTCTCTTTTCCAGAGAGGCAGAAAAATACTGTATTAGCTACACGTTTTCTGAACAAAGAGTTGGACCCTTCAACAATTGTGAATATGTCTCCAAATGAACTAAAGGTGTGCATTCATTTCCATTTATTTCTCTCGTGAATATACTTTGCTTCTCTTGTTTCTGGCTGTTCCACTAATGTCTACATGGGATTATGCCAACCAAGGTTTCAGTTTGCAGATGCATTTTCGTGCTTGCAGCATGTTTTTAAATGCCAAAAAACATTATGGTACATGTTTCCTAGAAATTGAAAAAACTCTTTGTATGTTATGTGTCTGATTACATAATTACTATGAAACTTCCGATGCTAGGTTTGTTCCTCATTGCTGTATATATCCTTGAAGGCTGTCATATACATGGTTGTTTTTTAACTCTACTGTTTTAACATTGTAGGATGGTTTAACTGCAGAACACTGCAGGAGCCTCAAGTATCAGAGACAATGCAGGTTATTGTTTTTTCTTCATTGTAATTATATGTAAACGTATTAGACATACAAAACTTAATATCTCATGGGATTTCAAGTGACTATTTTTCACAAAATTGCATCAAAATGCAATTATTTTGCCAGTTTTCTTATTAAATTCCCCTTTGAATCTACTACACCCTATTTGGTTTGCGCAAGCAGATGACTGATGCTCGATGCTCAATATCCATGGAGAAAAAAGTCAGTGTTTGCAGATATCATCCATTCTTTGGGACATGGAGACCAATATCAGGTTTGTTCATTCCTAAGTGGCAGGTTCTCTTCTCTGGTCTTCAACTGTTACCATATCTATTATCTAATTTCTTTCTGGTGATGTACCTTGTGTTTGTTATTCAGAAAGAAAGAATTAACAGATTTCTCATTGCATTCTCCCTGTTTTTATCTGATTTCCCCAGCTGGAGTGCCTTGCTTGCAGGCACACGTGGTATGTGACCCAAGACAATATTGCATCTTTAACAATTGGTACATCAAAAACCAGTCAAAACATAAGCATGATACCGCATGCTCTGATGAACCAAGAAGCCGACCGATGATGTTTTCCAGAAGTCCACAGCTGTATTGCAAAAACTTCTAAATAAATAGAAGAATAAAAGGCCAGTCACACCATATGGAACACCATGGTTAGGATGACTGGGTTAAGTTTTTGTGTATATTTGTGGCATTGTACAGGTGGTCTGCTTGATCTGATGTTTATTAAAGCAGGTTTGCAGCACTTGTTTTGAGGTCAGAAAAAATGTGAGTTCTTGTTGATGTATTTGTAGAAATATGTGAAAAACATGCACATTAGTGTGAAATGCCATTTGCACATATGCCCTTATAAACCTACATTATAGGCAGGATATGCTGTGGGACATGCATATGATAAATTTTGTTTTATTGTTTTTGCAGGACAATATGGCAGTTTTGTACATAACACAGGGTACATCCAAAAATTCTAACAAAAATCCCGGATGAGAAATTACAATGGAGAATCATGGGATTGAAAAAGGAAAAAAATGTACGCAGCTTAAGATGATAGGCTAAAAAAATTTAAAATAGGGATTTTTTTGGTGTATTGCCCATGAAAAATGCTGGATTAGCGGGTATGCCCCTCTAAATTTTTTTTGTTCTTGCATCTATGCCCCTCAAATTAAAATAACATTCTTTTTCTTGAGAAATTGTAAAATAACCAATTTAGTTTTTCAAATAATTAATCTCCACTGTTCTAAGGGTATGGATGTAAATTTATTTTGGTTTTTTTTATGACTTTTGTCAGAAAAAGAAGTGCTATTTTAATTTAAGGAGTATAGATGTAAAAAGTTAATTTAGAAGGGTATGAATAGAATTAAATTTTTAGAAGGAAATATGTATTAATTCGGTATTTTTGTTAAGGGCATACCTGTGAAAATCCCATCAAAATATTGTCAAAAACAGAAAAGTGAAGGAGGTGAGACAAATTAACTAGGGTCTGTTGATAAAAGGTAAAATATTTTTTTATTTTACAAATTAAATGCCAATTCCAATTCAATTCCAGCTACCCACAGTAGAGAGTCAGGTTCAACTAGACTTTTCACACACCCACAATCAAGGGTGAGCTTATTTGCACAATCACAAAACTAATACTTGACATGTAAAATCCAAGATTTTCACAATCTCTACACTAATCTAGCTAATCATACTAATAAGTTATAAAAAGAACCCCACTTTTAGTGATTTTTTGTTTTGGTAAAACAAAAGAAAACCCACCCTTTAGAGAAATCACTTACTTTCAGGCTCATTTCAGAAACTACCGAACAATTGAAATAGATCGACTAGTTCACCCATTTCTATCACTTAAAACTATTTTAAGACCAGCTCAAAGTAAACAAATATACCACAAAATAAAGTTGTATCCAACCACCCAGCTTCAGACTTCTGAGACGCACAAGGATTTGTCCAAAATATACACTTCAATTACCATAAATAAACCTCTATGACAATGTCCAATATATCAAAGAACAACAAAAATACATCAAAAATCATCCAGAAACACGCACAAAATACAATTTTGGATCATTCCAGAGCTGTACACAAATTAAATGTTCATCAGCACCAGCAACAGATACATCACATGCTTTTACAAGAAACAACATTATCCCCAGCTTGGGATGAGCAATTGGTCATATCCATTTTTCCCCGGATTTGAAGTCCACCTCTTTATTTGTTCTCAACTTGCCCCAGCAGCATCTCAATTTTATACAAGAGGATGACACATTTTAGAATGCATTCAAGTATTTTAACCACAGGAAACCAATTGACGCCTGCAGAGGCCAAAATTGCATTTGTGCACCTGAAAGGCCCTTCATCATCATTTCAGTTTAATTTTGGAAAAATAAAGAGGGTGGGTCCTTCAATTTGCAGCAATGGACCAAGTTTTTGTACTTCCAGAAGAGCAATTTTCAAATTTTGGTTCTCAGGTGCCCGAGCCTTGGTAGTTTCCACCTTTTTAGCGCCCGGAATTCTCATTCTTTTTGGCTTCTAGGGATGATCCATCTTTTAATGCTTCTCGAGCTTCATTTTCCATTCCAAGTGCAGAAAGGGCAGCAGCCTGAAGATAAAATGCTGTTGGCCATGTTGGAGATATGACCAATGCCTGCATCGCATCATTAAGAGCTTGCTGTGGCATGTCACTCATGAGATAAGAAAGGCAACGCCGAGCAAAAACAGTGGGGGAAACCATAGTGCCGACATCGATGAACTGCATATCATAGAAACCAACATCATAAATCAGATTCTAAAGCATTCTGTAGCTAGAAGTATCTAAGAAAAAGATAAATCAATCACATTTAGTTTTCAGCTAGTCTTAGTTGGAAATTGGTAAAGGAAATAACTTTTGAAAAATAAGAAAAAGATTAACCAACTCTTTAGTCTTTTAACAACCACTTCACATTCACTTCAAAGAAACAAAAAACAATGAATTTGAAGTTGAAAGCTGGAACAACAAATTCAACGTTGGAAGCTGGAATCATAATACTTGAACTTCAACAACGCACAAATATTAGAGAATAGACAAATATATCCAAATAAGGTTAATATTGCTATTGGGAACTCAATATTTTGTTTTCAACAGAGCAGAGGATAATAAGATACAGGCAGACCTTTCTTCATATATGAATGTGTTTGAATGAAAACGAGAGCATCCAAGTTCTAACAAATCCAGGCAACAATTATACATTGCAAGAAAATCTTCTGCAAGTTAGTTGGCCAAGAGAGCTACGTAGTGTAAACTACTACAACAACAACAAATCATCATATTTAGTCATGGCATTGGGATGGAAGAAGCAATTTCCTAGGCCTTAACACGAACAAAAAGAAGCCAGGTTGCCAGTATAGTGAATTGTATATTTGCAATAATCAGTACAAATCAAGGGATCAAACATGTAAAATGTATTGAAAAGCACACTTCTGAAGTGAGTAAAATCACAAGGGTGGATACTGCTTTAAGCAGTGGACGATGCTTCAAGGTATCTGGCCCAGTTTCAAGAATGTATAAGTTTGTTCTGACAGCTTCTCCAACTAAACTATTTCTACATTAGCAAAAGAAACAGAATAAAGAAAATATAAAAAAAAAACTATAACCAAAAAAACCACATGGCCATCAATGGATACTTCAGTAGGATTAGAACTACCTGAATATATATCCTGTAACAAGCACTATTTTAAAATAATTCAAAAGAAAATATTTCTGGCTTAGACAAACATATTACAGCAAGCATTTGGTGAGCATACCTGAGTGTAGCAGTCAATAGCAGTATTAAAATCCTTATGCCGGAAAGCAGTATCACCTTTTTTCTTTGAGTTCAAGGTCTCTTGCATTTGATCAGTCCACATCTGAAAGGAAAGCTGAGGGGAGAAAAATGTAATTAACAACAATATTATTTTTCGATATCAAAATTCAACATTGTTAATGAGCAAAAGGCTGATGCAGCAATTATAATAGGTTAATTCTCTAAAAGAACAATTACAATAAGTTAATTACTTCTCAAAATGTGTAAAATCCAAGGCAGGCATTTGTTAATTCAGTAAAAGCATCTCTCTCAAAATAAGATCATGTTGAAGATCTATATCTTATCATTTCTTCCACAAGACTTCTTAAACTGAATCATCATAAGTGTTCAGAGCCTTATCAACTTGATTATAGTCTGTCATAAAAAGATCTGGAAGTTACCATGCAGTTAAAACAATCATTTTATGGGATGAGGGGAAATAAAGAAAAGCAAATTTTAAATTATTATCTAAGAATAACTGATTTTACATCATTATATGGGAACACAAAGACCTTGATCAACTCATGTAAGATGATGCACATTTCCTTGGAAATATAAATGGCTAATGTTAACAATCAACATCTTGCCTGTGTGGAGACTGATGAGAAAAGGAATGACTAAATTGCCTCGGGCCCTCACTAAGATTGGAGATGCTGGTCCATAAACTAAACAGATTTTTTTTTTTTTTTTTTTTTTGTGAAGCAGGACAATCTCTAAATGATTTTGACTTCAAGTAATTTCTTTTTATTCCCCTACATGATCTTCGCGTGGCTATTATGAAATTCTATCAGCCAATTATAGTATGATAGGCATTGAGTGATGGATGATTGGGAACTGGTCCTACAATTAAAAGACCTCAACAAACAATAAAGAAACCACAAACCTCATTTGTTGTTCCTTCATCATCTTTATATCCAACCTTATCGAGGATCTCATGTATTGCTGTCAAATCCATTCTGGAGCAAGCATCACCTAGTGGAGAAAGAGATAAGGATTCTAATGAGGATGCCCCCCCACGTGGCATGTCCATCAAAACATAAGAAGGAACCTGTATGTCATTTGTTGCAACCTCAAATCAGGAGTCTTAGCATTAAAATATGTAATTAATAAAGTCAAGACACTACAATATTTCAAAATAGGTAAAGAAAGATATTTCATATAGAAAGTAAAAGCCGCAATATATGTGGAAACCACGGCAAACAAAACAATCATTTGAAATTCTGAAATGGAAAAATTACTTTATGCATCAAGCTAGAGATAAAGGAACATACTTTCAGTAAAAAACACAGGGAAAAAGATAATGTTAGCAACCACCTCATAGCAACTTCCTGTCCATGATCCTAGCCTACATAAAACATAGTCTGATTTCATAAATAGAATGAATTTCATAGGGAACAGGACCTACACCCTCATGTCATCTGAAAGCATAATCAAAATTTTGATCAAACACACCCTTGCCATGAAATAAGTTAGAAGAATCCTTTATACTTTAGAGCCTTCTCTCATCCTTCAAATTAGCCCAGACTATAGTAAAGCTACAATCAATATACATCAGAGAGAACATGGTGGATCAAAACTCACTTGTACCAAACTTAATTCGTCCACCAGATATTAACATACATACCCACCTAACACAATGAGCATTGGCTTGGTGGTTGTACACACCTCTTCTATGTGAAAGCACATGAATTTGAGACCTTGACAATACAGGCTGCAGGCTCATCCCTAGGTTGTGGATGAGCCAGACCTAATTGGGCCTGACCCCCTGTTGCAGCAGCAGGGTATTGGCTGGGATAGAATTGAGAAGAAAAAAAAATTGGAGAACATGCACAAACACAGAACCACAGCAACAGATAAAAAACATATCTATACTCAGGAAAAGGAAAACAAAAAAAAAAAAAAGAGAAGACCTATATGTGGACATTATCTAGATATAGACATAAATAGATGCACAACATCAGTAAACTAAAGCTATCTTAACTGATGAAACTATGATAATAATGATGGCCTGATTGGAATCCTTCACCTTAAATGTTTATCATGCTTAAGAGTCCAGATTGTTAAAATAGGTGCAAATCTAGACAATTCAACCATAAGAAAATGACAACTTGTGATCTAGGCAGTCCTCACTGCTAAATGGCATGCTGCATCACTAATGATCCAAGTAAAACAATTAGTTAATATGCGAGAAGGAATCCCAAGGTCAGTAACAAAGAACAAAGATCAAAAGTGCAAACCAGAAGGTTCCAGCTATAGCGAACTACATGAAAAAAAAGCTGAATATAATAAGAAAAGGATTTGACATATAAACCTCATCCAATTTTTCACACCGGCATTCCCCAGTCTTCAAATTGGCAAAGAAATTTTTGCATGGCATATTATCTAGATGTGTAAACTTACATCAATCTCGTTCTGTAGAGGAGTCAGAGCAAGCACCAAAGATTTCACATTAGGCCTCTCTCGTTGCTCATATTGTAAACACCTAGATGCTAACCGAACTAATTCAGTTCCATCCTCATTTGAAAATTGTCCTTCTAGACAAGAATCTGTCAGCATATGAAAATTCCGATCCCTTATCAAGTCAAGTGCCTAAACAAGAAATAATTAAAAAAATCAGATCCAGCAAGAAAAATGACAGAATATTTAATAGGTTCCTAACAAAGAGTAAATTAAAGCCATCACAGAAAGTTGAGATGTCAGTGAACTAACATTAGAATGATCAACCATACCCCTGTTTCTTCACAATTTCCTTACTCTCATTTATGTAGATACAAGGAACTCAATCCCATATTTCTCAATAAACAGGAACCCAAACCACTAAAACTAAACCAATACCATGTTGATTAAGGTGACATAGAACACATTTACTTTATCTAACTCAAATTCTTCTGTTGTTGATAAACAAGATGTTCATATTTGATCTAGACCACAAAAAATGAACACAAAACTTTCCATGTTTCTGTTATAAATTCCAAGTTTTTAAGAAAAATGATAAAGAGTCACGACATGACTGAGCAGACAAGTGATTCATTAGCCAGGTTGGAGTATCTAATGTTCTCCAACACATCAGCAGTTGTAATATGAACAAAATGTCATTTTAGTCGGCAATTCTGCATCAGCAGAAGAAAGTTAGGATGAATCTGCGCTAAGTGTTCAAAGAAGATAGTCTTCCATAGCACTATCATCTACAAGTTGTGAATATGACAAGTCACAAACCAAGAGGAAAAGGAGGTAAGCATTTGGCATTTGGCTTGTTCAGGAAATATGACAGTGTAATACAGTACTTACATGGCTAGGTGGGATATGTTTTCCACTAAGAACATCAAGTAACAGTGTGCCAAAACTATATATCACACTTTCTGGAGTGACTCTTCCTGCAAGTCAAATACATAATTAAAGTCAGATTAAAAAACCAATACACATAATCCATATGCAACTAGAGAGTGAAACACAAACACCAGTTTTTCAAATTTCAAACAGTATCAACAATTATCAAAGTCCAGAAAAATAAAGAAATATGTGGACAATGATTTAGAGCACTTAACTAGTAAAATGACATATAACTATACTGTTAATCAGTTCGCTGTTATAAAGGATTCACTATACTACTGATGTAGAAGGATAGCTGTTAGCCTAAAAGAAAGAATATGGCAGGAAGAACATGTCATTTTCCTGATGGTTTACCATGCTCACCAATGCTGATTAACAGGGGCAACACCTGTTTGTCAATGTTAAAGACATAATTCTTTTGAGAGATGTTGGAAAAAGTGCCAACATTCAGTTTGATGAGATGATTTAATCTACAAAATTACCCACTGTGAAATAATAATCAATAAAAAAACAGTGGAAGTTGATCCCTTAGAAGCAGCGGCAGAAGGGATCATAATAACAACTGACGAGCTAAGTAGGATGAGCATACACTACGTAAATTTGAAATGAGTTACATACCAGTTCTCAAATACTCAGGAGGAGTAAATGCCAAATTGGTGCTATAACTTTTCCCATCCCGGCTGTTCTTCATCATACCAAAGCATGAAAGCCTAGGATTACAATCCTGCAATATACAAACTTAAAATCAATTGGCAAATACAAAACTCCAACTGGTGGCAATCGAATGAAACAAGAAAAGTTGCAAATGAATAAATACAGGATCTTACCTCATCAAATAGAACTCTATATGCATTAAGATCATGATAAAGAGCACGCCCCTTGCTGGTGCAATATTCTAGAGCTTGGGCTAGATAAAGCACCACCCTCAACCGCATCGGCCATTTCATTGGTTGTGTTTCCCCTATTGGATTGGAGAACATAAATCACACACTAAAGAACACAAAATCTAGTCGCACACAGCTTATGTGCATATGCAAAAGACAATGCAACTATTACTTACCCTTCAACAAAGGGTTTCACCTTAAGATTCAACAAATTCTAAGTTGAGCACAAAAGCAATTACATTTAACAGGTGACTGGCAATAGCAAGCCAGAAACTTACAGTGAAATAGGTGTTTAGCAAGCGTATCATTAGGCATATATTCTGCTACAAGCAACCTCTCTTCAGCTTCAGCACAGCAGCCAAGCAAATTTGCCAACCTATGATTTCGGAGTTGACCAACAGATCTTGCTTCTTCCTGAAGCAAAAAAGAAATCATAAATTCAGTCAGGAACCAGATTTAATTATGCAAAAGTAAAATAAAATAATCAGTGAATACATTGTATGAACTTCAACAGCTTAAAGAAGCCTTTTACAATCAAAACATTGTTTGAGATAAACTAAAAATAAAATGATAAGAAAGAAGTGGCATAACAAATAAAAGGGCCGTAAGACTCTCTATCCTGAGAAGAAAATCCCAGAATTGTAATTCTAGTGTCACCTTAGTAAGTTAGTGCAGTAGCTTAACATAGATAGTTATCGAATACAACATCATCCAACAACTAAGGAGAAAGCAACACACCCAAGTGACATGGATGGCAAGTATATGTGAATCATATAAGTAGCAATCTTCATGTTTGTTTGTGAATAAGCAGTGTAAGAGGTGATTAAGGAAACCTGAATAACGAAATCATAATCATGTTTTATAAGATAAAGGAAAATTCTCAACAAAGTCAAGCAGCTTCCATCATTGTAGATCGTAGTCACTTGGCATTTAGCAAAACCCTAGAATGCAAGGTCCTACTAAATTAGCATACAGAAAAGGCAATCTTGAAGCAAATAAAAAAGTTAAGTGTGCCACATCGATAACACTAATTGGCTAGCAGATCTGTATAGTGGACCAATGGTCCCCTCTCACTAGCTAGGATTTCCTTTAGAAGCTACACTGCCAAAAACTGCAACCATCTCCAAAAAAAGAAGATCCTCTGGATATTCCAATTTCCCACATTTGAGCTATTCTGACAACAACTACATATGTGCTAACTACTAAAGGCATTCCAAAAATGTACCAAACCACATGCAGAGAAACACGCAAATATTTTAGTTTCCCATAATTGAATTACTCCATCATCGTCTATTGATGTCTTAAAGGAATTCCAAACAAGCAAAGAACCAAGAATGTGTACCACAAACTGCCGTGGATCAGGCCACGCTGCACGATTGAACCGCTTAACTGCAATCCTCCTCTGAGCATCCAACTTTCCCTTGTAAACGACATTCGGGGCCTTCTCCCCATGCTCCGACACAATGTTCTCCACTGCAAAACCAGACGTTGCAAGCCTGAGCTGCTCAAATGAGAACTCTTGGAACCCAGGCAGCCCATCAGCCTCGCTCTTCACTTCACTCTCTACATCACCACCAACAAATCCACATAACAAAAACTCTAAAAAGCGGCCAAAAAACAAAGAACTTGCACCAAATCAAACGGCCAGAAACTACAAACTCACCGACATCGGGAGCCTCAAGAACAGTAGCTTTGTAGTGCGAGCCCCAGCAGCAAGTTCTCAGCTTGGAGAACCGAGCACCCATAACAAGTATAAATACCCAAACAAACGCAAGATTCGCAATAATTACAGCTTCCCACTCATCAGAGCATCAGAATCCGATTCGATTCACTAGAAAAAAGCGACATCGAAGAAAAAAAGCTAGGATCTTTGGATGCAAAAGAGGCTCGCAGATCTGGAACAAACCAAAATAGGGGAAAAGGAAGCGAAAAAGTACCTGACTTTGCTGATCGGGGACTGGGGGCGGGGAAATGGATCAGATCTGAGGGACTGGGGGAGAGGAGAGGGGATTAAAATTTTGGTTTTTTGAGGGTTGGGGGAATTATTTATACCGACATGCGCTGCTTTCGAACCCTAGGATTATGATTATTCTATCAAAGCTCGAAGGGGATTTTTAGGGGAAAAATCAAAAACTTAGGGTTTGGGGGATTTTATTTCTACAGCGGTGAGGGGGAGTGGGGAGCAGTGGTGGACTCGGAGTCGCCGTTGCGTCCCTGTGCCGTTTCTCCCGCCGCAACGGTGGACCAGGAAAATTAGATTTTTGCATAAGACGCCCTGACAACATTTTATATTTTTGTATGAGTTAACAAACAAATTTGAATTTTGCACCGTAGTACTCCAATATGGTGGGAGTATTGGATAATTTCTCAATAAAACTCAATAATATATATAAATTATATGGTGCACAATACTAAATTTATATATCAACCCCATAAAATTACATAATAATTTACGTAACCCAACAAATTTTGGCATGGATACCCTTGAAATCGTCATATTTGACATTCTTAGAAAAAAAATAAATACACTCGAGGGTATATACACAAAATTTCACTAGGTTTGCGGAGACATGCAACCCAACTTTTCATAAATTAAAAAAGAAATTAATGACGTAATGAAGATATATCATTTTCACCAATTATGATAAATAACCAACGAACAAAGTCAAGTAATAAACACTATACATTTATATTGACAATTGAAACTGAAACTCAAAAACTCATTTGATAAAGTAAAAGTGAAATTCCCCGCTGGATCTATATGTTTTATAGACAATTAGAATATTAAAATTCACAAACTATTCGATAATTTGTCCTTCTTTATCAAATCATTCGGTGAAGTCAAATTCCACTTGCCACTAGACCCAATAATTCAAATTGACAGAGTAGATTTGAAGCAGATCAAATATATAGTATTATATTAAATAAATTAATTTAAATTTAACTTATTTATTAGATAAATTAATTTTAAAATTTAAAACCAACCCAATTTTTAAATAAGTAATTTAACTCGACCCGAATTAATCCATTTATTTAATGGATCGAGTTTGAATCAACGACCTAATTTAATCTGAATTAATCTATTAAATTAAATAAATTATAATTTGATTCGATTTAAATTAATCTAATTGGCTTGGATCAATTTGAGTCTGTTCGAAATTGATCCAAATGGATTTGACAAATTTAAATAATATTAATAATTTTAACATATATTTAAATTATTAAGATAATAATATTGTTAAAAATTAATTATGATAATAAAATACTTAATTTATAAAAATTTAAAAAAATTATAAAAAAAAAATATTAAATAATTTTAATTAATTTAATTAATAGATGGGTTAATCCGATCCAATACAACTCATTTATAATCCGAAAAATAAATAAATCAATTGGTCATGATGAGTTATACGAATTAATCCGATTATGATTCAAATATTTTCGGATGATGATTGAGCCAAAATCCGATTACAACCGAAACCTAATAATAAACCTCAATCTATTTAATTCAAATTGCGTTAACAGATCGGGTCGGGTTATATATTGTGTGTTCTACCTGCCACCGGTCCATTCTGATACGACAGCTCCCTTGGTTTCAAGCTTAAATCACTTCATCACAGCTATTCTTTGTCTCATAGAGGTGCTCCAAAGAATTTTCAGATTTGGCCAAAATGGTGAAACACAAATATCTTTATGCTTTTCTTTTTCTTTGTTGCTTCTATTTCTAAATCAACAGCATTTCTCAAGTTCAAGCCAAGCCTCAAAGATCCTCATCAGTTGCTATCTTCATGGACAGGTGATGACTGCTGTGGATGGACAGGAATCACATGCACCGATGAATCTGAGCACGTCGTTATAGGGGATCTCGGGTTCTAACATCCCTATGTCGGTCTCAGTAATGACTGGTGTTTGGGCGGCGAGATAACCCGTCTTTCCCAAACTTGCAACTTCTGAGCCACCTGGATCTCAGCTCTAACAACTTCACAATGACACAGATACCGATCTTCATCAGTTTCTTTACAAAACTGAGTTATCCTAATCTGTCTAATGCTGGTCTCACTTGCAAGGTTCCTCAGCTTGGTAAGCTCTCGAGCTTGATATACCTTGATCTCAATTTGTTCCATTCGCCGAATGCTTTGTCTGTTGATAGTCTTCAGTGGATTTCTGGTTTTTCAGCTTTGGAGTATCTTGACTTGAATGGTGAACCTTTCTTTGGCTTCTGATTGGTTTCATGCAATTAGTATGCTTCCCGCTCTTTCTATGCTGCTACTGCCAAATTGCCCACTTCCCCAGCTTCCTTCTTCTTCTTCATCTCTGGCTATAATTGACCTTCAAAACAGCCAAATCAACTCCATATTTCCCACATGGCTTCTAAACTGCAATAAACTCGTGCATCTTGACCTTTGGTTCGACAGATTCCGCAGGCCGTTGCCTGATGGCATTGCTGTCTTGAGCTCTCTTGAGATACTTCAGTTAGGATACAATGATTTTTTCGGACCAATAACAACAAGCATTGGGGTTAACTACCAAAAAAAAAAGATCAAAGAACTTAAATTTCAGAACGTCCAAGGTTTCCTTCTTGGCTAAAAACTCAGAAGGAATACGTGATGCTTGACTTGTCTGATAAAGGAATTGATGATACCTTTTGCCTGACTGGTTCTCGGACATGCCGTCTATCATTTTAGTTCTTGATCTCTCTAACAACCTGACCAATGGCACTATATCAACATCTCTGAATTTTCTAAGCTGTGAAGTAATCAATTTGAGCTCAAATAACATTTCGGGTCCATTGCCTCACTTTTTGGGCGACCTTCTTGTAGATAACATGCATTCACCTCTCTTAGGACATACATATCTCTCGAATAATCTCATGAATGGTGCACTTCCTGCATCCATTTGTAAATTTCAGTTTCTGCAAGTCATGGATCTCTCTAACAACTTCCTTTCCGGCGAACTCCCAAATTGTTGGGCTGATTTGTTTTTCCTGGCGGTTGCAATTCTTGCAAACAGCAAGTTTAATGGAGAAATTCATATCTCCCTTGGCTCTCTGAAGTTAATTGAAGTGCTCCGTTCGGAAATAACAATTTATCTAGAGAAATTCCTTCATCTTTGCCAAATAGCGAGGTTTTGCTTACCTTCGATCCTGTGGCAACAAACTGGCGGGAAATATTCCAACTTGGATCGTAGATAGCCTGATTTTGCTACGGATACTCCATTTATGATCTGATTTGCTCCACGGTGACATTCCTCGGGAGCTATTCAATCTTACATCACCGAAAATCTTAGACCTTGCTGAAAATAACTCGTCAGCATTCATACGAAAAACTTTTGGCAACTTTTGATAATTTTTGCTGCAATGCATCTAATAAATTGACCAAGAAAGAGCATATATATGTATGTCGAGGTCAAATGCTTACCACAATAGGAAACTATGCCAAGTTGGCTACACAGAAAGCTTGTCAGTAGTCATAAAAAGGAAGGGAATTACAATACAGTAAAACACTTCAGCTTGTGACAAGCATGGATCTCGGTCTGCTTTGACTTCATCGAGCAACTTGAATCTTTCGTATAACAACTTATCAGGGAGAGAGAATTCCATCGGAAAGCCAGCTTCAGACAGTTGATGATCCATCCATGTACATTGCCAACCATGATCTCTGTGGGCCTTCCTTGGAAGAAAAATGCCACACGTACGGATGGAATTGTTGATGATTTGGTAACTCCTGATGATGCAAAAATATGGTTTCCAATCTGAAATGGCAAGATTCACAGTGGAAGTGATATAGGTTATGTGTTGGGTTTGTGGACAGTCTATATTGTTCTGATGATGAGTGAAGGGTGAAGGAGTTCGTATTTTTGTTTAGTTGGTTTTACGCATCTGAAGATCAAGATCCGTATTGCAGCTTTCAAGAAATATTCAAGAGGAGACAGCAGCGACTGTAGCATCCAATGGCCAACATCAATATGAATTGCTGTCGAAGTTAATTATTGAGACACAAGAATTCTTTCAAGACAAGATGTTCAACACGTAAACAATGTACAGAAAAAGACTTTAGTTAGGTTTATGATTTGTACTTGCCCTTTAGATTCATCTACAACTTTGTTGACTCAAGGGATCAAAAACATTCTTTGTAAAAGTAAAAATTAGTTTCAGTTGTTTCATCTCATGGCAGAAATTGATTGTTAAATGCACAGATCGATGGACATGCATTGGAAGCTTGTGCATTCTTGTTTCTTGTCGTAATTGAAAAATGAAAATCCACGAAAAAATTCTGAGTTTGTTTACTAATTGTGAACAAAAGGGATTAGAGTATCTTATACAAAAGGAAGTCGTTACACAACCTAAATTTAGCTGCAAAAGGCTCCACAAAATAGTTAGTTTGCATATACACAAAACTGTGCATGGTTATAATTAATGCTGTATCCAAGCCGAGCAGAGCTCAACAGATCAAATTTGAACTTTTACAATTTTTTTAATTAATTTATATTAAAATATTTTAAAAAAATTAATATTAAAATGATTTATTAACATAATAATATCTAAATATAAAAATTTATATCAACTACAACATCACAATTAAATAATTAAATATATATTATGTTTTATAAAATATATTGTTAAAATTATATTTTTATATATTAAAAAAAAAGTTTTTAAGTTGAAATCGAGCCAGTCAAATCTAACTCAAGCTCAAGTTTAAACTCAATGCGAGTCAAATTGACACCCCTAATTATAATAATTATTTAGCATTTTTTACAATTTTACTTTAATCTTTGTACTCTACACCACAAGTAAATTTTTAAAAATTACGAAAAATTGGATATAATAATTTAAAATGGCAAAAATGTGATTGCTACTTCTTTCATCATTCTCCGCTGTTCAAAATATTGTATCATCTCGAGTGTGTTTACCAAATCCACTTGAGAATTATCATAAACAATTTTCAAATAGTCTTGAAGAATGAGTTAAGTCTTCATGTATGTCCTCTATATGTAATTAAAGAAGTTTAGTATATTGATATCATGATCAACAAATTCAAATGTAAAACTTCATCACAAAAATATTGGTCAATTTTTTGTGCAAAAAAAAAAATACTTGTAATATAGCAAGTTCGATCATAAGACACTAAATCCAACAATTTGGATATCAAACTCCATTGTGAATACACTCTTTGATATTCTTCTTTAATGAAGACCATTAATAAATACAGAATTTAACCTTGAAACTTTGATATCATATTAAGGAAGGCAAATTTCTGCTCCTCAATTAGTCGAACGATTGTCACACTATCCCAAATTCGATAATCATAAAATTAGAAGAAGAGTAAAATTGGAGAATAATTCTAAACTTTATTAATAACAATAGATTACATAACAAACACAATAAAAATAAATCAAGTTTTACATATAGACTTATACATACATGATCTCTATAAAAATATAAAAATATAATGAGTATCTAAACAATACTTGATTATTGGTGCATAAAAAATCTTACCATAAAAAATAACTTTTGTCGTTATATAACTATTTAATATTTTTATAAAATTCACTTTAATTTTAATACTCTTGACCGAAAACTTGATGGAATCATAGCAAAAGTAATATAGCCTTGTGTATATTGATTTTTTTTTGTGTGATAATAATATGTCAAGTATGTGCATTTTAGAAGCAAATATGGTGGATACAATCACAATTTACAATGTAATAAGTAAATATCTACTCAAACGAAGTCTTAAAAAATGTATGTCTCACTAGAACTTAGGGGTGAATTGTGTGTGCGCAAAGGAATGTCAACTTTTAGGAGGCATGCAATTTTATGATTTCAGAGGGATATATGTGTAGAAAGTGTTATTTGAGAAAGATTGAGCAGTTGGCAATTGGTGAATCAAGCCATGACGCGACATCAAGCTAAATAAGAGCTGGGAAACGATCCAATTTCCCAACTGTGTAACACCACGGCAGGTAAAAGCAAGCAAGCACAAGCACACCCAAATTGATTTGGAAAACCCCTTCAAATTCCAATGCGAAGGGAAAACACAGGACATCAACTCATGTTTATCATTTCGCTATCAATAATGAGTTTTACAAGGTTCTTCTGCGGCCAAGCTGGCTAAACGAGCTGTACCAAAACATCTGAGAGTTTTCTTATGGATCACCTAAAATTTGTCGCCAATCAGGTAGATAACGGCAAGGAATCATCTCCGGAACAAGGATTGGTCTCACTTAGTAGAATTCCTACTCTTTCGATGAACTTCGGAGCTTCACAAACCAATGATACTTCTTATTTCTTCTCGTAGGTTCAGGCTTCCACAAGCATCCCCTTGTACAAGTATGGCACATGATTAGAGATGTTGGAAATCATAAAAGGAACTTGTGGAAAGCAAGACTCTGAAAGGTTAAAAACAATATTAAAAAGCTAATGATTAGCCTGAAAAAGCTATAAAAAATATTTAAGCTCAAGATGCTAACAGTTCTGGTCGTACTCCGGGCTTAAGACGATGCCTTTTTTTGATACGGAAAGGTACAAAAGTAAAGAGTACAAAGATACTGTCAAATTTTAATTTCTATTGACTTATTAATTAAAAGCAAAGTGAAGAAAGCAGTCTTTCAGCGAAGCCTGCGTTGGTGTCAAGAGTTGGATCCATTTCATTCTAACTGTGCTTTTGAAAATACCTCAAATTTAAGGTCAATTCCCCTTCGCCCTAGTTCAAAAGAATGTCATATCAAATTTTCTACAAATAAAAAACGAGAATTTAATGAAGAGAAGATAAGATGCCGTTTTGACCATGCATGTGATAACAACCAACGAAGAAGTCATGGAGCCATCATTTGACCATGTGTTCTTCCTTGCCGCGCTTCCTCTTTGAAAGTCAAAAGTTTTATTAGCCACCATCCAGTTCTGATAATAATTGCGCTCTTGATTTGCAACCTGATGGTTTCATATCTATTATGCCACAGAAATATCCGCCTCAGAACTTCCAGATTTGGCAAGAATGGTTAATCATAGAATTTTTCATTATTTTCTAGTTCTTTGCTCTTTCTCCTTCGAAATCAATCGAACGGCTATGTGCGTTGGAGAGAAATCTAGCTCAATCTGCACTGAAAGTGAAAAACTAGCACTTCTCAAGTTCAGGCAGAGCCTCAAAGACCCTCAGCAGTTGCTAGCCTCATGGACGGGTGATGACTGCTGTCGATGGAGAGGAATTAGTTGCAGCAACGAATCCGGGCATGTTGTCATGGTGGATGTTCGCTACCAGCATCTATATGTCAGTCTCAGTGATGACGGACGTTTGGGCGGCGAGTTAAGCTCATCTTTGCTAGACTTGCAACTTCTGAAGCACCTGGATCTCAGTTCTAATAGTTTCAGAGGAACAAAGATACCAAGCTTTCTTGGTTCGCTTACGAAGCTGAGATATCTCAATCTGTCTAACGCTGGTTTCACTGGAAAGGTTCCTCCTCAGCTTGGTAATATCTCGGGCTTGGTATACCTTGATCTCAACTCATTCTATTTTCCAAATTCTTTGTCAGCTGATAGTATTCAGTGGATTTCTCGTCTTTCATCTTTGCAACATCTCGATATGAATAGTGTGAACCTTGCTTTGGCTTCTGATTGGTTTCGTGCAATTACTATGCTTCCTGCTCTCTCTGTGTTGCTACTACCAAATTGCCAACTTTCTTGGCTTCCTTCTTCTTCTTCTTCGTCTTCCTATGTTAACCTCACTTCTCTGGCTACAATTGACCTTCAAAACAACCAAATTAACTCCACATTCCCCACCTGGCTTCTCAACTGCAGCAACCTTCTGCATCTTGATCTTTGGTTCAATGGTTTCCGCGGGCCATTACCTATCGGCATCAATGCCATGAGTTCACTTGAAGTCCTTCAGTTAGGATTCAACGATTTGGTCGGGCCATTACCAACAAGCATTGGTGATCTCTGCAACTTACACACTTGGGATATGTCATTCAACAATATCAATGAAGATGCAATGGTGTTCACTGACATTTTCTCTCGTTGTGCTGGTGTCAACATGGAGAACTTGAATTTCAGAAACAATAGCTTGAATGGGAAGTTGTCAGATTGGCTTGGAATGCTCAGAAGCATAACCATTCTTGATCTTAGCATGAACTCGCTTGTGGGATCAATCCATGCTTCACTTGAAAATCTATCAAAACTGAGAACTTTGTCTCTTTCTCGCAATAGACTAAATGGAACTATTCCAGAGGGCATTGGACAGCTTTCAAAAATGCAAGTTCTTGATGTCTCTTATAATTCACTTTCTGGTGTCGTATCTGAAGCTCACTTTGCTAATCTTTCAAGCTTGAAGGACCTGAGCATGAGCTCAAACTTGTTGGCCATAAACATTAGCAATTATTGGGTTCCACCGTTCAATCTGCAATCAATAACATTTCGATCGTGTCAGTTGGGTCCAAAATTTCCTACTTGGCTAGCAACACAGAAGGATTACATGACGCTCGACTTGTCTGACACTGGCATTGCTGATACCTTGCCTGAATGGTTCTGGGACTTACCACATAGCATTGTGGTTCTTGATCTCTCTAACAATCAGATCAGTGGTACTATACCAACATCTCTGAGGTTTGCAAGCTGTGACATAATCAATTTGAGTTCAAATAACTTTTCGGGTACATTGCCTCCTTTGCCATCAGATGCAGGATATGTGGATTTCTCCAATAATTCATTTTCGGGTGACCTCCTTCCTATTGTTAGCGGACATTCACCAAACTTAGGACATATATATCTCTCAAATAATCTCATAAATGGTACACTTCCTCCATCCATTTGTAAATTTCAGCTTCTGCAAGTCATAGATCTCTCTAACAACCTCCTCTCTGGCGAACTCCCGACTTGTTGGGCTGATTTGTTTTTCCTGGTGGTTCTCATTCTTGCAAACAACAAGTTTAATAGGGAGATACCTACCTCTCTTGGTTCTTTGAAGTTAATTGAAGTACTGCAGTTGGGAAATAACAATCTATCTGGAGAAATTCCTTCATCTTTGGCAAATAGCAAGATTTTGCTTACCTTAGATCTTGGTGGCAACAAACTGACAGGAAAAATTCCAACCTGGATCGGGGATAGCCTGCCTTTTCTACAGATACTCCGTTTACGATCTAATTTGCTCCACGGTGACATTCCTGAGGAACTATCTAATCTAACATCACTGCAAATCTTAGACCTTGCGGAAAATAACTTGTCAGGATCCATACCAAAAGCTTTTAGCAACTTCCATGCAATGCATCTAATAAATGGATCAAGAAAGAGCATATTAGATGTATTTCAAGATCAAATGTTTACTACTGTTGGAAACTACAGTCAACTTGGCTACTTACAAAGCTTGTCAGTAACCATGAAAGGAAGGGAACTGGAATACAGTAAAACACTTCAACTTCTGACAAGCATGGATCTCTCAAGCAATCAACTTTCAGGACATATACCTGCAGAACTATGCAATCTAAATGGTTTGCGAAATCTGAATTTATCTAGGAATTACCTGAGAGGAAGCATTCCAGATTCAGTTGGCTTCTTGAAGTCACTCGAGTCTCTTGATTTATCAGGAAACAATCTTGTTGGTGCGATACCACAAAGTATGTCTGCTTTGATGTCTTTGAGTCACTTGAATCTTTCATATAACAACTTGTCAGGGAGAATTCCGTCAGGAAACCAACTTCAGACACTTAATGATCCTTCCATATACATTGGCAACCATGATCTTTGTGGGCTCCCCTTGGAAGAAAAATGCGACGAGGATAGAATGGTTCATGGTTGGGTAACCGCTTGCGATGATGCAGAAGAAGGCAATGAATCTGAAATGGCAAGGGTGTACATTGGAGGTGCTGTAGGTTATGTGTTGGGTTTGTGGACAGTATGTCTTGCTCTTCTGATGAATGGAAGCTGGAGGAGTTCATATTTTCGTTTAGTTGATTATATGCATCGGAAGATTCATATAGCGGCTTTTAAAGAAGAATTCCAGTGAAAACAGCACTGAAACTGATGAATCCAATGAGAAGATCAAGATGAATAGCCCTTGAGGTTCAGATAGTGAGACAAAAAAATTTTCCAAGCAAAGATTGCCAACAGGAAGTATTTTACATATGAAAGAGTTCTCAGTTAGGTTTAAGATTGTACTTGCGCTTTAGATAGAATAAAAAACCTTGTTAATTCAGGGATTCAAATCCACCGTAAAACCCAATTTCTTTCAATTTCTTCAGTAAAGCATGCCAGTGAATTTGAATTTCAAACCCATTTATTGCAAAAAAACATCAACTAGAAACTCATCTCAGCAAGCTCAGGTTGCTTGTGAAACAAAAAAAGACCCACATTAGGGCGCATGCAAACTAGTGTATCACAGCTATGATTATTCAAGTACTTAAACTGACAACAAATGATAAGTACTATCTAAATAAGAAGTTGCAAAAACACACACATGAACATGCTGAGACCAACAAACGGATCAGTTAAAAGGGCAGGTCAGCATCCATAAATTTTAATTGTCATAATGTTCACATGTAAATCAATCAGGCATTACAATTACCCCACATACATCTCTGCAGCTTCATTGAGAAGCAGTCATCATACAAACAGGACAAAAAAGGAAAACAAAGAAAGAAAGAGAAACGAGGTATTTCATGTGTATATTTTAATTTACAGTGTAAGAAGACCTACAATTATGATGACAATGCTAGCTCAGCCCATGCCAAAGAGGAATCCTTAAGAGCAGCTGTCGCTGATGTATCTATGCCATTCTCGAGAACAGAACATATGATTTGCATCGAAGGCCTCTTCGTTGGGTCTGGTTCAATGCAGAGGCTCACTACACTGCATATCACAGCAAGGTCATCTTGGTTGACATTCTTCAGTTCAGGGTCCACTAGATTCCCTATCTTCTCTGGTTGCTGCAGGTACGCCAAAGCCTGCAACATAGAGAATAAGCTAAAGATTTAGTACAGATACTTATCACCAAAGCATGCAGTACAACAGAAGAATGAACATCATGTAGACACTTGAGCATTGTTTATATCAAGAAGGACAAGGAACTTCAAATTTTTATTGATAAAACACTAGAGTGAGGCTTAAGGTTTAGGGAGGATGAGGAAAATGTAGTATGAATAGGTGAGGCATCCCAATTAGTGGGCTAGGCAAAATTTGGAGGTGGCCGGAACTCATGACTTCAACTGAATCAATTATTGCAAAATTTATCCTTGAGCGATTTCTGTGAAACCAAAAGTAGAGAGAGAACCAGTGGATGGCAGTGATTTGTTTTGTAACAAGACAAACAAGTTTACCACTTGATGTTATTCACATATTTCAAATGAGATAACCTCTTACCCAGTTCACCAAGCAACCTCTATCTTTGCAATATAGAGGCCTCCCACTGATTAGCTCCAGCAAAAGAACTCCAAAAGCAAATGTATTTCCCTGGACATCCATATGCCGTTGCTCTAGAGAATCCATGATGCCATAAAAATATCCTCCATTGGCAATATAAGAAGATTTTTTTACAGGTTTTGCGGATATCTTCTTCCAGATTTCAAAATCAACCAACTGCAAAGAGAAAGATAGGGTTTATTTTTTTTAAAATGAAACATGACATTTCTGTAACTAGACTAGAGTGCCTCAAAAAGTAAAACAAAAAGTGAGATCTAAAGGGTCCTGACTTTTATAGGAAAAGGACAGTCCAAGAGTGGACATAGATTGAAAAATATTACCAGAAGCCACATATACTATAACAGAAAAAAAAAAAAACAAAAGAAAACAGAGAATATTAGCTCATCGGATCTAAATAGTATTTACAGCTCATCATATGGACAGAATCAAATGTAAGCCAATCTCATGCTCAGTCAACAACAAAAAGGGATATATAGGCAGAAAGCATCACATTTGCAGGAACTTTCAACATTAAGGGTCATAGGGAGCATAGACATATGTCATATTAACAAAACTCTTATGTGGATAAGCATATATCCTTGCTTAGAGTAATGCATACCTTTGGAGAGAAATCTTCAGTGAGATATACAGAATTTGAATTTAAGTCACTAATTGAGAATGGATGCTGCAACTCGGTGTGTAAATATCTTAGCCCACGAGCAATACCTAATGCTATTCTCATGCGTCTGAGCCAGGACAACTGGCAGTCTTCACCATCTATAGAAGAAAGCAAGTTTATAATCTTCATCAAGGAAAAAGGAAGCAGGCGATTACAAAGCCTGAACAGGGAAAATGTTACTTACAGTGAAGGTGCTCATAGAGTGTCCCATTAGACGCATATTCAAAGACAATCATCCTCGTGAATTGGTCATCCTCTTTGCAGTAACCCAATAATTTTGCTACATTCTCATGGTTTAACTTTGACAAATCCCCTACCTACAAGACAGTTTCTTTTCAGCACCATGAATATATTTTGTATCTTTATTTTGGTTGTGGTTGTTGTAGACTTATTACATTAGTCTGAAAGTAGAACTCAAGATAGCTCGCCCAATGGACCTCTGAGATGCAAAGTGATACTACAGCAATTTCAGAGCCACCTTTCAATGTGCCTTTGTAGACTATACTGTCTGGATAAGAGCCAATAATGTTGCTGAAATCTTCACAGGCTACTTCAAGTTCCTGTCTGCTTATACTTGACACATTTTTCAGCATTTCACCATCTATATGCAGCAAAATCCACAAAACATGAATAATTCAACCAGAAAAAATTATTGATAAATGCATAACAAGGTTAGCACTTACCAATTGGAATTGCTATCTGGTCCTTCCAATTTGTTGGTCTCTTCCAAGGAAATGTGACAGAGGATTTTGATTTGCAAATTTTAACAGCAGTAGCAGAAGCACTAATAAAGAAAACAACCATGAGAGCCCCAGTAATAATTTCTAGAATCAGAAGCCACTCTGGTTGCCTCTGCCTTTCATTGTCAGTCTCCTTATTGGGCTTACCATATGTCCCCACAATTACTCCTTTGCTTTTCAGTGGGACACCTTGCATAATACCAAACAACACTATGTCATCTCAGGAACTGAGGAAAAAATAATCATCCATATATCTGACCTCAAGAAATCTTTGCATAAACACACTTCAACATGGAAATAACTTCAGTAAAATTATTTATTCTTTTAATAATGCATCTCATGCAATTACTATATGTCAATGTGAAAAATATTTAATGGCATTGATGTATGCTGTTTTCCATGATATTTAACAAACAGCGGTAATGGAATATATTACATCTATAACAGTTCAACAAACTGCATCTGTGTCTGCTGACAAGATGGACAGTCAAATTTATTGCACCGTTATGCCGGTCCTACATAGGCATATACAATTTTATACAGAATGAACAGTAAAAGAAAAGTGAGTGATAACGAAGAATTTATTCTTAGTCAGACTGAAAAATAAGGATATATGCACTAATTGACATGATGAACTAAAAAAATGAGAATGCATATTAGAAAGCACCTTTAGCTTTACAAAGTAATTTTGACATAGGATAGCATAATAATTGTTCAACAATCAAATCATTCTGATTTCTCATAATTAAGGGTACATTTGAATATTAAGTCAAGTTTAGTAGTAATACTTGTCAACATCAAATGAGCATAAGCTAATTAGAGAATGGATATTGACTCATACTGCATTTCTCAGTTGAGCGTTGCAAGACAGAATATTTGTCTTGGAAGCAGTTTCCTTGGAAGCTTGACCTGAAACATATAGTTCAACGTAAGGTAGTGGACGTTAATAAGAACAGCATCTGATGTAAACAAAAGAAAAATACATTTCACCTTGCAAGGTACTTCAAGCATTGTGGAATTCTTCCAACAAGAAAGTTATATGAGAAATCTGCGTTTTTTAACAGTCGCAACCGGCATAAGCCTGTGGCATGACTTTGCAAAGCAAACCTAAACAGAGATAAATATATTAAAATAATCTGAAAGGACATACCAGAAAATGTCTACATATGTGCAAGACTTTTATCAAAATACATAAACCATTGCATGATTAGGTACAAAAACTACTAACAGGATTCTCCTGTGGAAACAATGGAGGGCAAAGTTTTAGCAACTTCTTGAAGTCACTTGAGTTTCTTGATTTATCAGGAAACATTGGGTTTTGGCAACTTTGCATGGTTAGTTACAAAAACTATTAACAGGAATGCCTTAAACTAATGGCTTCCGATCATTTTCATAGTTGATTCCTAGACGTCGTAGTTAAAAAATGCCACACAACCCTCCACTCCCACCCCCACCCCCCCCCATCCCTCTCCTCATAACCTACTATATCATTGAGAAGTCAGTGTCATAGACAGGTCAGTTTAGGGCCACAATGAGGGAAGCTTAGGCTTAACTAAAACAGGACTTATTCCTAGAAATATTCCAGGCTGGAACTGACAGGTTTATCCTGTTTCAGAAATTTCAGCTCCAAGGACAGCTCACAGCACCAGCACTATTAACTCTAAAGCTCAAGAATTATAGCCCACACTGTTGGACATAGGATTTGAACAAGCGAACAGCCATTTTGGAGGGCTGTCTCTAAATTCTCCATCATTAGACTAACCAATTGTATGCCAATGCTGAAAATCTTGAAATCAAAATAAAACATCTTCACTAGCCGCAATGTATTGAGCAGCATGCCACATTTTTTATTCCAGAGGAACTTGCAAAGAAACATCAAATAAGATACTATAACTCATTGCTTACTTGCCAACTGACTCGGAAGACGAATTTGGGCTATTGCTACCAGGAATTGGTTTCTCAAGTCTATTTCGATCTAACCGAAGCTGCACTAGATTGACCAAATTACCAAGCTCAGGAGGTATAGCACCAGTCAGCCCATTAGAATGAAGATCCCTGAGCACAATTCAAGATAAATCTCAGATGAAAATCAATGAGCTACATTAAAAAAGTAGCTATGCAATGTGGATCACTAATTCCTACATCTTTGTAATGATGGTCAAGTTTCCAATCTCAGCTGGTATCGGACCCGAGAGATGATTCTCACTCAAATCCAACAATGTAAGCCATTTCAACGCCCCAATTTGTTTCGGAATAGCCCCAAGAAGCAAATTGTTACCCAAAACCCTGCAGAACAAAGACTTAACTGAGAAGAAATTCCACAATTTTATGCTCCTTTCCTGGTTACATCAAGACAACATCAAAACAATCATCATAAAAACCTACAGCTCCTGCAAAGAACTCAGCAGCCCAAGCTCCGGGGCAAGAAATCCTTTCAACGAGGAACTCGACAGATTCCTGGAAATCTCAATACAACAACTCAGATCTGGAACCAATGCTGTTAATGAAGATCAACAAAGGAAAAAGTGCTAAGCACAAACTCACACTTTAAGCACACGATCCTGGGGCTTAGAGCAGAGGATGCCAGACCAGTTGCAAGGGCTGTCGTCAAAGGAATCCCAATCGGACAATACCCTCAAGGGGTCTTCAAAAATCGCCCTTTTGAAAGCCAACAGCGCCGAAACTGCTTCCAAGTCAAGCAAATCCTTTCAGAAAAAATTCAAATAAATTCAAACAGAAACCCGGTACAAAGCTGCCAACCCTCATTTTTCGGAAAAGGACGGACAGGCGCGAGAAAAAAGCTGCATTGGAGAGCGAGAAGGAGAAGAATTCGGACAGAATATAAGCTCGCCATGGTTCTGGGATTGCTGCTACTTTCCAGCCATTCTGCTCGATCGCTCGAAGCCAGAGAAGATGATGAGTCGCGAGAAGGCGAAGGAGAGGCGGGAGGGGAGGAGGAGGAGGAGGAGGAAGAGAGCTTGACGAGAAGCAGCAATGGCGGATTGGAGAAGAAGAAGAAGAAGAAGAAGAAGAAGAAGAGGTAGTTTGATCTTAAAAAACGCAACTTTGCAGGGTGGACAGGGAGACGACAGGACAGTGGAATGTCTTTTATATATGCGCCCCTTGAATTATGGAAGTTCTATACACCCCCTGTGAGTTTGTTAAATCATATTTTGGCCCCTGATCATTTCAATAATTATCCCGATCATCAGTAAAAATGTCTATAATCACGCTTTTATGTTTTTTCTTACCTTTTCATATTTACAAAAATTCTATAAAGCGTTTGAATTGACTTGATTAATACTCTCACTGTATATATTATTTTCTACACTTTTCGTTATTACAAATAAAAAATAAGCGCTTGTGGCTCATAAGATTAATTTGTTATTCGAAAAAACCTAATTGATTGTGTTGTTTTTTTACAAAAAGATCCTCGGAATAAAGGGCAATTAATTATGGCCCAGAGTTCCACCTCTACCGACCTTTGCCACCGAAAGATATTATTAAATATATTAAAGGCGCTATAATTTTTTCTTTTATTTTTCCGTAGTCTTCTTTTATAAGTTTAGATAGCCATCGGTTGATACATTTTTAGAAACTCAAAGAGTTAAAAAGAAGCGGCGAGTGCATGTGAGCTTGACCTTCAACGTGTCGGCGTCAAGTCCCACGCCTCATCTATTTATTATTTACAGATGTGCTACTTTTTTATTTACCAAAAAAATTTAATAAATTGTATTTATATTTAAAAAAAAAAAAATTTCTGCAGTATAGCTCTAAAAAAAGGAACAAAATTGTACTTATACCTCTAAAAAAATATAATTACTTTTATACCTCTAAAAATTCAGTGTTTTTATATAAATGTCTCTATCATTAATTTTCATAATTATTCATCAAAATTGTTTTTACTATTTTTAAAAATTATTAATTTTGAGATAAATATTGTCTCAGCTGTATCATATAAACAAAAACTGACTTAGTAGTATTTGTGTGGGCCAGCAACTAACGGTGGGTGAACAGATTGTGGAGCTTGTGGATGGACAGTAGTTTGGCCTTTAATCTTATATCAAAAAAAATATGAAAATTAAGACTAAAATAATTATAATAATTATCGTAAATTTAACGATGACGCTTTTTTTTAAATAACTGATAAAAATAAAATTTTGGTGGGATGGCGTACCAGCCCACAATTTGTCTAAAAAACTTATTTTACATATAAATATTTAGAAAATATACAAGAAAAAAATTTTATAAAAAATGGAATATGTGGGAGTTGATGAACGCAACATTTTTTTTTCTTTTATAGACAAAATATTATAATTTTTATTATTGATAACAACAATTCTTTTAGTGTGAATAAAATTAGAAATTTAACTTTAATTATCCATCAGTTCCAACTTCAATAAAATACGTTCTAAAATCTACAAGATTATTGAGGATCATTCTTACTAAATGCAGTAGTTTGAAATATAGTGACTCATTCAAATACGGGACTCTAAATTGCACATCAAGATTTTTTTTTAAAATCAATTTCGGCTCATATTAAAGTCAAATACACTTTCGATCAAATTTGATTTTGTTTTAATTTCGATCATTAATTTTCTTTGGCTATAATTCAACTTTAAATTTTAAAAAAATTTAAACATTTAAGAAAAATATGAAAGAAATTAACATATACGTATATTATTTAAAATTATTAAATAAATAATTTTTTGGGTTAAAAAACCTAAAATATCAAACAATCGAAATTTAACCTAAGTAAAGACATTTTACCAACTAGTCCAACTTACATTTATAAAATGAAAATAAAATGAAAATAATTAAAGACGTTCAAAAATTAAATTTCAGAGTGAGATACTTACGGATTAGATGGAAAAGTTTGGATTTGGGCCACAACTTAAAATCGAGATACAAATAACTCCATCTACAGCAAGCCGAAATGTAAGACTTGCTCTCCAAAATACGAGACATCTCCTTTGCATCAACTTCTTTGGGATACAAACGACCGGTGTTCTGAAAGCAACATGGTTTTGGGCACCGAAAGGGTCCTTCCCTTCGTCGCAATGCTTCCAAGCAAAAACAACACGAAGACCAGATGGAAAGCAAGAGAGCCCAGAGTGTCTGGGATTTGCATCAATGGCAGGTTGCCCTTCAAATCACAAATCACTTTGCATGTATGCCCCTTAAAGCTCTAGTATTTCTGGCTTTGGTCCTTAGAAAGCTTACATTTTGTTTTTTTTCCTCATTTTTTTTTCATTTGAAAGCTAAGGCGCAACAAAAACGATCAACTAAAGACTGAAACGATGGTGATGAATGTTAAGACTGTCAACAAATAATTGAGAGTGATTGTTTAGGCATGCATAGAGAGTAAAGACCATCGTAGTAAAAACACATTGATTATGTACATACCGCAACGAAAGTTAATGGCGAGGATATATCAACAAATACATTGTGTTTGCACGGGCATATCTGCAAAATAAACTTTTAGAAGGATGCGGTCGCAAATAACATGTTTCCAAGGGGACGTATGCAAATAAATCATCGGGATCTGGTTTCCAGCTCACTAGCATCGCATCCATCATCCCACGTGCTTTTATGAAGTACTCGGCTCTTTCATTATTGGGTTTTTAAATCATATGGACCATCATCAATTGTTATAGGAAAATCAACAGAACAAAATGGTTGGTGTTTTGTTCTTTTCTTCGACGTGAGGTTAGCTTAGTGTCAAAGAACTAGTAATTTAGTGTATGAAATAGATTAAAGAAAAAGTACAAAAACAAAAGATTAAGCGGATATAAAATGATTTGTTATGATGCTCTTCCATAATCTACCAGATCAACTGCTTTTGTAAAGGATTTTAACAAAATATATATATGCTAAAGATATAATTTACTTTCACCTTCTTCTAATCACAGACAAAATTATGTCATGCTGTTTGAAGTGGATAAATCTGTTGTTGAGACAACTTGCAACAATAATTTACTTTCGTTGTTCTTCTAATCAGAGACAAAATTATGTCACGCTGTTTGAAGTGGACAAATCTGCTGTTGAAACAACTTGCAACAATTAATCAAAATTAAGAGAGCTAATAAAGCAACTAGCAATGAGTAATCAACAATAATAATTCAAACTAATCACAAAGTTGGGGTCAATATCAACACCTACTAAAAATTCTATGATATATATCAACTTTGTTAACCACTTACAGTGCATTGATTAAGTTAATATAAGACTCAATAATGTGATCATGACTCATGATGCCACCATTGTGCTCACTCCATGCCACTAGAGGATCCTTCACTTCCAAGCCAAGCTCCACCTTGAACAGTAGTTGAAGTTGCCTGAAAATAGACTAGGTTACATTTTGTTTCAAGCCTCAGCTCCATTTGTGATAACGGCACTTTATCTACTGGAACTGTTGTCCTGATTTCCAGATTCAAACCCTGAAACTGAGTGAGGGTCCCAGACTGCCAAGGATGCCATTTCATTTAATGCACACATTCATGATGCTGTCTGCCCCCAGAGCCCACAGGTCCCATGACACTCGGACACTTCAGGACATTTATTTCTCCAACCTCTTCTAAAATTTAGATTCTGGAGTTCTCATGCTTTACATTTGTTTACTGCTGCCCAGATCCAGCCTCCCATTTGATATCCAAACAGAATAGATCAGTTATAAAAGAAAAAGCTGCTTCAAATAACATGATTCTGAAGTCCTGCTAAACAAATGATAAGATCTAAAACCTACTCACACTAATTCTTCCACGAGCCCATGGCTCCACATTTTCTTTGTAGCGTTGTCCACGTACAACTTTCAGAAAGCTGACCTATGAAGTTTTACTTGTCCTAACTGAGAATCTTATGATGACAAAAACCCTCGAAGAAAGGTTTGGACTTCTGTGTGTTCATGTCATTCATTATCGGCTTCTGAGATCTCCCTTAGGCTCATATGACACATGTAAAACATTTCCAATAGATTCTAGTTTCTTGGTTGTGTTTGATAAACATAAGTTCAGAAATGACAGTTGGAATACTTACACGAGATCCTTGGCCGTGCATGTCAATTAGCAGAAGATCGTGGTCAAGCTGCTATCTCTGAATGATGAGAAGACCAAGACCACATCCGACATACACAGCAATCTGTTCTTGGCCTCAATGTCTTTATGCAACCAGGTCGTCTAGCCATTCTCTCTGGCACGTATATGAACAAACTCAAGTTGCAAAGCAAATTAGATTAACCTATAGAAACACTAACGAGTTAAAAACAAGATATATTAGAATGCCTTGTTTTGTCCTAAAAATACTTTCTTGATCACAGAAATAGATTCAATTGTTGTGGATCTAAAAGAGCAGCAAATGACAATCATAGGAGAGATGGACACAATTGCCTAGCTAAGAAGCTAAGGGCCCGTTCGACTTGTGATTAACTTTTTATTAGTCTGCCTAATTCGCTGTTCTCACAGAGTGCAAGAACATTGAGTTAGGCCAACTAAGCAAAAGCTAGTCGCAAACCAAACCGGCGCCTAAAGGAAGTTGGGAAGATTAATATAATAACAGTTGACCCAGCCAAAGGAGAAAATAAAGAGGAAAGCAGAAAGAAAATAAAGGAAGAAATAGCTGATAGCACAAGTGCACACAGTGAACAAATCAAATACCAAAAGCTTCCACAAATATGTGGTTCTGCAGTTTGATGGATACTTCTAGCATTCCTATATATATAACCACATACAAATGCTGCAAAGAAGAAGCATATTAATTTGTGCATGTTACAGCTAGGGAGCAGCTCACCTTGAAAAAGCATATCAAATTGGAGAATCTAAATAGTAGTTAATTAATAGAAGTAAGACCATAATTCTGAGACAATAGATCAACAGTCAACAAAGAGCAACAAAGATAGGAAGCTTTTTTTGTTCCAAAATCCACCCCCGACCCACCCCACCACAAGCATACTGATATAGTACAATTCATGATATTGATACATTCCTCTGAAGTTTCCAATAGTCAAGGAAACTACATTTTAAGGCAGTTAGAAAAATCTGAAGCTCTTCAATCCACATTTAAATCTACAAAACTGCTTCCACTTTTACTTTTGGCAACAAATGAGATGCTTAAATTAACAAAATGGATGCCAAATTCTTCTGCACTTTATAGAATAAAAAAGATGAACTCTGTTCTATAACAGGCAACAATGCAATACATCTGAAAACAATGGCAAGAGAGCAAATTTTGATCCTTGTGAGAAGAAGACTGGCCATAACTTTGTCGTACAAGTTTCTTTGCTGGCAAACAATCCCTTGAGAAGCATGGTACTCAAACCAAAGAAATCTTTGAAGTGACAGGATCAAACTTAAGACCAGTCATATTAACTAATGTGAAAAAAATAAATTCTTTCCATGACCAAAGGCATGTCACAAAATTGCAAGCCCACGTTATTATCTTGCATGAGTGAAAGCCTCAAGTTTAGAGGGTTTTGACTGCCAACTGCTGAAAAGTGGGCTATTCTTTAATATCTTGACAGCAAACTGGTACTCGCAAGCCATGCTCTGCAAAAGAATTAAAACTGTGACTTTTTTTCCCATATGAAGGCAACAACAGCCATGCTGAGTTCTTTCAAGAATAAGAATGGCATCATTAAGATGTTTGAAACTAATCAAGAATCCATTACCTTATAGGATCGGGTTGTGCAGAGAAAAAAAATCTATCACTAGCTTTCCAACTTATGATGCTAGACATGTGTCAGATTGTCATTATCTGGCATGCTTATAATGCAGGCTGCTATTTAAATCTAAAATGGACCTAGATGAGCGCAAAAATTGGGCCAACCAACTTTCTAATTACAAGCACACCTGCATAGACTTAAGCTATAGACAGTTTCAACCTAGAGAAGATAATGTTACATGATATTTATATCTGGAATGACAGGATAGCCAGCTAAGATGGTGCTAAATGTTCTGCGAAGTTAATCAAAAGATCTTAGAACAAACCACTTGTTGAGTCTGTTCACTCACAAAACCCACTTAAAAAGTAAAAGAAAAAGAGTTTTCAGATGCCAGTTTATAGTGCAGCCAACATTTCAATTTTGTTTTGCTTAACAATTTGGAGTCCAATGGATGAAAATCACTTGAATGAGAATGTATAGATGCACTTGCACACATATAAACTACAGGACAGATCAAAGTCAATAACATACGTCTTAACATATTTTATACTCAGTCAAGAACTCGATGGTTTTGTTTTCCTTCCAGTAGCAATCAGGTGCGGGGAATTTGGCCAAAAGAAGGCAGGTAGTAATAAGCTATAAGCACCATACAAGTAACTTCTTTTGAGGGTAACCATACAAATAATCTCATCAGTTCATTTGGTCAAAAAAGTTCAAGGACATGCTAAATATACTCTTCAGGATCAATGATGGCACAAACTGACATTGTTCATGTGCATCTTGTCTCATGTCAATCAAAAGAATTGTTTTCATAGTTTATTAGCTGGAAAGAGTCACCTTCAGATCATAATATGTGAACTGTTCAGATTGAGGCCCAGAAGGTGATTTGTGAGTCAAAGACATGAATACCTCCAATAACCTCCTCCTAAAATAAAAAAAGATGTACCCAGGTTAGAGTTTAAACATCCAAGTTCTTGTTGATAATGCATGGAACATTTCATAACAATGAAGTATTAGTTAATGTGCAAGTATACAAGTGAGATACCAAGATCTCCAAAATATTGCCAACCAAAAGTGGGAATTGGACATGTGAATCAACAGATGGGTATTGTCTTTCATACTTGCATAATGATGACTCTGTTCCTGGGGTTAGTGCCCCTTTTGCAGAAGTGCCTTGCTTCCTTCCAGTTGTTCCCAAAATAACCTCATGCAGACCGGATCTATTCCAACAGATTGAATACCTAGGGAGAAGAGTCCAAGCTTTCATGATTCAATACATGCACTAAATTTAGAAAATTCGTCTTTCAAAAGCATCTGCAGGGTAAACAAGAAACATCATCTACCCGCATGTCAAACTAGGCTCATCGCCATGTGACTGTTGGAATTCTTTTTGCGGTACAGGAGCAACATAGATACAAGGCAGCTGATAATATGACATCTTTCTTTTTGTGAGTTTAATGACTTCAGATATATTGTACTAAAATGAAGCACAATACCACACCTTGCACACATCAAAAGGATCTGGTAAATTATTGGATATGATAGTCATCCGATTATAGAAAACTTTTATGAGATAACTTTGAGTGCAGTATTCTCTACAAACATCACATGGTGATTCGCCCACAGTAATAGAAGAGAGATACACTGGTTGCAAATAGTTTGATAGCAAAGCTCCTGCAAACCAGCAATGGGAATTGAGAAGGGTAACCATCCATTAAGCTGGAGTAATAATCCCATCTTAAGAATGTAAAAGAACATGTATACATATGAACGAAAGCAAAATCTCATCAGGTCATTTGTATATTGTATGAAAAATAAGCCAGAATAAGCTGAAGAAGAAAGCTGCACTTGTTCTATCTGTAAGAAACTTATATCATACGCAAGTACCAAAAAAAAAAAATTATTGGGGTTATTAACGTGAAAATCATCAATAACAGTAGTTACAACAAAAGCTTCCAGGTAAAAAAGTCATTAAATATTAGTAATCATTATATTTATTGAGCATCAGGTAGTCTGAAGCCTCACAACAATTCCAAAAAGTTACCAGAAGAGAATTGTAAGTCAATAGCCTGTCCTGGACAAGCTTTATCACTCAAAGCTGTTACTGAAAATAATAGGTACCCTGTACTCCAACAACCATCCATCGGGTTATCTTATCAAAGCAACTCATCGACAATGTCATATCACCACGTCCAGGCTTCTTTTGGACCAAGCCAACAGCTTCAGAATATCTGTTTGATGAGGATTCTGAAGAATCTGCACAATTCATCGGCTAGATGAAAATGCACCCTAATAATAAAAAATCTTTGAAAAATGTACATCTCATGTGGGCAGAGGCCCTCTACAGCAATATTCTATGCCTTATTTTTTCTTTTTCAAATTTATCAAATCTCTAGAACTAGTATCCTATCAAGTTAAAACAAGATACTCCTCACTGACATTTCAATAGCAAATAAAAAGCAAACCAAGACAACTCAAACTGTTGTTTTACCTGTGATTGAATCATTACCAGTGGGAAGATCTCTTGTATGCAATGCCTGTGAAGAAGCAATTGAGGTCACACCACCTACAATAAAATCATCCAAACAAACATCACAAAGAGAAGAAAAGAGAGAACAAAAGCAACAAAAAGAAGATTCAAGCTAAAAAAATGCAATTACAGTTTCTTTCTGGCAAAACAATGACAACATAAAAGGCATACATGGAATCTGAGTGACATAGAGATGTAATCCACAACCCGGGTTCATCACATACTTCCCTTGCTCAGCATCAAATTGCAAAACCATTTCCCCGACACCATTACCTTCAACTTTACTAACTCGTTCAACCTCCGAATAAAAGAACCTGCTTTTCCCTCAAAATAAGCACAACATAGAAAAAAAATCCATCATTTTCACCAAAAGGTCCAAACTTTGATAGAAAAACACCTCAGCAGCGCTCTCCGCGCGATAATCTCCGCATGAGAATCATTGACGACGTCGCCCCGCTGACTAAGCAGGGATCCGCCCACGCACTTGGTCCCCGTGCCCATGGCCACCACCTCGACATCTGAAACCAATCGGAATACAATAAGCAATTGGATAAGGTAGGGTTTCGGGAATTAAGAGCGTTTAGGGCTTGGGACCTTGTGAGGGAGAGGAGAGGAGGAAAGCCGCAAGGACGGTGGTTTCCCGCCCTTGGGGTTTCCCCTTCTTGGGAAGCGACAGGTAGAGCGAGAGTGCCGCCGAGGAAACCTTTTCCGCCCATTGGTCCTCGCAGGAAGTCGGCGCCCGCGAAGACGACGGCGAGACCATGGAGCTTCGTTCGATACAGTAGCGCAGAATCTGGCGCAGTGGTCGAAGCGGGGCAATTAATGGAGCTCCGAAACCCGTTAAGCTGGACCCGATAAATCTTAATGGTTTCTTTTGCATATGGGGCTGTAGACGAGCCGAGACGAGCTGCACCAATAATTAATTTAATTTAATTTATATTAAAATAATTTTTAACAATTTAATATTAAAATAATAAAATTAACATAATACTATTTAAATATAAAAAAAATATATTAACTACAAAATTATACTTAAATAATTAAAAAATATGAGCTCTTTTCATTTCTAACAAATCAAAGCTAAATTCAAATTAGCCATGGTGTGAGTCAAATTGATATCCCTGTACACATAGCACCCTATGTTCGCTATATTGATCACAACTCTCCGCATTGTGAATATTGCTCAAACATAATTTTTTTTTTTAGATGCTTTTTCTGATTTTGCAAACGAATTACTCGAGTTATTGAACCATTTTGTGATGATATGGGCAAACTATTGCCTTCTGCGAACTTCATATTATTTAGAAATAAATTTCATTTGGTACGGTTACGTAATTTTATATTATATTTAAAAGTCTTTCGTAATAAATTATTTGTGGTATTGTAAATTCACAAAAAATCATCCTTTATTATTATTATTATTAAAAATTACTTATATTACGGTTAAAATTTGCAAATAATTATTTCTTGATTAATATTTTTATTCATTTTGTGACATTTAAATTAATATGAAGATATCACTATACTCCAGTTATTTAAATTTAAGTGCAAAATTATTTTTTCCAATTGTTGTCCTTATTTTTCTTAGCATAGAAGAATTTGTTGACTATTAAAAATTGAAAACAGGATAGTATTTGAATATTTGAAACTCTCTTATCCAAAATAAGAAAATAAAAATTAAGAATAATAAGTTTGTACACTAAAATTTAAATAATTAGATATATAATACTTTTTTATATTAAATTAAATAATAAATAATATTGGTCAAGGTGATTGATTGTAAATTTTAACTATAATATAGATAATTTTTTAGATAATAAAAGTGATTTTTCATAAATTTGTAAAAATATAAATAGTTATTTACTAAAATCTCTATATTTAAAAACAACCGCATATTTAATAGAATAATTGATAATATTTTATTCTTAAATATTTGCATTGAATCAAACTATTTTTCAAGAAACTTTGAATGATATAAATGATCAAATGCCTCTAAATTTGAATAGTAATTGTTTTGTTTGGGATGATCATCACTATAGTTGTGCATTATTCGAATTAAACTAAATAAATGGATCGAATCAAAATCAAATGATCAATTCGATTCAAGCTATTCGATTTTGCGATTCAATTCAATTTCAAATATAAAAAAAAAGTCTTTAGTTTGATTTTAATTTTAAATTATTGAACATTAAAATCAAATCAAATGCGCGCGCGCACATATATATATATTCACTTATTAATTTTATTTTTCGTTCAAACCATAATCATTTCAGTTTGGTATGAATTCCGTTTTTGGACCAAGTCAATTTAGTTTGATTTTAAGATTTTAAAAATCAAATTTGTTAGTCCAATCTATTTAATTCGGTTCGATAATCAAATAAAGCGAATGCACACTCCTTATCATCACCATAATAAACGTGAACAGTAATTGAGATTCTCATCTTAACAATAATAATGAGAATTATGAGATTAACTCTTACAATGTTTTTAAGACATTAGAAGTTCCATCTACCATAAATTATTTTCGTAAAAATTATCTATTAGAAAAATATATTAAAAATGTGAATATATATAGATATTCATTTTATTTCTCAATTAACAAATAATAAGTTTTTTTTTTTGGAAATTAACAAAATTTAAAGTGTGATAATAATTGAGTGAAATTAGATGCAAAATGAATCTGGTTCTATCATCGACCAAAATGGAAGACTCAAGACTTCAGACCGTAAATAAAAACGGCAAAATGTTCAATTTCAATAATAATATTGGACATTAATAGTCATTATCAAATAAAACAACAGTTACATCATCTGTCCCTAATTTCGTGGGATTATGGGCATAAGTTTTCACAGCTGGCTCTTCCCGATGGCTACAGCCGTGCCAACAAGATTACACGTGGCACGGTATACTCGCCACGTGGCAATCCAATGTGGCATATGCGGATCTATTTGAAGGTCCCACGCCGCCAGTTTTGTTCTGCGCCGGGTGCATTTTGTTGGTTTTCTTGGATGCTAATTATTTGATGGAAAATAAATAAATTTTTTGGTTTAAATTTTAAACTTTAAAAGCAACAATTATTCAACGATAAATAGAATCATAATTTGAATTCATGTATTTATAAATTTATTTATATGACTAGAAATTTGTTTACTAATAATTAATTTCGTACCGTGTACAGTAGATTTAAGAAAAAAAATCAATTTTTCTTGAGTGGATAATAATAAACTCATTTTATAAATTTTTTTTTTTTTTTTTTTCCAATTTCAGAGAGGTCCAATCCCATTCGGTTTCAGTCAGTTAAATTTTGTCTACCATCGCTCGTGTCGGCAGCGGAGGAGTCAATTTCTTTCTTTTCCGCAAAATCCTTTATTTTCACTCGTCACTCACCAAACGCGGACAAGTACGAGCACTGAAGCGTGTTAAGCTTCATCCGGAACTGCCCGTTTCGGTGGATTCCGTGGAAAGCACAGAACCAGAAGCTCATGGGAGTGGAAGTGGTGCAAGTCCAGGACAAGGCGGCGGAGCCCTCGGCGAAGCCACCTCCTCCGCTCCCTCCGGTGAAGGACGTCGAGGAACCGAATCCCCATAACATCGCTGAGAGTAAAATCTCTGTCTTTATGATATTTTTTTTTTTTTGTTAATCATAGTGAGGCAGATGGGAAAATTTTTATTTTTTTCTTTCAAATTACACTCCTTTATCATCTCTAGTTGCTTTAATACCAGAATTTGATTAGAAATTAGAATCAGAGCGAAGAATTAATTCGAGGGTGTTCAATGATATTGAGCAGTTTATTTTGGTGTTTTCTTGGTGTATTCTACTGATTTTTTTAAAAGTTTATTGCTGTAAAACTTATGGTTCTCGATATGTTTTTTAGCTCAATATGTGGTTTGCTTGGCCTTGTTTTATTTCGTTTTACAAATTATATTAATTGGCAGATTTTTTGTGTGTTTTGTCGTTTATGTTACTCTAAATCCTGTGTGATTCTCTTTTATTTATCTATTTTTTTATAAGAAATTTATGAGATGACACGTGATTGCTGTTTGATAGTTTCATTTTCTGTGAGGCTGAACGAATCCTTGCTTTCGATATCTCATCTCAGTGTTGTTCCTTTAGAGATTTTTCTTTATTTTTTTAGAAAAAAATTGCAAGTTCAAATCCCGACAAAGGAATATTTAATGAAAAGAAGTTTTTCTGCCTTTGAAAAGCAGAAGAAAAAGAAAGTGCACTCCTCTTCAGATGTTTCTGGACTTAAGAGTGGAAGGTTATGGAATTGAACTTTTCCTGTTTGCCTTGTATTCCTCAAGAACAGAAAATTTTGTTTAGTCTCAAACCTTTTTTGCTATATATTACCAAGGAATTGATTTGGTATTGCCTTGTTTAGCTCTCTGTTTACACAGAGCTCTTACTGTTGGTTATGAGCTTTATATTTCCTTGAATTTAGTGTAATGTTTGATTTGTACACTGATGTTGTAGTAATTCTATTGTTCATTTTTCATTGTTTTCTCTGGCAAGAAGATGGCTGACGGAAACTTCTCAAGACGGAATATGGTGTGCCTGGACAACAAAAAAAATAAAAATAAAAAAAGCATGCAATTTAGCCATAAATGAAGAAAAATAATGAGTGTTCAATCATGATATTGACGATCTGAATGTCAAGAACATGCCTATCTATTTCAGTTACTTTTCTTTTTAAAATTTTATGCAGAGGTTGCAGATCTTGTTCCAAATGAAAAAAGCTCAGGTGGTTCAGTTGATAGAGGTCAAACTTATCAAATGCATAATTTGTTTTTCTTTCTTTGTAAGTACTTCTTTCCTGAGAAAATTAATGTTGCATTTTCAGACAATGTTTTATCTCGAATTGCAACTGAAAAGAGAATGTCGGTGATCAAAGCATGGGAAGAGAGTGAGAAGGCCAAGGTGGAGAACAAGTAAGAAATTATATTTGAAATGACACATTTGAATGCCTGTACGTTGTAACATCATTCGTACACTTTAAAGAATTGGAAGGATTATGTTAAGATACAAGCGAAGTTCAAGTATTGTGTTTCTTGCAATCTGAAACAGGGTTCAGAAGAAGATGGCATATATTGATTCATGGGAAAACTCAGAGAAGGCAGCTTTGGAGGCTAAGCTGAAGAAAAAGGAGGTGAGGAGCTCTTATTGAAGCTTATTGTAGCTCGGTCTCATTATTTTGATTGTTTGCAAATATTCTTGTAATTTTTCAGTATCTGATGATGATTACTGCATCTTTAGATATCAGAAAAGAAAAACTTCAGTTTGTGTTTTCATTGCAAAACAGTTCTATAACCATGCCATCAACTAGAGTTAACCGGCGTGGTTGGTTTGCCCATGAGGAAATTATTTGTTGGCTTTCCATTTACTTTGGTTGCCTTCCTTTCACTCCAAATGTGCAATCTATGGTTAGGTAAGATGAGAAATACTCACTCATGCTTGATGTGCCATTTGAGGAAGCGAGAGGGACAAAGCAGTCATTTGACAGTTGCAAGGAATATTTTAGTCTTGTTATTTCAACAGTCATGAAAGCCGAAAAAATAAAAAAAGAATTTGGAATATGCACCTCAAGGGGAAAATTTTTTTATGGAAGCCAACTCTTTTTGCAACAAAAAATGCAAAATAGAAGGTTTTGATGCAAATGCAAATGCATGGGAGTTATCTAAATATATTATAAGAACTAGGTAGGGTAGCAGAGAAAAAAATTGGTAAAGAATAAGGCAAAATATTTGGATTAATTAAAGAGCCTAATTGCTAAAATTCCACATTCTGTCTTTTATTCTTCGAACCCAAACATTGAACTTTGGTTCACATCGGCAGGAAGAATTGGAGAAGAAGAAGGCAAAATGCACAGAGAAAATGAAAAACAAAGCGGCCATGATACACAAGAAAGCTGAGGAGAAGCGGGCAGTGGTCACGCTCAACCTTGGGGAGGAATGCCTGAAGGCGGAGGAGATGGCTGTCAAGTATCGTGTCAAGGGGCATGTCCCAAAGAAGTCATTTGGGTGTTTCTGAGGTCAGATTTAAGTACAAATACAAAGAGTAATCTCAATTTGCTCGTCTATTCCTTTATCTGCTCTGGTTTGTTTGTTGTTGACGAGTAGAAGTTTCTGGTGAAAGGTCATGTGTTAAGTGTGTACAAGTTACTGTGCATATATTCCTCGGCAACTTCACTGGTCTGTCTTTTTTACCTGTTCAATAAATAAACATAGTTAACTTATGAGTTCTATAATTGCAGAAATGTTCCACCATTGAACATGAAATGCTTAAAGTTGATCTGTGTTACAAACTTACAATGCATAGAAATTTCATTATGTACTAGCTATGGTTTCATCTGCAAATGGAAATATTTTCCTCCAAATAAAGAACATAATGAGCATATTCACAATTGCATTACAAAGAAACAACTTGCTACAGGAACAAAACTCGGAGATGAATCTTTCTGAAAAAATATAAAACATAGCTGTATACTTAGACCTCAAAACCCACAAAAATACACTTTATTTTGGTGAATAGTATACATTCTACTATCAATTTACTCAGATGCATAATATGAGGAAAGCAAAAAAGGAAAATGACAAACAGCAAACTTCTCCATTTATTAAATGACAATGAAACATGAGCATGCCTACAAGAACTCAGAAGCTACAGAGATCTGACAAGCCAAAGTTTGATCTGATGATTCACCATTATTTCACTCCAAATACCACTTCCTGCAATTCCAGCAGCTGGCCATCATCAGCTGTAATACTTGCTTGCGCAGGCAACCCCACAGCATTTGCATTTTTCTTCTTCACCTCTTCTTGATCCAGGAAAGTTTTAATCCCATCTCTAATCTCCCTCCACAATTCAGCCGCCTTTTCCTTGTTCAAGCCCTTGGAAACCTCAGCCTTCAACTCTTCTACCTTTCCTCTTAAACTGGCCACATCAACAGCCTTATCTAAGTCCTTCTTCATCACCTCATCTGCCCTTTCGAGCATTTTCTTCATCCCTGGTGGGATTACAAGATTGTCCTTCTTACCTATGGCCAACACTTCTAGATCAACAGATTCAAATGTCTTCTTGAGTTCTTCCTTTGCATTCGCCACTTGTTGGAGAAGATCCTCACTCAATGGCTCTCCATTTGCCACCATGTCTCGTGCCATTTTCAAGATTGTGACCTTTTCTTTAGACTGCCTCTGGATTTCCTCATTTATCTTCTTTAGTTTAGCAAATTTGTCAACCTCTGACAACAACTTGAGCTTCTGCTTTAAACCAAGATAGGCACCAGGGAGGGATAGATGAAGGTTAAATTCTTGCACTAAACTATCCATCTGCTCCTTCAATATGGGATTGAGGTCCAGGTAATATGAGGTAGCTTGTCATTTGAATATCCCAATCTGGACTCCTTGTAGCTTCTCCTGCAGACCCATAGCAATGTAGGCATTCATTGTCTCCTTCTCCACATTTTGCCTCAAGTTTGTATGGCCTGATTTGCTATGACAGGGCCTGGAGATTTGCCATTGGCTTCAATTACTTCTTGATTTTTTCGATCGTTGCCTCCAGGTCAGCTGTTAATTTGGAAATGTTGGAGTCTTTCTTCTTCATGTTGCATTTTTTCTTTGGGTCCACTGCAACAGCTTCAACAAATCCCCCAAGTGTTCAGAGTTTAAGGTGCCTCTGGCTAAGTAATGCATCAATGTCCATTTCTTCAAGCTCCTGTTGAAGACAAATAATTATTGCTCAACAGGTACTTAACAGCCTAAGAGACATAAAAGCAACCAGTGTCCGTTTGAAGATTGACCAAAGAAGTAATGTGGTAGCTATATGCACAATTAGTCACATGCGACGGATAAGCAAGAATATCATATGATAGGGAAACAAGGCTTGATAAGGAAACAACTTCAAAAATAATAATATCATTAACACAAGGTATATACAATTAGTTTAATTTATTGCGCCTCTTGAGAATGAAAGAGAGAAAGAAGCCGTGGAGTTTTTGTGAAGGTTTAGGGATTTGGGAAATGCTTATGGATTTGGATATGATGAGGAAAAACTTTTGTGCTTACCTTCATTGCCTTCATGACCATGACTTCTCTGTTGGGAAGTGTAAGATGGATCAGTGTGTGCACCCCCTAGAGGTTCCTGTGACCATTAATGACAGTGATTGAACTGCATAAGCATGGTTAGATAAGAAAATGCTTGCCCATAAACTATTCTGCACATTAATAAACTAAACTGCTCATAGCAGCTCGATTATTTCACCATAACTAATTAGAAAAGCATAATGCTAGAAACACACAAGCTAGATATATGCACATGCACCCTTTTGAACCATGTAAACCATTTCGTTGTCCTGCACAACCCACTGAAATAGTTTTTCATCAGAATTTATTGTTTATATATCTTTAGTATGTGGGGACTCGAACAAATTCATAATCATCCCTACTGAAAGTTTAGGTATTGACAAAAATACCAGAATAATTCCATCTGCAATTTTGAGCTTACATAGTTCTGTTGTGGTGATCTTTAGCTTCTCTGCTGCCTGAAACACATAAGAGGAAAGGACCACAATTCACAAAAGGAAAAAGTAAAGCTTCAGTTATTCAAGTGAAAGCAGGAAATACCTTAGGAGCTGCCTGGGCAGATTTCCACAAAATCGCAGCACATGCTTCTGGACTGAACATACCAAAAAATGCCTGTCAATAGAAATACATACAAAAGAAAATGTCAGAAATATTGAAAAAAATTAGTCCAATATTTTGATGAACAGCTAAAAATCATGTAGAGCTATGTAAATTGAGAAGAAATTTCCCACTTTGCCACAAATAGAAGATACATAGAACAACCTTGCAACATAAAAGACAGCATTCTCCAACAGGAACAACTTGTTTGCACAACCAATTGCAAGGGCGCCACCAGATCTACCTTCACCAATTACAACCGACACAATTGGAACCTTCAAACTGAACATTTCCTTCAGATTGTGAGCTATTGCCTCTCCTTGAGAGTAGAAAGAAAAGCACGTTAACATATTGATACACATGCATATTGATGGAAAATTTGAAATATGAGACTCCATTAGACACAAAAATTCATGGAAGAAGAATTACGAAAAATGATGCATACTTAATATAGGACAACTACATTCTTTTTACAGTAAAATTAGAAATCTAATACAAGTTGAATTTCAACTCCAATTAGAATTCATTAAAATTGATATAATTACGGTCCAAAAGTCATATTTCCTAGAATATTCATTCAAATCCAATAAATAGCTATCTATTGAAAATCTAAAATCGTTTTTTATATTTTTTTATTCACTATTTGGGCTAATTCGGTATCTGTATTAGTTAAAATTAGGATTTATTTAGAAATATGAATTAATAACAATCCTAACTTAATAAAAAATAATATTTATACCAAATAGGATTCAAAATTTATTAGAGTACTATATATATGGCCTAAAATTGTAATAAAGGAGAAACTTTTATATTAATAATATTATTTTATTTCGGATTTGTTTCCTTCCATCTTTCTCATAAATTCAAAGATTTATTATGGTGAGAAAGCAGTGATTTACTTCTTATCTTTTGTGCCCCCTTCTCCCACCGCATAAATACCTGACCTAGCTCTTCAGATTTGAGATCAGCGAATGCCGTGGGTGTGTCAATAAATGTGATGATGGGAAGCCCTTATTGATCAGCATACCTCATCATGCGCAATGCTTTTTGATAGCTATGTCAAAATTTAGATTCAACAAGCTCAAATGCTCTTCAAGGCAAACAATCAAACATACTAGACAACCCTACATTTTCTTCAAATTTTTCATCAGTTATCTATCATGTTTGGTCAAACCATACAAAAAGCCTTTTGTCCTTCATTAAGCAAGCGCGAAGAAGGAAAATTAAATAGCATTGTTGGTCCTAAAGATAGGGTGTGCCAAGTAAAGTTTTACTCCCTAGTGCAAGAAAAGATCATAGATTTTCCAGCAGCAAGTAAGCATTTATCTTCGAGTTTGGGGAAACATTGAATACCTCTGTGGAGTTGGCATTCCAAAATTTTGCTGAATGTTTTCCTTTGTATTTCTGGCTTTCTGGTGACCTATAAACATGCATGACTAGCCACCTATGCTACCAATACCAGTCACAATAGCTGGGTCATCATCATAACCTGCACGATCTCCATGGAGCTCCACCTACTGCATAAAATAAATTTGCAAATTAAAACAAATTTAAACCTAGTTTTCCATTATTTCCTGAAAAAGTTGAATCAATAACAACAAAAACGCAAGCACCAGAGAGGAAGTACCTTATCAGTAATATTCAAGATATGGTCAAGAAATGTTGGTCTGTTGGGCTGTCTAGCAATATACAGGCGTCAGATGGGTGTATAATTCTTTTAGAACCTGTAAAACTTCAGAAAAGAAATGGATTTGGGATGAGAAAAAAAGCATAATGTGAAGGTAATAATGAAAGTTTACAAAGAAGACATGGGATCAGACTACACAAAGACAAGTTAATGAATCTAAAGCAAAGCAACATTATCTAATTTTGCGAAAAAAATAATTGAAGTATCACACTGATACTGTTACATATGAAAAATCTGGTTCCTAAATATCAGCCTCAAGAATAATGCTAAGAGAAGAAGACAGCTTGATTGTAGAATGGCTCATGTACAATACAAGCACTAGTTGTTGGTTTCAGTCGCATCTAGATGGTGCACACTATTTAATTTTGTCAGTCAAAAATCTCCCGAAACATACAAGGGGTAGATTTTGCAGACTGATTTTGAGAACAGAATTGAAATGTTTGCTGGAACAATTGATTGACAAACAAAAGCATCTTTTAATTGAGGAAAAGGAACCGATATACACTTTCCATATAAAACATAAACATCAGACTTTGATGCCAAAATTGCTTCTGCTAACCAAGAGGGAGAAAAAGCAAACTTTGGCAAACCTTAAGCTAATTTTGAGATTCTTCCTGAGCAAAAGGAAACCACTACTTTGTTCAAACTGAAAATTAAGCAACTCTCCAGCTCAATTGTGACTAACTCAGTTTTCAAGTAAAATATGTAGGTACTTCCACAACATCTTTAACTGCTTTAGCACACAATTCAATTAACCAAGAAATAATGGTACAAAACCAAAGCAATTGACAACTAAGCAAAATGGTGGAGGTTTCAAACTTGGTACCAATATTACTGATAGGGCTGTCAATGGGCTCAGGCAGGCCTAAAGTCTGGCCCAGCCCAAGTTTTTGGGGTTCGCGGGCTTTGTACAGGCTCAGGGCCAAAAATTTGTCAAAAATGAATAATTTTGATTCAGGTCGGTTTAGGTTTGAAGTTTGAACTTAGGGGCTCGGGCTCGGGCTTGGCAGGGCCCGAGCCTGGGCCGATTGCACCCCTAACCATATATCTTTCCCACGGAGAATAACAATTCAAAGCCTAGTCTCCTACTTAACTTTAGCAACACCTGAAACACAAATGGATCTTTAAGAACCAAACCTGCTGGTTTCTGCTTTCCAATGAACTAATTTGATCACTGAAGTCCAGACCAGTTGTTCCGCCATTTTTCGTACCTGTACAGTAGTGAGAACAACAAGAAATAGGCTCAATAAGAAAAGCTTCCTTGACAAAAAACATAAAAAACATAAACATAAACATGATGCGATAGAAAAGGTTTTGGTTGTAATTTGTAGGGATGAGTATTCATGCACCGACATAGAGTAAATATGAAACATTGTGAGAAACTGCCAGCTCTATTCAAACCGTTTGAATGGGCACTGTAACCTCTACCGATTATCATTTACCCTGAGGTGACGATCTTCCTAACTTTGTTCACAGTAGTCATTAGGTTCTGCCATCCTCTACCTGCCATTTTAAAACACAAGCTTTTCTACTGAAGCCTTTTACATCACTGCTGCGCAGACCTATAAATGTCAACCAACTCTCCACTTCTTTGATAAACAACTGCTCCTAAACTTACTACCATTATCTCGGTTAATGGCTTGTTCACAAAAGGGATGAGCAACATATTTGTATCTTTGAAACAAACAAAAACTAGACAGCATGAGCACTTACGTCAATCATCTTCTTCTCTAAATCAACCAATGGCTTCTCAAAAGCAAGAGTCACCGGCTTCGGCTTCTGTGTAAGAGGCTTGAAATGAGATAAGTAACCCAAGTGCCCACCTTCGAAATTCAGATCAATATCAGGTGGCCATGGATACTCATGTTTCTGCTCCTTCTTGATCTTTGCACAGACTGAAAGTCCACGTCTTGCCCTAGACTGTCCCAGCAACTTCAGCCGAGCATTACTGCTTCCTCTAAACTGATTATATTGCACATTAGCACCAAGAAAATCTTTCCCAGAATGAATTTGTGATCCGGAGACAACTGCAACACTCTCCTCCTCTAGCCACCGAAACAGAGAAGGAATCCATGGCTAAAATCCTAGTTTTCTAACAAAACTTGTGATCTTTGCGCTGATTACGGACTGATGATGGAATTCCCAATGCCTGAAATAACAACAAGATCAACCGAATGAGAAGCCAATACAGACTGATCCACAGCATTGAAAGCTCTACTTTTCTCTCGAGAAACATCAAGCTAAATTAAAAATCATGAATGAAAATAATCCACGAGATGGAAGAAACGAGCAGTACTGTATTAATCAATTATAGGCACTCACAAAACCTGCAACCTTTGAGAAGCAATGAAGCAAGCAGAAAACTCAAAATATAAGAGACATTAAAAAAGAAAAAATCCAGCTGATTTGAACACCATTTCCATCCTGATCACGGATTCAGCTCAGCAACAAAACAGACCAAGACGTAAAGGCATTACCCTTCGAAATAATCATGCTGAAAAAAAAAAAAACTTTTCTGCTAAAAAATGTCAAACTAAATTAAAAATCACGAGCTGGAAGGAAAAAGCACAACTGAATCCATCATCATGCAACCACTGAGAATCAATGCCGCAAGCGGGAAACTTTTTAGAAACAAAGAAAAAAAAAACACAAATCTAACTGATTCCAGTACCATTTCAAATCCGGAACCCGATTTCGCCAGAAAAAAAGGAAAAAACAGAAGCAAGACAGCAAAAGCACACACCTTTCGATTAGGGTTTGGGCTCAGATCCACAGCATTGAAATAGTCATACCGAAACCTCTTCTTCTAACGAATCTGTTTAGCTTTCGAAATCGCCGGGAGCGCGCCTCGATCTCCCGCCTGTTAACGTGACTTCCGAGGACACGAAACCTCGGTTTCAACGTTTGGTCCCCGAAAGTGCACCCGGAAGGCCGTAAGTGGGGGAAGTCGAGGAAGTCGATACCAAATGTCTTTTAAAGACCAATAAACACAAATTTTTTTTATTTTTTTTAACAAAAAATAATTCTTGTTTGATATTTTTCCGATTCATCCTGCTTACATCAAATGCTACATCTTCAAATAAACCATAGTAAATTGTTCAATATCGAGGAAAACATCCAACATTATATTATGATCTTTATCCGATAAATATTTTCCAAAGATTAATATATCGTAAACAAAAATTTAATAAATATTCAAAAAAAAAGAAAAAGTTATATATTCCTCCATTGATGAATTATAGATCAAATAGTAAATAAAAAAAAACGCAAAGAAAATGATCACCATTGATGAATCATCAATTGCCTTTTTTTTGCAACAAACACCTTAACAACTCCATTGGAACCACCGGCAACTAGAATTCCTTCACTTCCTTCCACTTCCCTCCAGCACACGCTGCTCACAAAACCCGCTTCCTCCTCCTCGTACGAACCGAACCGATGCACCCAAACCGGCTCGGCCCACCTCAAATCGTACACATAAACCTCATTGCTTTCTGAACCGGAACCTATCAACCCGCCGGCCCGCCACACCGTCATTCCGACGAAACTCCGGCGGTTCACATGCCCCCGGTACGACCGCACTTCTCCGCCGTCGCACGTCGTCCATAGTCTATGGCTTCCGTCTGCCGCCGAAGTCACTAGTTTATCGTCTCCTGCAAACCGCACGTATGTTACGGCCCTTGTGTGCCCGCTCAGTGTCAGCATTGGCCCTGCTGACACTGCGCGGACATCATATAAATATGCACCTCTATCGGCGCAACCAACGCCTACCCACGCGCCGCCGGCAGGGTCCAGCTCCACGCTGCAGACCGGCGCGGCGGCGGTACTGGGGCGGATGACGCCGGCGCAGCACCGTGGGCCCCCGCGTGGATCCCAGAGCTGCGCCGTGCCGTCGTCGGACGCTGACGCGCATACTGGCGGTGACCAGTGAGAGTAGGCCACGCTCCAGACCCGCCGCCCCTTGTGCTCGTCCCGCTCGAAGATGGGGACGCGCCGCTCGAGGTCGTACTCGGTGACGACCCCGTCGTAGTCGCCTGCGACGATCACACCGCCGGCGGAGTCCGGGCGGAAGCGGAGGCTGCTCAGCTTTGCTGGCGCACAGATGAAATAGAGGCAGGCAGACGCGTGGTCCATGAACCTCGTACCACTGACGCTGCCGGTAGCATCGCTCGCCGGCAACAAGGAAGAAAGGCTATAAATTCTTATCTTGCGGGCGATGCCGGCGGTGGCGAAGATGGAGGTGGAGGAGTCGAGCTCGATGGCGCCGATGATGTCGGAGGAGGCTGGTGCGGTGGGAGAGGAGAGGACAGTGTGAAGACGGAAGTCCCATCCGGCGCGGGGCTTTTCGGGGACTTCCGTGGAGGGGGCGTGGTCGTGGGGTTGCTTGGGTTCAGCAGCGGAGTGGCGGGGGGCGGCAGCGGCAGCGGCAGCGGTGGAGGTGGTAGCCATGGGAGGGGGAGAGCATGCATGGAGAGGTGTTTCCGGTTTCCTGAGGGAAGTTGAGGGGGACCAATCAGAAGAGAAGAAGAAGAACTTTGATTCGCTTGTTTTTTGTTTTTTTTTCAGATTGACTCAAAAAAATAAATAAATAAAAATCTTTAAACAAAACGAAAGGTGCAAGTACAAGTCTTTTACCATTACCAAAAAAACTTGGTGTTTTAATTAGTCTCTATAGAGTTCGACCACAAAAAATGCACATAAATAACATTTTTCGATCTCATAATTCTTTTTGAAAAATGTTATTATCTTTGCATATTTATTGACAGTTCAAAAAATCTTAATATTACGATTATTGATTAAATTTTAAAAATAAACAAAAATTTTAATTCACCGTTTAATTTAAAATCAGAACCAGAATCAATATTTTTCGAAATTATTTTTTTTATAAAATTAATATTACTTATTTATATAAATATTAAATTAAATTATTATAAATAAATAAATAATTTTTTCAATTTAAAATTATTATAAAATTAATTTCGATAAAAAAAATTAATTTATAAAAATAATTCATTAATATTAATTTTGATCCTTATCTTTTAAATCCATAAAAAGTATTGCCTGCCTTCACATGTTCCGTAAATTGCATGCCAATAAATAACTAATTTTTATCCACCCGTTGCTCAATTTTATTGAAATAACCTTAAAATTTTCACGTAATCACTTGTTTCTCTTTTCTCTCCATTTAATAATAAGAAAATATACATGTAAAAATCAAAATTCTGTGGAAATATGTATAATTTTATGATTATAGAGGGATACATGTAGAAAATTTCAGTGGACATGTGACCTTTTTTTTGATATTTTTTCGACGGCGTTTAATTTGAGGCTGGAAGCCGCTGGACGAAGCAGAGCATTAGATGCAGATTTGTGACCGGATCGGATGCGTGTATCAAAACGGTGGCTGAAATTGAACCAGCGGAACCGGATTGGACCGGATTTCACGGCTCCGGGCGCTATCACATGGGCTGGCGTCTCGTCACAAAGACAAAGGGCCCGCCCGGCCCTAATAGCCCATGCGTAGTCCGGCCTCGACGGCTCCCACTTCAGTGGGCGTTTCGTGTGAACCACATGATTGGAAACCATTCAATGAAAAAATATTAATTAAAATTAAAAAGAATTCACTACTCAATTTTTACAGACTCTTGTTTACATTTTTTCTGACAAACACAGTGCTCAACGTTGTTAAATATTGATCACGAGTTTTGATAAGCATTATAGAAAAATTGTTGTAATTAATTCGATTAACATTTTCTATATTTTTAAGGCGAATAATAGCAATTTCTTTATTATTGGACTATGTAAGGACTCTATATTTTTGATTTATTGTTTTTGAGACAGCAGATGGACTTCCTTGATCAACGATCGTGTAGAATATGATCGAACACTTTGAACCTGCAAGTTTTGTGAGTTCATCCGCTTCGCTAAAAGCACCACTTCCACCACTCCACGCTATCAACCAAACCCGCCAGCGAGATTGCCGTATCGGCTTCCACTTGAAACCACTTCCTCCAAGTACACGGATGCATTAATACGAAGGCGTGGAGGAGGTGGTCATTCGGAAATGAATGGAACCCGCACTTGAGGTCCAAATTGGTTCGAGCAACGTGGTTGAACTCGGTCCTCGCAGGCCATTCTTTCCCTCATCCTCCCGTTCATGCTCAAAGATTTTAAGTCCCTTTTTGGCTTTGGTCCACCATGTCTCGACCTTTGGGACAAATTATTCTAATTTCAATATTGATAAATAATGGTGTTTCATATTATAATATCAAGTATAATGAATCAGTCTTGTATCGAATATTAGATAGATAGTGAAAAAAATCATATCCCATGAGCTTAATTTTTTGGATGGTTTGGTGTCCGGTCCACTATATTATTTTGGTTCGACACTTTTTTAGTTCTCCCAATAAATGATATCAAAGCTTCAGATTTGAAGCTGTGTAAACTCTTAATACCAAAATTATCGTGATGGTGCGATTGAATTGAGTCGTATGTTAGTTTCTCTTAAAAAATCAAAAGAATGAGATAAAAATCTATTGGTATGGGTCACATGGTGGAACTGGTCAAGTAAAAGAGTTCTTGATTAAGAGTGTTAAAATTGATATGGTCAAATCACACATGAAGAGGGAGATTATTATAATGTCAAGTGTGATGAATCAGTCCCACATCGGATATTAGATAGATAGAGTCCAAAATATATAATGAAAAAAGTTTATATCTCATGAGCTTAAGCTTTTGAGATGGTTTGGTGTCCGACCCACTATATTATTCTAGTTCGACATTCTTTCTGCTCCCCCAATAGTTTCAATCATTTTTTTTATTTATGTAGAAACTGATTTTCATGTGAAATTCTTAGTTCTTCGTTTTTTTATTAGGGACCGAGTTGAATGAAAATACAAAATAAATAAATTTTTTTATTTTATTTTTTTTTAAAAAAAATTGAAAGTAATATAATTATAATATTTGATTAGACGAAATTATATTTTAAAATTATAATATTAACATAAAAAATTTTATTTAATTTTTCACAAATAATATGTTTGTCGAATTATAATAATTTTTCAAACCAAACAACTCATCTGTCTTGAGACGTCGAGAAAGATATAAATGAAAATATTATAATTTTATAAGGGTGTATATGCAAATACATGAACTATAGGATTTTGTGTAATATTTGGATTTGTTAGGGAAATATTTGAAAATATGTACAATCGAGGGTAAGTATGTAAGTTTGCCGTTTTACGAGGGGATATATGCAAAAGGATATATGCGAAATAACGCTTCTGAGATCTTCCACGCCCGAGGCTTCGCCCGTCGCCGTGCAATCTTTTCCCATTTTCAGTAAAATTTCCATCAGAATCTTGTAAGAAATACTAGGGTTTTTGATAATCTGTTTTGTTGAATTTCTTGAGACCATTGTGAATTGAGATTTCATGCTTTGAAATTGGTAGGGATTTGATTGAATGGCTGGAAGAGCGCAGATCCCTACAAACAACTCTGCCCTCATCGCTATGATTGCTGATGAGGTAAATCTTGTTCTTAAATTTGAGATTTTAGACTTAATTTTTGTCCTGTTCTTGTAATTTATGTTGAAAGATGTGATTTTTGTTTTTGGTTTTAGGATACTGTGACTGGATTTTTGTTGGCCGGCGTTGGCAATGTTGATCTGAGGAGAAAGACGAACTATCTCATCGTCGATTCGAGTATCTTCATGAACTAATTGTATCACTGAATTTACTTTTTTTTTCTTTGTAAATAGTACCTCAAATATGATCACGCAACCTTTATGTTCCGACTTTTGTGTTGCTACTTGCGATATTGTTTTTATAGATACTCTTTGTATATACAATGCGAAAGGATATTACTATTCTTCCTAGTATGGTTGTGGTTTGCGTCTAATATTTTGATTTAATATTTATTTTAGTAATCTGTTGATGTTACTATTTTGATTTGGTGATGTAATGTTTAGTCGTATGTGTTGAAAATTTGCAGTTTGGCAGCAAACAGACCTCAGATTTGGGTGCTTGGGTTTCATTAACGGCATTATTTTCATTTTACCTAATGGGATTTGATATTCCTGTGGCTCATCTATCCCTTGTAGGCCTGTGCAGATTTTCCTTCTAGATCGTGTGTTAGGAGATAGATTTTTGGGTAAACAAGTTGTAGACAACATAGACGTATTGATTTGTTATTATACCTTCTTCTGGGATACTAAAAAAGCAAGTGATATGAAGTCTGAAGGATGCCCTTTTTTAATGCTAAGGAAGGAGAGTGATGATGGTTGTATTTTCTTTGGACAGTGAATTGATAAATGGTAGCATGAATTTTGTTGCATTGTCTAAAACTTGAATTGAATCCAACTGATATAGTTCATTTTTCCAGCCAGGTGTACTGAAAACAATTTTCTGGTATCTTTTCTCAGTATAAAATGTCTTTCGCTAAGAGAAGATTATACTTTTCTAGAACAGTTAATATTAACTTCTGTTCTTGCTTAGTTTTTTTCTTATTTTTTTCTACGAGTACATATCTTATTTGATTAATTGAAAAATTTTCCTTTGTCTTAGAAACGACGGTGAAGGCAATTGAGGATGCATTCAAAGAGTTCACCTCAAAGGATGATATTGCTATTGTGCTGATCAGCCAATATGTAAGTATTTTCTAGTCTTCATTTTTTGCTCCTCTTAATTGCATATTAGCTTGAGTATATCATCTTTCAGCCTTCTAAACACACTATTTGTGTGTGCTTGTGCTAAGATAAATGCTGTCTTACGAGGAGCTAGGCACTTGTCATAGTTCTTGGGTATACTTAGGTCTTTTAGCTGCAAAATTAATTAAATGGAGGCATGCGTGGTTTCAGAGGGACATTTCTCTGGGACATAACTCTTGTAATAAGCCATTTCCAGCTTTTTCTAAGTGCAACCAGAGTTTCTTCGGACAAAAAACTATATGTGATTCTTGTCATACAACGCTTGGCACAATGTTTTTCTTGTGTTCTTTTGATACTTGTTTGCCATTCTCATAGATGTTGTATACAACATATAGAATTATGTCTGTTAATCTGTGTTATATGAGTATCAAGCAAGCAGAACACCCTAATGTTTGAATATTTCAAAGATATCATTTTTTTTCTTCCCATCACAGATTACTTTCTTTGGAGAACTCAGATCTCCCAACATCTTCTAAAAAAGTATTTACTAAGGTTGAGCAGATCCCAGGAAATCAAAATTTCCAGGATTTCATTTTTTTGGATGTTGAGCTGCTGTTTTCTGTTGCTAAAGTATAACTTCTTAAGTTATTGCCTGAGTTTTTACTCCATAAACATCACCATTCATTGTTTACTTCCTGATGGGAATTATTATTTTCGGTATTTTTTCAGGTGGCAAACATGATAAGGTTTCTGGTTGATAGCTACAACAACCCTGTTCCAGCCATCCTGGAAATCCCATCCAAGGACCATCCTTACGATCCCACACATGACTCAGTGCTTTCTCGTGTGCGATATCTCTTCTCTGCAGAATCAGTGGCATCAGGAAGGCGCTGAGCAAGTTATGCAATTTAAGTTTGTCTTGTTTTTCTCTTGCTTCTCATGGTGTTTGTTGGTCCATTTCATATGCACCTTCAATAGTGATGATGAACAAAAGAAAAGTGCTGCTGAATGCTTCGTGGATTAGTTGTTAGCTATCAGGTGTTTCTCAGCAAACTTGTTATTTATCAGGTGTATCAATAAGTGGGGCATAATTTTTTACGCTTCATTTGTTCATCTTGGAAGGATGAATTTTTTCAGTTCTATTTGTCCTTCTGGGAAATATAAGAGCGTTTGATTTGAAATGATTAAGGATAATCGGACTAAATTTTGGTCAAATTAGTAAGAAAAATAGGTTAATTTAATGATAAATTAAAATAAATAAATTAGAAAAATAATAATTATATTGTATTGTATAAATATAATTAATAAAAAAGATAAGTTAGAATTTAAAATGATCAAATCAGATTAACTTTGGAATGAAAGGATAATTAAGACATTTAGGTATTTTTTTTAAAAAAAATGGATCAATTTAGTAGTCGAGCTTTGAGGCATTTGGTAGCTATTTGAAACTAAACGCGCTCTATAGTCGCTTGCTGCGATTGATCTAGGTTAGCTGGTAGATGCTGGTGAGAAATCTTAGTTTTGATTGCCAGGTTTACGATTATGATTGAGATATGTCATGAGCTATTCATTGTTTACTAGTCAATGGGCACATGAAAATACACATTACGATTTTTATAAAAAAAGTTATTGATAAATAATCAATTGTCTTATAACAAATTTTTTTAAAAAAAATACTTACATTATCATTATTAGCAAAAAGATTCATTTTATATTATAAATTTATAAAAGATTACATTAATTAAAATATTCAAATAATATTTTATTTTAATTCAATTTTACTAATTAAATTAATATAAAAAATAAAATTATTCTCATATTGTTTTGCTTCAAATAGTTTATTCATAATCAATTTAACAAAATTAAATTTTAGTAGTAATAAGCTAAGTGATTTGCAGCAAATTTGGTATAAGATAATCCTACAAAATTTTATATTTACACATATACCCCCCAAAATAAGGTATTTGCCATATTGCACTGTTTTATTTTTTTTATTTTTTGATATACATGTTTACTTGAATAGTTAATATCCCTTGCTCTGTCTGTTAACTAGCCCCATAGCCACTTATCAAGCAGAGAACAAAAGGAAATGATATCTCAAACAAACAGACTAACCAAGAGCAAGGATTACAAATTTCCACTTTCTTAATCAACAACAATATCATAGTTCAATTTCTTCCAATAAGTCCCTCAGAAGACAACCATAAGCTTACTTCAGTCGCAAATGAAGCTTTCATTGCTGAAAACCAGCCCCATTCCCTTAAGTTCAAAAATTTAATCTGTGTACAGAGGTTACATCCATCCCTTTGTTTTGGAGATGCAAAGCACATATGTAGGAGATTAAGGTTATCCTTGATGTTCAGGAACTAGGTGTGATTAGTACTTACCACTTCGGCTTCACCTGCAGAAACAAGGAAAGATTAGCCATACGAAATTGATTACTACCATGAATGTAGGGCATTGGTAGACAGAACATTAGTTTGTATGATTTAAAACACAATAACACATCAAGAAAGCAAGTTCTTGGAAATATGAAATCATAACAAGCATGGCAAACTGTTTTAACAATTCTGGGAAGGCAAGTTCCTCCCTAAAACTGGATGTACGTTTAGGATGAAACTAAAACTTTTGAGCATGAGGAGCAGCTTAATGGCTTCATGCTTTTTTTCCTGGTTAACAAATAAAGATCCTTTTGTTAGTTCTCTTTTCTCATCTTCAAAAGTACATCCAAGATAATAGAACTAACAGGTCTGATCCTATTCAATCGCCAACATAAACTTTTTGTCAGTTGCATTGTTATAAAGAAAATGAAAAATAAGCAACTTCCACAGACATTTATTTACTAATTAGCAAGGATCAATAAAAGAACATAAAAATGCAGCTGCATGCCCAAGATGAATACCTCCTTCTAAAATAGAGAAGAAAACCACTATTGTTTAATTAACCTTGAATCCATAATTCGAGTAGCATACATGTGTTCAAGAATTTAAATGGCATATATCAAGCATAATAATTATTTTTTGTGACAGTTTGGAAAATGCACATGCCTGTTATCACCCTGAATGCATCTAACAGAGACAACACAAGCACTGCTTCGGAGCTGATTAGGCCCTGCCAATTTTTATAGAGTATGCATTCCAAGGCATGTTATACAGAGTCTTCATAACCATACTCCATAAGCTTCAGCTATGATTTGGAGAATATCTAACAATACCCTGCTTCAGAGCTCATTAGGTGCAACCAATTTCTATGGAGAGTAGATTCTAACAAATGTCATACAAAGCCTTCATAAAAATATACTTCGTGAGCTTCGGGTTATTATTTGGAGACATATCTATCCCAAATACAAGAATTTTTTTTGTGAAGCTAAATAAAAGAAATCAGTTCTCCAATGCAATGAACGTAACATAAAGGGAATAAACAAGATAGTGGAGAGGGAAAAAAAAGAATTTAACAACAAAAGTTAAAAGGGTCAAGTTATGAAAACAGAAGAACAGCTTTCCAACCATATCTTTTCTGTTGACTGAGAATCTACCGATGTATCAACAAGTGAAGAAAGGATCATATCATTACATATTTCAATTTCCAAGGGGGCCTAAGAGTTATCTAAGGGTCATTTTGAACACAAAAGGGAGGGGGTGGAATATGTAAATCACAAACTATGCTCCAATAAGTTTTGAAAAAAGAACAAACCTATGGATAACATACATTCCAGGTTTCTCGCCTGAAAGCAGCCACTTGACTGGAACCTTTCCAGCACAAGCTGCATCATAAGCTTCATGGAGGCCTGGCACAACAGTGTCTTGTGGAGAACAAATTTTCATTGGTCTGCTTAACTGCACCATACAGGTTAGCTCCACCCAGGGGCAGCTCCATCAATTTTAAAGCCTTCAGCACATAATGACAGGGAATCAATCACTACTCTAGGCTGTAAACCAGAATACCAGGGATCTGAGTAATGTAGGCCATCTCAAACCTGGGTCCCTTCACAAGAAAATCAATAATACATATATTTTCTTTGCCGACAATGTTAAGCTAACGCGGCTCCTCTGGATGACCAATACAATCTGGTTTTCTGACCTACCAAGACTCCTGAAAAGATTGCACTTTGAATCAAATGTGCTCCGGCTTATGCAGCACAAGGAGGGCAGCAGCTGGGATACATGCCAGAGCCATGCGGGATGAACTCTTGGGCCCATGAGGCAATCTCCTCGAGCACATCAAGTTCGTATTGGTGTTGTTAGTAATCTATGTTTGGATACAGGCCAGTCTCTCAGGTAATCTATGTTTGGCACTTCTCAAGGCAGCAACTAAGAAGGAAGTGGTCTATCTTGAAGGCTTTGAGCATGCGCTCATTGGTTCCCAGCATGGTCCTCCAGAATTCAACTTTTGACTGAAGGTTACCAGTGTAGAAAGCACAGGGGTTCTCCGAGACAAGCTGGATGAGAGTCAGAGAAGCCGAGGCTTTGTAAAGCTTCCATTCTCGGTTTTAAGGTTTTCTCCACTTTTGGCAGCAAGCAGCCACGCCTCACGAGTTATCAAGTTGTTGAGTTGAGCATCGTTCCATCTATTGCTCTTGAGGAAATGCACGACAGAATCCGGTTTTGCAGGGGTTGCGAGACCGGCAACGTACTTGGATACCTTCAGGGCTTTGTCTGGAGAGGTGCCACGAGAATTGATGAGATAGTCCACAATGAATGGGGTCTCTGAAGTAAAGAACCTAACAATGTTTGTCGGAGCGAGACGATGAGAGATGAGGCCGCAGCCATTGTTGCTGATCTTGTTAGCAGCAAAAAAGCGATGAGCTAGAAGCAAAAGGGATAATTTGCAATACTGGTGATATCGCCTTCCTCATCAGAAACAACAACGCCATTATCGATTGCGGCAAATCAGAAACAAGAGCAATGCTAACAAAAATTCGCCGATTTTGAGGAGATTTTGCAGCAGACAAGTGAGAGAATCGAAATTAGAATTGCAACAAGAAGTCAAATTGACCACCTTTTCTGAGAATCGACACCTGCCAGCTCCTCCTCTCTCTCATTTCTCCTTCTCCCTCACTCATTAATTTCTAGGGTTTTTGGTTCCGGCGAGGGTTCTCTCTTGTTTTGCGGCCTTGCCACCTCAGAATTCGAAAATAAATGGGATTTTCACAAAGCCCCCGCATTGGTGATATTTACATGTGACAAATATATTTGCATCAAAACCCTCCATGACTACATCAGTATGTAAAAAACAAACAAATGGTTGCCTTTTCCACAATATGCATACGAAAAGGTGTTATCTGAAAATATCCCTTAGCTCTCTTATCCCTTGTGCCGCTTGCTGCTTTCTCTGCTTCCGCGCCCGCGCCTCTCCTTCTCGCCGACGATGGAAGCCCTCGCCGGATTCAGCGTCTCCGGTCGCTTCCCCCGCCTCGTTGTCCGTTCTCCTTCTCCTACTCCTTCTACTTCTTCTTCTTCCAGTACCCGATCCATATCTCGCCGTCGGCGCTTGGGCTTGAGCTTTCTCCGGGCATCCGCGTCCCGAGACGATGGCCGGAAGCTGGACAAGTGGGACCAGATGGAGCTCGAGTTCGGCCGCTTTCTCGGCGAGGACCCGAAGCTCACTATCGCCAAGGTACCATCTCTCCCTCTCTCTGAGACCAATTGAGCTGTGTTTTGATTTATTCTCGCGGGTGGATTTTTGCTTCAATTTAATTTGTAGATAATGGCTCGAAAATCGGATCCGGATGTGTCCTATTTGGAGGTTGAGAAAGAGTTTAGAAAAAATAAGGGTAAACTAGATGATAGCATGATCGATGTTACCGAGGATTTTGGTTTGGGAGCACTGGGAAGCCGAATGATGAAGAGCAAGTCCCAAGTTGGAAACTTGAACTTGTCTCGGCCTGCATTGGGCAAGGGGATTAAAGCTATGAAGCCAGATGCGAGACCAGGGTTCAATGAAGAGCAGACAAGCCAATTGGTGAGGGATTCTGGTAAAACGGGTGAAGTTTCTAGTATACCCTTGCGAAAGCCTGCAATTTTTGAAGAGGATGACTTGGAAATGGATAGCCGCGCAAAGCTGAAAATCAAGCCAAACTTGTTCTTGAAAATGAGGAAGAATTCCAGTGAAAAACTGAGTGATTCTACGCTGTTGAGGAAGCCTGAAGTGATGAAGATTTCTTTGAAGCCTAATCAGGAGAATGTGCCATCTGGTGATTCTGTTGGGCTGAATTCATCTGAAGCTGAGCCTCCACTTAATGGGGAATTAGGAACAGGTGATGTACCAGAAGTTTCTGTTGGAGATATACAGGATCCTTTCGAGGGTTCTGCACTCCAGGGCATGTCAAGTATGGCCAATAATGTTATTGGTGGATCTGCAGATGAGAATAGTGGTCCAGAAGCTTCTGGTGGAGAAATGCAAAATAGTGTTGATAGTTCTGCATTTGTGGGCATGCCAAGTATGGCCAATGATGTTGTCGGTGGACCTTCAGATAAGAATCGTGATCCCTTAACCAGATTATCAGCTAGAGGTAATGCACTTGTTTTCCATATCCAATTTTGTCTGTATATGAAACCGAAAATAATGGTTAAATTGCTCTTCTTTTTCAAGGACCACAGCCACCTGAGAGATGGGGAATTGAATCATCTGAAAATCAAGCTTCTATTACCTCTTGGGATTCAAATTCGGTAAACTACATTAGCATTACGTCTAGTTCAGCTTCACTTCTGGGCAAACCTCAGAGGTATTTGAAATGACTTTGTTGGTTCTTTCCTATTATGACTATATTGTCAACTGTTTTGCACCATCCTGTTCCTGAGTTTCTTGATTGTATGCCAGAAGTATTTAACTTTTTTTTTGTTATTTGTTTATTGCTGGAATTTATTTTACTATGTAATCACCCAAGCATCAGCGTGTTTCGAGCTCTCCTAATAACCACTATATATCACTACTGCTGCAATTCTTTTGTTTCACTTTCACCTTCTTTGATGATCTAAGTATTTGAAAGATTGTTAGATTCAATATTTACTAGTTTTGAGATTTATGTGTCTATCAATTGTAGGCTGCAACCATATGTTAAGGAAGCAGCCTCTAATGGAAAAGAGGAAACTAGTTTGAATGGTGAAGATTTTGAATTGAAAAATGAGGATTTCATATCAGATGAGGAGGTAAAAGTTCTTCCTTTTTTTCCTGTATCATCAACAGCTTATGTTGCATTATGTTAGTTTGATAAGTAATAGAGAGAAATAAATATTCTATTGAAATCAAAATTCATTTGTGAGATGCTTGTAAATGCAGTTTATGATCTTCTATTGATCAAGCAAGCTGATTTCTAGAATACATGGATTTCAGGAAAAAGAAGACAATGACTGGAGTAGAGCTGAGCATTTGTATAATACAGGAGAAAGAGAAGAAGTGGAATTGGTTAGCTGTAGCAGCAGAGGTTTTGTTGTGAGTCCACTCATTTAATAATAGTGGGCTTTCTCTTTATGTTGGTTATATTGATGATGTGTCCTGATGTGTTTTTATTACATATTGACCTATTCCAGGTAACATTTGGTTCATTGGTAGGCTTTCTGCCATACAGAAATCTTGGTGCCAAATGGAAGTTTTTAGCTTTTGAATCATGGTTAAGAAAAAATGGTCTGGACCCCTCCTTGTATAGGCGGAACCTTGGCATTCCAGGAAGTGCTGATGTTCATGCTAAAAATCTTGCTTCGAAGTCTGATAAAGTCCAAGATATGGAAGAAAAGGATAATGAACCATTGCCACCAAATATGAAGTTTGAAGATCTATTGGAGACATATGACCAAGAGAAGACCAAGTTCTTGTCCTCCTTTATTGGTCAGGTAAGTTCAAAGAACTTTTAATCTTATTCATTTTATCGTCATAATGTCTTTTCGTTGCTTGATTCCAGAGGATCCGAGTTACTGTTGTACTGGCTGACAGAAGATCCAAGAAGTTAATGCTGTCTGGAAGGCCCAAAGAAAAGGAGGAAGTAGTTGAGAAAAAAAGAAGCCTTATGGTTAGCAGCAACTGATTAAATATTTCTGTGTTATGTATACTGAGAGAGCTTTAATGGCATGTGATCCTGAACATTGTATACTCGCTGTTAATCAGCTTATCCCCAATCAGTTCTCCTTTTTTCCGTTGAATTTCTTCAATTTTTAGCGAATCTCTTTTTGATCTCTGCCCTAACATTTCCTACAGAGTTAGTTTAATTTCTTTGAATTTTTCAGTTTCAAGAACTTATAATCCAGCAAAATCTTTATCTTCTCTCTAAACAATGAAAATATAAGAACCTTTGCTCTAATTGTTCTTCATCTGTATACCTGTATTAACATTAGTACTCCCAAACTACTAGGTGGAATTTTGTTTTCTCCTTTCTAGCAACATTTGTGGTTTTGCACATTGTTGTAAAGTAGTTGTTTGCCCTTTTATTTGGGCTTGCATGAATTCATTGGGTCCTGATATGATAAGAATCATTTTATGTTATTTTCTTATTTCCGCTTTAGCACCAAAAGACTGGTTTTTTAGTTGGGATTCTTCTATGCAGGCTAAACTCAGTGTTGGAGATATTGTGAAATGTTCCATCAAGAGAATTACCTATTTTGGTATATTTGTCAAGGTAAAGATTATCCTGAATCTGGTGTTTGTTTTACAATTTTCTTTGTTGGCCAATTATTTTTGCTGATTAAATCCCTGAAAAGGTTGAAGAAGTACCTGCTTTGATTCCCCAATCTGAAGTATCATGGGATGCAGCTTTAGATCCTTCTGCCTTTTTTAAAGTTGGTCAGGTATTTTATCATCTTCCCATGATTAATTTTCTTATGGTTTAGAAAATTTACAGAGATCTGTTATCAGCCAGCTGGGAAGCATTCTAGGCACACTAGTCTTTGTCATACCTTAATTAATTTTGGGAATTAGCAAAATCCCTCTCTTGAGGTTCTAACATGTGAATTCAAGCATGATAAAGGGTCATGCGCAATATTTCTCGAAATAGGTTTTTACAAGGAATCCAGATGTCCAAATCTCATATACTACTTTAGTTTTAGACTTGTTTTGTCAGCAAAAAATGGGGAGAAGTTGTTGGAAGTGAAATCATTTTCCTCACTTTTATTGTTTAGGTGTTTAAAAGTAATTTTTTGAAAGTTAGTCCACTTCCGAGTATTGACAATTCAAAAGTGAAAAATAAATTGAATTTCACTTGCATATTTTTGACTCCAAAGTGACTTCTAAAAGTAAATTTAATGATATTTTGAATTATCATAATATTAATAACCTTACATACAATAATAATATATATTTTTTAAAAATTTATTTATGAAAAAATAAATAATATTTTACATAAATGATTACATAAAAAAAATTTATCTATGAAAAAATTAAATAAATATATTTTATATAAAAATTAAGGTAAGTCTGCTGAATATCTCTACATGTGAGGTATATCTATAAACCAGAACTCTAAACAGCTATCGAACAAGGAGACACTCCTAAGTGAGATAGGCTACCAACGCTGACAGTCCTAGTATAAATATGCTATAAACACATTGAATCATGAGATGTACTCAATTGTTTTCAGTGTAATGATCCATTTTCTGTTTGTTCTGGTGATACTTAGTCACTAATCTTTTCTTTTCTAGACATTGGATGCAAAGGTTCTACAGCTGGACTACGGACTAGAACGCATCACGTTGTCACTGAAAGAGATTATGGTACTCATAGTTTATACTTTGTTTCACTTTGCGCTATAGGATGTAAAGTAACTTTCAGCTACAGCAGCAGTTACACTGGTTCCATGCACCTTTTGGCAGCCAGATCCATTAGCTGAAGCCTTGGAATCTGTGGTTGATGACAATACATCTCTGGAGGGACGACTTAAAGTGTCGCAAGCAGCTGCTGAAGTATTGATCTCTTTAACTGTTTCTCTCACTGTTATTCTTCACACTGATTAGTAGTCTTGGTCCCATTCACCAGTTCTATTGCCCTTTACAAGTAAACATGCTTCCCATTTTAAGGTTTTTTTTTTTTTGTTTATTAAACCTCAACACTTTCAGGGAATTTGAATACTTTAATTCAGTTCTTGCTGGAGGGGATCATTGTCTTACTATTTTAGTATAATCGATTGCCTTTCTCTCTATTTCTTCTATCTCCCAGTCTAAGTTGATGATTGTTGAGAGCTTACTTCTGAAGGCATACATAGCAGGAATTTTGCTGTGCTGGACAATGCTTCTGGTTCTTGGAGCATCATACTTTGATCTTGTTGTGAACATTGGTGCATCTGATTTTGGTTAATGCAATCGGTATTTGACCAAACCTAGGTAATACATTGGACTTTGGTGTATGACTTTGTTGGGTAGCAGCAACTAGATAGGATACATTTTGCTATCTCCAAAAGATATGCGAAATTATCCCTGTTAGTGGGTGGCAAAGATTGGCAGCTAGAACTATGAGTAACTGAAGTGTGATGTAGGTGGCAATGGCATCTTTAAATATTAGATGGAAATTAAATAGAGGGACTTTTGAGATATATATTACAAAGTGGGTTTCATCAACTACATGACAAAATTAGCATTTTTAGAAGAGTAATGATGATCAGAGGGCCCAATATGCAACTGGGATCCTATGTTTGTTGATGCTAATAAGAGGTTGCTCTCTAGGTGTATAGTTGCGAGGAAAGGATGAGGGAGAAAATGCACCAAAGCTGTTTGTGGCAAACATGGGTTGGACAACTTTGCTACAGATGAGGTGGGATATGTTGTGGAGATATGATCAAATCAATGGCAATGTAAGCGGTGGTGAGACCAATTTCAAATGAAAAAGTGACTTCTGACTGGACTTTGACTGTCATATGGATGAACAATTATCTAGAAGTTGCCAAGTTTTAAACTCTCATGTCCACACTAAGAAGGCTCCTGATGTTAATAGTGCAATTTTAAATTTCAAAGATCTAGATGCAAAAATACAATTCCTTACTAGGAGTTCTATCCGCATGCTGGCTATGTTTATCCTTCAGTGTGCATCAGAAGATGAATAGCTCACTTGTTTAACAAAAAGCAATTGATAATTAATTTATTGGCGGTGAACATATTGACATACTCCTGTGGATCTCAGATTGTTGAGATACTACCTGTTCTACTGTTGTTTTATTTTTCATCTATCACTGTTAACATACAGTGTGCTTAATATAGCGTCTCTAAGAATGCGATCACTATTTTATCAGTGGAGTGATGTCGATATGCTTATCAAAGAACTGCAAAAGATAGATGGAATTGACACTGTTTCTAAAGGACGGTTTTTCTTGAGCCCTGGTTTAGCTCCAACATTTCAGGTAGGTCAGAAGTGCGATATGCTTTAGTTTTACTCGAATCTGAGATTTTATTATGATGAATTCATTCAATAAGTTGCTATTGGGACTTGCTGTAGGTCTACATGACATCTATGTTTGACAATCAGTACAAACTTCTTGCACGCAATGGAAACAAGGTCCAAGAGGTAAAAAACTTAGCTACTTTAAGATGGGTAGATTAAAATTTTGTGTTGTTTGATCTACATTTGATTTAGTGGGTGAAAAATAATTTTCTTATTTAGTTTCATATAACAAGAGCGACATGCATTGTCATGTATCTGATGCTGAAAGTGAAAAATGAGCTTTCTATTATCAAACAAAGGATGCTGTTCATATTTTGATTTATTACAATGCTGAGAGAATTCCCCTTGTTTGTTTTTTTAATTGGATGGTATTTCTATCTTGGTTTTATATCTTTACCACATCAATGTTGTCAAAAATGAAACTGTTTTTGGTATTACATTCCACTTGAAGTCTACATATCCACTGAATGTATCAGCTTGATTTTTTATTTTTTTCTTTTGACCTGTTTCTGTTGTGGGAAGGGTAATTGGCACTGCTGGTTGAAGTGCAAATATTCTCATTGTAGTTTAAAATACAGGTAATTAATGATGCTTCTTTTGATCTATTGCAGGTAATAGTACAAACTTCCATGGGCAAAGAAGAGATGAAGGCTGCTATTTTAACATGCACAATAAGGGTTGAATGATCTGTCATCAATTCAGAACCACTGATCAGTATGGTCCTTTGTTTCATTGTATGCTTTTACCACCAATTCCACTGGCTATCACCTTGCTAAAACCAAGTCTCGTCCACAGAATTGGCAAGCCAATTCATTTGATGTGTCGCATTACTTCTCCCTCCTTTTGGAAAATATTACAGAAAATCCATAAAAATAAGGAAAACATGTGAAGTTTTTGGAGCTTTGGCCCATATCAGCATGGTATGGGGCCTGTATTGTATTGAGATTGTTGAGACAGAAATATGTTGGTTGATGAATTGAGTCCTTGTTGATTTGCAGAGTTTGCAGTTGCACGATGATATTGAGCTAGTTTTACTTCAAAGGCTCACTTATCTGAAGTTCGAACTGGAGACAGCTTCAGGAGTTGCATGCTTAAGCTACAGAATTGTCATTTCACCAAAGTGATTCACTTATTAATTTTTTTTTCTCCCTGCAAAACATCTTGTTGTCCAATCTAGAATGGAGTAGCTTGGTTCTCATATTTGTTGTAATAATTTCGTTTTTTAAGGTATTTTATAGTGGTTTGGATGGTTAGAACATTTTGTCCTCAACAGTGACTACTATGGAGGCTTGCTAGATAAAGGGAATCACAGATTGTTAGGTCGGCCTGTTGCCTGATTTTGGTGAGACATGTCTTCTATGCCTGTGTTCTCGTTATCTCGAGGTAGGAAAGCACGCGAGGAAAGAAATCCATGGGCTTTTGGTGAGGTTTCTGTGGTCTTCATCATGTTGATTGGGATTGGATTTGTGAATCAGTGTGAGGGAGGCTTGGGCATTAGAAATCTTAATATTCTCCAAGAGGCCTTAATGGGGAAAACAGGATGGAAGCTAATACAAGATCCGAACAAATTATGGCCAAAAGTGATTCTAAATTCCTCTTCCCTTTTCCCTTTTTTCTTCAAAATCTCTCGTTGCTTGAGCTCCCAATCTCTAATTTCCCAATTCCTCATTTTTTTTATGATTTCCAATTTTAAAGATCCGAAACCCTATTCTCCCTAATAATGAATAAGATTGTCCTTAACACTGACACACGATGGTATGTCAAATAAAAATACCAAAATTGGCCATTATCACAAAATATTTGTTGTTTTTATGCTCCTTTTTGGTTGTTATGCTAAATTTGCGGGTTTTTGGATTTGGTTCCGGAGCTCGGATCGCAGCCGTGCGGACCCGGCACCATCTCGCCCGTAAGGTAGGGTGGGGTCCACCAATCTACGAGCACGAACGGGTGGATCAAGATCAGGAAACGCATTCCAATCTCAAAGCAACAGCGAGGGCCGGGGGTTTCTTCTGTATCTTCCTGGGCGATCTCGACGGCCATTTCTCGAAGGGCGACGACCCCGATTCACCGCCGAGCTCCGCTAGGGATCCGATCTCCGATCCCTCGCGGGTTCGATTCCTTCAAAAATTCCAGCTTAACTTCCTCGATTTCTGGTTTTCTTATCGAAATTATTGCCTTTCTTGCATTTGTTTTGGATTTTCCGTCCCTTTTCGCCCTTATTTGTGTTGAAGTTCTCGTGGTTCTCGTTCTTGATGTATTGGCTTCGAATTTGATTCTGATTATTTTTTTCCTAGATTTCTGATGAATGTGGGTTCGTGCCCATAGCTTTTGTGTAGGATTTGGGATCAAATGTAAGGTAAACTGCGTGTTGATCGTAGTTCTCAGCTATGTTAAGTGTGGTTTATATGTGTATATCACTTGTAAAATGATAACTGAAGACTGATAGAGTTTGTGGCGAGATTGGCAGGAGTGTACTTGTAGTTATTGTAGATTATTTATGGGATGTTATATCATGGTGCTTATATGAACCTTACGTTGCAAAGTCTGTTATACGCTTATGCTGAAATATATTATGTTGATCAGCATTGTCTGAGGTTATTTGGATTTATGACATGAAACCTGTTAATTGATGCAAAATTTTAGTTTAGAAAGCTGTTTGTGTGTGAGTTCTTTCCCTATTGATTGACTTTCTATGTTTAGTTGCTATAGAAATTTTTTTGTTCCAGATTTTATGTCATGTAGCTGTTATGAACTTTGTGATGACATTTGTTAGATACTCATCAGTTTCTGCCCTTGATTATAGTGCATTTAGATTTCAAATATACTGCAGAATTTTTTTGCATGTTGTTCTGAGACTGCTGTTTGATACAGTTTGAAGAGAGCACACATGGGGCGACAGAAGGCTTTGGCTGTGTTGAGTTTGTGTGCTCATGAAGAACCTTGTAAGGATGAAGAACCTGTAGAAGATGAAGTGGAACCAGAAGTTGAAGTAGAAGAAGAAGTAGAAGAAGTAGAAGAAGAAGAAGTAGAGGAAGAAGTAGAAGAAGAAGTAGAAGAAGTAGAAGAAGAAGAAGTAGAGGAAGAAGTAGAAGAAGTAGAGGAAGAAGAAGAAGAAGAAGTAGAAGAAGAAGTAGAGGAAGAAGTAGAAGAAGTGGAAGAAGAAGAAACAGAAGGAGAAGTGGAAGAAGTAGTGGAAGAGGTGGAAGATGTGGACGATGAAGGAGCTGAGCCTTGTGAAGACAAAAGAAACAAAGAACATGAACATTTGAAAGAGGAAACAACAGTGGAAGAAGTTGAAGAAGAACAAGCAAAAGGGGAAGAAGAACTAGAAGATGAAGCATTGGAAGAAAAAATGGGAAAGGAAGAAATGGTAGAACCAAACAAAGAGAAGTCATGTGAAGGCAAACCAAACAAATATGTGATCCGTGAGGAGGCACTGAATGAAAAAATTCGTGAACAGGGACTCAATAGGGAGGAGGTCTATGAAGAAGATTCAGATGAAGATGATCCAATTGAAGATGTTTGTGGAGTCCAAAATGAAGAGGAACTGTGTGAAGAAGAATCAGTTGAAGAAGAAACCTGTGTAGGGGAACCAACTGAAGAACTCTGCAAAGTGGAACCAGATGAACTCCATGAAGGGGAATCATATGAAGAAGACCCATCAGAAGTATCTGCAGCATATGCTTCATCTGATGATGATAATGATGAAGAACAAGAGTTGAAGGCTATGCCAGTTAATTCAGGTGAGAAGAAAAGGTTGATTGAATTATTGGAAGATCATGCTCAGAAGAGACAGAAGCAGGAGAACAACCCCGATCTACAGTCATGTGCTAGGTATTCCAGTACTGATATGAACAACAAACCCAAGGACATTGATAAGAGTGCTTCCAAGAAACAGGAAAGTTCTGAAAGTTCTGGGAGTTCAGGTAAAAGAAGGCGAAGTAGATGGGATGAACATCCTGGAGCTGATGGGGAGGCAAGTGATGTTGGTCCCGAATTAAAGAAAAAGAGGAAGACTAGATGGCAAAGAAATGATGCAATGCTAAAGATGCTGGGCCCTTTGAAACTTCCTGATTTTGGTGATGGTCTTGTAGTTGATGCTGATCAAGATCCAGAAATTAGAAGGTTGAAGACCGAACTACTTGAGGTGAGTAGGAAACTGTGTGCACCAGATATTGTTGCTGACTGGCCATTAGCTGAAAGATCCCCATCCCCACCACCAATTTACAATGAGTTGGGTATCAGGTTGAATACAAGGAATGCTAGGTATCATGTGAAACTAGTTGAGCGTCGACAAAAGATCATTTGGGATTTGGTTCAGAAAAATCCTACCTTCAAACCTCCGTCAGACTATAAGCCTCCTAAGCTCTATAAGAAGCTTTATATACCTGCAAAAGAGTATCCTGAATATAATTTCATTGGCCTTATAATTGGTCCCCGTGGGAATACTCAAAAAAGAATGGAGAAGCAAACTGGGGCTAAGATTGTCATTCGAGGTAAAGATTCCATCAAATATGAGAGAAGCAAGGAAGCAAACGTTGATCCATGGGGTGATTTTGAGGACCTGCATGTTCGAGTTGAGGCAGATACTCAGGATTCTTTGGATGCAGCTGTAACAATGGTGGAAAAGCTGCTAGTCCCTGTCGAAGATGGTGTTAATAAACACAAGCAGGCTCAGCTGAGAGAGTTAGCCAAGCTGAAAGGGGAAGATTCAAGAGCAAGCCACAAGAAGGGTGGCCAAGTGACTTGTGACGTCTGTGGTGAATCAAACCATCTGAAATCTGCCTGTCCATTGATAGCATCAATCCGAACAAGTAAAGATGGTAGTCAGGTTAACTTCCTTGCAGAGATTGGAGGTGGAGGTATGTCACCCTTTAGTCATCCACCAGTTGCTTCTTCAATTGTGCCCCGGGGGATCTGCTCCACTTCTGGCACTTCAGCAGCACAAAATGCAAAAGCACAGAATGAGCATGATGAAGCTAATCTTTTTGTTAGATGTCTTTCCCTGTCCATGGATGAGAATAGGCTAAAGGAACTCTTTTTACCTTTTGGAAGTATTGCCTCTGTGCGTGTGATCAAGGATAAAGCAACAGGCTTGAGCAAAGGATATGGTTTTGTTAAGTACAATGACCCTATTTCTGCTTCAACAGCTATTGCACAAATGAATGGGTACCAGATTGATGGGAAGATGCTTGCTGTTAAGGTGGCTGGTGGCTCAATGCCAACCAGCACCATCAACAGCGGACTAGGAGGGGCTCCAAGTTTTACCCATCTTCCTTTCTATCCAGGTCCTCAAGCAATTGTTCACTTGAAACATAACCATAACCCAATGGTTTGGCCAGGTCCTCCTCAATCTCTTCTGCCAGAAGTTCGCCCTTCTATCCCTTCTATCTCACCATTTAATCCAGCATCTATTGCTTACTCAGTTCAGACTCCAGTGTTTCATCCAGTGATTTCTAGTGTCATTTCATCTGCCAGCGAACTAACTCAGTTTCCAGGTTACCAGAAAAGCCTCGACCTGGAAGAACCTTTGGTACAGCCATCAGCATTGACAAGCTTCCGTTCTTTGCAAGTACATCCTGCTTCACAGGCTTATGGTATCCATCATTCATTTGTGTATGGTACAACTAGACCTTGAGATGCCAAACTGCAGAATACAAGTGGGGTGGATATATTCCATGATCAAATGCAGGTTTTGATGTTTTCAATTTCAGAGCTAATGAGAAATCCGAAAGCACCTCCAAATTAAAGGAATATTGTAGCAATACTTTTTGAGATGTTCAGCCTGCCAGAACCAAATTGATGCGGGTGTTGCACCTGATATTATGTTGCATACCTGCAGAATCCCCTTTGTTTGGACTGTGTCCACTGGAGATTCAACATGTACATGTTGGATTTTGTTAGGTCTAATAGAAAACTTTTTGCTACTTCTCAAAATTTTCTGTTAAATACAGGGTGCTGCTTTGCATTTTGTTCTGTTACTTGGTGTTATAGTTAGAATCTTGGAAATTGGCAACTGAAAATGTAGATAGTTGGTGCCTTTGTCTACCTTCTGACTATTTTTAAACAAGTTTCAATGTTTGATCTTTCTTGCAGACTTATATTTTTTCCTCTATGTTTTGTATATGCAATTTTGTATTTGGCAAGGTAGTTAATTCTTTGATTGAATTGCAGTTTTTAGTGAAGCAATTTGTTGTTCTACTCACCAAAAAAAAATGTTATTTTCTCAATTTGCAGTTGTTTATTATTCAGTAAAAAAAAAAAAATTCTACTACTAGGTTTGCCAATCTTTTTCAATTATTCAAAGGGATTTTTGCATGAATCACCTTCTTCCCTCACTGCACAAAAACCAGTTAACACTCTGACAATGGAATTCAGATATAAAGTTTAAACTAGGGCAATGAAACAGTTAATTGTTTCATTCTCACTAAAACTTCTCAAAAAAATATGTATATAAAACTATCACAAGCCGGACCCATATCCGACCCGATAAACTCATCCAGACCCGTCGTTTACAGCTCCTCTTGTCGAGTGGTCCAAGATTCGCAAATTCGGCCCAAAGCATTGGGCAATTTTTCACCCTCGCATCAGCCGAGGGCATTTTTCTTTTCAAATTTCGTAATCTCCCTCTATTTTCCCCCATTTCCCTTCAAAATTTCCTGGATTTTCTCAGGGACATGGGAGTGAAAAATCTCTGGGATATCTTGGACTCGTGCAAGAAAACCCTTCCCCTTCACCATCTCCAGTAAGAATCTCTCCTGCCGCCGCAAATCCGCTCTCAAGTCCATCTATTTTGGTGCTTTTTTCGATTTTTTTCCGATTTTTGCAGGAACAAGAGGCTTTGCGTGGATTTGTCCTGCTGGCTGATCCAATTCCGGACCGTGCACAAGTCTCCGCCTTGCGCCAAGGAAAAGCTCTACTTGCAGAGCTTGTTCCACCGACTCAGAGCCCTCATCGCGCTCAATTGCAACCTCATCTTCGTTACGGGTAATTTCTTCTTTTTTTAATTCCTGTAAAATTTGAGGATTTGAGTGAAGTTGTTGAAATTTTAGGGCTTTTCTGTGTGTAGATGGAGCAATTCCTTCGATTAAGTTGTCCACGTATAGGAGAAGACTCGGTTCAAGTTCTGAGGTTAGATTCTTCTTTTTTTATGGGATTTCACGGTTGTTTTATTTCAAGAAAGGCCTCAAGTTTGGTTCTTTGTGTTGGTTTGTGGCTGCTTCAGGCTGGTGCTCGAGATGAGGCGATTCCACAAGCAGCTGTGTCAGTCAGGCGGAACATGGGCTCAGAGTTCTCTTGCATGATTAAAGAGGCCAAAGCTCTTGGGCTTGCACTCGGTGTCCCTTGCTTGGATGGGTAATTCTTGTAAAGCTTATGAACGATTGAGGAGGCTAAAGTTGGTTTCTTTTAAGTTGAGGTTTCTGTTAAATAATGAACTGGGGTTAGATGAATTAGAAGCTGACAATAATGCAGTGTAGTGTTGTCCAGCTTATTCCCTTCACGTTGATTGATTATTCATGATATGAGAAAAACTTCAGTGCTTTGGGGCTATTTTTGGTGCTAGGTTAGAATAAGGTTTACAGTACTGGCTGATATAGATATGCATCAGTATTGACAGATATACCAAATATTGGCCTGATATTACTCAAGTACTCAAAAATCCCCCTTTTCTTTATCTGCAACTATCAAAAGCAGTAGTGCCATCTTTAAAATGTTACAATTTTCTTAAATTAATTTCCTATTTGTTCACATCTTTCCCTACTATTATGGATTTCCTGTAATTTTTTAATAACAAAGCTCAATAAATTGTTGATGCTTGCTAATAGTGAGACTAAATTCCATACATGCTGTCCAATACTGATCCTGATACCTCAAAGCTTGTGCTGAGTGGTTACAAGTTTTGGTTGTATTTGTTTGAGATTTGAGGACGTGCTGTCTAACAAGATCTTTGGCCTGAAGTTGTATTCATGGTTGATGTTTTTTATAATATAGCGCAAAAAGACATTGGTTACTATGATTTCTTATAGACTTAGGTAATTTCCTATTCCTGTTCAATGCTTTCTACATTATTATTTCTGCCTAATGCCTACTGTACAGGTCCAGTAATTTGCTTGGCAAATTCAATTTTCCCTCTTTTGACTATCTCCTTCGTTGGTTGTTACTTGTTCTGCGGTGACGAATATATCATTGCAAGAATTTCAAGTTCTCAGACGGTGCTATTTTTATTCTAACAGGCTTGAGGAAGCTGAAGCACAGTGTGCATTGCTGAACTCTGCATCACTGTGTGTATGTCAAATGAGGTCTTTAGCATTGCTGAAAGACATACATCTGCATGCATAATGAATGTTAGCATTTTCAGGATGGGTGTTTCTCTGCAGATTCAGATATCTTTCTTTTTGGAGCCAGGACTGTATATAGAGATATTTTACTTGGTTAGTCAATTCAAGAACTTGAAACTTCTAATTTAGTCTCCCAGCTTTTTGTTTTCTTTAGTGACAAAGATCTCTATTTAATGAACAAGGGGAGGGTGGGCATGTAATTTGCTATGAGATGGTTGATATTGAGAGGAAGCTTGGTTTTGGTCGGAATTCACTGGTAAGTTTGTCCGTTCCTTTTTTGTGGTTTATTTGTCCATTCTTTTCCGGTGGTTTATCTTTCTGATAGTCAATCCCTATTTTATATAATTTTGAATTTGTGAGGAAGCCCAAAGATGCAATGACGCATTGGATCTTCTAGTAGGAAGCAATTGTTGTATGTTCTATGATAGCATTATATGTGGTTCTGGTGTAATTTAATTCACAATCTTCTAATTCCTTGTTCAGAAAGTGTAAATCAAATACACTGAAAGACTGAAAACTTTGAATTCGTGTTATCTGCTTTTTTCTCTGATCCTTTGTTGACTTGAAAGTTCACCTAAAAAAAACAGAAGGGTTTATTTCCAGTATGTTCATAGTTATATGTTTCATCTAACTGAGCCTAGTAAGGATAGACTGCTGTACTTCTGGAATGATAACTTAATTTGCGAATTTCATGTGCCAGTTTCTCAGTCTATTTTTTTCTAATAGAAGATCTAACACATTTTCCTGGGATTTGTTTTCATTACTTGTTGTTTGCATTGGGTTTTCTCACAATTGCATGGCTTGTTTTAAATTGCTCTTCAGTCTTCTCAAGTATTATGTTGCAACTTATTTTCAGATTACTCTTGCACTACTGCTTGGCAGTGACTACTCTGAAGGAGTTCATGGATTTGGTCGAGTAAGTGGAATAACAAAATGTTTGTTATGCTTAATGTCTTTAGGTTCTTGAGCTAGATTCCTTTATCTATTAGTTGGTACTACAGAATTGCGTACATAGTTGTTCCTCCATTCGTGTTCTAATATTATTATGGTGTCACAAACATGATAAGGGTTTTATATTGCATATCTTTGTTCTGGATTTTTGTAACATGCTTTTTTGTATTGCACACTTTCCTGTAGGAAACAGCTTGCCAGGTTGTTAAAGAGATGGGGGATGACACCATCCTACATCAAATTGTGTCCAAGGGATTAACAATTGTGAGAAAGAGAAAAGGAACAAAGAAGACAAAAAAAGAACTCCACTGTGAAATGAACAAGGAGAAATGTCATGTCAATGGCATTAGTCGTGAGTTGAAGTCTTTAGCTGTCATGAACATCTTTCTGCTTGATGCAATTTTTGACATGAGAAATTTAAGCTAGTAAATGGCAATTCTAATATACATAATATCACCCATCTCACTGGAGGATTTAACTCTATAGAAGTTCATAGAGAGATTTTATCTGATACAGACTGTCAAATCTTCAACCTTTCCTTTTTTTAGATTCCGTAACTTTATCACCTTATTTTTACATGTATCTTTTCTTACGTATTATCGCAGTAGACCTACAGAATCAATGCTCAGATGATCAGTATCTTCAAGTAATTGATGCATATCTGAGACCAAAATGCCATTCAGCTGACTCTGAGCTTGTGAAAAGGTAAAGGCTTAAACATTCAACTTAAACATTTGAATTTACACAAAGAGGTATGACAAGAATCTGTTAACAGAAAATATTACTTAAACATCTGATAGGGGATGAACTCTAGCAGTTTGTGTTTTTTCACATATTCCTTTTATATGTGAATTTGGAGGGATGTGCTGACATGCATCCACTTTTTTTAAAATGTTGGAAAATCTTGCCAAATTTGATACAGACAAGATGCAATTTAGAGCTGGTCTTTGAGTTATCTGGATGCTTAGTTGATCAAGTTCCATCCTGTGTAGAGTGTGTACTCAGTATCCGTTTCAACGAACACTCATTCAGCAGATATGTGAGCAGTATTTTGGTTGGAGCACTGAGAAAACAAGTAGGCTTATTCTTTTTACAACTTTATATATGATTATCTCATTTGAATGCTGGATTCTCAATTGAAGTAGAAGTCATCTCTTTTGAATTTATGAACATGTGTTATATATTTTCTGCACATGCCACACGCATGCCTCTCGTTTATGGAACTCCTATGCTGTCAGATCAGTACATCCTTCCCAAGATTGCGGAAAGAGATCTCAGGAGATTTTCTAACCTGCGGTCAGCGTCACTAGAATTAGGAGAAAGAATTCCATTGGACAAGGTGCTGTTTTGCACAGTATGTTAACAGAAAATCCTCATCATAGACTGAATGCAGTTCTGAGTTTAAATGTGTTCTTTTTCCTCCAGTTACCAGTTATCTGTCCTGTATTAGACATTGTTAAACCGAGAAAACTGCGAGGTAAAGAATGTTTTGAGGTCTCATGGCAAAATATGGATGGACTTCAAACCTCTGTTGTACCAGCTGATCTCTTGGAGAGGTAATAAATACTACGACTTTCTTTCTTTACCTTTATAAGAATATGTTTGCAATATAACTTGTTTCTCCTCGAATCATATTTTTTTTTCTGACTGGCTTCTGGTTTTATTCCCCCCTATATCTGCAGTGCCTGCCCAGAAAAGATAACCGAGTTCATTGACAAGAAAGATGAAGGTAAGAAGAAACAATACAAAAGATTGAGGACGAGGAAACCGAACAAAGCTACTATCAAAGAAGTCAACAAGAAGCTCCAGGGCCTATTGCTCAGCATTGAATCAGAAAACAGCATCTACCCAAATTCACGCTCTTTTTGTCACAGAACTGGTTCAAACCCTATTTCATCTGAATCGAACATCATATCAGGGACAGGGAAAGCAAACAATAATTTTGTCAATGAAGTTGACATGCAGCTTCAAGACCTGTCATTCAGCATGGAATCACATAGCAATGGATTCGAAGATTCAATATCATGTCACCTCGCCAGATCACATAATGTAGAAACTGATGTTATTGACTTGTCTAGCCCTCCCCTGCCTCTTCGTCCCTGTAAGATTGCCAAGAGTCATAAAGATATCAATCACCAGGTTGATATCATTGATATCTGCGACTCCGACACTGATGGATCACCTGAGCATCAGCAGAAGGCAAGAGAACTGAGATTGTTCTTGGATAGCATCAGGAATGATCTCTATTAGATAATCGTTGTTGTAAAATGTGTAGTTCAGTTAGATTGGTTGTCTCTACCAATTGTATCTTGATGTGTTATTGATCAAGACTGTACTTTGTGCTGATGGATTGTAATTGCTGACTTGTATTTGGATGTTGATGGATTATAGCTAGGTAGGTAAGATTATTCAACTTATTTTATCTTTTTGTTGGTAAGAAATTAAATGATTTGTGTTTGTACACTGTAAGGTGGATTTAGTGGTCTAAAAAGTACTTGGACAAGACACGACCAGCCGAAAGTAATTGTACTCAGAGTTTCCCGTGTAAATGGTTGAAGCTGTTTTTTCAAAAGATAAAAATTGACATAAATAAAATTATCCACAAATCAACACATCATTTTCCGTCATAGATTTTGGTAGAAACCAAAATGTTTCAATCTCAGTTGATGCTAAGACAATCTAGCAGACGTGAATTATTTGTCCTGTCTTTGGACAAGCCACCCTCCATTCTCCATTTGTGTCACTTGTCGATTGTTTTTATCTTTCATGTTGATTAATATTGTCTGAATTGTTATACTTCCAAATTATGTATGGAGTATGTATTCAGTCTATTTTGTCTACAAACTGAATCAAATAAATGGGACTGCTAATTTCGATTTTTAGAAACCCAAAAATCGAATTGAGCCCGAATAAATATTATAATTGGTGTAAAACCAAATTTCCATTTGGTTTGATTTTTGAACCCAAAACTTGAACAAAAAATGAAACAGAGAGAGAAAAGAAGAAGCTTCCAAAAACCAGACGAAAATTGAAAATTTTGGACGTTCTCTTAATATATATTTATTATTTATAATCCGGTTTAATTCGGTTGATATAATTTTTCAAAAACTAATGCCCAAATCGTAACCCAAAACTTTTTTGTCAAATTTCAAAATCGAGTTGAGTAAAAAATTAAATAATTTGAACTGAACTGATTATTTAATTTCAATTTTATCAATTTATTCGATTAAATCTAAATAGTGCACATCCCTCTCTTTCGCGATCAACATTTAGTGAGTTTGTAAAATTCTTAGAATATGTACGTAAAATATTTTTGTAAAAAAATACGTACAAAACAAAGTTTTCGTTTTGGTTGAAGTTAAATAAATTCAATTCGTACTTGATACGAATAGTGAATTATGTTGAGATTTTAAGTGAGTTTTTTATAGATAGGGTTTGGATGCATTGGTAATTAGCAGTATGATACGATTATCGCAATATGATCATACTATTGACCATGGTTTGATGTTTCGGTCAAAACGATATTATAAATATCGTTTCGGTTTTAGGGTTCGCTGTAGCAGAGATGCAAGTGGCGGCTCCCGCAGGCGATTGCGGGCGAGCTCGGGCGAGCGCGGCGAGGGCGGTGGGCTTAGGGCAGCCGCAGGCCGCGCGGGGCGGGCATAGGGCACTCGGGGCGGCTGCAAGGTGCGCGGGACAGCCGCAGGGAGTGCAGGGCGCCGACGGCGAGCGTAGGGCTCCGGCGGCGAGCTCGGCGCGCGCAGGGTGAGCGCAGCACGCTGGCGGCGAGCTTAGCGCGCTCGGGGCGACTTCGGCATCTCCGGCATCCTCGCACGGCATCTTCGGCATCTCTGGCGAGCTCAGCAGCTACGGCATCTCCGCCATCTCCACGTGGCATCTCCGTCGCTCAACTGGCGGCGAGCGCAGCTCGGCTGGCAAGGGCAGCTCGGTCGGCGAGCGTAGCTTGGCCGGCGACCGCAGCTTCCCCCGCTCTCAGTTTAGGGTTTACTGTGCTGGTTTGTTTTATTTAGTTAATCACATTTTATTTATTTAATCACGGATATAATCACTGTGAATTAGTACTGTTATTTTGTTTTTTTCCTGGAAATCAGGGGTGGATGGCTGTCGGTTGTTCGGTTGGTGCTGATTGATTGATTAATTATTTTGTTTTTTCCCGTGAATCACGGGTGGATGGGCTGTGGGTCGGTGCTGATTGATTGATTAATTATTTGTTAGTGGCAAGTGGATGAGTTTTGTGGCTTATATATACTTTTACTAAATAGCTAGATGTTTGCATACGATTTCATTTGAGTGTTCAACTGTCTTAGTGAAAGAGTTTTGTGGATTTTGGATCTATTTCTGTTTCAGTTGCAGAGGTATGAAATTCTCGGTTTGATAATTGATGTATCATAAATTGATGTATGTATGGTGAGATTTGAATTGAAATAGGGAATATCAAACTATTTATTATTTGTTTATTATTACTTGTTTATATTTTATGGATCTACTAAATTTGCATTGCGCATATATGTCTTATGAATCTGCTAAATTAAAACAGTAATATCTACAATTACCAAAAATTAAGGAGTCAAAGTTAAGAAAAATAATTTGCCGGGACCAATAACTAAAGATTTGCTGCTATGTATAAAATTATTAAATTATTTAAATTATGTAGTACGTATTAAAGTATTTATTAAATTACGTATTTTGTATTAAAATATTAATATATGGATTAAATAATTTATTAAATTATGTATTTTGTATTAAAGTATGTATTAAAATATTAATTTATGGATTAAATTATGTATTGAATTTATAAATTATGTATTAAACTATGTATAAAAATATGTATTACGTATTAAATTATGCATTAAATTACGTATTTTATATTAAAATATGTATTAAAATATGTATTATGTATTAAGTTATGTATTAAATAATGTATTATGTATTAAATTACGTATTGTGTATTAAATTATGTATTTCATATTAAATTATATAATAAAATATGTATTAAATTATGTAGTATGTATTATGTATTAAATTATATATTATGTATTACGTATTAAATTATGTACTAAATTAAGTATTATGTATTAATTTAGGTATTAAAATTATGTATTAAATTATGTCGTATCTATTACGTATTAAATTATGTATTATATATTAAATTATTTATTACGTATTAAATTATGTATTAAATAGTAAATTATGTATTATGTATTAAATTATGTATTACATTATGTATTATGTATTAAATTATGTATTACATATTATATTATGTATTAAATACTAAATTACGTACTATGTATTAATTTACGTATTAAATTATGTATTACGTATTATGTATTAAATTAATGTGGAAATTAGCTAATAAATCAAGAAATAGGTTAGTAAATCCTAAACTCTGAAGCTTATATTCTAAATATAAAGTTATTTATTCCTGTGTACATTAGTTAGTTTTTAATTATTTATTAATTAATTTATGTAAAAATAGAGTTTTTTTCCTTAATCATAGGTAAATTTTCTTCGGCCAACATTTGTTCTGTCACTGCTACTATTGTATTACATATGGCTCCAAAGCAAAACACGTCTCGTGATGACAATATTGCATGGCAACACTGTGAATTAGTGGATGCAGAAAATCTTAAAGTTCGCTGCAAATGGTATGGTCATGTGCTTAGTTCTAGAATTACAGGATTAAAAGAGCATTTAGCAGGAGTCACCGGCTCAGTTCGGCCATGTGAGAAAGTCCCGAATGAAGTGAGACTAACATTTTGGGCAATAGTACAAACCGGCAGAGAAAGTAGAAGAAAGGATAATGCCAAAAAATCACGCTTTGAGCAGGAACTTCTCAACCGCTGTAATCCAAATCCCAGACATATTTCTGATGATGAAGACGATGATTCTGAGATTCAGGAAGTACTTTGCGAAAGTCGAAGATTGTACTTTGAAACTGAAGGTGGTGTTGGCACTTCCGACACAATTCGTGATCGTCGAACTACTAGTTTCAGAGAACGATGTACACAGCGACACACACCTGCCCTTTCAGGAGTAAGAGGGGATTTTCATCTTCCTGACATCGGATCCATAAATATTTCTCCAATTGATCCATTTCTATTAAAACCAAAAGATGATACTCAAATAAGTTTGAGAACAACATCAACTGGTTTTCAGAAGGCAAAACAGTGGTTGGGTAGGGCAGTATCCAAATTTTTTTTCTACAACCATGTTTCATTTCATTGCGCAGATGGCGGTTACTATCATGGAATAATACGTGCCGCTCAAGAGATTGGCCCAGGAGTTCCTCCACCAAGTGCTCGTGAAATTTTTGAAAAGTATCTGAATCTTGAAATTAAAGAGATGACTGCTTTTATCCAGACCTTCTACAAATATTGGGATGAATTTGAGTGTACCTCGATGTGTGATAGATGGAAGACACAAAACAGTAAAGATTTGATAAATTTTTTAGTATATTGTCCTGAAGGGACCGTTTTTCTCAAGTCAGTTGACACAACAGGGAAGTCGAAGACTGGTAATTTTTTATATCATCTTATTGATAGTGTCATTGAGGAGATTGGGGAATCAAGAGTGATACAAGTCGTAACTGATAATGCAGTTCCGCTGGTATATGCTGGAAAAAAGTTAATGCAAAAAAGAAAATATCTTTTCTAGACACCTTGTGCAGCTCATTCTATTGACTTAATGCTGAAGGATATAGGTAAGGATCTTGATATTAGAAAAGTGGTTGAGCAGGGTTAGAAGTTGACGTCATTTATTTATAACCATGCTTGGTGTCTTGAACTAATGAGGAAGGAAACACGAGGATGAGAGATTATCAGGCCAGACATTACTCGGTTTGCTACACAATTTATCTCCTTGGATTTCCTGTATACTCGCCGACAGACACTGAAGAGATTATTTACCAGTGAATAATATGATGCGCATTATTTGAGGTTGAAACGGTCCGAGAAAATTCTTTCTGAAAATTCTACAATCAAGTCATAGACGAAAGTTTTTGGGAATCAGTTGAAAAAGTAATAGGAATCTTCAGTCCATTAGTTAAAGTGTTTCGAATTGTTGACTCAGATGATCATTCACAGATGAGGTTCTTATATGAAATAATAGAACGAACAAAATTGTAAATAAGACGACATATAGGAACAATTGAATTTCGTAAATGAGTAAAGAGTCATTTTATAGTACTTTACTAAGTTATAATGATACTATTGTTTATTCATATTTAATCATTTTGTAGGGTACTTTCTGAATCCAATATTTCAATATGGCGATGAGGTCAGCAATAGTAATACCATTCTTGAAAAGTTATGGAAGGTAATTGAGCGGATAGAGCCAGATATGAGAAGAAGAATATTGGCATTGCGCGAGGTAAATTATGTATTAAATTTTTTTTACATAATTAAGAAAGTTCTTAACTTGAGTACGTTCATTAAACAAGTAGACGATTTCAAAAATAAAGTCAAGGACTTCGACACACAACAAGCAATTGTAACTATTAGGAGTGATATTCTTGGTATAGTCGATATTCAATAATTATACATATTTGCTAATTAAATTTATATCAACATATTAATAATTTTTTCTCATAAATTACAGCTAGATGGTGGAGTATTTACGGGCGGTGTGCAGTACCTAATCTTGTAAAGATAACCATCAGAATTTTAAGTCAAACTGTTTCAAGTTCACAATGTGAGAGGAATTGGACAACTTTTGGATTAATCCATACGAAAACGAGAAACGGACTTAAAATGAAAAAATTGGAGAAACTTATTTTCTGTCATTGTAACATGCGTTTAAGAGCCCGAAACTTATAGAGGAGAAGATCACCAGAGGATGAGGTAATCAACTTGTCTGCCATATTTGAAGATGATGATCCTCTGATAGAGTGGATTCGAGAAAGAGAAGAATCTGTCTTAAATCATCCTCAAACACACGAAGCTATTCGCCGTCTCTTAGATGAAGAAGCAGAAGAGGAAGCTGACAAAATGTAGAATACTTCTGATACAAGTGATAGTAACAATGGTGGTACAGCTGGTGACGCCAATTTTCAACAATCACAATATGATGACTCATCTTCATCTTTTCCACATTACAGAGGAAATGAGTTTTTGGACTCTAATTTATATGGCGGTTATGTGCCACAATATCCATATGATTCACATGGTGGACAAGATGTCAATCAAGGTCCAATAGACAATGCGAGCTCTAGCTACTATGACGGTTATCAGAGCGAGATGTCTTCATACAATCCAAGATATTATCAGTCAATGCAGGACCATACGACTTCGTACTATCCACATGCTGAATAATACTATCGATCACAACTCCATCGTACTGATGAGTATGGTGATGAAGAATACCAATATCTTCAAGATCCACCTCGGAACAAAATGTAGTTATAATACGTGGATTTATGTCATCTATGAAATGATGTTTTCATCAATGTCTTAAATTGATATCTTATTGTATTTTATGACATTTAAATTTAATGTCTATATGGTTTATTTTATCGCATGATAATTTATTTATTTCATTAGCACAATTTATTGTAATCTTTTCCTTCTGACATATTTTTTATTATTTATTTTATGTTCATAAATACTGACAATTATAAGATAATTTTTTTTGAAATAGATAATGGCAAATCCGAATGATTATATTACAGTTCCAGATCAAGTGACACTGCAAGCAGGAAGAATAATTATGTCAATTCTTCGCCAAAAACTTATATTTTATTGTAGAATGATTCCACATTTGGCTGATGATCTATTTGAACAAGACTTAATTAAGCAGACATTATAAGACCGTAGAAGAGTCAATGATCAAATTTATCGTGTCCCTCAACAAGGTTCACTTAATGCTATAAATCAGCATCTTGTCGTAATTTCCCCTGAACACTTCGCACAGTGTGATATTTATTTCTCATGGGTTATTAGACCACTTTTACTATGTGTTGTCAATCAATATGGTTATCATTTTCATTTTGGACCTTCGATGTATGGTTATACTTCAGAACCGCGGCCACGAGATCGCGCAGAGCTAGTTGTTCTGACTCGTATGCCTACAAATACTTGTCCGGATCATCCAGCCATTGAATTTGTAATTCCACACCTAGATGTTCCAAACTCAACTGATGATGATTATGATGATCAGTTGCATTATCTTAGAATTTATAAATTATATATGTGTGAAATACATTTTAATGAAAGGTTAAATGTGTTTATGTTAATTTTTAAATTTTAATCATATTCATATTATTTCTTGTATGTTTTTTTAATACACTAATATATATTAAAAATAGACTATATCAGTGACTAACTATCAAAATTAATTTTAATTAACTTAAATAATATTTAATATTATGGTAAAATTAAGTATAAATTCATTCCTAATTTTTTAAATTTTTACAAATTTTTTTTAATATTTTATTATATTTTTAATTTGGAGTCAAAGTACAGTCAAAATATAATCAAACTCTAGTCAATACCCAATTAATAATTTTAAAAAATCTTTTGGTCGAAACTAAAATCGAAACTTATCCGTTTCACTGGTCCCGAAATCGAAATCGAAATCGCACCATAAAATCTTGCTATTTACGCCAACCCAAACCGGCCTAAAACTTCGGTAAATATTAATAAATGATATGGCGTCCATCATCATGCAGACTTCTCAGTAGACATCTGCCCAGACGTCGAACGACACATCGCCAAAAAAGGCCAATTTCGTACATTTAACCACTTCTGAAACTCTTTCGTCAGAAAATACGTTGATTCAGTAGTCACTTGAACAGATCACTATCTCATTTCCCGTCCACCTCCAAACAGCATCACCGATACAATGAACCAATGAAATGCCGCCACGTCAGAAACAAACGAAGCGAACTCGCCGGCGACGGGATATAACAATCCCATCTTGGTCCGAAACGCCGCCGACTTCATTTTCTACTTCGAGCTCTCTCCGGCGAACTCGGATCCCGACGATGGCGGCGGCAGCAACGGAGGCGTGGGAGACGCTGAAGCATGCGATCGAGACTTACACGGGCTTGTCTGCGGCGACCTTCTTCACGGTCCTGGCTGTGGCCGCCGCCTTCTACTACGCCGTGTCGGGGATGTTCGGGTCGCCGGTGGTGGCGCCGAGGAAGCGGGAGCCGGAGGCCGAGGATGTGGAGCCGCTGCCGCCGCCGGTGCAGATCGGGGAGGTCACCGACGAAGAGCTCAAGGTTTATGATGGCTCCGATCCGAAGAAGCCGCTCCTGATGGCGATTAAGGGCCAGATCTATGATGTCTCGCAGAGCAGGTTGTTGTTTCCCTTTGATCTGATTGCTTTCTCATTTGTTCTGTTGGTAAATCGGGTTAATTTTCGTGTGTTTGTGTTGATTATTCTGTGGTCGAGTTGTCGGTTTTTCAGGATTAGCGTATCAAACGAAAAAGATTTTTATGGTTGCTGTTCTCTCGATGAGTTGTCTCTCGTGTTCAATTTTACTATTTGTTTTCAAGTTTGCATTTTTCACTTAGATTTTGGTCTACGATTTAACTTTGTGGTTGCTGGTTTTTAGAATCCTGGTGTTGGTTTTGTAAAGATTAGACGCTGAGTAAAGGTGAGGTTAATAGTAAGTTTTCAGATTCAAAGCATAAAATCTCGAACTTTCATCTTTGCGGATGGTAATAATTATGATTGAAATAATTGATTTTCACGCTGTTGCTTTTTGTGAAGATTAGAATCTGAATAAAGGTAAAGAGTGAAGAGGTATCTCAATGTGTTGGTAAAAAAGTAATCTTACATTCTATCTGCCTATTAGTTAGCTTGTAAATTCACAATATGAAAATGCATGATAGCTTCTTATAGATGAGGATGATTGTTATTCATATTTCAATTTTAAAAGCGCTAAAATATGGTAAGTTTACTGCAATATGGTGTTAAACTAGATTTTTGTCAGTATAGCCTCCTGAGATTTGTCTACCAATTGTGCAGCTCTCATTTTTTTGGAAATTCTGGCTGACATTTAGTCATCAGATGTTCCAATGAGTAGGTTTTGTTCTTTGCTGTTTGTCCGGTCAGATAATAGATTTTCCTGCATGTCCAATGGGTACTGATTTACTTATTATTTTGTCCAATTGAATGCTGCTTAGTTCCTGTCATACTCACGAATCAAGTTTGTCCTGAATTGAGCAGAATTCAACACTTGATAACTGGTTCATTTTAATGGTAGTGTTTGATATAATATTGGTTTGATTTTTCCTCTTGGTGAGGTGGAGTTGCCAGTTTGCATGTCAAATTACTGCATCATCTATGAAGTTATAACTATGAAGAATGGTTAATGCTGTGTCTAATAATTCTTCCTGTCTATCACAACCATAGTCCTATATGATGAGGAATTGCTTGTTGCTCTTATCTGCATTACATCGAGAATGAGATGGTGTATCCAGTCAGATACACATTTCGTTGACTTAGTTGACAATTCACTGGCTTAAAGTTTTTGGATCATTGGATACTGTCTCAAACGCTAATCTTTTCTCAGTGCCATATGGAAGATTTTAGCTTGAAATTCTGGATCATTGTCATCTGGTAAACTTGCTTGGGCATTCATAAACTTGTCTGCAGTTTCATCCTCTCCAGTATTTCAAATTAATATAAGGCCTGATTGAGAGGTTACCTCAAAGTTAAGTTCATCTTTTATCACACTGTTACCAATTTGTTTTTATATCCGCTCATTCCTATCAGTAAACATTGCAAGAAATAGAATAGTGGCTGCAATAGAGTAGTACATCTATATTGGTTTGCACCCATTAATTTGAGCATCAGAAAGCTAGAAACTTGTTGGATGAGTAGGAGATCTTAACTTTGCAGTAATTGGAAGAACTCAGTTATCTGTTGCTTGTTAAATCCTTTATGTTATATATGCTTTAAGTAGTGCTACTGTTCTTTATCATCATTGAATTTCATCAGCTACCAAGTTTCCTAATTTCCAGAGACTTTTCACAGCCCATTTTCTTACAGCAGCTTGGATTTATTTGCATAGAGATACAAATCTATTATTCAATATCAAACATGTGAAAGCAAACATTGTGCCATTTGTGTGATAAGATCTTGTGAACATGCTGTCTCTAAAATCTGTTTTACTTTGTATGCCAGAATGTTTTATGGACCAGGAGGCCCGTATGCACTGTTTGCTGGTAAAGATGCAAGCAGAGCTCTTGCAAAGATGTCGTTTGACGAGAAGGATTTGACTGGAGATGTCTCTGGTCTCGGGCCTTTTGAACTCGATGCCTTACAAGACTGGGAGTACAAGTTCATGAGCAAATATGTCAAGGTTGGGACGATCAAGAAAACCATTCCTGTCGTGGACGAGTCTACTGCTACTGCCTCTGACACAACTCAAGCGGCTTCTCAAACTGCCGAGGCCAGCTCCTCGGACACTCCTGCTACAGGAGAGGCTGAACATGGCGAAGAACCAAAGGAGAAGAGCCAGGCAAATGATGTCGAGATAAAGAAGGAAGTTGATGCTGGGGAAGAGACAAAAGAGTAGGTTCAGAGGAAATGCTGCTTTATCAAATGGATATCATGTACTCTGGTTATAGTGATAAATATTGCGTATGATGTTTCTGGAATAAGTGTTGCTTGGAGAACTTGATTGTATTATCTTGCCTTACCTAAATAGATCTCTCGCTGTTTCCCTCGGAATTGTCATCCAGTGCTTTGAAGTAGTACTCTTCATTCAAGTTTGTTCTTTCATCATTTGGGGATATGCGATCAAATTGATCACCAAGTCTCAGTTATAGATCTTCTGGATTTGTGGGGTTCCTTCTTGCGTATCCACTGGATAAAATTTAAAAATACACTACAGTACTCTAGTTTCAAGCAATTTGAAACTTTGAAATAAAAAGGAAAAATTGTTTCAATTCAAAATAAAAATGGATTCAAAAAGCTCTGACCAATTACTCATTGCTTTCTAGTCTTAAAGTGAATTTAAGCTATCGATTTGCAATTGAATCTGGCAATCTGATCAAGTGAGAAGCTCCCATTGGAGCCGAGTTGGTGTTGAAAATAAGGCGTTTTCTGTGGTCCTGAATTGGTGACCTAAACCAAAATTAGTATACAGGCAACCAGCTCTAGCAGGCGACATCGAGTGCCAAATTGCAGAGTTCACAACCCAACTCCTTCCTCAAAACAGCAATGGCTTCTTCAGGATGGACTTTCCAAATATTTCGGAAGCCGTGGGCATAGGATTTTCAAAAGTGATTGTTTAACTTGCTAAAGAAAAGCGCTGATTTGGTCGGTCGTGCAGGCGTGACCAAACCCTGTGGCTACCATCAATGCTGGTCGTTGATGGTGTTTGAAACTGGCTGAAATACCACCAAACTGAAACCAAACAACGATTAATCTCCAAAGAAACCATTTCAATTGCATACAACATCAACAAACTACAGGGTTCAGGACATCAGATGATACAGCACAAGAAGTAATAAACATCAAATTTTGGTTCAAAGCAGACACACTCGTAACTATTTATTTTCTCATGACTATGTCTTTTTTTATGCAATAAAATCCCGAAGATGAAGGATGGACTCTGGAAGCTCATCTGGTCTCATGATGACTCTTGCCAGCCGCCAAACTTCTCTTCTCTGGGTCAGTAATTATCAAAATTGTTCTCCTGCAAGAAATGATCAGTTTAGTCTATAGATGCTACTTTGAACTGATATTTAACAGCAGACAAAGCCAATGAAACCAAACTAACTCGCGATAATACTTCCATTCAGGACTGAAAAGTATGATATTTGTGTTTCAGATTTGAATTTGATTCACTATGTCGAAGTTTTCCAAGTGGTTATCTTATCAGTGTTTATCTAAACGATTATATAATACCTGCTAAATTGCAGCCATAATATAGCTTTCTAATCCATTGAAGTAGAATTTTCTGTGGCATTACACGGTGCATGAGAAGAAAGAAACATCATACCTCAGGGAAGAAGGTGAGACCAACTTTAACTTCTCCTAGATATGCCTCATCCTTAACGACAGTATAAGCTGTTGGAGGCAGGTTTCCTTCCAGAAACACTGGTTCTAATGGAATCCTGAAGTCACAAAACATATTTGTAGCGTGAATAAACAATTTATAAAGATTAAGACGCCTTTGAGCCATTGAGCTCTTCAATATTTCCTGTTCGATATATTTCCCTCGATATTCAAACCATAGACCAAAATGACATTTATACTCACGTGGTTTCACCCAGGAAATCATCTGCCGAAAAGGTATCATTGTCCATGAGCTTGATAGTGAGCTCTGAAACATGTTCAGAGACAGTGAATACAAACATCTCATTCCATTCAGGATTGCTTCCTTTACCTGAACCAACAGACAGAACAAAATTAGTTTGTCATTCTTCTGCTGTAGATGTAGCATTTTTGATATATAAAGAGGTATTTCATTGACAAGGAAACTGGAAATTAAGTAGTGTCTAATATATATAATCGGTTGGTGCAACAAAAGTGGCAGTGGATCCAAAATTTTTTTCCTGGGATCACCATTCATAGTTTGTCAATTGCAACTTAAAGATTATAAAGTTTGGCTGAAACTAAAATATTTTGGTGGGTGTCAAAATGGATCTCGAAAGCGAAACTTAAAACCTTGGTTATAATAAGTATATACATGAAGAATATAATGCTATAAGCTGATAGAATAGCTATAGTTATGATCCATAGACTTTGGAGTAAAATTTCCAATCAGCAATTATCTGATATGCCGAAATCGATTTACAGAAAAAAAGAAATTTAAGGCACAAGAAGGAGTTTGAATGGCGATGCATCGCACCTGATGCAGTACTGCTTCTTTGCTCCTGAGTGCGACAAATCAGAATAGCATAAGGATCCATATCATCTGCTTGGAAGAGCACAAAAAGGAAAACTTAAATAAATAACGCATACAAATTGGATACCAAATAACTTAGCCAAAAACAAACCAAGAACACTTTTATATGCAAGCAAATTCATCGTAATCTGTCTTGTTTAGTGATCTACAACAGTTTTTCAAGATGACTTTGGGGATCAACAGTTGATCTTTCACTGATACGGATGCAATTCAACCAGCAAAAAGTCAGCTTTGATGAATCCCAAATAACAAGCTCAAAAGTCAAGCATAGAATTGAAGATAAATATGAGCAAGAATTCATTCTAAGATGGCTAGTTGAAATTCTCCATTAGTTTCACGGTGAATCTTGGGCATCAACACCTGATCTCTCCCTATAAATGGTTGACCCTGAACTAGCAAAGTCAATTTTGCTGAATCATGCTGAAGAGCAAGCACAAAATTTAGATCAAATAACAATCCACAAAACCAATAGCAAAGAACATTGTTTTATGAGCATCAAATTACAAAGTGCAAGAGTTCTCCATCAGTTTCAAGGAGAATCCGGCAGATCCACAGTTGACCTTTCCCTACCTATGGTTGACTTCTAACCAGAAAAATTCAACCCTCGATCAAATCAAATCCGGAATTCTTCTTCCAAAACCATAAATTTCTCAGAACATGCAATTCAAGCATCCAACACAAACAAAAGCTGAACTTTTGGTTCTAAAAAATTTAGCAAAACAAAAAAATAAACAGAAATCCATCAACAATCTGCACAAAATCCTACAAAATCCAAAAAAAAAAAAAATCATAAAAACAAATCACAAACAACAAAAAAAAAACACAAGCGACCTCCCTACTTCGAGCAATTCAAGCATTCAGCGCTAACAAAAACATAAGTTTTTGTTCTGCGAGATCTCAAACCAAAAATAATCTCAATAAAATCATATTACAAAATAACAAAAAAAAACATTTAACATACTGAGGAAATCGCTGTCATCGAGGCCTTTGGCTCCGACAAGGAGCACCTCCAGCTTGCCGCGAGCCATCTTCTCTGCCAGATCCGATCTGTGCCTTCGAAGCCCTCACACAATTGCGTTTATATAGTGCTTTGAAAATGACTGAAGTCAACAAATATATCACGAATGAGGAAAGAAGAAAAAGGAAAGAATTGATTTTTTTTTTTTAAACGCGGTACAGAAATGGCCGACCATTTCCACGGTTCACTGAATAGCCACAAGAGGAAGGTTCGTCGTCTTCTTCTTCTTCCTCCTTCATCGCCGGATACCCGCCGGAGGAGAAGGCGCCGCCGGGAAGGTGTTGGCGGCGGGAACTTTCTTGGGATTGGAGCACATGTCTTGGGATATGTATCTTGGATTCATGCAATATTAGTAGTTCGAGAGAATTTTTTTTCTCAGAGAAACAAAAATTGAAAAATCACTTATTTTTCACAGTCACTCCACAAATAACTTATCGTAAAAAAAAAATTTAATATCCAAAAAACTAAGTATTATTTTTGCCATATTTTTTAGAGTAATAAATTTCAAAAAGCTTACATAAGAAAATTCGATTCAAATCCAACCGAACCCAATTCGCCTACACTTGAAATATGAACATGTGATTTACAATAAATAAAATGTTTTAGAATTTCAAATATATAATCTTTTATCTTCGAAAATGAGTCTGATCTCGAATCAATATTTATAGAAGGACTGCGATGCCTAATCACAAAAAGCCATGTGTTTCAGTGGGGCCCACAAGTTTTTTTTATAATACTCTTAGAATATATTAAAATTGTACTTGTATTTCTTTAAGAATCGTAATTATTTTTATAATTCTGAAATTTTAATTTTTTATATAAATATTCATACTGTTAGTTTTCGTTAGTGTTTATTTATACTATTTTTGACCAAATAATTATTTTTATAGTTCTAAAAATTTAGTTTTTTATACAAAAATCCATATTGTTAGCTTTTTTTAGTGTTCGTTTAAATTATTTTTTATCAATTTTTTTGAAAATTATTGATTTTGAAGTAACTATTATCTACCATTTTATTATCTTATATTGATTTTGTTTTTAGTTTAGATGAATACTACTAGAAGCTAATATGAAAATATTTATCTAAAAAAATTATTCCTATAATTTTTTAAAAAATATTTTTTGTGACTATCTAATTACCGGGAAAGAAACCATTTTGGCTTGGCTGGCACGCTTTAGGGCTCGTCCCTTTCAAAGAGCAACGGATCTCCAACGTTTTCATAATCCGACGGCCGAGATTCAACAGGATCCATCCAACGGCTAGGAGCTCGCGATTGAACGACGTCGAGAAAGTGGTCGACGTGTCACCGCGTGATGCGAAGAAGGCTTTCGATTTGGATTCAAACACGATTCTGTTACACAGAATCTATCAAAAAAATCCGCATCAACCAAAATAGCCTCCGAACTTGGCTTTTTTTTATTTTTTTTTATTTTTGCCATTTGAAGAGCCGCCATGGTCACCTAACGAAATTCCGAAAGTGCCACTGATCACCGTTGGCCAAGGACTTTTGCGAATAACCACATTTATTTTTGTTATTCGGTGAAAAGGTCTCCCAGAAAAAGAATACAAACATTATTGCGTTGTCTTTTTGGAACAATCGATTTGTTTCTGCTCAACTAATAAAAAGATGAAATTTCTAAAATAAAAAAATTGAGGGACAGTAGTATTTAGTGATTTTTCATGGTCTTTTTAGATTTTTTTATATGAAATTATAAAAAGTTATATAATTATGTGTGTATTCTGATTAAAATATTATTATTGAGTTTTGAATATATTTTGATATCGAAATATGAATAATAATATACTCTAATAAGTATTTAAAAATTATCTTTTTTTCGGTAAAATAAAAATAAGGATTAATTTGTGACAACAGGTCATTTGAAATAAATTCATACAAAATTCAGCCATAATATTAAAAAAATATATTTAATTTTACCCATTTAGACACCTCAAAATCTTAGTTTTTTTGGCTAACAAATATATGCAACTTAAGTATAAATGTGATTATAAATCTTAACATGATCATTACTCCTAAGTCAGGGAAGGTTCCAAATGCTACTAAATATATTCACAAAATTTTAAGTATTAAATATGTTTTTTGAAGATCTCTCTCACTATTGCAGTCACAAAAGATTTTTACTCTATTAAAAATTTTAATTTATCACATAATTAAATAGTAGTAATAATGAAATATATCTCTCAGTCTAATGTAGAAGAGGAACAAATAGTGTGAAGCCACATCTATAAAATGTCTGTCCATCCTCATTAATAAGGAATATACAAAAAAAAAAAAACGTAAAAGTTTTTGTTGGATATATTTAAGTATGAAACATACAGGTAATAATAATTGCTCGTGTAAATATTGGCAATACTTTCCTTCAAATAATAACATTTCGCAGGGGGTTTCGCGCTAAACTTCCAAAAATAAAAATCTCCCCAAGGCTATTTTGGTAAGATCGCTGCCGATCCGACGTGGTGAATCACACCGTTAGATTAAGCCGTTGCCGGGCCCCACTTCCCCCTTCAAAGCTTTCCTTTCAACGTACGCCGCTGCCGAAGCCTTCGGAGTACGAAGGGCAAAACCGTAACTCCATCCGCCCTCCTATTTAAATCTCTGCCGTTCGGGCTCCTCTTCTCCTCCCTCCTTCCCCTCCTCCTCGCCCCCACGTCTCTACGGCCTCGACTCCGCCGGAACCCCTCGTTCCGCCGCCGGAAACCTACCGAAGCCCTAGTCCCATCTCTGCCGCCTCACTTCTCGCTTCCTATTTCCTCTTTCGTTCTCTCGTTTCCTCAATCGCTACCAAAACTGCTTGTTTTGGCCCCGGGGTTCGCGGTAGAGGAGCAGGGATCAGAATCGAGGAATTCGTTTATGGAAGTTGTGATCTTGGGAGATTTCATAGGGGGTTTTGGATTCGTTTTTGAATCGTGAGGAACCGCCAGGATTGGGGGTTCGGGGAAACAGGATTAGCGTTGTGGGTTTGTCGGGGTTTTGGGGGGTTTTAAGTTTGAGTAGGGATAGAAAGGCGTTTTTTTTTTCTGTGAATTTGACCATGGTGGAAGAGATTAAGAGGGGGGAGGATGAGGAGAAAGTGAAGGATGGGGATTTTAAGGAGGGGTTGGGTTCGCCGACCTCCGATGGGAGCTTCGAGATGAAGGGTGGCGCCGCTCGCGGGTACGGAGTTCTTTGCTTTTGATTGATGCTTGCTTGAATTTTATTTTCTTTTCTGTTTTCTTGTTCCGTTAGCGATGGGACTGACTCAGTTCATTTGCTTTTGTATTTTGTAGACTGTTTTGGAGACTAGGGTTTTACCGCAATTAAAGCTTTGATCGAAAGTTCGATTCTTTCACATATTTGAGTGGGTGAGCCATGCATTGGAAAAATGAAGTTCATGCATCTTGCTATAGTTTGTGCCTTTCTGTTGAATCGCATAAAAGCCTCTTTTTTTGTGAAATTCCCTTTGATGTTTTTCGCTATTGTGCCAGCTATTTGAGCTGCAAGCAGCTTTTTTGGCACCTTATCTTGAGCCGTCGGTTATTTTGCGTACTTTTCTTTTTTTTGAAATTTTCTGTTTGCTTTGGGAATATATTTTTATTTGCTTGTTGTTTGTCTCTGGAGTATCACTGGTAGTACGGGATGAATGCTTATAGGATTGATTCGTGATCATCATTGTTATAGTATTTGTTTGTTTTGTTACCAGGCCAACTGTTGGCCCTGCAAGGAGATCCACAAAAGGAGGGTGGACCGATGAAAAGGTGAGTGCGTTTATATTCCTTTTGGGGCAACTGTTCTGAACTGTTGATTCTCTTCATTACCCAATTTTGTTCTTTCTAAATGAAATTGAGGATACCCTATCAAGCTGTTTGATTGTTTTGTAGTTCCTCTTTGTCTAGGTAAACCTTTAAACATTTGTGATTTGGATTAATTTCTTCATTCTTTTTCTATTTCAGGATGATATGTTGGCAAAATCTGTGAGACAATTTGGGGGAAAAAATTGGAAGAAGATAGGTAAGTGATTTCCATTTTACTGTCTTCTATCTTGAGTTCCACACTGATGGCAGAAGGCTTTACAAGCTTTTCTATACTCTTATTGTTTGCGTTAACTTATCTAATCCATACATTTATTGTCCAGCGCTTGTATCATGTTTTTCGTTTGACAACTAGATTCTACTCCGAACATGAATTTGGTAGCAGTGCAGTGTTCAGTTTTGGTGTATTTCAATTGTGAATAGGTTCTGCTCTTATGATTTATGGTTTATGTTATCTAGCTGTACACATGGATCTCTCAGTTTTATATGCAAGTCTCAGCATTAATGATTTTTGTCTCTCATTCCCTGACAGCCGAGAATATTCCAGACCGAACTGATGTTCAGTGCCTTCACCGATGGCAGAAGGTTATAAACCCTGAGCTGATCAAAGGAGCTTGGACCAAGGAGGTTCAAACCTGACTTTTCTAGATCAGAAGTATAATTATGAATATCATGCTTCTGAATTACGTTAATACTATTTTTAATACAGGAAGATGATCTTATTATTGAGCTAGTTGCTAAATATGGTCCAAAGCATTGGTCTAATATCGCTCAACATGTGCCAGGCCGAATAGGCAAGCAGTGCCGAGAGAGGTACAATGTTGGTACAGCAACATGTTAAACTGAATTGGATGAAAACAAGCTATCTGGAAATGCATTAAACAGATAACTATAGAATTATCAGGGAGCCTTGCAACTGTAGTGTTCCTAATTCAATTTCTATGGCAGGATACATTTCTAACTGCCAAGTATCTATCATTTGGTTGTTTATCTTTATTAACCTCACTGCTACTTGTAATATTTTAGCAGTTATTTTGGTAATAATGGTTTACTTCATTATCCCATAAAATATCTTTCAGAAAAGCAATTAACTTCTTTGGGACATTGCTGCACCAAAAACCAGAGCTGCCATTAATGGATTGTTTTTTTAGCTAACTAGTCTGTTGGTACAGAAAATTCCCTAGAGTGACTGTGTCTTTAGCCGTTGAACTAAGTGGAATGTTTTTGTCACTTCACGAGGAACAAAAATCAGTCTATTGCTATTGGAATTGATGCTGACTACTGGACCATTTTTGGACTATGTTTAGATGGAAATGGATGATGGCATGTTTCGTGTTCTGATCTATCATTAATAGCTGTGAGTAGGAACATGTAAAGATGGGAATGAACTCAGTTGGTTTAGGCGGAAAACTTCATATGTATATTTTCTTCTTTAGCTGTGAGTAGGAACGTCAACAACTTTTGTTCACAAAAGTTGGCTGTAGGGAATTAAAGCTTGTTGAAGCCTGACTTTTCATCTTGTAATTTGCCTTTTGTTCTTTAGTTTTAATTTCCATGTTCTTTTAAATTCATGCCCTTTTTAGCAAGTACCATTTTTTTTCAGGTGGCACAACCACTTAAACCCTGCAATTAGAAAAGATCCATGGACACAGAGGGAAGAGATGATTCTAATTCGAGCCCACCAAATTTATGGGAACAAATGGGCTGAAATAGCAAAGTTTTTACCTGGAAGGTATACCTATGTAATATTCTCATAGTGGATTATTTGTTATTTTTACACTACACTTGTTGAAAACCTTCATTGTGACTTCAGTTATGTTTTCTATTGTTAATATGATGAGTATTTCCCTGGGTAATTGTTTGCGAAGGTCATCTCCATTGCACTTTCATGTTAAAATCTTTGTTTATATGTTGACGAACTAATCCCAAAAACACCTTGATGTTAGATATAGTACTAATATAGCCTTTCATGACATGCACTGTTGATGAATTAAATTTAGAGTTGGATGAGAGGCTAAACGGTTAATGGATTTCCATTTAGCACTTTTTTATTCATTGATTGCATTTCTAAGATTAGTACGATGGTCAAAAAATGACTTTACAAGCATTAGTTGCATGCACACTTTTGTGTTGAGCCATAAATTACTATCAATGTCTAAAAATGTATTAAATATTTTTCAATCTATTAGGCGTTTAATCCCTTGTCCAACTCTTAAATTTATATTCATAAAAATTATGATCCAATCTGCTAATTTACTTTTGATATGCACTGGTCAGACCATGAACGCCCTTTTTTCTTTCTGCTGCAGCTTGGCAGTTCTTATTTGGAATAACTGGAAAAAATGTATTTGATCATGCAGGGCAGATAACTCCATAAAAAATTATTGGAACTGCTCTTTGAAGAAGAGATTGGATTCCATTTTGGCATCTGGGAGTCTAGGTGAACCCTATGGGCTTGCTGCTCTTGATTTGAATAAAAATTTCCATGGCCTGTCTGTTTTTGGCCTTAATAAGCATTTAGCAGAGCCCCATGGACTTGCTGCTCTTGATCTCAATAAATGCATAGAGGAACCCCATCAAGCTCTTGATCTTAATAAACATTTAGAGGAGCCCCGACAAGTAGATCCTGCAATACAGAGGACCAAGAGTATAGCATCAATTTATCAGAAAAAACGTGCAGACTCTGGCCTGCAGCCTATCCTTCTTGAAGGTAGCAAACACTTTATTGTTAAGGATAAGAAAATCACTGTCCAAGATTCCAAAAGGTTAAGATTAGAGGTGAAACCTGTTTCATCTGAAGATCCTAAATGTGTAACAGGAAAACAAGGAATCTTTGTGAACACTCCAAATGATCGGGAAAATATTAGTCCTGCAACCTGTCCAAATACCTTATTTTTGAGGGGCACTGGTAGCATATCTTGCACAGACAATTCTGATGGTACCAATGTGTCATGTGGCACTTCTACTGGCAATCAGTTCTTTCCCCAGTTCAAGTTTCACAAGTCATCCAATGCCAGGACACTTGAGTCTTCCCCAGAAACAAGAAGACACGGCTTTGATAGAAGTTACTTTTCTATTGGCGATATGAGCCAGAAGTTCAAGGACACCGATATCTCAAGCTCACCTGTGACTAACTCAAAAAATCATGATAGATATTGTGACCTGAACCAAGTCACTGGATGTCTACAATCTCCCGAGGACCTATCGTCACAGTTGGAAAATAATGTGGTGGTTGATACTAACCAGCCAAGCAGCCCATGTGGTTATTCTACTCCATCAAACCTTTCAATGAGTCTTGCTTGTGGTCCAAGTCCAGAAACCATCTTGAGAAGTAGAGCAAGAAGCTTCAAAAACACCCCCTCCATTATGAGGAAACGTAGTTGGGAGAGCGCCAAGAAATTTGCGGAGAAATCTCATAGTGGGAGTAGGAGTAAATCAAAAACAACTGCTGGTTCCTCTGATTCATCTGCGAGGGCGGTAAGCATTGAGAACATTCTGGATTCTGGATGTTCAGGTCAATGTGACAGAAAAAATTACAACACGGAACAGCATTTTGTCATTTCTCATCGTCCTTTGAAGGATAAAGACCCCTGTGGAGCAAAATCCATTGAGAAAAATCTGGAAGCTGACTTTGAGATGGAATGGGCCAGTTCTGCTTGCTGACTTTGCTGCATCACACTGATCTAGTAGCAAGCTGAAAAAAGTGAGTATCTATGTGTTACATCAATGTTTACTTGGTTATATCTCAAAGGAGATTTTTGCTCATGTTTAACATAAAATGTGCAATGCAACAAAATATAGTATACTTATCATGTATGATCAGTTTATCCAAATAGTGGCGAGCAATCAGCAGCTCTGGTTATGCAATTGCTTGCTTCTTCGAAGATATGCTGCTGTTTTCCTTGCACAGTTAACATAGAACTTGAACAATAAAGTTTCAAGCATTACTCTCAGATTCGATCAGAAAAATTTAGTAGCAAGCTGAAGCTCTTTGATCAACATTTTCTTGATTATATCTCAAGATGAGTCTCTTGCTCATGTTCAAGAAAATGTGGATCAATGGTAAAAAGTTGTTAAATCTTTTACATCTCATTAAATGTTTAATCTCCAGTCCAAATTCTAGTATAATTATCATCTATGGTTCAGCTTATCAAAACAGTTGTTGATTTTTCTTGTACAGTGTAAGAATGGGAAACTCAAACTACACATTATCCAAATTTTCATTAAATTGGTTTCCCGTTCCACTTGTTACAATCCTGAAAATAATTTTGTTTGTTGCAGGTCTTAATTGCTTGGAATACTCTCATCCTATATCTATTTATTTTCTTTTGGTAGAAGATGATCTTATCAGGAGCACGTCTACTGAAGCAGTAGATCACTAATTTAACTGGTAGGCATTGGCACAGATAATTTAGGAAGATTGAACTGGAGTGGAACATGTTGCTCTCCCTTGTACAGATATATTTAGGAAGATGCGAATTAGGCACCGTAACCCTTCTTTGCTTTTGGTATTCTGGTAATAAGATCAAATGGATGCAGCCATTTTGTCTTATCATTGACCTTTGACGCTCTTTTATTACAGATGAGAAGCTCTTTTTTTATGAAATTTGAAATTGCATGGTTCGGTTTAGCTCTTTTTTCACTGTTTTCATATGATGTATAATGTACAACCGCAATATGCTTTTGGCAAGTCAGAAAAATAATAGACTAAAATGAGAGGAGTTTACAACATTTTTTTATTTAAAATATAAAAATAGATTGCTTTTGTGGAGAATGGAACATTTTAAGTCAAAAATTGTTTTTGTTGAAACAGATTATTTTTGAAAAATGGATCATTTGGGTGAGAAACAGGCTGCTTTTTAGTCAAAATAGATTGCCTTTTCCCTGACGAAACAAATTTATTTTGAAAACAATGTATTAAGTTACTAAGCAATCTATTTTACTAAAAAAAATCTTAATTTCAAAGCGGAGTGGGATCCTAAAGCTGACGTGTTAGCCACTTATTGGTCTGCCAAAAAAATTTGGCCAAGCTCAAAATGGGATTGCCACGATTATATCAAGTTTTTAATTGGATAAGCCCAAAACTATTGGTATACTTGCAGAAACAAAGGAGGAAAAACCGACAGATTTCCCCATGGGTTTGCAAAGGTGAACTTTACAAGATTATAGATGAAATTTTATGATTTTGCAGGGGTATGTACGCAAAAACCCATAGCAGAAAAAGCAAGCCCATTCAACATCACATCTTTCAGTAACATTTGCCAAGGTGACAATCCACAGATATTGTGGAGAACGTTTTCAAATACTTAACCATGAAAGAGTGACCTTCTGTATATATAAATCTAAATCTGAGTGCAATACAAGAGTAGCATTCTAGGGCAATGTTGACAACAAAAAACAGCATTAGTTAAAAACACAGTAATACTCATAATCCCACTCGGAGCTTCATCATCCATGAATGATGCTGAAGACAGTGACTGCAACAAAAGACATCCAAACTTAATGTCTCTGCTGAAAAAGCAAAGAAATAATTAGAAGCCATTCATTATTTGCTGAATTCAGTTTTGAACAATGAGCAAGAATTAGAGATACTTTTCTGCAATGCTCTAGTTGAAAAGACAACAGGAATCATTCTCAAAACCAATCTAAAATGGTAGCGTGTGTGTTGTCATAGTTCACTATTCTGATTTCGATATAACAATATATCGATCTTTTCATTCCAGTTGCTCGAAAAAATATATATATCAATCTTTCCATTAGATGGTCCCAGGTAACAGGCCACACGAATGAACAATGGGAACAGATAAAATCTGCACTGCTGTGCAGAAATGAAATGAAATGAAAACCAAAGATTACCTTACTTCTGCAAGCAAGTCAGGTTCAAGCTCAGTTTTATGAGGCATTTGCATTTGACTTGCGATAAGGCATGTAGCGGTGATCTTTCAAAGCGTTTCTTTTCCTCCTCTTCTCAACGTAGGACTCAAGCTTCCCAGCAGCCTGTGAATTAAAGATAAAGAATGAAGCATATAGAAAATGTATATTAAAGTAGCAACACTAAACACACTTCCTCTGCCTAACACACACCTTCAAGTCATTATACTTGTTGATCAGCTCTCTTTCACGAATTTCCGCTGCACAAATAATAGAAAAGTTCAATAAGTGAGGTGTATCCATGTGACATGTAGAAGACCACATGTAATTAGCTGACAACTGAAGAAAGTTAGAAAATGCATAGACAAACATTTCTTGAGGTAATATGGTTGTTTCCCTTGCTTTGCAGCTTCTTTTTCTTTCTTTATATGCTCAGCCAAAATCTGGGATCTCGCTTTCTTATGTTGACCTGACTGCAACTGCTTGTTCTGAAAATATGAGAACATCCAAATGATAAATTGACAGTTAAAAATACCAGTAAAAGATGGTCAAACTGATAAAATGCTGCAATAACTATCACAGTGGCCTTCCGTGAGCTATACCTGATGATTCCTATTTAAATAGGTTTTACTCCTTGAAGACTAATTATTGCAGGACTCAAGACAAAATACAGATTGAATAGACAAGTAAATGTCTTTGAAGATCCAAAGTAATCAGAGAAAATTTTGTGTCAATAGACAACTTGTTTATCCATCAGATAAAGATGGACACAACTGAAGCACTGAAGACAAAAGATGGATGACCCCCACTGGAGCAATGAAGACAAAAGATGGACAACAGGCAAGCTAAAGTAAAATTTTGTGCCTTTCATTGTTGACGGCAGGGGCTTTCACAAATATGACAAGAAGCTATGGGCATATTCATTAGTTATGAACCTGAGTATTAAAACAAAAAGGATCATACATCTATAACTACTATCAGCACATCTATTTCCCCAATGTATATTAAAATTTTCTATATGGAACCATAATAAGAATGTGTGCAGATCATATCAAAATAGACAGAATTCAATATTGTCAGTGTTGCAACAACTTACTATCCAAGCAATATGGTCCCTCATTTTCTGGGCAGCATTTGGATCTTTTTCCTTCTTCAGCAACTTCTGCAGTTTCTGTTGACACATAAAGCAGATACTGTTATCGATAATGAACAAAAATAAGCTTGCCAATTAAAATATTAAACTTGTAGATATCTTTATTCCAATAAATTGCACTCACCTCCTTTTCTGAAGGAAGTTCAACTTCAAACAAAAAATTGTATCTCTTTCTAAAGCTGCAAGGCAAAAAGAACACAAGGCATATGATAAAATAGAAAACTTCAAACTACATATGAATACACAGCAGTAAATGGATGTAACTGAAAAATGAAGAATGTGTGTCATCAGAGTAGAACTATCGAACCTATCACTAAAGCCAAAATCCATCTATATTACCACCAACTGGGCTATTGAGACTTCTCCTAAGGACCTGATTGGATACATAATTGATTGGAATTTTTTTTCCATCAGATTTGGGGTTTCATGTAATTCCACTTCCTATGAAAAATCCTATGGTTAGTATGACAAGGTAATTAATGATGAGGAGAAGCTTGCATGCAATCTCCATTTCATAGGCAAAATAAAAAGAGGTTGGACCTCTTTTTAATTTTCCTATGAAATTTGTCATGATTTCATAGGAATTTAGTGTTGTCAAGAAATGGTGCCAAACACCTCCATAGGATTCCTATGGAGGGAAAAATCCTATGAAACCTCCAATTCCTACAGAATTTAGGGCTATCCAAAGGGGCCCTATATTTGTTCTCATTTTTTTGCATCATCCATGGAATTGTACATTTCACAGAAGTCAAATAATAATCTTAAAATGTTCCCAATGGTAACAAAATGTTGCATTGCATGACACAGTCCAGCACATGGTATTGTGCTTGCTGAAATAATATTGACAAAAAGGGTTAGGGAATGACACAAAGAATAACTTCCTCCAATAGATGATTACAAGAGAGATAAAACTTAACATAGAAAGAGCAATAGGTTGAAAATTATAGGCAAGGAAATTCTGGGATAAGAATTTGAAAAAAGGAAAAGAAAAAATTATAAAAAAAGAATAATTACTTTTGATAATCACTCAAACAAACGCATCATAAGGCATTAAGAACATAAAACTCTCAAGAAAAATGATTAAAAACTTAGCCATCAAGGATCAAATAGTTAGTACTTGTCCAACTGAGTGACTGACAAAAAGTACTCAGTTTACAAGCATTTATGTAATTGAATGATAGGTAGTATCCATATTGGATACTCCATAAACTTGCAAATTCATAAACTAATAACATCTTAGGTAGACAGCACACCAACCATACCAAGTTAATCAGCGGAAACCCTAAACAATGCTTGAACAAACAACGACCAAGAAAATAATGTGAAAATATGCAAGGCAAATAATACCCCTCTGTATCGAGATCTCCACTCAAGGATTCAAACCGTGGATCTCGAAAAACCTGCACAGAAAAGCAATATAAGAATTAAAGGGCACCAAACTTTGTATTGGATTAATAAACATCAGCCACATCCTGCCCAAATATTAATTCTTTAATAGAAAATCACACTCTTATTTGCGCCCCAATGTACATAATAAAAAAAAATCTTACTTTCATAAGCTACAATCATTAGAAGAATAAACAAGAACATCATAACAAAAAAGAATTGACTGCTCCAATCAGATTCATGACAAGCGCCTTTTTCATTCAATTGTTTCAAGGACATGCCTTATGAAATTTCAGAACAAGATTAAAGGACCACAATCTACCTCAAATCCAAATCAACATATTATCCCCAATAGAACGATTGACCAAATTATCATAAAAAAACAAGAGTAGAAGATAAACTAGCAGAGTTTTAGCAGCAACCAAAACCTAAAGTCTATTGACCACTCAAGCATGCACAAGGTACCGACTTTCAACGTAGAAATCCAAGAAGATTATATTTTTCTCGAAGATCAGGCATAAAAAAATATAATCCAATTCAAAAAAGAACAAATAAAACAAAAGACTACCTTCTTCGGCGCTTCGATTACCCGCCTGAACCTCCCGACAGGCATCTTGCTACTCATCTCCATCGGCCTTCACAACCCACCAAATCTAAAGATCAACGAAAGAGCATGGAATAAAAAGACCACAGATCAAAGACAAAACCCAAGCCAAACCTGTTCTTGTTGGTCCGCCTGTGCTTGGTCTCCTCCTTGGGGTCAGGCTTCGTCCTGAGGGCGTGAAACCCATCGGCCCGCGCCTTCAGGAGCTCCCCGAGCGGGACGTCGGCGAGCTCTAGCTCTATCTCGTTCTCCTGAGAGTTGCGAAGCAGAGTGAGAAAAGAGATGCGAAGGGATCCAATAGCAGCTTCAATTCGGCGGCACATACCTCTTCAGAAGAGGAGGGGAGATCTTCGTCGACTTCTCCGGCGGCCGTGGACGGAGCTTCGAGGTCAAGGGCCTTGGGCTTCTTCCCCTTCGTCATCATCGGGAGTTGTGCGCCAGAGAGAGGAAAGCAAATAGCTAGGGCTCCGATATTAGTTCGAAGCAAGGTTTATAGGATTGGTTTCGGCATTCACCAAAACCAAAACGGATATGTTTTGGCCGTTTTAATTCTGATTTAAAATTTTTTAAATTATTAATTATATATTGACTATAGTTTAATTATATTTTAATTATATTTTAATTATAAATTAAAATTACGATAAAATATTAAAAAAAATTTGAAAAAATTTGAAAAATTAGGAATGAATTTATACTTAATTTTACCATAATATTAAATATTATTTTAGTTAATTAAAATTAATTTTGATAGTCAGTCACCGATATAGTCTATTTTTAATATATATTAGTGTATTAAAAAAACATACAAAAAGTAATATGAATATAATTAAAAGTTAAAATTAACATAAGTAAATTTAACTTTTTATTAAAATATACTTTACACATACATAATTTATAAATTATAAGATAATACAACTAATCATCATCATCATCATAATCATCATCAGTTTAGTTTGGAACATTTCGGTGTGGAATTACAAATTCAGTACCTGAACGATCCAGACGAGCATTTATAGGCATATGAGCCAGAACAACTAACTCTACGTGATCTCGTGGTAGTGATTTTGAAGTATAACTATACATCGAAAGTCCAAAATAAAAATGATAACCATATTCATTGACAACACATAATAAAAGTGGTCCAATAACCCATGAAAAATAAATATCACACTGTGCGAAGTGTTCAGGGAAAATTATGATAAGACGCTGATTAATAGTATTAAGTGAATCTTGTTGAGAGACACGATAAATTTGATCATTTACTTTTCCACGGTCATGTAATGTCTACTCAATTAAAGTTTGTTTAAGTATATCATAGGCCAAAGGTGAAATCATTCTATGATAAAATATAAATTTTTGGCGAAGAATGGACATAATTATTTTTCTTACTTCCAATGTAACTTGGTCTGAAACTGTAATAATCAATCAATCAGCACATCAAGTTACACCGACCCACAGCCAATGACTCGTGATCCACGGAATATAACAACTATAGTGATAATGTCCGTGATTAACCAAATAAAACAAACCAATAGTTGAGAACAGTAAACCCTAAACTGCGTTCATTGCCAGTTAAGCCCGACTTCCTGGAGATGCCGTGGCTGTTGAACTCGTCGGAGATGCCCGTCGCGGACGCGCTGTGCTTGCCCCGCGCGTGCTGTTCGCCGCCCGTGCCTCGTGCGCGCCTCGCGTGCCCCGCGCAGTTGCTCTGCTTGACGCCAATTAAGAGGAACACAGTAAACCCTAAAATCGAAATGTAGTGCAATAAACCGTAAAAACGAAATTGCATAAAACCACCTTTATTATGATACTTTCATCAATATGAAGCAACAATTGAGAAATATTTGACAATATATTGGAAAAAATTAATATAATCCTTTAAGTGGACAAACAATTAAATTGGCTTGAAAATTGACTATTGATTAATTATTTGTATTGCATGAGTGCAAAGCAAATAAAAAAAACTCTAATTCAAAATCTCAACAATACTGTAATTTACTCACAAGGATATTAATTAAAGAAAATAATCAATGTTGAGAACAATCGGTTATTTTCCTAATTTAAAAATTAATTGCAATCAAGATATTCCCAAAATAGCCTATTTTTTTATGGAAATGCAAATTTTATCAAAAAATATTTATGTGAATTAGATGATACAAGCAGTTATATTTAATATCTCATAAAGATCATGAGCCAATTTTGCAAAGGCATACATCCAATTTCAGTGATTTTGTTAGGACTATCCAAAAAAAAAAAGATTTTGTAAGGGTATAAAATAATATTTTTCAAATTCATCATTTGATAGGGGTATATGTGCAAAGCTAGCATCCGATTGCTGGGATGCTTGATTTCCATTTCAAGCGTTACCATTTCAACCCTTTCTTCTACTTCGTTTCCTTTTCCTTCTTCTCCGAGCTTTGGCGATGGAGAACTCGACGGGTCCGGAGGCGGGGCTGGGGTCGCGGGAGAAGATGGACCGTGTGGCGAGCTGGGTGGGCGCGAGCGTCGCCTCCGCCTTCTTCGCCTCGCAGGAGCGCTGCTCCTGCATCAACCTCAGCACCACCGACGGCGACGGCGACGACGACGACGATGAGGCCAAGGACCGACCCCTCATGCTCACCAAGCCCATCTTCCATGAAGACCCTCCCATCGACGCCCCCCTGCCCCCAGCGCTTCTCCACCCCTTGATCGGATCCAATCCGATCTCGCCCATTTCCCGGCCGGTACGAGATCTTTCGATCCAACCCCTTGGCTTCTTTTTGTCGTCGTTTCTTCTGAAAATATCGTTTTTGTGTTTGATTTAGATTCGGATACTTTTTCTCGGAGTTTGGTGAATTTTATTGCACAATTTCTAAAATATTGGATGCCGGTGATTGCGATGGTTTCCCATGCAGTTCATTACTGTATTGTTGATTTAGGACTGAGAATTGGGCCAATGGCTTGTTCTGTTTCATGATATACAATTTGCCAAAGAATCCAAACAATATGATACACATTTTCTATTTATATCGTGATTTTGTGATACCTATTAATCAATTGTGGGGAAAGAATGGATCTTTAGCATTAAGCGAACTGGTTGAATTTAAATGTAGTGCAGTTAGATCGATAGGTTTGGGTGAGGGATTCTGCTGAATGCTCCCCTAAAATAATCATAAATAGATAAAGGCCAAGCACTCAATGTAATTCTTGCCATAAATATCTTCTTTAAATATAATTATTAGAGTATATACTAATGAAGTTATCCAAGAAGCATGATGAGAATTTGTAACCATAACATGTACACTTGTCTACATTACATCAATTAACAAATCATCAAAATTCTGTAATAAACATATACATGCTCTCTTACCAATTGTTAAAATAGATAATGATATTTAATTTGTACCAAATTTCATGGCCAAACTTTTATTAAAAGAGACACCTCAAGTTTTGGTTTGGTGCTTATACCATCTTTTTTTATGTGACAGGCCATTGGTTCAAACCTTGGTTAAAACAAGGCTTTAATGATAAAATTCAATTGCTCGAAAAATTTTTTATTGAAAGAGGGTTATGTATGAGTCTCCAATAAACATAACAAAAAAGGATCAAAAAAGAAGACTTAAGTATTTACAAAAATCAAAATCAATCCTTTTCCTTAAGCCCTTGCATTTTCATGCTATCAATGCACTCATCGAAGTATAAGTCAATTATGAGCATATCAAATGCATCATTCAATATATCTTTGCAAGTAAATAATCACGAGAGAGTTAAAAGAAGAATGTATCATACAAGAAGTCACCAAAGAAGTAACATTATGATTTTTTGAATTGCAACATAAACTTACTCCATGATACTAGGATGCATTTGCTCTACATATGTAGAGGAAGTCATTTTAACTCTTATCATAAGATCTCTAGGAAATTTTATCACTACGAGAAAAAAAGATTTCTTATTAGATTAAATCTTATTTCCATTTTCACTCTTTCTAGGAAGAAATAATGCTTTCACTTTTGATGATGATGGTTTAAAAGATCTATCAACTTAAGATGAAACTATAACAAGAGTTCTTAGACCAAATATCATCGTAATTAGCCACTCTATTCATAGACTCGACCTCATCATCTCTTCTTTTTTTATGATTCATCCACTTCTTGGGTTGAACAACCAACCAATTTTCAAGAGGAATTTGAGTCATTAAAAGTAGAATACTAGTAACGCTTGATGTAGAAGCAAAAACAATAGCTATAGAAGACCCTTGTGCAATAGACATACCATCTAAAGTAGCAACTTTTTGAAACCAGTGTGAAGATTTGCCTTATGTCATCTCATGCCCAACTCTCATGCATTTAGAGCATAAAAGATGAATTCTTTATATTGAAATCTTAAGAAAAATTGCTACAAATTGTGCTTATCATTTTTTTCAGCTATAAAGACTCCATGACTTAAAAGATTGACGCAAATCAACCTCCACATATACCTAAGCATATTGACATCTATTAAATGCATTTGATGTGATATTGACCTTATGAAAGTGCCCAATTTTATAAGCTATTGTAGCCAAATGAGTCTCATTTCAAAAATCCATAGTTAAATATAGCAATCTAAATCAAATATGTTGAAGCCCAAATTCAACATTACCTAATTTGAAATTTTCTTTCAAAGGTATGAGATGTAAAATTTACCTTGAATAATCCATAGTTCATGATCATCCATGCTAAACATTCTTAACATCTTCCTCATTTTAAAAGTGAACAAGTAGTGATCATTATATAAATTAATAAATTGATATGACTTAGATACTTTCCAAAGATTAGCAAGGAGCTCTTTTAGAACCTTAATGTTTATCCTTGTCCTCAAGAATCTTCCGATCAAAATATTTTTGAATCATTTGCTAATATACTATAACATGAATGATTAAACAATACATCATCAGTATAAAGAGTTTTGAATCTCAACATATCTTGTTCAGTAAATTCAGAAGGATGACAGATAGATTGCATATGGATATTTTGTTAAACAATCAAATACCAAGATCACTTTAGTGCTACTAGACTAGAATATAAAAGAGCATGTAGAGAAATTAAAACATTAAGGTTAAAAGTAGGTTTTAGGATTAAGAAATCGAAAGGAAAAAGAGGTTGAGAAGGAAAAATTGAAGAAGAAGAAGACGAGGAAGAGAGAGAAGTAAATAAGAAATCCTCATCAGATGCAAGAGAGATAATCAACAAATTTGGGAGATTGGAAGGCAAAATGGAAGGTTAAATAATACTTTTCTCAAAGGATTTGATCGAGAATATTCTCCAAGCACTATTCAGTTAGACACTTGAAAAAAGGTACTAGTGGCTATTACATGAACAAAAGCTCTATTGGAGTAGTGATGCTAAAGAGGCATCTTTTTCAATGGTGTGTAGGACATATTGAGATTAAAGTTGCAGTGTAATTCATTTTTTTAGGAAAGACTTATTGGAATGAAAATAATTATTTTTCATACTAGCTTTTTGGGGAGTGATCACTTGCCGATGAATGCTTGCAACTATTATAAATATGTGTCGACAAACATTATCAAGTTGTGTATTATATTATTCTATAGCATGATGGAGTCATATAATTGAACCAAGTTGGGGTTGTTGAAAAATAGAATTCTAACCTATCAACTCTAGAACCTCATGGCAACAATATATAACATCATATTTGCTAAAAAAAACTTATTCTAGAATATGGAGGTTTATCTCCAATGGATTGTTCTCAAACATTATTGTTGGGTTGTAGATAATAGAGTCTAACATTGGATTCGAAGATTATTTTAAAAGATCAATGTGCTGACAACGATCATGAGATTTACTTGGCTATTGTTTAGATACAAATTGTACACCAAAAAAATCTTCAAAGAAAAGGGTGATTATTGTTAAATCCTTCTCATATCATGTGTAGGTGGAATTGATTCTACTCACTTATTCATTTTGTACCTTTTTATCATTTCTTTTTGAAGATATTTTCTTCAGAAAATATTGATAATTTTCTATTGTAGAGTCTATGGTGGATGATGAATGGAGCAAAGAAAAAGAGATTTGTTACGCATACTACTTGAGAAGTGGGACATTATGTTAATAACTATATGGTGGATTATATGGTTAGCTTGCAAGACACATGTTCAAGGGTGCATTGTTAAGTGGGCCAAAAGTCATTTGAAAAGTTAGATCAATTTTTTTGCTATGTTATGAGTTAAAGAGACTAGGATAAGGACTTTAAAAGATGAGAGTGAATGGAGACTCTTAAACAATGTTACTATGTTACTGAACTTTTTTGAAAGTTTTTGTTGTTATTGTGGATAGATTTTTTATTTTGTATACTTGATTTTTTTGTAACACATTCTTGGTAATTTTTCAAATCTAGATTGCCAATAAATATTGGTCATACTTACTATTAATATAATAATATTTTTTTGTTAAAAATGAGTACAAAAATACTATATTTGTTTTAGCAAATTTTAGAAATCAAGTATTTTTCAATAATATTAAATTAATTTAAAGAAAATAGCCTTAATTTTGAATTATTATAAATGACATCTAATATTATTTTCCATTTCAAAATTGACCCAACATCATTTACAAAGACTAATAGACACCATAGGTCAATCACAGACGTTGTAAAAAAGAACATTTACTATTTTAAAAAAATATTAAATGCATGAAATTTCTTTCTTATTTTTAATTTTGTGATAATTTTTCTCCTAATTTTGAGTGCTTAAGTGGATATATTCATTGTATTGGTGATAATCAGTTGACAATTGAAATATTTTAACTCCAATAGAATTAAACAACTTAATTTATCACAAATTGATTAATTATATTTATATTAATTTGTCACTGTTATTCTAAAATGACAATAATATCATATTCTCTTTTTTTAAAAAATTAGTATTAATATCAGCAAAGATCTTATAAATATTTATCCTCGTATGGAGAAACTAAAGCTCAAATTTTGCTAAATCTACTACTTGTAATAAAATAATTTATTTACAAATTTTTTTAAAAAATTAAAATAAAAGTTATATGCATCTATTTTGAAAAATATTGAGTGTTACATCTCAAATATTAGTTTAGCGATTATACTAGTTTCTTGTTTATGAGAGGTCATAAATTTGAATCTTATTTAAAATAAGGCTTTAATGATAAATTTTAGAATTTTTAACAAAAAATACATATTTGATTAAAAATTTACAGAAAATTACTTATTTATTTTATCATTATTAGTAAAAAAATTATTTGTCTTATACTATAAATTTATAAAAAAATCACTTCAATTAAAGTATTAAAAAAATTTATTTAATTCAATTTATTAATTAAAATTAATATAAAAAATAAATTATCCTCATTTTCTTTTGATTCATATAATTATTAAATTAATATAAAAAATAACTTGCCTTATTCTAATTTTTTGTGAAAAGTCTATTGTTCAGTATTATAAAATAAAAAATTTAAAATTCAGTTTTATCATACCCATTTTCAGTGATTGTAAATTGATTGTCCGAAATAAAATCAAATAAAAATAATTTAATTTTTATATTTATTTAAATAATAATATTAAATTTTTAAATATTTTAATTGAGATTTTTTTATATTTATAAAATAAAATGAGCGGTTTTTTGTTAATAATAATAAGCTAGATAATTTTTTGTAAATTTATAATAAAATAAATGGTTATTTGTTAAAAATTTTAAATTTTAATTATAAAAGGTTGCATTTGCAAATATGAAAAACTATGGGCCTCCATTGCAATGTCAACGAAAATGCTGGGTTTCATTGCCAAATGCGAGAAAGTCCATTTCTTCCCCTGCTTTCCTCCGCCTTATTACAAATTTTCACAATCCAATCTGCTGGAAAAATCCCGACCTCTTCGCCATTTTCAGAGCTTCCTCTTCTAGGGTTTTCGCTCTCCGCCGCCATGGGAGACTGGCAGGAGCTCGGCCAGGCTGTCTTCATCGGTCTCATCTTCTCCTTCCTCGTTGCCAAGCTCATCTCCACCGTCCTTTCCTTTCGCGACGACCACCTCCGCCTCGCCCGCGACGACCGCCCCGCAGAGCCTTGGGCTTTTCCGGTGGAGGACGTAGGGGTCTCCGGGAAGGAGACGCCACTGGTGGAAGAGAGCGAGGTGGTGGAGGTGGACGAGGAGTGGGAGGGTGTTGAAAGCACGGAAATTGATGAGGCGTTCAGTGCGGCTTCGGCGTTCGTGGCCGCGACCTCCGCCGACCGAATGGCTCCCAAGGTGTCAGCGGACATGCAGCTGCAGCTTTATGGGTTTTATAAGATTGCTACTGAGGGGCCTTGTACTGCGCCCCAGCCGTCGGCCCTCAAGGTTACTGCCCGCGCCAAATGGTATGATCATTAGCTTTCGGGATCTAAATTTTGATATCTTGAAGCTTTTTTAGTTGTTTTTATTGTCTTATTAGGTCTACGCATATTTGAATTATCGGTAGAATTTGAATACCTGAAGAAGCTTCATTTTACCCACTGGGCTTAGGAAAAACTGGATAAGTGAATCAAGTCCAGAAATGATATCCTGCAACTTTAAATTGTATCATATGTGTTCTCAGAAAGCTGCTGAACCAATTGCATGCTGTTACTATGCGGCCATGTTCATTGTTTTGTTGATATCTCAATACACTATGTGCTTCTCCTTCCCCAATAACGTTTTGGAAAAAGAAACCAATAAACGCCACATTTAGTGCTCACCGAGGCACCCATGTTTGTGTCCTCCTCATGTAATTTCCCAAGTCATCATTCTTACTGACATTTAGGCCTCAGTATTCCACCTTTGCTTCATGTTTACATCCTTCCCTTGCATCAATTTCCATGTCTCTTGTTACATTTGAGCAACTCTCTCCTTTGAAGTGTGACCTGTCAATATCATGACTTGAGAGATGGGACAAATTGGACTCAGAGAAACAGTTGGTGAGGGAAAATGGATGGAGAGGGATTTCTAGTTTGAGTAACTACTAGACTGTTAAAATTTTCTGTTGTTGTTGACAATGAATAAGGGTATTCACCATTGTCAGAAATAGTGTATGTAAGGAAATGAATGCTTGATCTTTGGAGAAATGTGTTTAGCATCTCTGGATATAAGGATACCAGATAGTGGTGCTGGTTTTATTTGAGTGAGTACCAATAAGAAAGAAACCATATGGTTGGTTGTGAAATGCATTTGATTGAGAGATGGGATACAGAATCTGTTCCAATCTGCCAAGCCAGTAAAAGCAATATTGCTGCATCTAATCCCACTAAAAAGCAGCAATGGCTGTATGTGTACTGGATAATTTTCAGTTTTGCCATTCTATTGTAGTCTTTTGGCAGTATTTTGATAGAAAATTTAAATCTTTGGTGACATGTGCAAGGAATGCCTGGCAGAAATTGGGTGCTATGCCTCCAGAGGAAGCTATGCAGAAATACATTATGCTTGTGACTGAGCTATACCCTATTTGGGCAAATAAATATAGTATGGTGAGTAAGTTATTGCTATTCTGCTGCTCAAAAAGTTATTGCTATTCTATTCACTTTTCGTATATATGCCATTATTAACAGTCTCTTCAATTCTCAACTGGTCTAAGATGTTTTTACTTGTACTAGAAACAAAAAGAGGAAGGGACTGCATCAGCTTCTGATTCATCTAACAAGGGAATGATGGGTCCAGTTTTCAGCAGTTTTGTTCACGAAGAGGAATCAGAAACTGATTTGTATGTTTATTCAGGATGTTTCATTTGAGAAATTATTGTTATTACCTGTGTTGGATTTTATTGATGCTTCTAACTTTTGAACATAGTGCCTGGTTGTTTTGATAAAAGTGTCCAAACTTTATTGATGTTTGTTCAACTTTTCTTTTTCAATGAAATTTTCCCATTACCAGGGTGTAGAATGTCTTGATGATTGATGCTTTGCTGTTTCAGTGCTTTTGGTTGACTTAGTCACTTTGTTACTTTTCCATATGTCTTTATGTTTGATATTCCTTTTGCTGAGGTATAATTTTTCCATGCCAATGATATAATCAACCATGACTTTGGTGCTTGTCATCTTTTTACATGGCAATAATATGTAACTGCTGCCGATTGAGTTGATTGTCTGGCCTTGTGGTTCTTAGAGACCTGATATGTAATTGTGTGGTAAATGATTGCATGTTTAAGATTTTGATCAAAATATTCTGAATGCACCACAGATTCAGCTATGAACATTGTTTTTGAAAGTTCTTTTGCATCCATTTAACCCCATTTTTAGCACAAGTAATGATAGATGATATTTGTTTTATATTTTCAGTTCAATTGCCCCATGGATATGCTTTGAGCTGCTTATTTATACAATTAAATAGATTGGTTATCTCTTTATTTTGGTTTACTTGGTTTGCAGTTCTGCCAATTGTCCACAGGTAATTTTACAAGTACTGACTGTTGTATTTAAACCATTCTTTTGGCTTATTTGCAGAAAGCTAGAGAATGTACACATTTTTGCCAGAGAAGGGAATTCTAAGGACTTGCTTTCCAGCTTTGAGGATGGAATTTCTGTAAATTTGACAGGTTGGTTATCCTATAATGATCTCTTTATCACAAATTATTCAGTCTTGCAATGTCATGCATGCAACTTTTATCCCTTGCAATGTTTCTACTATAGAAATTAATTACACTTCTTTAACCCCCCCCCCAAGCCCCCCCGGTTTGGATGAATTAGAGAATTAAAGGGTCAATTCCTTTAATTTCGATATTTGTTTCGATTCCAAGACTTGAAACTGAGGGAATTGGATAATTCCAATTCTTAATCAATTCCGATTTTGAATTTCAAAAATTTTGAGAGGAATACACCTAATTCCTAGGAATTAGAGTAGAGTCCACAAATTAAATAATAGAGTTATATAACCCTTAGGTTATTTTTGTAAAATTTACTTCATTTTCAATTAATTCACCTTTTTTTTTAAATTTTTGCAATTTCTTATTTAACTAAAAATAAATCTAATTTTAAAAATCATAATTTTTAGTTTATCAAATAATTTAACTTGTTAGCTAAAATATAATAAATAAATCTTAAATTAATTTTATTATATTTATATTATTCTTGATTTATGGGTCATTTTAATAATTATATTAATTTTTAAATAATAAATCATGTTTCTAAGAAAATATGTATTTTACGTTTATTAAACTATTTAATAAGAAAATATATTAAATAAATCCTAAATTAATTATATTATAATTATAAATTTTTTTATTTTTGGGCTATTTTTAAAATTTATATTAATTTTTTAAGTAACTTACCATTTTCTAATATTAAATATATTATATTATTCTATTTACCTATAAATAAAACATCAATTTTTAAAAAAATAGTATATATTTTGTGTTTGTAAATTATATTTATATTTTTTAGAATTTTGTACCAAATTTAATATATTTTTCGAATTTAAGGGAATTAGTCCATTCCCAATTTTACCTAAAAAATATTCATTCAAATATCGGAATTGGACAATTCTAATAATTCCCTCAATTCTTCGAAAGTAAGAGAATTGACTAATTTCTCAATTACAGATTAGGAATTCATCTAAACGGACCATATGTGAAAAAAACATTGGGGAAAAATAAGTAGAAATGGGTCAAAAATGTAAACAAATGATGAGCTTACCAAGTGGGGCAATAATACTTCCCAGGTGGATTTTGAGCATGCTCAAAGAAAAGGTCTCCTCTCTATCAGGTGTTGAAAGATCTTGTGGAACAATAGGATCAAAATAGAGCACACATATTTGCCTCTGCTGGTCTCAGAGTTGATCAGCCGGCTAATCATTTTAATGGGGAGAGAATAATCAAATGTAAGAGTGGGGAACAGTGTGCCTCGCAGCAGGGTTTCAACCAAAAAATTTCTTGGTAACTATATATGTACAAGAGTAGGTGGGACCCTAAAATTACAGAAATGTGGAGCAGTCACTGAGTTTTCTGGGTTGTGTGTTCACCCAAGCATATTCCCATCATCATGTGCACAACTGTTAAGAATATGTCAGACTGTTGGCCATGGCTAGACTTGCTATTCTAATTGCTAAAAGTTCTAGTTAATCGAAGGCTTCTTTCTTTCCTTTTCTTTTCTTTTCTTTTAGAAAGGCCTTCAGTTGATGATCATATTCTCATTTTCCTGACACCTCTGTTTCTTAGAATATGCCCAATGCAATTCATCACATGAAGGGAAGTAATACTCTTTTCTTAGTTCCTGGTTTTAACTTTCAGTTCCTCACTGTTTTTCATTGCATTGGTTCCAGATAGTGAAGGGAGAACTCCATTGCATTGGGCTGTGGACCGTGGCCATTTTGATGTGGTCAAGATTCTCATTGACAAGAATGCACACGTAAATGCAAAGGCAAGCAATATGTTATCTATCCTTTATTTTTTTCAGACAAAAAAGTTTTCCAATTTTTACTCTTTTCTTGGCTATGCTGAAATTGGATCATTGCACTTTAGGATGTAGTCAAGGATAGTTTGAAAAGCTTGATGACCAAAAAGCAGCAGTTTAGATCTAATTTCAACAGTTAGAGCACATTTGGATAATATATAAATTAGCTGGTGAATTGTTAATTTATGGGATCCCATGGTCTGAGTTCTTCATTTTATATGATCCATTAAAATTTAGTTTTGACTGCAATATCATTTGGCTTAATAATGCAGCATTGTTAACTGCCTGTTGTGATCTTTTGTGTGCAGGACAATGAAGGCCAGACCCCTTTGCACTATGCTGTTCTTTGTGAGAGAGAAGCTATTGCAGAGTACCTTGTGAAACACAATGCTGACCCCAACATAAAAGACGCTGATGGCAGTTCTCCGGGGGAACTCTGCCAGCTTCCATGGGAGTTTATGAGCCCTCCTCGCTGAATGATTTGCTTATACAAGATGGGATACTAAATTTGGTTTTGTTTTTCCACTGATATACTGCTGAAGCAGAAGGGTATGCATACTGTGCAAACTGCTGAAGCAAAAACCGAGTGACATGTTAACTCGAAGCAGACATTTTCTTTTTTCTTTTTGTTGTAGAAAATGGATAATCACTATGATAAATGCTTGGTGTATTACTCACAAAACAGACATGCTATCAATTTTACATATGAAATCCTATCGTTCTCTTTGAATTGGTCCTAATTGTACTTGAAGTATCCCCCATTGGATCCATGATTGTGATCCAAGTATATGAATATATGCTAGTTTCTTTTATTGATGTGTTTGGCCTTTTTGTTTTGAGAGCACCTTTTAATTTTTGTAAGGATATTTATTTACTCTGATCATGAAAATTCCCAATTACAATAATGAACGAATAAAAAATGATTTGTTGACCATTTTAAGCTGGTGTTGATTAAATGGTTCTCAATTTCAGTTAAAACCGAAACGAAAGGTTTTGATTTGAATTTCGGTTTCAAATTTAAAATATATAATATTTATATTTATATATTATATTTACATTACAAATGATTTTTATTTTGATGGTTAATTTTTTAATTTGGGTCACAAGAGACCTAGGTTCGAATGCTATGAGCACTCTTTTTTTTTTCTTGCATATTTTATATTTTTTTATCAAATAAATTTTATTTAATACTTTTAATATACACACACATATATAATTTTTTCTCCTTTTTAAAATTTTTTTAATAGTTTTAAATTGAAAGTCAAAGTTTAATAAAAAATTTAAAAAATAATTTGATCGAAACCGAAACAAAATCAAAATAACCGAAAATGAGAACGAAACGGATTGATTTTAATAGATGTCGAAAGACTCGAAACTGATGCCTAAAATTGAAACTTAAAATTTTGGTAGAAATCGATGAGAAATAGTTTCGACTGCAAATGACAAATGACAAATGTGATCGTATTTTGTAATAATATCATCTAATTCATTATAGCTCAAAATTTTAATTAGCTAATCGTAATTAAAATCATAATAATCTCAAACCAAATGGATCTTAATTTGTCTGTATATATGATTAAGCTCAAACATGCATTTAACGGCATGATGAAAAAAAAATGAACATAGGCAAGAAAAAAAAAAGTATGATTGCTCTCATTAAAACGTAGAACATCAGCTTAACATCCCAAAACATCCGCCAGAATCATTATCAGAAGAGGTACATGCCCTAAATACCTAGATACTCATTTAATCCTCTAATGCATCCTAAAAAATAAGACCATAAATAAATAAATAGACAAACAAACAAAAATCTGAACTATTTAAAGCTCATCATTGGAGACATCATCCTCCGAGCCACCTCCCGGGGGGCCGCACCGGACCTCTGGTAGACAGCCATGATAATCGGATTGCAGACAGCCTCAACCTCCTTCAGCTTCTCGTCGCAGTCCTCCTCTGCACTCTGGTTGCCATCCAACCAATCCGGTGCTCCTTTCAATGTAGCCTCAACCTTTTCCTTCTCGGTTTCGAGCTTGTTGGCAAGCTTGTCTTTGTCACCTATAGTGTTCTTCACGTTGTAGAGATAAGTCTCCAGCGGATTGTGGGCGTCAATCTTCTCCTTCGCCTTTCCTGTCCTCCTCTGCAAACTCCTCAGCCTCGCGGACCATGCGGTCAATCTCTTCCTGAGTCAAGTGGCCCTTCTCGTTATTGATGGTGATCTTTTCAGACTTCCCGCTCGCCTTGTCTTCTGCCTTAACGTTCAGAATGCCATTGGCATCTACTTCGAAGGTTACCTCGATCTGAGGAGTGCCCCTGTTGGATAAAGCTGAAGGTTAGGTCATGGAACTGGAGAGCAAAAGCAAGTGTAAGTTATTGAAATGTGAGAGGCAAACCTGGGAACTGGAGGAATTCCTGAAAGATCAAACTTGCCCAGCAACCTGCAGTCCTTTGTGAGACTTCTCTCACCTTCAAAGACCTAGAGAAGTAGAAGAAGCAACCGCATAATGGCCATTCATGTCTAGATTTTTCAATTTTGAAAACTGCCAATTTAAAGAAAAATCAAATTTCTGCTGCCTATTTTCAATCATACCTCTGATGTCGATCTGATGAATGTCTAACATGAACCATGGTGTACTTGTCTCTACAACTATACGAATTTGAAAAATGAAAGAACGGGTCCTACTGCCTATATTTTCCAACTAACCATACCAGAGACCACATTTTAGGAATTTTACGCAAAGATTTCCATCTTATTAATGTATAAAATGTTTTTGCATCTTCCTTTTGATGCCAAAGTCAGGAATCAAACAAAATAATATACAGATCACTGTGTCGCTCTATCTATTTTTTGTCATAATACCATCATATTCAAAAAGAAGCGCTGTATATATGTACCTGAATGGAGACAGTGGTCTGCTGATCCTTGTAAGTCGAGAAAACTTGGGATTTCTTGGTTGGAATGACAGTGTTTCTCTGAATCAGCTTGGTCATCACTCCACCAACAGTCTCAATTCCAAGAGTTAGGGGTGCAACATCCAGAAGGAGGAGATCTACACAGATTATAGGCAAGCATTATAAAGATAACGACAAGCTACAATATTGATAGTGAAGGGGGGAATATCCAAAAGAGAATAACCTTTGGTCTCTTCACCACCTTCTCCACTAAGAATACTTGCACAGCGCCACCATATGCCACTGCTTCATCTGGGTTGACTCCCTTGTTGGGCTCCTTTCCATCAAAGTAGTCCTTCAAAAGCTGTTGAACCTTGGGAATCCTGGTGCTTCCACCCACAAGAACAATCTCATCAATCTGGCGCTTTTGTAGGCCAGCATCATCCATAGCCTTCTTCACAGGGCCCATGGTCTTCCTGAAAAGGTCACTGTTCATCTCCTCCAATCTGGCCCGTGTGAGAGACTCAGAGAACTCTGTGCCATCAAAGAGGGATTCAATCTCCACTCTGATTTGGTGTTGGTTGCTCAAGGCTCTCTTTGAACGCTCACACTCCCTCCTCAGCTTGCCAAGGGCCTTGTTGTCCTTGCTGATATCCTTCCCATGCTTCTTCTTGATCAACTTGATGAAGTACTCCATGATTCGCTGATCAAAATCCTCACCTGCAAACCAGAAAAGAAACCTGAGTACACAGAATCTCTCTTGATTGAACACATTTCACAATGCAAAATTAAAACCATAATTATTAATGACATTTTTTAGAGTGAATTAGCATTCTGTTCATCACCTATGCTATGCTGTTTAATCGCAAAACTAGAATCTGAAATCATTATGTGCGGTCCATTTATTTTTCAACTGTCATTTAATTGCATCAACCTTCACTTCAGTTTAAAAAAAGAAAAATGTGCATGTACCTCCAAGAAGAGTATTCTCCATTTGCGGCAAGGACCTCAAAAACTCCATTATCAATAGTAAGAATACTGACATCAAAAGTCCCACCACCAAGGTCAAATACAAGGACGTTCTCTCCGCCCTTCTTGTCCAGACCATATGCAATGGCAGCAGCTGTCTCATTGATGATCCTAGCCCCACTCAATCCAGCGATTACTCCAGCATCCTTGGTTGCCTGCCTCTGAGCACCATTAAAATATGCTGCATCAATTATCAGTATAATGAACGCCAACTACATGGTCAATTTCCGGTTTGGAAAGAAAGACCAACATGGGATAGTTTCATTATACCTGGGACAGTAACAACAGCGTCCTTAATTTTCTTGCCAAGGAAAGCCTCAGCAGTCTCCTTCATTTTAGTCAGAACCATTGCACAGATCTCCTCAGGGCTGAAGACCTTGATCTTTCCATCCTTAATCTTGATTTGGATGTAGGGTTTACCGCCCTTGTTCATAATTTTGTACGGTACAAGCATCATGTCCCTTTGGACCTCTGTCGTCGAACCTATTCAACACATGAATATTGATGAGTTGATCATTATACTGCTGTCTAAACTAACGGAGGATGGCTAAGAGTATGTTAACTCTCTGCCTACAAGTTTTTTGACATCAAAGACAGACCGTTCCTCGTTCACGGCTGCCTGATTCTTTGCAGCCTCACCAATCAATCTCTCGCTATCAGTGAACGCCACCCAGGATGGAGTGATACGGTTCGTTGAGGTGAAAATTTCATTCAGTTTTGATTCGAGTTCATACATCACGTTTGGGTTAAGTTAAATCCATAACATTACAGCAAATGAATCAATTCCATCTCAACTCATTTATTAAATAAGTTAATATTTTAAATTCAATTTTAATCCGTTTTTTAAACAAATAATTCGACTCGATCTAAATTTATTTATTTATTAAATTATGACTTGATTTAATTCGAATTAATCTATCTAATTAAATGAATTATAATTCAACTCAATTTGAATTAATCTAATTTGTTCAATTAGTTCAAATTAATCTAATTTGACCTGATATATTTAATTATTATTAACAATTTTAATATATTTCAAATAGTTTAAAACAAGGTTTTACATTTCGACCTAAACGGCTCGATTTCGGCCGGTCCCGAACCGAAACCCTAATTTTAGTTTCGGTTTAGGGTTTACTGTTCATCTTCACCAACGAGCAGACTCGAGCGCGGGCGGGAGCGGGGGCTCGCGGGGCGAGCGTGCAGCGGGTGGGGGGAGCTCGCGCCGGATTCATGTCCGAGCTCGAGAGCCCCGTGCGCTCACCAGCCTGCAGCCACTCTCTTACCTATCTCGTGCCCTCACCAACCTGGCTCCTACTCCCACGAGCTGAGGCCAGTCTTGCACTGGGACCAACGCTGTCGCCAATCTGGTTCGCTTGCCGGTATCTATCAAATATTATTCACGTACATAATACTATTCACATAACTGTTTATTATTTTTAAAATTTTAACATATTATATTTTTTTAATTTGAAGGTAAAAAATAATTGAAATAAAGTCAAATTTTAATCAAAATATAATTAATAAAAAAATTATTTTGGTTGAAACTGAAATGAAAATAATTTTGATCGAAACACGTTGATTTTTTTATTCGCGTGCATGCGTGCATGACCGTTCCACCGAAAGTAAAGCCAAAAAAAATTTGTGTAGGTCTTACCTCTATGTGAATCATTGTCACGAGATTGCGCAGAACTAGTTGTTCTCATATGTCTATAAATATTTATCTGAATCGTTCAGGTATTGAATTCATAATTTCACATCTAGATGTTTTAAACTCAACTGATAATGATGATGATTAGTTGTATTATATTATAATTAATAAATTATATATATGTCAATTATATTTTGATAATAAGTTAAATTTATTTATGTTAATTTTTAATTTTTTAATCATATTTATATTATTTCTCATATATTTTTTATATAATACTATATAAAAATAATAGTTAACTATCAAAATTAATTTTAATTAATTAAAATAATATTTAATATTATGATAAAATTAATTATAAATTCTTTCATAATTTTTAATTTTTTATAAAAAAATTTTCAAAATTTTATCATATTTTTAATTTAAAGTTAAAATACAGTTAAAATATAACTAAATTATTATCAATACATAATTAATAATTTTAAAAAAATTTCCACCCAAATCGAAACGACCAAAACGAAAACGTATCGATTTTGTTGGGTGTTAAAATCGAAATCAAAATCGATACTAAAAACCTTCGTTGAAAGTGAAGCTAACATCACCGATGCATGTCTACTGAGGAAGGAGGCTGTTGATCTCTTGTGAGTACAATGTTGAGAAGTGGGAAAAGTTGTTCATCCCTGCCGAGGATGGCGCTGGGCCACCAGGGCCAAATTGCTGACAATGTTGCTAAACTGGAATGGCCGCGAGGCAATGAAAAGAGCGTGGTGTTCGAATCATCATGATGTCGAGTGTCGAAAGATGGCACATTCCCAGGGGCTCTGATGCTGTCTTAGAAAAAGAAAATTGATATCTTGAATGGTGTTCTAAATAACAAAAATATAACCACACCAATATTGATCAATACTGTCACCAAGGAGCAATGCGATAAGTGAAGGATACTGCTGTTATTTTTGGATTGTTCCATAATCCTCCAGGCTGAGTTAAATTGGCACATGAGAATCATTCCATCGACATTTGCTACGACAGGTTCACTAGAATTACCTAGATTGATTGCATAGTCAATCTGTAAGTATTTCTTTTCAGCACCAAGAAACCCACAAAACTGCTTTTTCTATCAGCATAACTATCAAGTCTTTCATTCTGCCACCAATGTAACACTTGGTACCTTAAGGCTGATACTTGTCGAGGTCTTGACGAGAGTAAACGCCATGAGAAGCACTATGAGACGAAGCTGAGATCATCGAGACTTCTCCATTGAAGGAGGAAGGAGGCTAATCTTTTTGTGAGGATGGCACAACTAGTCTTCGAGCGAGTATTCACTTACAACACCCACTACACTACTTTTTCTATCAATAGAACTATCCATTGTTTCTCTCATGCTCTCTAACCTCGCTTGTCATCTTCGGTTTCGCTTTAGGGCATGTTTGTTTTGATTCCCGGAATCGGGAATCGGGGGAATGGAGGGAATTGAGAGCCCAATTCCCTCTATTCCCGTGTTTGTTTCGATTCCCAGAACATGGAATCGAGGGAATCGGTTATTTCCTAATTCCCTCGATTCCGGTTTTTAATTCTTGGTCAAAACGAAAGGAAAACACCAATTCTCGTGTTTTCCCCTTGTTTTTCACTGTAGCACCCTCGGTTATTTCCCACAAATTCCTCCCCATTCCCGATCTTGTCCAGCTCGTCTTCTTCTCCACCGATCTCGTCCAGCTCGTCCAGCTCGTCTTCTTCTCCACCGATCTCTTCTTCTGCTCCACGAATTCCTCCCCATTCCCGATCCAGCTCGTCTTCTTCTCCACCGATCTCGTCCAGCTCGTCCAGCTCGTCTTCTTCTCCACCGATCTCTTCTTCTGCTCCACGAATTCCTCCCATTCTCGATCCAGCTCGTCTTCTTCTCCACCGATCTCTTCCAGCTCGTCCAGCTCATCTTCTTCTCCACCGATCTCTTCTTCTGCTCCACGAATTCCTCCCCATTCCCGATCCAGCTCGTCTTCTTCTCCACCGATCTTGTCCAGCTCGTCTTCTTTTCCATTGATCTCTTCTTCTGCTCCACGAATTCCTCCCCATTCCCGGTCCAGCTCATCTTCTTCTCCACCGATCTCGTCCAGCTCGTCCAACTCCCCATTCCCGATCTCGTTCAGCTCATCTTCTTCTCCACAGAGCTCGTCCAGCTCGTCCAGCTCCCCATTCCCGATCTCGTCTAACTCGTCCAGCTCCCCATTCCCGATCTCGATTGCCCCGACCGCTGCTCCAACCGCTGCCCCGACCGCGCCCCGACCGCTGCCCTGACCGCTACCCCTGCTCTTCACTATCTATTGAACGGTTCTGCCGTAATTTTCAGAGGACGAAGCTGGTATGGGTTTTTGCAAAAAAACCCCCAAATTTTTCAGAATTTTTTTTAATTTATCCCATTGTAAATATCTTATCGATGAGGATTTTTTGATAAGTGTATTAATATGGAAATTTTGCAGCGTCTGGTGAAGAGAAAGGCTGAAGAAACGTATTGAACCATAATAAATCAACTTGTTGATCAGGTCAGATTTGTAAAGTTAATTCGTTAATCGGTTACACTTGTAGTGTTAAAAATATTAAAAAGTCAATTGAGAATATATGAATAACTTCTTTTTTGACAAATATTTGAATATTAGATGGACGAAGACGAGTTAGATTTATTCAGAATACAAGCTGCTGGATATTGCTACTTAATGACAGCATATTTGATAATGCTGATTATTAGCAGAAGAAGAGGAACCCAATCGTTTGAAGCTGATAGTTACCCAACAATGGCTGGATTTATTGCACCATATAGGGGGGTGAGATACCATCTGAAGGAACAACTGGGTCGCCCACTACAAAATGCAAAAGAGTTATTCAATTACAGGCATGCATCTCTAAGGTCTAAAGTTAAACGAGCTTTTGGGATTTTGGAGGGACGTTTTCGTATATTGGAGGCGACTCCTTTCTTTCCATTCAAAACCCAAGTTGATATAGTTCTTGCTTGTTGTGTCATCCACAATTATATCATGATTGCTGATCCAAATGACGAAATACTGAACAGGAATATGGATGTGGATGTGGATGATGAGAACGAGGTTGCAGCAGAGAATGAGTCATTCTACATTAGTCAAACAATAAGGGAGCAACGTGAGGAGAATCTCCAGTGGATTCGTTTGAGGGATAACATAGCTGCAGAGATGTGGGAGGCTTATAATCATCATTAGGATTTAGTTGTGTCTGTGAACATATTTTTGTGTTTATCCTTTTTTGTTTATATCAAACTATTTCGCTTGTGCCTATATTTACGTGACTTGTATTGTGAATATCCTATTATTACACTGGTTTGTTTGATATGATGCTTGTTCTTTATATTAAATGTGTATGTATTATTATATTTATTTACTATAAAACCTATGTTATTGTTTAAAAGGTATGGACTTGGATGGATATGAAGCACTGGACTCCTTCAATTCACTTTCTGACAGGAGTCCTAACTTGGAAGTAGCAGTTGCGAAACAAAGAACAACCAAGGCCAGGATTCATAGATCACATAAAGTGTGGTCTAAAAGCAACTCTGAGTTTCTTATTAATTTTTTAGTTGGACAAGTGCATGCAGGTTTAAAGCAAGACAAGTTTTTCAAGAGGGAAGCATTTGTCAAAGCTGCAAATGCTGTGAATGCACAGTTTAATACTGAGTTCAATGCTGATAATGTTGAAAGCCATTATAAGAAAATATTAAAGAAGCGAGTTGCAGTCATTAAAAAGGTACAAGACTTCAGTGGGGTAGGGTGGATTGAAGATGAGAAGACGATTACAATATCCGGACAAGTCTATGTTGATATCATAACCGTAAGAAAGAAATATATTTTTTCTATTTTTTTTATTTTGTAAATATATTATCAGTTTAAGTTACATTTAACATATTTTAAATATAATCTTGCAGCAAATTCCGGAAGCTAAATATATTTTGAACACACGTATACCTCTTTACAAGGAGTTGCTCCTGATTTGTGGATCAGACTATACTACTGGCAGTATAGCTAAATTTGCATTGACAATTTTGGAGAAGATTTTAATAGAAAAGAGGCTCAACAACAATATTCTGTAGACGAGGATACTCAGAATGTAGCTGATAGAGAGGGACCTTCTACCAACTATGCTACTAATAGTCAGTCGAAAGGTAAACAGCAAATCTCTTCTTCAGAGAATACATCGAGGTCACGTAAACGCAAGGGCAAAACTCTTGATCAGAGGATGATGGAAGAGTTGATGATCATCATGCGTCAAGTTGCATCCTCCCTTCAAACAGCTGGAAAGGATTCTTGGAAAAAAGTCGTATATCCAACTTTGATGAAGTTCAAGGGGGAACAATTTAGTAAGCCTTTTCTGAAACTTGCATGTAGGCGTTTACATGAGGACGAGGTTGATGACATGACATTTGTTGATGGTATGAATGATGAGGACAGAATTGAGTGGTTTCAGGAGTTTATGGATGATATAAGTATGTAGTTATATATTTTGTAATAACCTGTTAAGTTAAACTATATATTTAATCATCTTTTGAGCAGACTTTTGTATTAACCTGCTAAGATGTCTTTTCTAATATATTAAGTTGTCTTTGTAGTAGATACAAATCATCATAATATTTATTATGATATTTGTACATATAGTGAAATTGAAGTCCCTTTATTTTTGGGTCTTTTTGTAAAATCTTATTAATTTTTAAAATTATTTCAATAATTTTAAAATTAAAATTATTTCAATAATTTTAAAATTAAAATTATTTTATTACTCAAATTACTTAAATATTACTTATTTTCAAAAAAATAAGTATATATTTTTATATTTATTAAAAATTATTTTAGAAGATAATAACAAAATTATATTAAATAAATCTATAATTGATTATAATAAGTTATTTACATAGTCTTTTTTTTAATTTTTTGAAAATATTTATTATTTTTAATTTTTTAAATATATTTCTTAATTCCCTACAGTAAAAACTCATATAAACACAAGAATTGAATAACTTATGAAATTGATCAATTCCATTTATTAACCAAACAACGGAAAGAAATTAGTTAATTACCAATTTCCTATAATAAATACTCATCCAAATATTATAATTATTAAATTTTTTTAATTTTTTTAATTTTTTGAAATCATTTAATTTCAACAATTTCACGATTCTTTAACTCGAAATCGAACCAAACGCCTCCATAGAGTTTCTTACCGTCGTTTCATAGATTCATTATTACGAGGATCTTTCATTGACTGAGAGCAGAAATCCCTTTATAGGCTACCACCGGTTTCGGTTGTTTGTCCGGACGTCGGGACCGGAATCGCCCATCGGCCTTTCTTTTTCCGACGATGAAGTGTCTCGCCCATCGGCATGGAGATACAGTACCCTCCCACTCAGAAGGGCTGGGCTCGTATTCGAGAGCCTGTGTTCTTGACATGCTAGGTTCGGCGTCTTCTGAACCATCCGGTTCAGCTGGAAAACCGGATTTCGATTTTTTATTCAAAAGTCGGTCCAAGGGCCTATCCTTTTCTCCTGGTCATCTCTCTCTGAAGTCTGAGCTCCCCCACGCTGAGGAACAGTAGCCGTACAGTCAAATCAGGTGGGCCTCCGTCTCCTCTTCCTTCTCCTCCTCGTAATTCGCAGCTCCACGGGAAATCCGGGCGTTCACTCAAGCAAAAGATCTGCCACCTTCCCACTGTTCATCTCTTTCTGTGCGCGCCTACCCGTTCATTTTCTCGTCCCCCGATGCACCTCCTTCCTCCCTCGTCATCATCACCATTCCCCACTCCCTCCTCGAATCCATCCGCTTACGCCACGTGTCCCGTCGGAACGTAATCGTCCTCCTCCCAAGTGTAATCATCCTGATTTATTACCATTGCAATCGGTTGCTCTTCTTTTTTCGCAATAAAAGCAATCAAGGACAGTAGCATCGGCCAGCAGCTACAGCACGAAAAAGGGCTCGACTCTTTCTTCTTGGTCTCCATCCCCAGGGTGGAATCCGAGATCGGGAAGCATGGCTTCGTCGGAGAACGGGCACGGGGAGCAAGAGGCCACCGCCGGGATCGGGGCGCGGGAGCACCACGTCCCCCAGCACAGCCGGAGAGAAAAGCTCCGATTCCCGCCCCATGATCCGCCGCCACCCACCTCCTCTCTCCTCCTCCAAGATTCCTCCGCCCCTCTCTTTCCTAACCCCTCTGGCCTCTCCCCCTTCTTCTGCTCCTACCTCTCGCCAAACCCTAGCTCTGGTCCCAATATTCAGTTCCTCGGTGGTGGAGTTCCTCTTGCGTTTCCGAGTAGCCAGTTCTCTCTTTCGCTCTCGTCCTCCGCCGCGGCCGCTGCTGCAGTTCATCCTCGTCCTGGGCCGATCCGCATGGTTGACCCAGGAGGGCCTTCACAGCCCTTCACGGGCTACACGGCGGTTCTGAGCGGATCTAGGTTTCTGGAGCCGGCGCGGCAGCTGCTCGAGGAGACCGGTGATGTCGGCCGTGCAGTAGCTGGCTGTGGCCGCCATAGCGGGGAGGAGCTGGAGTTTGATCGAGGATATGCTCAAGTGGCGCTTTGCGGGGGAAGGATCGAGGATGGGGAAATGATGATGGGCGAGGAGCAGCAGTGGAAGAAAAACAGGCTCGTCTCCATGCTTGATGAGGTCCGTCTGCTGCACCTACTTCACCCCATTTTTTTATTGTTTCGTTTTTTTTTTAAATTTTTCTGTGTCTCTGCATTGAATCCTCTTTCTATACTTGCTTTGTTATGCTAAGTTGAAAGTAATCGTACCCACCCCAACTGTGAGGTTCATATACTCTCATGTCAATGTTGTTATATGTCATCGACGTTGTTCTTCAGATTACGGAGCAGAATTGGCTTTCGTTAACAAGTTTTTTTTTTTTTTTTTTTTTTTTTGTATTTTTTCTCTGAAATGCGATGCTTCGACCCAAAATTGTGTGTTGAGATCAGATTCTCAACCTGAATAAAGAGGTGATATACAATTTTTTGGCAGTTCGAGAACAGTATTTTTACTATTTTCTTTCTTTTTCCTTTTCTTCTGTTCTTGGAGGGATAATGCAGATAAAATATGCCCAAAATATATCGTATTGTTATTGGAAGCATAAAAACAGGTTTTCCGACTTTGAGTGTTGCCATGAACTTATTTCAAAACATTATGATATGCTTTTCTTATGCCTGTTTTAGAACTTCATTTTGGGCAGTTCATCGAATATAGATATCCTTATGTGAATCAGCATGTGCTATACATGATTAGGCTGGCTTATTCAACTTGATTCATGTGGTTGATTTGTAGACAAAACTACAACTTGACTTGTTAGTGACTTGGTCACAGATTCTCTCTAATTGTTTGGTTGTTACCTTCTGCCTTTTCTCATTTTTTGTGTTTATTGCTTTTGGTCACCTTGAAGGTCTATAGGAGATACAAGCACTACTGTCAGCAGGTGCAGTCTGTTGTCCATGCTTTTGAATCGGTGCCTGGTCTCAGCAATGCCGCTCCATTTATCTCCATGGCTCTCCAAACTATGTCAAAGCAGTTCAGTTTTCTGAAAAGTATGATATTTAGTCAGCTACGACAAACCAACAAAACATCCAGCAGTGAGGGCAACAATAAACAAGAAGCTCCTGGCTTTGGTCTGATAAATGGTGGTTTTTGTGGACCAAGAGTTGCAAGCAACTTGGACAGCTTTAAGCAGCAACCTGTCTGGAGACCTCAGCGAGGACTTCCTGAGCGAGCAGTTGCTGTGCTTCGGAAATGGCTTTTTGAACATTTCTTGCATCCGTCAGTGGTTAAACTACATCAGTATTTTTTTTTCACACGCTTAAATCGTTACTCATGCTCACAATTGCGTCCTTCGGTGGTTGAACTACATCAGTATTCATTTTTGATTCATATGCTTAAATCATTGGTCATCCTCCCAAGAGCTATTTCAAAGCAATCTGTTGCAATGCAATTGTTTTCTGTACCTTTGTATGGTATCATGATATTCTCAAGCCCATGGATCCATTGTATGTTTTTCCTCTCAATGTGTGAATATCTGCACATTGATCCTAGACTATGGATTTTACTGGTGTTTTTTTAATTGGTGCCTTGTTTTGTTAAGGTACATGCTGACTCTGTTCATTTTGTTTCATACTATTTTCAGATATCCCACTGATGCTGACAAGCAGATGCTGGCTAAACAAACAGGCCTTTCGAGAAACCAGGTATGGAAAATTCATTCCATGTTCAGTAGCTATTTCCATAGTGGTATTCTGCCATTGCAACGACATCAACTTGCCTTGAAAAGTAAACCCGTAAGTGGACAGTAGTCTTAATTCTATTTTTATCAATTTTATTAGATCCTCTATATGTATACTATATTAGATTTTTTTTAAAATTGTCCATTATTAAATATGGGCTCGTGACTGGAGCACCAAAGTTTCTGTATACTAACAATTTAAGCAACACTAACTGGTAGTAATAGAAGAAGCATTTACTAATTTCCTTCAAATAATTTGTACTATGTTCTTTTGGCAATCCGACAGTTTTTGAATTTCTGGTGTCAAGTCCCTCTGTACTACATCACTGTCGGGTCAAGTTTGTGCCTGATGAAATGAGGATGAATAATTTGGTCCATTAGTACTTCATTTCCACTCTATTTTTGTCTTTTCTTGTTTTTATTAGTTGGAGTCTACCCCCATGTTTAAATGATGAATATTCCATCATAGATAATTTGATATCTGAAACATACTGACTTTAATCTCTTGCAATTGGGTAGGTCTCAAACTGGTTTGTAAACGCAAGAGTTAGACTCTGGAAGCCAATGGTGGAGGAGATACATTCACTTGAGATGAAACAATCACATAAAGTCATTTCGACAGATAAAAATGTCAGTACCAAGAAGCAATCTCTGCCACCCCTGGACACCACGGTGACCGACCAATGGGAGAATCAGTATGCAACATCAAAACTTCTTGGAGTTGAGGGTTCTCAAATACCAAGCCACAATGAACAGCCCATTAACTTCACAAGCAATGATTTATCCACACACAACGGTGTTGGTGTTGGGCTAGCTGCTGGTGAAGGAAGTGGTGGTGTGTCCCTTACACTAGGCCTCCACCAAAGTGGTGGGGCTGGCCTTGCTGAGCCTCTTCATATAAATGTCATTCATAGCTTTGGCCTTGATTACAATGATGCATATGTTATGGGCCCATCAATGGATGCGTCGGATCGAGATTTTAGCAGGGTGATGGGCAGTCATTTGATTCATGATTATGTTGGATGAAGTGTACCATTGCTATGCTTGCTTGAAAAAAATGGAATATGCATGAGGTGCCATGTTGGAACAGCAAAATAAACCAACTGATCCCACCCGGGAATGGTCTGAGACTTAGAATTTTCTATAAAAGGTGGAAGACTGCAAGATTTGCTCCTTGTGATGGAATTAGGTAAGAACATTTCCCTGGGTTTGCAATTGAGCTATTAGAAAATGACCTTAGAGATAATCCTTGAGATCAAAAATATAAACAGCTGTATACTAACTGATATTATTGTTTTGGCTTTAGCTTTCCATACAGGGTGCACACATCCTCTGACCATGGTGCTACTGCTAATGGGGATGAGAAAGGGTTTCACGGTGGGAGTCTGCTGGTGATATGCAACCCTTGTGATGTTGATCATCATGAAAGAGATTTGTTCGGTTCAAAAAATTGACTGACCTTCACTTGTCGGTCCTGCAGATGCCTCGAATTAGAGGGCATTTTGTCCATTGGAGGAGCATGTAGAAGGGGAGAGCAACCCTTGAGCCATGTTGCTTTTTTTTTTTGTTTAATGTTACAAACTTATCGGTGTGCTATGTGAATGACTATTTCTATATTGGGGAAGTCAAATGCATCAGCTTGGATATTACATTCACCAGTCTTTGTTGTCAGTTGTCATCCCATTCTTGCTCATTCTGTGGCTAGGGAATTGTAATGTGGTGGCGTGTTCAAATACAAGAATAACACCAATGTACGAGCAATAGTTTATTTAAATGAACTCTACGCTCTTATCTTATGTCTGAAGCCAACGGTTGATAGTTACTATGTTTTCTCAGTGTTTTCTCAGTAAATCAACTAAACTGATAGTTACTATGTTTTCTCAGTGTTTTCTCAGTAAATCAACTAAAGGAAAATATGATCGCTTATGAGCCTATTATAAATATTAATTGAAGTAAACCAGGATCCTGTCTAAAATTTCACGTAACTGACTCGATTCTTCAAGTCAAATTAGAGATTTTACAGGTTTACATCTCATGCAATGTGGCAGAGAAGTTTCTTTCATATGGGCAAATATCCTGTGGGACGAATATGTTGCAGGGTCTGGCGCAGCCCGTACTTATTCACAGCTGCATTGGCTGATCTGAAACCTTCTCCATCGGCAGATGAAACATCATGAGCAATTTGGTGCATGAAAAACTCACCGAGCTTTTTTTTCCATATGAGATGTCCCTCCTTTCTTGAATGATGTCATTGATGCTGAGGAGGATGAAGATGAAGCGACGTCCGAGAGTGGAGCACATCTTGACCCAGGCAAAACCTCAGCTTCGAGCCACAATCTCCAGCTTGAGATTACCATAAAGTAATTTGCCAACAAGGATCGATTAGCGAAGCTATGACCGCATGAAACAGCAAGAACGGAGCTTCAGACAATGCAAAAAAAAAACCAATGATCTGGTTAATTAGTAATTTGCATGATTCCAATTCGAGCTCCTCAAGCTCAAATGTTCGAACAATTAAATCAATATTACATATTATACTATCACAAACAAATTAGAAAAGTAGGAGACTAAGGGTCCTGGAATGTAGAATGCATAAAAACTTGGTTTATACTTAGCCAGTTTGTTTGATAGTAATATGGTGGTGAAACTGAGCTAAATGTAACGGTAGTTTTAACCTGTGATGAATTACATTGAATCAAAACTACTTGCAGAAAAATCCATTATTTCGGAATAAAAGTGTGATCATACTTGCAGCAGTTACATGAAATGGTGAAATCTGCATACCTTTGAGTGTAACCAACCATGCATCAATTCATTAGCAAGAATAATGCCAGTCAATAACCTACATTAAAATCAAGATTAGTTCTAAAGACATCCATCACCATCTTTTGTCCATAGAAATTCTATAATTTAGTCAAGGGAACAAAAAGGATGAACATATAACTTGTCAGAAATAACGTGACATTTTCACAAGATTATTTTTTTCTCGATAAATCCATCAAAGTGGTTAAAGGGGTTTATAATGGGCCTCTACCTGTGTACTTCATGTGGTAGATTTAGATAGGCATCACATAAAGGCAGAAAGATCCAGATTTAAAATACAATTTTAGAAATTAAGAGCAACAATACCAAAAGTAAATTGTTGAAAGAACCATTTCAGCCTTTTCAGACGCTACAGAAAGGACCAATTACTTGCCATTTTATGAGTTCCATTAGCCTGTGTAAACTGAAAACTCCAACTAATATTTTATAGACATCAAAGTCTGGAAAATATGCAGTAAAATGTTTAGGGTCCCAAGATGAGAAAGGAAAAAAAAATACCTTGGAAGGCCATAGAGAACAAGAATAGCTGTGACTTCACATTTGCGAGTCAATTTGTGAGGGTAGGTCCTCATGTCCAGAATTTTATTTCCCCATATTCTTGGCTTTCTATCTACATGTGACAAGGTAATAAAGAAAATAGAAAAGGTTTCTTCCTCATTCACTGAGTGTATAATCATCTGAAAAGTAATACCATGAGATGAATTCTCTTACACTGCTAACAGTCTGCTCCTCAGATAAACGTAACCCCCTCGTCTCAGGCATGTGGTGATGACCCTGAGAATTTAAGCCTCAGACAAAAAAGAAAAAGAAGACTCAATATTGAGCATTTAAAAGGAAAGGGAAACGAAGATGACGCCTGCATCTTTCTCCCCTTCCATGGCTTCATTAGGAGCCTGTCTTTCAACCAGAGCATGGGAATCTGTTGGTCTAGCTTCATATTCATTCCTTCATAATAATCTCGAATGGAATGGTAAACAGGTTGGCAGTCGCCTGTATCCATTATAGCAGAGTCCAGACACTCCAGGCATAAGCTACGGCCATCGCCCAACGAAATGTACTTTACACTCCTTGACTTGGATATTTAAAAACACAAGACAAATGTTAAGCCATACAGAAGAAAACGTTATAAAAACTATCTGATGAAAACACTAACGAAGGGAAATGTTGCAAAAAAACATCGGATGCATACTGTTGAGAAGCAATTATATCAAATTATCAATATAGATAACACAGACAAAAGTCTATACCTCCATTCTTTCACAGCTACAGCAGTGCGGTTTATTGTCATATTCATGAAAAGGACAATACTTTTGACTCCAAAATGGATAAGCTCCGTACTCTATTAAGCCTGCCCTATTTGCTGGGATCTACAATATTCATGAAACAATATCAAAAAAAGAAAATAAATAATTCATTATGTCAATTCTGAATCCAACTATTTAATAATGCAACATCTTTCATCTTTGAGATGAGAATTAATTATGGAAGATTCATAGAAGCAGTTCAAAGCAAAAAGTACAACACAATGTTCTAGTGATAAGCAGAGAAATTCCTTAGCAACATAAAGCATGGAAAATGCTTCTTACAAATTCGTGGCAGACATCACATTTTGGGTGGTGCAACTCTTTATAACATGACTTGTGGTATGAATCACTCCCTGACAAACAAAACTGAAATAGGCAAAACATTAGTTTGTCTTCAACTGAAAATCACTCCATGCAAGGAACTTTGCCAGCTGACATAATTAATTTCCTATTTGAAATAGAGGCATTTCTTTGCAGGCCACAAGTAATGTACCTCTGTCTCACGGATTGGCTGGCCACAAGAATGACAAGAAAAACATTGTTGGTGCCAAAAGGTTCCCATGCAACTCAAGTAATGCCCGTAACTTATTTTCACAATTACATCCTCCACAAATTCTAGAAAATGGTATGGAATATGTATTACTTCAAATGACTTGAAATAAATCAATGTAACAAGCTATAAAAACTGGATGTGTCAAACCTATATCCTCTGGGAAGATGCTGTATAGGTCTAAATGGATAGGATGAGGGCATGTTCAAGCCTCCTCGAATGGCTCTAGCAATATCTTCATCACTATCACCTTGTGCTTTGGCACCTAGAAATCCCCAAATAGAAGTTAGTAAAGTTAAAGAAACATATGGAAGGGAAACTACATATCCTTTTCGATAGATTACTTTGAGGCTATCAGTCATCAAATTTGTTGAGTTCGAAATACTCAAAACTTAATAATTTTCACCTTAGCTTGAACTTGAACGTACCACCATTACGAAATTTCAGCTATCATCTTTCATCTAGCCCCTCTTCCTGAACTACTAGCTTATTCAGCTAATCATAGGACGTGAGCTTAAGCTAACCTCAAATTCGTTTTTCATACCTACAGTTATATTTTTGGAAGTCTATGTTTGCTATTATAGTAAAATTAATTCGAGAAAAATATCTATCTCCCGTCAAATCATTCAAAGTATCTACTTCCTTTTCATCACTGTAATCATCGGAATTCCATCTACAGTGGTGTTCCTACTAATCGATTGCCGCACTTCTCTCATTTCATAAGGATTTTAATGCTGCATGTTACCTTCATAATTCAATTTCTCGGTGAATAATTACAGTTTTTTGAGTCCAATATACTAAGTGAAATTACATTTTTCCATATTTTAGGGACATGCTTCATCCCAGTAAGAGTACAAATCGTTTCATAAAATATTTGAATTTCTATTGTTCCTACACCGGCAATCTCACAGGTTGAATTATCGTCCAACCAAATAATATTTTTCTTCTTATTCTTCTCATAAAAAGTAAACTAATCCTTTTTAGAGAAAATATGGTAATAACTATCGGAATCTAAAATTCATTCACCATAAATGCCAATTTATATGGATACTGCAAGAACGTCTTCATCCGCATTATTTTCAAAAGTATCATCCGGTATTACTGTTGCCATATTGGAAGACTCTATATTTCAACATTCAGGGCAATGCCGTCTAATATAGACATACTTCTTACATGAATAATATTATACTTTTACTTTTAATTTTGATTTGGACCGTTGCTTTTTTTCTTTACGTTATTTTAATCTTCCTCTTTTGTAAGGTACCAATTCTTCACCAAACTCCATATTAATATTAGAATTTTTTATTTTCTCATTAAAAGAAAGACTAGTTGTCACATCTTTCATTTTGAGAGTTTCTTTACCACAAAAAATTATGATCATAATATGATCGTACGAAGTAGGAAAAAATATCAGGAGAATCAATGTCTTATCATCCTCTTCAAACTTCATATCAACTTTCAGTCAATCATTGATAATCTTATTGAAGGTATTCGGATGATATAATATAGTTGTACTCTCGTTTATATGCAGTCCGTACAATTATTGTTTTAGGTAAAATTTATTTATTAACCTTTTTAACATGCACAACTTCTCAAGTTTTGTTTAAATGTCCACCATCGTCTTTTCATCAATAACATTATAAAAAATCTCATTAGTTAGATTTAAAATAATTAAATTCAATATCTTCTGATTTATCTCCTCCCAGTCTTCATGGCTTATTTTTGCCGGCTTTTTTCTTTATCCTCTAACGTTTTTTTGCAGATCTTGACAAATAAAAATTACCTTCAAAATTTATCTTCTATCAAAAAATAAAATTTATCTTATCGTCAAACTTCTCCATCTCGAGTAAAGATTTTGCTATCTTGGTTGTTTATTCTTAAACTTTGATACTAATTGTTGGGATTCACAGCGGAAGATTCACGAATCACCTTATTCTCAAATAATATAAAAAATAAGAAATAATGCAAGATAAAAAATAATAAGAGATCCTCTATTAAAAGGTTTTTCTTATAAACTCTTGTAAAGCCTTTTGTTCTTATAGACTCTTGTAAAGTCTTTTAATAGTGGATCACTCACTATCTTTTCTTGTTATTTTTTTTATATTTCATTATTTTTTGTTTCTTGTATTATTTAAGAATAAGGTGATTTGTCAATCTTCCGTTGCAAATGTAACGCCCTTATCGTATTTGATTAAACCACAACACAAATGTACAACATACATATAAAAAGTTTACAGAATATATAGAATTAAGGTTTATTACATCGATACAAATATAGTCCGGATAACATAATGAAAAGTGATTTAACTAGAAACACTCAAATTCCTCAAAAGGATTCTCATACATAAAAATAAAATAACATGTAAATAAAGTAGCTCCAAGTGTAGTCGCGCACGTGCCCACTACTACTGTAGTCACCTGTGCCTAGCGGTGACTCTCATGTGGATGGAAACAGTCAAAGAGTGAGCCAAGGATGCTCAATAAGGAGTTACCTCCTCCAAACAATAAGAGATATTAATATTTAGGAGGTAACAATAATATTAACAACAGTAGTACCAAAAATAATACAACGACAATGATGATTAGATAAACTAACATCCGCAGTAAGGAATGAATCAACAAAGATATCACATCCATGATAACCAATGGTTAGTGATAATGACTATGGACTCCCCTACAGATATTATTGAGATGGTCGCACCTCCTACCAAGCAGAGTCGAACCACTCTACGTGTAAATCAGTATATGGGTGTGGTTGGACCCCCTACCAAGCAGAGTCATACCACGCTGCACTCCCAACTGCTGATGGAGTGGTGATCCCGTCTAGTCACACAACGGATCACATCCCCTACAACTCAGGAGACCGACTACTGTCACGTCTGACAGTCTTGCTAATCCCATACCGAAGTAGAAAATCGCGGATTGGTACCAGTCAAATAGAATCCCATTGCATATGTCCCTCAAGATGCCAAAGGCTCAACCACAATAAACATCGAGTCAAGATTACCAAACGATAGAAAGTAGTCGACTCGATCACGAATCATACTAATCAGCTAGAAGACATTATCAAAAAGAAGGATTTGAGACCACCAATAGAATTAGCATGAAAAACCGAGTTCAACAACTTCTAAATCATCAAAATCGGATCTCAAATGAGAAGGTTATGACTGTTCAAATGTGTATATGCAATTTAGCCCCTATATCATTCCCAATTACAACTCCGTCATCAACATAAATAATTTTCATCAATTTTACATTATGAACTTCAGAATTATCAGATTATCATCATCAGCCATTGATCTAGTAATTTATCACACAAGTCCTTAATAATTCAAAATTTAATCCTTACAGTATATTTTTCCACAAAAGTCCCTAATACAATTTGATTCATATATTAGTCCTTCGAGTTTCTAAATCATAACCGATCCAGTCGATTTCCAAACAAATTATAATTTGAATCCATCTTACAAATTCATCCTTAATGACATTTAAGTATCCCAATCAAATTTCAATATAGTCATAAATCAATTATCCCAAACCCAAATCAATTTATTGATCAATTTAATTAATCTTACTAAATTCCTTTAATTTAATTTTTAATCAATTTTAATTCTAATTCGTAATAATCAGACTCAATTCAATGAACCAAATCATGAATCCAGATAACTTAACTTGATCTAAACCATTTACCTTATCTTTAGTTCAATTAACCTCAAGTTTGACTCAAACGAATTCCAAACCAGAATCTAAAACAAAATCAATTCTGAACCAAACCTAAACCAAAATCGACTTTAAACTAAACCTAAACCAAAATCAACTTTAAACTAAACCAAAACCAAAATCAACTTTAAACTAAACCTAAACCGAAACCAACTTTAAATTAAACTAAAACCAAAATCTATCTCCTTCTTCCTCCTCAAAACCATAACCCTAATTTGCTTCTGTCGCCAAGCCGCCACCTTCAGTCGTTGCCAGACCCATGTTGCCCTACACACTGCCTTGCGCGTTGGCAGAACTCCGGCCTGCGTAGCCTCGCGCCGTCTCGCCCTGTGGTGCACAACGCAGTCTGCGCCGCTTGCTTCCCCGCACATTGGCGAACCGCGCAGCCGCACGCTGCCCGTTGCTGGTCACTGGTGAGCAGCCAACGCTGATCAGAAAGAAAGATGAGAATTTTGCAAATCTAACCCTCTAATCTTTCTATTCTCAAAACATGCTATATATTGATATAATACTTCAAAAATTAGACACATCTAATTTCTACTAAGTTTTGCTTAAATCTATGTTATCATCATCCTCCTAATATCATGAGGGTCACTAAGTTTACCAATTATTCAACATGAACTTGTCTCAAGAATAGAGGAAAAGAGAGAACGGATGAAAATAACTCAACCTACCTCGAATCTCGATGATGATCGTCCCGAATCTTCTTGCCACTCCGTAAGTCTTCCCAATGATCGTTCCTTGACTCTATTTACCTTTAAACCGGCTCTCAATCTCAGAGAGTTTAGTGTTATCTTTCTGTAAAGAATGAAAGTTGATTTGTTTTCAGGTTTTAATCAACCGGTTGTTAGGATTGTGGATAGTGGGTGGTTACATGTGGATCGTGGGTGGTTACATGTGGGTAGGGGTGGTTACACGTGGATAATGGGCAGTTACATGTGGATAGTAGGTGGTTACATCCCTTTTCCCTTAAATTAATTTGGTCCCCAAATTTAAAATAAACATACCTTAAAAGATATGGGGGGTATTTGCTCCTGATGTCCTCCTTTGTCTCCCAAGTGGCCTCGTCCACAGAGTGATGCTGCCATAGTACTTTTACTAAAGGGATCACCTTTCTTCTCAACACATGCTTTTTTCGTTCCAAAATCTAAATTAGCTGCTCCTCACAAGTCAAGTCCTCCCTCAGTTGTAACTGCTGAAATGATAGTATATGTGTGGCATTTGGGATGTACTTCATCAGCATTGACACATGGAAGACGTTATGCACATTAGCCAAGGCTGGAGATAAGGCAAGTTTATAAGCAACTGCTCCAATTCTCTCTAAGATCTCAAAGGGGCCAATATAACGAGGTGCTAACTTGCCCCTCATCCCAAATCTCATTATGCCCTTTGTTGGAGAGATCTTTAGAAAAACATGGTCGCCCACGGGAAACTCTAGATCCCGCCTTCTGGTATTAGCATAACTCCTTTGTCTACTTTGTGCTGTGAGCAACCTCTTTCGAATCACCTCAATCTTCTCGGTAGCTAGCTGAACCAACTCTAGTCCCAAAATCTGCCTCTCACCAACCTCTGTCCAACACATAGGAGATCTACACTTCCTCCCATACAAAGCCTCATAAGGTGTCATTTGAATACCAGCATGATAACTATTGTTGTAAGTGAACTCAGCTAGACACAAATGAGAGTCCCAGCTCCCCTTGAAATCTAGAGCACACGCTCTTAGCAAATCCTCTAGAATCTGGATTGTCCTCTCTGATTGACCATTAGTTTAAGGGTGATATGCAGTACTAAAATGTAGCTGCATCCCCAAAGCTTTCTGAAAACTATCCCAAAATTGTGAAGTGAATCTGGGATCTCTATCAGAGATGATGGTAATGGGTACTCCATGAATCTTCACTACTTCCTCCATATATAATTCAGCAAGCTTGTCCAAGGAGTAGGTCATTTTGATAGAAAGGAAATGGGGTGATTTAGTTAACCGATCCACCACAACTCAAATAGCATCCAACCCTTTCCTTGTCCTTGGTAACCCAGCTACAAAGTCCATGGTTAATTATTCCCATTTCCATTCAGGGATAGGGAGTGGCTATAACTTTCTTGCTAGTTTTTGGTATTCAATTTTGATATATTGACACACTAAGTATTTGGAAATAAATTATGCAATATCTCTCTTTATGTCATGCCACCAATAATTTTGCTTCATATCTCGGTACATTTTTGTGCTTCCTGGGTGTACTGAGAAATGAGAGCGATGAGCCTCGCTTAGCAATTCCTGTTTCAATTGAAAATCATTAGGGACACACAGCCGACCCTGATATCGAATCACACTATCAGTAGTCACATCAAACCCTGGTTTAGAACTTTGAGTTAACTCCAATTTTAAGGTCTGCAACATAGGATCTTTCAACCGACACTCTTTAAGGTTTAGCACCAATTCAGACTCTAGGCACTCTCGTTGAGTCTCTGATATCATAATTAATTTCATGTTTCTCAGAATCTCTAAGATCTTCCATTTTCTTACCAATAAATGGGCCGAATATCTTGCTGATTTCCTACTAAGTGCATCTGCAACAACATTAGCTCTGCCTGGATGGTAATTGATCGAACAATCATAATCTTTTAGTAAATCTAGTCATCTCCTCTGTCTCATATTGAGTTCCTTCTGGGTAAAGAGATATTTCAAACTCTTATGATCTGTAAAGATTTCAAATGTCTGTCCATACAGATAATGCCTCCCAATTTTCAGTGCAAAAATGATGGCCGCTAACTCAAGGTCATGAATGGGATAATTTTTCTCATGGGCCTTCAATTACCTAGAGGCATAAACAACCACTTTTCCATGTTGCATTAGAACACAACCCAATCCTTTGATGGAAGCATCATTGTACACCACCAAACCATCGCCCCGGAAGGTATGGTCAACACAGGTACAGTAGTCAGCCTTATCTTTAATTCTTGAAAACTCTATTCACAGTCTTCCATCCAATCAAATTTAACACCCTTCTGAGTCAACCGGGTCAGTAGAGTAGTAATCTTGGAAAAACCTTTCACAAATCTTTTATAGTAATTTGCCAATCCAAGGAAGCTTCTCACCTCGATTACATTAGTTGGCCTTTTCCAGTCCAACACAGTTTCTATTTTCTTGGGATCCATCGATATGCCAGCACCATATATCACATGACCCAAGAAAATCATCTCTGACAACCAAAAGCCACACTTACTAAGTTTGGCATACAATTTCTCTTGTCTTAAGGTTTCTAACACAATTTTGAGATGTTGCTCATGCTCCTTATGACTCTTGGAATATATTAGAATATTATCTATAAAGACAATGACAAACTGATCTAAATACTGCATGAATATCCTATTCATCAAATCCATAAAGACAGTCAGTGCATTGGTCAAGCCAAATGGCATAACAAGAAATTCATAATGTCCATAGCGAGTCCTAAAGGCATCTTTGAGATGTCCTCCTCCTTGACCTTTAATTGATGATAGCCAAATCTTAGGTCAATCTTTGAGTACACTTGAGTACCTTGTAACTGAACAAAGAGATCATCAATCTGAGAGAGAGGATATTTATTCTTTACTATGATTTGATTTAACTGACGATAATCAATGCATAATTTCATAGTTCTATCTTTCTTATTCACAAAAAAGGACTGGTGCACCCCAAGGAGATGCACTGGGTGTATGTGACCATTGTCCAAAAGTTCATGTAATTACTTCTTCAACTCTACTAACTTCACTGGTGCCATTCTACAAGGGGGTTTCGAGATCGAAGCTGCACTAAACCTAAGGTCTATGCCAAACTCCACCTCTTTATCAGGAGACAATCCTAATAACTTCTCAAGAAAGACCTCTGGATACTTTCGGATAATAGGACTATCCTCTAATCGAGGTGTACTCAATAGCTCCTTAGAGATAAAAGCTAGATACCCCTTGCAACCCTTCATCAGTAGTTGTTGGGCTTGAAGAAAAGAAATGATAGGAGGAAAGTTTTCTTACATAGCGGAGAAAGTAAAAGCGTCTTGTCTAGGTTGTCTGAAAGTTATTACCTTCATCAAACAATCAACATTGGCATGATAAGCTACCAACCAGTCCATGCCTAAAATGACATCAAAGTCCTTAAAATTGAATAACACTAAATCCATGGTGGGTTCTTAGTTTCCAATTCTAATAATACACTGCTTGAATACCTGATCTACAATCATTCTATCACCAATAGGCATTCCAACAATCAAAATTGTCTTTAGAGGTTCAGCCTTTCTAGTCAGTTTGATAGCAAAGTGAAGGGCAATAAAAGAATGTGTAGAGCCAGAATCGATCAATATAGAGGCAATCCTATTATCGATAAGAATTGTACCTTGCACCATATGAAATAAATCTTAAGACTATGTTATTCTTAAACCTTATGCTCTGACACCATAAAAGTTGTAACACCCATGTCGTGTCCGATTGAACCACAACACAAGTGGACAATATAAATATAAAAGGTTTACAGAATACATAGAATTAAGATTTATTATATTGATGCAAATATAGTTTAGATAACATAACGAAAAGTGATCTAACTAGAAATACTCAAATTTCTCAAAAGGATTCTCATACATAAAAATAAAATAACATGTAAGTAAAGCAGATCCAAGTGTAGTTGCGCACATACGCACTGCTGCTGTAGTCACCTGTGCCTAGTTGCGACTCTCCTGTGGATGGGAACAGTCAAAGAGTGAGCCAATGATGCTCAGTAGGGAGTTACTTCCTCCAAATAATAGGAGAGATTAATATTTAGGAGGCAACAATAATATTAACAATAGTAGCATGAAAAATAATATAACGACAATGATGATTAAATAAACCAACATCCACAGTAAGGAATTAATTAACAAAGATATCACATCCACGATAGCCAATGGTTAGGGACAGTGACTATGGACTCCCCTACAGATATTACGGAGATGGTCGCACCCCCACCAAGCAGAGTCGAACCAATCTACACGTAAATCAGTATATGGGTGTGGTTGGACCCCCTACCAAGCAGAGTCATACCACGCTGCACTCCCAACTGATGATGGAGTGGTGATCCCGTCTAGTCACATAACGGATCACGTCCCATACAACTCAGGAGACTGACTATTGTCACGTCTGACAGTCTTGCTAATCCTGTACCGAAGTAGGGAATCATCGACTGGTAACAATCAAATAGAGTCCCACTGCATACCTCCCTCAAGATATCAAAGGCTCAGCCATAATAAACTGTTGGCTTTATGGTGTCTCGAATCCTAATTTTTCGGATAGTCTTAATTATATTAGGAAGTTATTTAGTGGGCATAATCCTTATCTAGATTTATCTTCTAGTAGAATACTTAAATTAGTAGAAGTCTTATTTGAGTCAGTCTTCTATTTTGACTCAAACATCATTAGGCCACATCTATAAATACACCATTGATGTAAGGGTTTCAATATAGAGTGAGAGAGAGAGATATAGATCAATACTCTCAAGACGTCTTGTGACGATTAGGCTACTTAGTCTTTTGTGAGAGTTGGTGATATTGGAGTTTCGTTTCCATCGTTGTAATCTTCTCTTTCTCTTCTCGTCAATACAATATTCTCTGGATCGTTTTCGCCACATATATCTCTTGTCTGCTATCTTTTCTCCTTTTCTGTTATTCCTCTATATCGTGAATTGTGGTGGATATCGATATTTTTCGCAACTAGTGGTACCAAAGCTTGGTTCAACATGCCTACTACGAAGTTTGATATAGAGAAATTCAATGAAAAGCAAAGATTTCCTATTTGACAAGCAAGAGTTCATGCAAATCTTACTCAACAAGGGTTGAGAAACACATTGGAGGACGTCAAGCCTGAAGATGTCACCAAAAGTGTCTGGAAAAATCAGAAGGCTAACGCACATAGCACAATCATTCTCAGTCTCACCGATAAAGTACTCTATCCGTTTCTTGATAAAACATCACCTTCAGAGTTATGGAAAAAGCTAGAGAAACAGTATATGAGTAAGTTTATCTCAATCGAGTTTATTTAAAGCAGAAGCTCTTCAATTTTTGAATGACAGAAGGTACAAATATAGTTGATCATCTTAATGCTTTCAATAAACTTGTCTCTTAATTGTTAAGCATTGATGTTAAAATTGAAGATGAAAATAAGGCAATTATTTTATTATCGTCTTTACCTCCTTCTCTTGAGAATCTTAAAACTACTCTCATGTATGGGAAGGATTTTAAATTTGACGATATTTCTATGGCCCTTCTATCTAATAAATATTTGAAAAAGATTGGCAGGGATGTGTCACACTCAGAAACATTAATTGTCAGAGGTCGTACCAAAGAAAGATCAAGGACAGGTTATTTTAGATCCAAATCCAAAGAAATAAACTACAGGTATTGTAAGATGATGAGACATAGAATTAAAGATTGTTGGAAGCTCAAAGCAAAGAAAGAAAGAGAATCTCAATCTAAAGAACAAGCCAAAGAACAAGTATCAGTTGTTGAAGGAATTTCTGATGATGGTTTTGGTAATGGTCTCTCTATTAGTTCTAATTTTGATCGTTACCATGATATTTGGATTCTTGATTCTGGTTGTTCTTACCACATATGTCCTAATAAGGATTGGTTTGAAAATTACAAGTCTTATGATGGTGGTTTAGTTTTGATAGGTAATAACAATCCATGCAAAATTGTTGGAATTGGAACAATCAAAATTAAGATGTTTGATAATGTTATTAGAACTTTTACTGATGTCAGACATGTTCCTGATTTAAAAAAGAATTTGATCTCTTTGGGTGCTTTGGATTCTTCTGGTTATAAGTATTCTGCTGAAGGTGGAGTTCTTAAGGTTGTTAAAGGCTCATTGATAATGATGAAGGACCTAAAGCATGAAAATTTATATGAGTTAGTAGGAAAAATCGTTGCAGGTGGAACAACAATTTCTCAGGCTTCTTCTTCTGATATGACTCACTTATGGCATATGCGTCTCGGTCATATGAGTGAGCAAGGTTTAAGTGAGCTCAATAAAAGAAAATTACTGAAAGGCCTCAACTCATGCAAATTAGATTTCTGCGAGCATTGTTTCTATGGTAAATAGTCCAAGGTAAAGTTTAACACAGGTACTCATTGCACTAAAGGCTTAATTGATTATATTCATTCTAATGTGTGGTGCTCTCCTATTCCATCAAAATCTGGTGCTCGTTGTTTTGTCAGTTTTATTGATGATTTTTTCAGAAAAGTATGGATTTATTTTTTACATCACAAAGCCGAAGTGTTTTCTGTTTTCAAACGGTGGAAAACTTTAGTTGAAAAAAGGACTGGCAGAAAAATCAAATACCTCAGAAGTGATAATGGTGGAGAGTACAAATCAACAGAGTTTCTCAAATTCTGTGAAGATGAAGGCATCAAACACCACTTTACCATCCCAGGAAAATCTCAATAAAATGGTGTGGCTAAAAGGATGAACAGAACCTTATTGGAGAAAGCACGTAGTATGCTCAGTACAGCTAATCTTGATAAAGATTTTTGGGCAGAAGCAGTCAACACAGTATGTTTCATTGTGAATCGCTCTCCTCAAACAACCATTAATTGTAAGACTCCTGAAGAGGTATGGACTGGTCAACCTGTAAATTATTCTTCTTTAAAGATTTTTGTTGCCCTGCTTATGTGCATGTTGTCAAGGATAAGTTAGATGTACGTTCGAAAAAGTGTATTTTCCTGGGTTATGCCAAAGGCGTCAAAGGCTATCGTTTGTGGGATCCTACTATTTCAAATGTAATTATTGAGATAGACATAGTATTTGACGAAAGTGTTATGCTAAAATCTCTCAAGAAAGGTCCCAATGATATAATGCAAGTGGAGGTAGAGCATGTAGTTCCTTCAGAAGAAGATATTCAGGGTATGCCCGACTCTCAAGAAAATTCTAAAAATCAAGTTTCTGAAAAGACTCCACTTCGAAGATCTCAAAGAAACATAAAGCCACCTGAGAGGTATGGTTTTGAAGATAGGGTAGCTTTTGCTTTAGTTACTGACAATGGTGATCCTTCTTCCTATAAAGAAGCAGTGCAGGATAAGAATTCTTCTCAGTGGCAAGCTGCTATGAATGAAGAGATGGATTCCCTTCAAAAGAACCATACTAAGGATCTGGTGAAATTACCCAAAGGTAAAAGAGCAATTGGTTGTAAGTGGGTATTTCGAAAGAAAGAGGATTTCTCTGAGATAGATGGTGTTAAATTCAAGACCCGTTTAGTTGCAAAAGGGTATTCACAAAAGGAGGGTGTTGACTTTAATGAAATTTTCTCTCCTGTAGTTAAACACACATCTATTTATTTTCTACTTGCTTTAGTTGCTTTTCATAGTCTTGAGTTAGAATAACTTGATGTCAAAACTGCCTTTCTGCATGGAGAATTAGAAGAACAAATTTTTATACAACAGCTTGAAGAGTTCATCCAAGAAGGCAAGGAAAATTTTGTCTGCCAGTTGAACAAATCACTTTATTGTTTGAAACAGTCTCCAAGGCAATGGTATAAAAGGTTTGACAGTTTTATGCTGGGACAAGATTTCATCCACTGCAAACATGATTGTTGTGTTTATTTTAAGATGCATGCCAATAACTCATTTATTATATTGATTCTTTATGTTGATGATATGTTTATCGCTACTCAAAACATATCTCTACTGAATGATTTAAAGTTTAAAATGAAAAAGGAATTTGAGATAAAAAATTTAGGTGCTGCAAGGAAGATTCTTGGTATGGAGATTGATCGAGATCGAAAGTATGAAAAATTATGGCTCAAACAGAGCAAATATCTTGAGAAGATTATTTTTCGTTTTCACATGCAGAATTCAAAACCCGTCAGTACTCCTTTAGCATCTTACTTCAAGCTTTCAGTTCAACAATGTCCTTCTATAGATGAAGAGCACGCATACATGGAGAACATCCTATTTTCAAGTGCTGTTGGAAGTCTAATGTATGCTATGGTATGCATAAGACCTGATATTACACAAGCAGTCAGCGTTGTTAGTCGTTATATGACAAATCCAGGAAAAGAGCATTGACAGGCTATGAAATGGCTATTAAGATATATCAAAGGTACTCTTAATATTGGTTTATGTTTCGACAGGAACACAGTGCAAAAGGCCAAAATTATTAGCTACGTCGATTCAGACTATACTGGAGACCTTGATCGACACTGATCCCTTACTGGTTATCTTTTCACTCTTTGTGGAGGACCTATTAGTTGGAGGTGTACCTTACAGTCAACTGTGGTATTATCTATAACAGAGTCTGAGTATATGGCAGCCACAGAAGCCGTCAAAGAAGCTCTATGGCTAAAAGGTTTGGTAAGTGAAATTAATTTTTCTCAACATGTTCTTCCTATTTTTTGCGACAGTCAGAGCGCCATACACCTTGCAAAGAACCAAATGTAGCATGCCAGATCAAACTATATAGATGTCCGATTTCATTTTATTCGGGATATTATTGAAGACGGCGAGATTTCTTTACAAAAGATTCATACTTCAAGAAATCTTACAGATATGTTGATGAAGGTGAATCCGATTGATAAGTTCAAGCTCTGTTTGGGCTTGATCAATATTCAAGGTCGTTGATCCTATCTCAGGAGGTAATGGCAAAGGCATCTATTGAAGATTCTAATTCAGAGAATAAGATGATTCGAGCCAAGGTGGAGATTGTTGGCTTTATGATGTCTCGAATTTGGATTTTTCGGATAATCTTAATTATATTAGGAAGTTATTTAGTGAACCTAATCCTTATCTAGATTTATCTTCTACTAGAAGACTTAAATTAGTAGAAGTCTTATTTGAGTCAGTCTTCTACTTTGACTTAAAAATCATTAGGCCATATCTATAAATACACCATTAATGTAAGGGTTTCAATATAGAATGAGAGAGAGAGATATAGATCAACAAGACGTCTTGTGATGGTTAGCCTACTTAGTCTTTTGTGAGAGTTGGTGATATTGGAGTTTTGTCTCCATCGTTGTAATTTTTTCTTTCTCTTCTCATCAATACAATATTCTCTGGATCGTTTTCGCCACATATATCTCTTGTCTGCTATCTTTTTTCTTTTTCTATTCTTTCTCTATATCGTGGATTGTGGTGGACATCGATATTTTTCGCAACAATAAACATCAAGTCAAGATTACCAAACGATAGAAAGGAGTCGACTTGATCACAAATCAGACTAATCAGCTAGAAGATATTGTCAAAAAGAAAGATCTGAGACCACCAATAGAATCAGCATGAAAAACCGAGTTTAACGACTCCTAGATCATCAAAATTGGATCTCAAATGAGAAGGTTATGACATTTCAAATGTGTATATGCAATTTAGCCCCTATATCATTCCAAATTACAACTTCGTAATCAACATAAATAATTTTCATCAATTTTACATTATGAACTTCAGAATTACATCATCAGATCCAACAATTTATCATACAAGTCCTTAATAATTCAAAATTTAATCCTTAGAGTATATTTTTTCACAAAAGTTCCCAATACAATTTGATTCATATATTAGTCCTTCGAGTTTGTAAATCATAACCAATCCAGTCGATTTTTAAATAAATTATAATTTGAATTCATCTTACAAATTCATCCTTAATAAAATTTAAGTATCCAACTCAAATTTCAATATAGTCATAAATCAATTATTCCAAACCCAAATCAATTTATTGATCAATTTAATCAATCTTATTAAATTTCTCCAATTTAATCTTCAACCAATTTCAATTTCAATTCGTAATAATCAGACTCGATTCAATGAACCAAATCATGAATCAAGATAACTTAACTTGATCTAAACCATTTACCTTGTCATTAATTCAATTAACCCCAAACCTGACTCAAACCAATTCCAAACCAGAATCTAAATCAAAACCAATTCTGAACCAAACCTAAATCAAAATCGACTTTAAATTAAATCTAAACCAAAACCAACTTTAAACTAAACCAAAACCAAAACCAATTTTAAACTAAACCAAAACCAAAACCAACTTTAAATTAAACCAAAACCAAAACGAATCTCCTTTCCTCCTCAAAATCCTAACCCTAATTTGCTGCCGCCGCCCCCGCCAGGCCGCTAGGCCGTTGCCTCCGCTGGGCCACGGCCGCCGCTAGGCTACTGCCTTCGGTCGTCGCCAGACCCACGCTGCCCCGCACGCTGTCCTGTGCGCTGGCAAAACTCCGGCCTGCGTAGCCTCACGCTGCCTCGCCCTCTGGCGCATAATGCAGTCCGCGCCGCCCACTACCCCGCACGCCGACAAACTGTGCAGCCGCACGCCGCCCGTTGCCGGTCGCCGGTGAGCAACCAACGTTGATCGGAGAGAAAGATGGAAATTTTGCAAATCTAACCCTTTAATCTTTCTATTCTCAAAACATGCTATATATTGATATAATACTTCAAAAATTAGACATATTTAATTTTTACTAAGTTTTGCTTAAATTTAGCTTATCATCATCATCCTAAATATCATGAGGGTCACTAAGTTTACCGATTATTTAATATGAACTTATCTTAGGAATAGAGGAAAAGAGAGAACGGAGGAAAATAATTCAACCTAGCTCGAATCTCGACGATGATCGTCCCGAATCTTCTTACCACTCCGTAAGCCTTCCCAATGATCGTTCCTTGACTCTCTTTACCTTCAAACCGGCTCTCGATCTCAGAGAGTTTAGTGTTATCTTTTTGTAAAAAATGGAAGTTGATTTGTTTTTAGGTTTTAATCAACCGGTTGTTAGGATTGTGGATCGTGGGCGGTTACATGTGGATAGGAGTGATTACACGTAAATAATGGGCGATTACATGTGGATAGTAAGTGGTTATAGCAAATCTCAGCACAAATTAAGACTTTAGTTAACGATGCATATCCTTCGTCCACTTGGCATCTTCAGCAAGTGAAAGTGCAATTACACGATCTAGCTCTTCATTCTCAGCTTTTGTTTGATCACCCTGGCAATAACTTATACAAAGCATTCTCATGAAATACTGCTAAGGAATCAGAGGTATCTTCTAAATACATTCTGTATCTTTATTGCAAAAAGCATAACCAGAACGGTAGAACTCATTCGTGATTGTTTTTTGTGCAGACACCAATTGAAATTACTTCATTATAATGTGAAGACCAGGACCTACCACGTTACTTTGATTGATGGCATCTACAAAAGTTTTCATAACGGAGTAGACAGAGGATATATTACCACAGTTCTAACTGGTCCATGCCAAAACATGTTCTCATCTCCACCAAGCCGAGGATGTTGTCGGGTCGAACCACGAGATGGTCCTCCAAACAGCTTACTGAGCCACCTCATAAAGCCGGACCTCCTTGAATTGCGTGGTGCAGCCGTATGCCCTGCTTTCATTTATTCAAGAAAATAGAATTCATCAATCAATTATCGAATAGATTTGCAGATTTTCTTCTAAATTCGTCTGATAATAGTCTGTGGTTTGAAACTTTTTTGAAAAATCTTACTACTTCCCTCAAGATTTATAATCTAATCGAAGATTTTCTCTCCATTTAGTCCACTTCAAATCCAAAAAAAGAGACCTTTAGAAACATTATCGATAACTACTATCCATCAGAAAATGGAGCACAAAAAAAAAAAAATTTGGGGAAGAAAACAGGTAACAGAGAGCATATCATAGACACAGCGGTGGGCGAGATGATCGGCGCCGGAAGAAGCCATAGGGATCGAAAACAGAGCAGGGAGTCCAGCAGAAAAGGGCCTTCAACAGCGGCGGGGAAAGAGAAGAGAAAGAAGAACAGGGTGGAAAGAGGAAGAAGGATAGAGAGAGGGTAAGCAAAGGGTATTGGAATCGAGAGATGAGCAGCGGCGCAGCAACCTGGCATCCTTTCTTCCTTTTGAAAAGCTCGGCGAGAGAGAGAGAGAATATGGAAGAGGAGAAGAGAAAGGAAGAGATTCTTGGAAACGAAAAGGAAGGCGAATACGAATTTGATGAACAGCGGATGAAAGAAAATTGGAAAAGCGCGAATGGACGGAACGAGATTGTTCGCCGCCGGGAAGAAGGCGGAGGAGGAGATGCTCGCGTCGGGTCGCGGGAGGAGCACGACTGTTGTGTCAATTCAATATATAAACGGCGTATTTTTAATTTAAAATTTTGGAATTGAATTTTTGATGCCGACAGTCGCGTCTCTGTATTAAGATTTTAGATATCGGTCGAAATTGAAATATTCCGACCAGTGACGAAGTGTTTCGGTGAAATATTTCGTTAGATTTTATTTCGATTTTTCTTATATTAGTTCTGCCCTTACATCGGTGAGTTCATGCTCATGCTTGCGCCGGCGAACTCGCATCCGCATCCCTGCGCTTACGCCTGCGCTCGAGTCCGTGCTCTCGTGCCGGCCTCACGCTCGCACCCCTGTGCTCGTGCTCCTGTGCCTGCGCCGGCGCCCCCGTGCTCCTACTCGTGCCGGCGCCCCCGTGCTCCTGCCTGCGCTCCGATGCCTGCGCCCTCACCGGCGTCGCATCTCACCGGCCTGTGGAATTGGTAGTCGAGTAAATAGTACAACCCAAGAATTGTTCACGTGCATGGGTTTTGGCAGAAAACTAGACTGAGTTTTGTTGAAAATATAATTAATAAATAAAAAAATATTTTAGTTGAAACCAAAATACAAATAGTTTTTTTGACCAAAATTCGTAGATTTCTTTGTGTGTCGAAATCAATTTTGAAATCGAAATTCAAAATAGAATCACATAAATATTTATAGGCAAAAAGATCTTTTAGTGAATTAAATGTAATTATTATCTCTAAATTTAAAAATTAGCCTACCCATTAAGTAATTAACTATAAAAATTGATTAAACTTATATTTACTATTATAATAAAATTATTAATAATTATTTTTTATTTTTTATATTTTTTGAAATTTTTTAAAATTTTTTTATCATATTTTAATTTGAAGTTAAAGTACAGTCAAAATATAGTCAAATTCAGGTCAATACATAATTAATAATTAAAAAAATATTTTTACCAAAACCGAAACGATTGAAACTGAAGTCGAAACGATCAAAACGGTCGAAATATATCGATTTCGCTGGGTGCCAAAACCAAAACTTAAAACCTTGCTCCAGATAGAGGCTCGTTGATGCGAGGGCGTCTCAATTTTTGGACGTGGAGATTCCAAACCTGATAGTGATGAAGTTCAAACGGTTGATTGGTTAAGGTCTGCATACATAAGCAGATTGGATCAAATCGGTTTTGGGTTGATCCAATCTGATGTTACCCTGTGTCAAATTGGTCGAATTAGAGGGCCAAAAAGTCAACCCATGGACCGAGCAGTCAGTAGAGAAACCTGAATCAAAGTTCTGGAGGTTTGCTAGGGTTAGTGGGCCCAATAAAGTGTCATAGTGAGCCAAATATGTAGATTTGAATATCTCGGTTTATGGAGAAGAGAGACCAATTATTTATAGAATCTTACACATTTTAATCTCTAGAAATCATTCTTGAGAAATACGAGATTTGTGGCAATATGCTACGAGGAGTTGACAAGATTACAATTGAGATCTTAAAATTCTAAATACATTGAATTGCCTCTACGTCCTATAAATAACATAGTATTTGTAAAGGTAAAGACTAATAGCCAGTTTCATTCTCCACTATTTTCATTGTGATTTATGCTGACTTAGGTATCAGAGTGGTCACTGTCAGAAAGTTTTCAACAACCTTCTTCTTAGTTTCTTCCTCTTGCATATTAGCAGAAGTGACACCCTAGTGAATTATGATCTCGAGGTGCCTTTCGAACTGAAACGGACAACAAATTAAACTCCATTAATAATGATACCTTCATTGAGAGCTGCTCCACCTCTCCTTACCATCGACCTACAAGATCTTTGTTGATCCTTCGACTATGTCTCTGAGAGCAACAAAACTGTTCATCTAAGAACTAACCTAGGGGATAAATAGTCTTGGCATCGATGGAATCACACAACACTTCAGGTGGACTAAGTAAGCCAACTCAACAATCCAACTCAATGACTCGACTATTAGTGCAATAACAACCTTGGGAGGTCCCTCATCAATGGTCCCCAAGGTACACCTGGCCCCTCCCATACGATGAGCCAACAAGAGTTTCAGACTTTGGTCATTATTGTCCAACAAATGACTCAATTGTTGGAGGTTTATATGCAAGCCATATAGAATCTTTAGGCCCAATAACTATAGAGCCAAGCCTAGATGATGTAAAACCTCTAAGCCCACTTCATTTAGTAGCACTCTCAAGCTTAGGCCAAAGGTACGACACCAAACCATCAATGTGAGTTGTAGCCTCATGCAGTGAGCTAGATATTCTCTAGTGGATAACACCATCTGAGTTATCAAGGTCCCTCAGCAAGTGTCCCATTCTGATATCAAGTCTCAAGGGATGTTAAAGAGCACGACCCCACCTATGATCCAGCCAGCAATGTCACTTATTACACTTATACTAGCCGAGCCTCAGTTAGGATTGGAGAAGGTAGTCGAAGAGAGGCTGTACCACAAACAGCTTGGGAGAAGTTCGAGATGTTAGCCTGTATTGACAATCTTTGAGGGGAGATATAGGTTTTCAATAATCAAAATAAGTTTTCATTAAGAGTACAATGAACTCAAAAGCACTTCAAACCAAGTAGATGATCAAACACAAGTTGAATTAGTAAAATAATTAAAGCATAAGAGAATGATCAATTTATAATTAAATATAAGATACTTTTCAATCAATATCAAATCAAGTGCAAAAGTTAAAAAGGAAAGTAGAAAGAATACAAACTGATACATGTGGTTCAGAGACTAATCACTCCTACTCTACGATCCTTGCTTCAATCCTGAGGACTTAAACTCATCACTAGAGTTGTCACTTCATTAGGGTGAAGCCATGCCCTTACAAACTCTACACCAAAGTGTCATTTCCTACTGGAGTCAATAGGCCACTCCTCACAACTTGCGGAGTGAGTACTCTTACCACTTTCCTAGAACCTAGAAGAGTACTCCTCTCCTAATAATCTAGAAGAGTTACAATGAGAAAGAAAGAAAAATAAAGATAAAAATATTTGACAAAAGTCTCTCAATATTTAAGTACAAGGGCACTCCAAGATAGAAATAAGAAGTCAGTAAAGACATTCCAAAATTAGTTTAAGTGCTAACTAAAAGCTCAAACAAACTAACTATCAAATCCTCGACTCAACAAAATAAATAAAAATTCTAAACCTATGATCCTCAGTTGATTTTCCACTTGAGCACTTTGAGCTTTCAAATATTTAATCTTAATCTCTATAATATCATCCTTATTATCTTCGAGTCATTATCTTTAAGTTTTGATCTTGAGACTCAGTCTTTCACGAACTTGGATGATCATTGTACATTTTGAAGCTTATTACCACTTACGAAATTTGTTAAATACTAGTTTGATCATCATCAAAAATCTAAAATGCAACATAGGATAGCAGCTCACCCAAACTAAGTGAGGTATAATACTCCACTAATTCCTGAGATGACATACTCTTCAATGCAACCAAAGTTTAGGTAGCCTTCTTTCAAGATATATGATGGTTCGAAAGAGCTATGGACCATGTCAGCACATTAAAAAACACTATGATCTTGCAAAGAGTGTGGGACTCTAACATGTACAAAGTATTTCCAATGACAATACAAGGTCTAGCCTAGGCTTGATATTTTGGATTCTCGAGGTATTCTATAACTTGCTTTGATGACCTAGCTAAAAGATTTATGGATTAGTTTATCTTATTGGTATATTGACAGAAGGACCTCTCCACACTTCTAACCTTGAAGCGAAGGAAGGAGAGAGCCTAAGAGCCAAACTAGAAGTAACCAAGCTTGATAGTTCAATTATTATTGCTATAGCAATCAACATGATATGACAAGCTTGAGTAGCCTACAAGATGGCCCATTGACCTCCCAAGAGCTTAGTCCAATTCATCCAGCAAACTAAAGAACACATTGATGATGATCAGGTGATCTTGGCTAAGAGTGTAGTAGTAAATTGAAGAAGGACCTACAAGAGTCAAACTCCCTAGGACAAAGAAGCAAGTAACCAAGCGAAGGGAATGTAGAATCAAGTTCCAAGCATGCATGCCTTTGAATAATTCAAGGACTAAAGTGCTTGCCTAGATTGAGCATCGAGACTTTCTAAAGAGGCCCTTTCCTATTCAAACTAACATGCAAAAGCTATATAAATCAAGGAACTACCATTTCAACAAGGATCATGGCCATGACACCGAAGAATGCAACACCTTAAGAATGATATCGAAAGACTCATCAGGGAGGATCATGTCAGATAGTATGTTTGACAGGGTCAATGAGCTGAAGAACCTTGATTACAGAAGGCAAACCAACAGAGGTTTCCTAGAGGAATTCTGCCCCCGAGTTCTACAGCCATCTAGTCAAGGGATATCTCAACATGATCATAATAAGTCTAACAAGTCAAAGTGGAGCTTTAGTGTCAACTAGCAAATGCTAAATCATCACTAGGGAGCAAAAGGAGGTAAAGAGATAGCACCGTGAACCAGAACTTGGAGACAATCTTTTCTATAAAAGACTTAAAGGAAATTTTAACACCCTATAATAATGTGTTAGTGATCTCAGTAATATTGGACAATTACACCATATAACGTACCATAATAGACATTGAAAGCTTAGTGAACATCCTATTCACCTAAGCATATAATCATATGAAGACGAAGTAGAAGTTGGAACTATAAATCAGGATGCCATTGGATTTATGGGTGATTTGGTCACCCTTCTTGTTGCAATTGATATGTTCCTCATAGTTGGAGAAAATCCCAAGAGCACTACGATCAAGTGTAATTTCTTGGTGGTTTGTACTCAATTTGCCTACAATGTGATATTAGGTCATCCAACATTCAATTAGTTTTGATAATCTCAACTTTTCATTTAGTTATGAGATTTTCAACTAAAAATGGTACAGGTAAAGCATAAGGTGACCAAAGTTCCACCAAGAAGTGTGAGGCAGCTTACTAGTAAAATAATCTTGACCAAAAAGGCAATGATCTAAAGACTACAAAAGTTAGTGAGTTTGCTATTAAATCAAAAAGGACACGCACCGAACCTATGGAGCAACTTGTCAACTTGGTTGTTGATGAAAACTTGGGGAGAATGTTCAAGCTTAGAGTGAATCTAATGGATCCTGTGCGCATCAAACTCAAGGACTTCCTATAGAAAAGTCAAGATGACTTCGCTTGATCACCAAAAAATTTGCCCAACATAGATCCCTTGGTAGCACAATATGAGCTTGCTATGATGGAGAATCACAAGCTGGTCAAGCAAAAGAAGAGACATTTCTCCTCCGAATGTTAGAAGGCTATTTTGGAAGAAGTAAATAATCAATGTAGGATTTATCAGAGAAGTTCATTATCCCAAACAACTAGCTAATATAGTGCTAGTGAAGAAGTCCAATGGCAAGTAGAGAATATACATCAACTTCATCGACTTAAATAAAAATTGCCCAAAGGACAACTATCCACTACTAAAGATTGATCAACTAGTTCACTCTACCTCGAGGCATCAACTTCTTAGCTTTCTGGATGCGCTCTTGGGTTATCACTAGATTCAGATGCACCCCAAAGATAAGAAAAAAAGATATTTATCATCGGCTAAGGTACCTTTTTTCTATATTGCAATACCCTTTGGACTAAAAAATATAGGGATGACATGCCAAAAAATGGTGGACTTAGTTTTCAAGGCTTAGCTTGGGAGGAATGTGGAAGCATATGTGGACAACATGCTAGTAAAATGCCTTCGTGCTGACAAACACCTTGGAGATTTAGAAGAAACTTTTGATATACTTTTGAAGTTTAAAATAAATCTAAACCCCCAAAAGTAAATCTTTGGAGTAGATTCAGTGAAAAGTTCCTCAATTACTTCATCTCAAAACAAGGAATAGAAGTAAACCCTAAAACTATTGAAGTAGTCCTATAGATAGAGCCTCCAAGTTCTACCAAGGAGATGCAAAGGCTTATGGGTCAGCTCGCAATCCTAAACCACTCCTTATCTAGGTTAAGTGAGAAATACTTGCCTTTCTTTGAGATGCCTAAGTAGAGCCCCATATTCGAATGGACAAAAGAGTACAAAGCCTTCGAAGCTCTCAAGAAGTACCTCACCAAACCTCCCCTATTGGTTAGACTTAAATCAAATGAGGTACTCTTTCTTTATATAGTTTTCAGAATAAGCAGTTAGCTCGGTATTAATAAGTAACTGAGGGGGTAGACTACACCCTATATACTATATGAGCCATGTGCTCATTGGGGGTGGAGGTTCGATATTCACCCTTGGAGAAATTGGCTTATGCGGTGATGGTGATATCTTGAAAACTCCAACCATACTTCCAGGCACATCCAATCACAATACTTACCAACCTCCCCTTCAACAAATATTATAGAAGCTAGAGACCTTGGCAGATTGCTCAAATGGTCCATCGAGCTAAGCCAGTCAACATCACATTCAAGGCTTGGAAAGCTATTAAAGCTCAAGCCTTGGTGGATTTCATGGTGGAAACTACCTTATATGTCACAGGGCCAGAATCTGAAAGTTTGAGTTGATGGCTCATCATGTGAGTGGAGCAGCGAAATCCGTGCCATGCTTATAAGCCTTGATGTGAGAGTAACAAAGTACTCATCTTGGCTAGAATTCCCCGTATCTAATAATGTTACTGAACATGAAGGTTTTTTCCTTAGCTTAAGGGTGGCATTAGCAACCAAAGTCAAAAGATTAAAGGTATTTAGCGACTTTCAACTAGTTTGCTTGTAAGTTATTGGGGAATAGGATACAATCATAATCCAATTTATGGTTGAAGCACAAAGGCTCATGGGAAAGATGGATTGAGTGGAGATTTGTCGAGTACTTCAGAACAGCAACACGAGGTAGATGCTCTTGTGTGATTGGCGTTAGCTTCATTAAACTCAAAATTGAGATAAGTTTTTGTAGAAAATCTCCAACAACTAAGCTACTCTAAGTCAGCAAAGGTGAATGCTATAAACAAAGAACCTTGCTGGATGGAACTCATAATGAACTATCTTAAAGAAGGATAGCTACTTGACGATCCAAAAGAGGCTCAAAGAATTAGGAGGTAGGTATCAAACTTCATCCTAATAGATAAAGTCCTCCACAAAAGGTCATTTACTCAACCACTCCTCCATTTCTTGAGGTATGTTGAAGCTGAATATGTATTTCGTGAAGTGCATGAGGTAGCTATAGGGTTAGATGAGATTTGGCATATACGCTCCTCAAGCAAGGATACCATTGGATCAACATGGCCTTCAAGGTGATTGAGTTCATTTCTAAACAAAAATAATATCAAAGACATGCCTCAATGTATCACCAACCTAGTTTGACTCTAACAAACACAAGCCATTTGGCCCTTCAACTAATGGGAAATAGACAAATAGACATTTTAGGTCTATTTCCATTAGCTTTGAGGTAGAAAAAATTCTTGGTGGTCTTTGTCGATTACTTCACTAACTAGGTAAAAGTAGAACCTATCGCCATAATCACCAAGAATAAGGTCTATAAATTCCTCTAGTAAGGCATTATTTGCTGATTTCGACTACAACGAATGCTGGTCACTAATAGAGAGAAGCAATTTGATAGTGCAAAGCTTGAAGAATATTACTACAACCTCCACTTCGAACAGAGGTTCATCTCGGTGGGGCACCCTCAATCCAATGACTTGGGTGAGTTAACAAATTGAACTTTGCTTTTAGGATTGAAGAAATACCTCGAAAGGGAAAAAAGTGCTTGGGTTGGAGAATTGCCACATGTCTTGTGGTCTTACCAAACCACTCTACAGACGATGATTGGGTAGTCACCCTTTATACTAACTTATAGAGTTGAAATAGTTGTTCCTATGGAGATTGGCCTCCCCTGACCTCAAGTCTAAAGTCACGAGCTTGAATCGAGTGAAGTAAATATTTGAGCTGAGAAGGACCTCATCATAGAAATTAGGAAGGAAGCTCGTACAAGGATCGCCATGTATTAGTAACGACAGCCCAATACTACAATGCTCAAGTTCAGAGCAAGGAGCTCCAACTTGGTGACTTGGTACTTCATCATACTTATCTTGTTGATTGAGTCTCATGAAAATTGTCTCCAAATTAGGAAAGACTATATAAGATTAACCAAGTTGTGGGGCCAAGGGTGTTCAAACTCGAACACTCGGATGGTAAGTTGCTCCTAAGAACTTGACATGTTGAGAAATTAGAAGATTTTATCTCTAAATAAAAAGTTAGGACTTTTTTATCTACTTGATAGTTTGTCATTAATAAGGCCAAAAGCTAGTTTGGAGGGAAGTCATAAGACTTCGGCTTTACGCTAGGCATAAGACCTCAGCTTTCAACTAGACATAAGATCGTAGCTCTTCAGCTAGGCATAAGACCTCAGCTCTTCAACTATGCATCAGACCTTGGTTCTATACCAAGCATAAGACCTTAGCTATATGCTAGGCATAAGATCTTGACGCTACATCGGGCATAATACCTTGACTATAAGCCATGCATAAGACCTCATCTCTTAAGCTAAACATAAGATCTCCACTCTAAGCTAGATAGAATACCTCAGCTTTTTAGCTAGGTATAAGACTTTATTTCTAGGTCCAAACACTTACTTGAGGCACCAGACCTAGCTTTGGGTTCAAATATCCACTGAGGCACAAAGATCTCAAACCTAGGTTAGTCGCCTTATCGAGGCATGCAAATTCATTATTGGGAAGTGAACAAAGCCTACTGAGTCTTGACCTAGGAAATTATTGCGACCCTTCTTGAAGATTAGTTACATACTGGGCTTATTGGTTATCCCAAGGTAAAACTTTTGAGAATACAAAAAACCCTGAAATGATAAAGTTCAATTTTGGCTCATGCAAATCATCAATCTGAGCTAAAACTTAAACCTTTTTTTGGGATGAAAATGGCCTTTTCATTCGACAATGAGTTGATTTGGATTAGTTTTAGGGTCAAACTGAGGTTCATTTGATGATTATTACCATAAAGAAAATCCTCACATCCGAGCTAACACTTGTGAGAAAGCAAGTGAAAAGGAAAGAAACTTTTTATTAATATCAAAAAACAAAACATCATTACATCAGATAACCCAAAGGTCAAATTACAAAATGAAGTCTAAGAAAGCTTAAGAACTATCTTAGTTGCCCTTCAATGGGCTTGTGGGTTCCATTGATCCTCCCTCATCCTTGGAGGAACTTATGGTGTAACCTGAGCTAGAGCTAGTAGGAGCCTTGACATCAACATTCGGGAGTGGGTCAGAATTGATAACCACCCCATACTCCCAACACACCCACTTTACTTGGTCTACATCATATAGTTCCACATGCAGGGCATGGGCATCAAATTCTAGCCTTGTCGAATTATGAACTACCATATCTTGGCAAGTCAGGTAGCCATTTTCAAAAGACTCGATATTAAGACAACCTACCTTCATCAAGAAGGGATCATTTTCCTCATACTCATAGATTGTGAGTGCCTTGGTGTCCTTGAGGGTGACCTGAAACTCTCTTCCACCTCTAAAGACTATGATTGCATCTTCCTATCTTAAGAATATTGACAGCTTGGAGCTTCTGGAGTTGCTCATTCTTGTGACGAGCTAAATCCTTCCCTTCCTCCATCTCCTTTAGCTTCTCCTCAACAGCATCCTTTTCCTCCATAGCCTTCTTCTTAGTTTGCCATTTAGCATTGATAAAGGAGTGAGCCTTGGCCAAATCTAGCTAATGAGCCTTTAGTTTGAACAGGAGAACTTCAAGGCTCGCCTTAGTAGTTGTAAGCTTGGACTTGTGAGTTGAGGCCTCCTTTTTTACCTCAAGAAAATGCTTCTCAGCATGATAGAAATATTTTATCATCTACAGACTGAATAAGAAGTTAGAAAAAATATAAGGAAATACAAAGGAAATAAAAGAACTATGAAACTTTTGTCACAAGAGGCATTTACACCACTAAGGAACAACTCCTTGTTAGTTAGCTTGGTGATTCAGGAATTTGGGTCGAACACTCCATCTGAGGTATCCTCATTGCCAACAATTTCCTTCTTGTGGTGCTTCAGCCTTAGCGGGCTTTGCATAGGCTATCATGACCTAGGGTGAGGTAAAATCTAAGGGGAGATGTCCACCACTTCTCATAGTGGCTCAGGGTTAGGTAGCTCTTCCTCCGGTACATCAATGGCCTTGGTTGGAACTATGGGCGAAGGACTCTGGATCCTCTTCTCCTTCTTTTTTTTCTCACTCCTTGACAAGACTAAGCTGCTACCTTTACCCTCTAAAGGCCTTGATTTCCTTTTCTTCTCCTTCTTCACCAGAATAGTTAGCTTAGAAGGTCCATCAGCTCCCTCTTCTTTTTGCTTGGGCTTCTGAGGTGGTTGAGGAGTGGTAGCTTGGGGGGCATGGGCCCATTGGAGAAGGGCCTCGTTCATAACGGTCATCCTACTTAGGCTTGCATATAATACTAAAGTAACAGTCAATGAAAATAATTGTAGAAAGTCTTTTGAGAAATCATACCAGACTCTCAAGCTACCAAAAGGTCGAGGTTCTGAAGTTTTTTCTCACTTGACCACCTTGGAGTGGGCCTGATTTTTTGCAGCTCGATCACTTAGGAGACCAAAAGTTGACAAACCTTTGGTGATGCTTCGGGAGGCTTCATATGCTAGAAAGGTTGTCCCCAGTCATCTTGGAGACCAAAGTCTTCCCATGAGAAAACTCTCACCAAGATGTCCTTCCAGAAGTGGATCAATGAAGGATTCATGCCGAAGAATTGATGACCCTTCCTTCGTGCAAGATACCACCTTCCATCTGAGCCTAAATGATGTCCATCTTCAAAAGCATCTTGGAACATTTCAATGGTTGGTGTAAAGAATTTCGCTATCATCAGGGCTCATAACACAATGATAAACCTCATTGTGTTGGGTACTAGTTGATCTAGTGTAAAGTCAAGGTCGGTTAACACCCCCCAAGATGAAGTTGTCTATAGAATACCTAAGACCCCGTTCAAACATCTCCCAGTAGGTGGTGAATGCATGGCCAAACTATTTCTTGATGTTGGTGTTGTCTTCATCTAAACCTCATATGTCATCCTTGACGCTATCTGGGAAATCAAAAATCTAAACTAGGTGTTCTATTTTTTTTTCTCTTGAAGGATTATGTCGGACAACTAAACTTAGACGAAAAAAAGGTCATTGTTATCTATTATAGTTAAGAAGATATAATTACTACTTAATTGGATTAAGATTTGGGAGAGAAAGGTCCAGCGGCTCACCAAACCTCGATATATATCTAAGTCCCACTAATATTGAACTATCGAACCATGGTAATTCAGGGTTCTACAGTGTTTGGGTTCAAGATGGATAAGCCCCTAATCTAAGGCAATGACTACAAAAGGTTTGGGGCCTAGGTTCTATTATGACTATTTTTAATAGTAAATTAAAATCAAAAGAAAATTGAAATGGAAGTACTCACTCAAGTTGCAAGTCTAAGAAGACCGAGGTTTGGTTGAAGTCAAATTAATGACAATAGTAGACATGCCCTAGGTGTTTCCTGGGATGGGATGGGTGTCCTTTAGGGCATAGGCATGACAATGGAGGTGGGGATCTCTACGACGATACTTCTTGGAGTAGGAGTGGCCGGCATGATGGCTGTAGGAGGAAGAGAAGCATTTTTGGTGGGGTTCTGGACATCTTGTGCCATTATAGCTAGGGCTTGGGCTCAAAGACAAGAGAGTGAAAAAAATGAAATCACTAACTTGTGACTGACTTTATAGTCTCTCTTGGCTATTGGATGGTGGACACATGGCAAAATTTAGGCCACACAAAATCCCATGCATCATTTCAAATCGAGTGACTAAATTTTAAGGAACATGTTTCAACGATCTAAGTGCAAGCGCCAAACAGCTAGCTTCTAACACAATAAATGAGAGAAGTGCTTTGGGAACCGGTGACCTCATGATGAGAAAGATATGTTATGTTAAAGAAAACGATGGCTCATCTCCCAAAAAATCACCAAATTCAATAAGGAATACTCAACATGGACAACCCCAAACATTGAGGTAAAACAACTCGGTGATTCGTAATTGAGTGTATTGATGTTACACTAAGTCAAGTTAGTCAAATCAGAGGGCCCAAAAAGTCGACCCATGGGTCGAGCCACCAATACCAATATTCTAGTTCAACGCTGAAGTTCTAGAGGTTTGGCAAGGTTAGTGGGCTTAATAAAGCGTCACACTAAGTCAAATTTATAGGCTCGAATACCTCGGTTTATGGAGAAGAAAGCCAATTGTTTATGAAATCTAATACATATTTTGTTGAAATTCACAGCGGAAGATTTACGAATCACCTTATTCTCAAATAACATAAAAAATAAGAAGTAATACAAGATAAAAAAAATAACAAGAAGAGACACAGTGATATACATGGTTCTCCCAAAATCGAGTTACGTTCATAGAGGGAGTGAGAGATCCATTATCAAAAGATTTTACAAGAGTCTATAAGAAAGACTATACTCTTTTTTATCTAATTAAACTCTTTCACCAAATCTCGACAACGCCTCCACCTTCAGAGAGAATATCTAAGAGAACACTATAAGGAATCGCCACGAGAGACCACCAAGAAGCACTAGAAAGACCCACACACGAGAGCCGACATTTTTTCTCTTTCTCTTCTTTCTATTCCTCTCTAATTTAACCTCAGCACTACACTACACCTAAACCCTATATATTACTAGAATATTTATATGCGCTTATTGAGTCTGAGTTTTACTCTAATTATAACTTCTAATATTACATAATAAGTATTCAAAATCAATCATAAGTCTGAATCCAACTTTAGATATCTATTTTAACTCAAATTTTAATCCCAATTTGAGACACCCAAAACTCAACATTATTTATCTCTATAGATCATTCCCAAGAAATTCAAGATTTTGTGATAGTATATTTTGAGGAGTCCAGCAAGATTACAACTGAAATATCAGAATCTTGAATATGTTGAATCACTTGCACGTCTTATAAATTACACAATATCTGTAATGATAAAGATTAATATTTAGTTTTATTCTCTATTATTTTCATTGCGATCTTTGCTGACTTGGGTATCACAGTAGTCACTGCTAGAGAATTTTCAATAATTTTCGTAACGATTTTTTTCTATTGCAGATCATCAAAAAAGATGATTTAACAAATTATAATGTAAAAAAGTCTTTTAAACCGAAACCGATAACAAATCAAGTTCTATCAACACAATCCAATCAATTTGCAAGTGGTGATACTTTTTGATCTAGAACTGATGAGCCAGTGAGACCAAAGTAGCACTGTTGTTTAGGATAAGCGTCCTGGCTCCAATCTGCCGACTGGTCCTGTGTTCATCTCCATTCTGGTATTTAGAAACGCGTAAAACGGAAAATTCGACAGCTTCGTCGTCTCCAAGCGTCGCTCTGCGATAGCTAAAGAGTCAGGTCGCTCGCAAACTAGAGTCAAACACAAAGTTCCTGCGCTTTGTCTGCGCGTTTCATTCAATATTACAGCTTCGTTTCTACTTTTCAAAGATAACACCAAATGAATAATTTGATTATTTAAAAAAGTAGAAGAACAAAGAAACTATTTTTTTTGTCATTAATCTATTTTCAAAAAGAATTAGAAGAGATTTACTTTTTGATGTTTTGTTGTATAGAAATATATTTTAAAAATATAATTATGAATACATAAAATATTATTAATTTAATATTATAATATACAATATTATTAATATTATTATAATTTAAAATAAAATTATCATAAAATTATTTTTATAATAAAATAAAATAAAATAAAATAAAATATATTTTTTATTTTTGATTGCTTCGAGAGTCATTTCAGAAGGTTTTAATAAATAAATAAATAATATGAGTGATTTTTTATAAATACTAAAAGAGAGTACGTAACTTTGTTCAATAAAATGATCAAACGTAAGGTGTCTTTTAAAAAATTCTTATTAACTTGATTTAATATGGGCAAAATAATATTTTCACTAATAAATTTTTAACTTTAATATGATTTTGTTCGGCAACATGTTTGGATTTTCTCCGAGATAATCATCCATTATCAAACACGTTCCGTTAAATTGTGTCATTTGAGCATAAAAAGATGTTCAAAGTGGAGCTCTCTCTAAAAGATTTTGGGGCCGTAGGCGCCGAGTCCGCCATTCCACAACAAGGCGAAGACGTAGTCGCTGACTTTATTTTCGTAGCTGGGGCTGGCCCAGACTGGGTAGTGGTAGTTGTGCTGAAGGACGGCCTGGCCGGTCAGGACAACGAAGAGGTAGCAGTTGTCTCCGGCACCGCTGGTGTTGCTGGGCCAGCTCTGCTGGCCTTTGTAGTAGGCTAACAGCTTGCAGCATTCTGCAGAACCAGCAAGGCCGGGCCATCCGGGTTCAGGTTGTAGGAGAAGTTTTGGCCGGGCAAGAGGACGGAGGACGGAGGACGGTGGACGGGTTCGAGTGGAGAACGTACTCTGCGGTGACGGCGCCGGGCGGAGCAAGAAGGCCTCGAGGGTAGCGCGCACACAAAGGATGACAAGGGACGTAGGAACTCTGGCTTCCATATTGCTTCTCTGCGTTTAGAGCTTGAGGTTGCCAGGCGATACATAGACGTAGAAGATGATTAATTAAACAATTAGAGTCGGAAATCACGTGTTTACTCCTCTAACAACTTGATTTATTATTATTATTTTTTTTTGTAAGATCTAACAACTTGATTTAAACAAACACCGTTAACAAAAAGCGATCAATTAATTAAAGCTCGTGTGTTATGATGGAAAGAAAACAAAAAATTAAAGCTCGGGCATAAAAAATGTAACTAGCTATATGAACATTATTTCATTGAATTCAGCAGTGTTAAAGGCGTCCGGGCAAGAGGTTAGCTAAGCAATGACTCTTCAACAAATTGCTAGTGTAAAAGGAGGGCTGCGTGGGTGGGGAAGAAGAGTACGGGGATCGGGCAAGGTTGGTCGACTCAAAAACCATCAACACCCTATGAGTTTTGATTAGTTAGTATTTTTAATAATTTGTTTAAAATTATATAATCTCAATCATTAGTTATTATTTGAAGGTTAGAGATGCAGCTCTTGAAAACCTAATTAAGAATAAAGTGGCCGTCATGATTAGGGGTGTCAACGAGCACAAGGATGTGTTGGATTCACGAGCCGAATATGTTAAAAGTCTATTTAAAAATTATTTAAAATGCCAATAGACTTTAATGAATGATCCCTTAGATTTTAAATTTATTTAAAAGATTATTGAAGACATGTTAGAACTCTCTTTAGACTCTACTTTACTAATGGAATATATTAATTTATTTTTAAATATTATTTTAACATATCATTAGAAATAATAAAAGTAGATATTGACAGGATTTAATGAGTCTTAACAGAACTAATAGATTTTAATGGACCTAGTATATATTTAATGGGCTGAAACCTAAATGGGTTTAATATAAAAATTAGTGGATCTTAATGAATTTTAACCTGCCTTAAGTCCATGTGGACTAACTTTGGGACTGTCCAAACCTGTGTGGGCTGGGCCCATTGTCAGCCCTACTCGTGAAGATTGTGGAGGAGGTAGTAGAGAACACAAAAAATTGTTGGTTCTTTGTCAATGTGAAGGCTCTAGAGGTTCAAAAGAGAACATGTCCTACGAGTCTTAGGATCTATTAGAGCTAGGGAAATTTTATGGTTGCATAATATATGACGTTATGAGAATCTATATTATCTATATTATGTATTGGATGATTCACCGATAACTCTTTATCGTTGTTTTCTAATGATACATCAAACTAAATTTATTGAAGCAAAAAATCAAATTCATGTTTATAAATCAGATTGTCGTAAGGCCAACTCAAGTCTTACACTAAGCTTATTTCTAAGGCGAATGTGGCTCAAGAATTCAATGAAAAGCCATACCAAGGTGAGTCATTGAGTTCGAAAATTTTGGTTCATGAGAAATCCCCTCCAATATTTGAAAGGCTAGCATATATTTTGTGGCTCAAGATATGATTTCGAGAAATCCAGAATCCATAATAATCAATTACGAGAGATCCAATAGTTAATTGAGTTGAAATCAAGGAACCTTGGATAACCGAATTGCCCAAGTTCACTATAAATAGAAAAAACACATGAAAGTAAGGACTAATGCTAAAATTTTTTTCGTCTTCCACTTAATTTTCATGCAATTGACTTGGGAGTCAGCATCAAAGTGACCCTCATTTGAGAATTTCAATGGTCTTCTTCACAATATTTCTCTTTTACAGATCAATAATGGATTAGCCTAGTAGATGCAGCATTAGGCTCAAATGATGTAGAATCTTCATACTCAGTATGTACAATAGCAAACTTAGGTCCCTTAAGCTCTCCTGCCAAACCAACAATACAAGGCACAATCATATGCGATGAATCAAACTTACCATAACGAATAAGATCATCTAAGTCACTGAAATCAAAAATCAAGCAACAAGGTACCATTAGGGCCACTTAGTTGGCATCCTAGTTTGGTATCAAGCATCAAGAGAGTACGAAGGATATGACCCCACCTATCATTCAGCTGACAAGTCCACCTATTATACTTGTGCTAGTCAGGCATCGCCTAGAGCTAAACTAGGAAGTTACAAAGAAGCTCCACCACCAGCAACTTGGGAAAGATCCTGGGCAAGGATTCATCTAAACCAAATTAGGTACAATACCCTCTTAATCCCCAAAATAGCATATTTTCTTGTGCAGTCAAGTTCAAGCTTTCCCTACAAGATGTATGATGGTACAAAGGATCTAGTGGTCCACATTAGTACTTTTAGGAATATCATAATGCTGCAAGGAGCATGTTACTCTAATATATGCAAGGCATTCCTAATGACTCTATAAGGTCCAACTTGAGCTTGCTATCTAAACTTCTAAGATACTTCATGACTTACTTTGATGACCTGATAGACAAGTTCATAAAATAATTTATTTTACTGGTACCTAAGTAGAAGGACTCCTCTACACTTATGACACTAAAATAAGGAAAAGGAGAAAGCCTTCAGGAGTATCTAGCTTGGTTTTGAGAAGGTGAGATTAGAGATAACCACGCTAGATAGCTTTATAATCCTTGTGACGGTGATTAATAGGACCCATCAAATATGGGTGGCCTATAAGATGGCACACCGACCTCCCAAAAGCTTGGCTGAATTCTTCCAATAAGATAGAGAGTACATTGATGCGGAGTAGGTGATGTCAACCAAAAGGGAGTCTAAAGGAAGCAACAAGCCAAAGAAGAATTACCGAGAGGGAAAATCTCCTGAACTAGAGAAGCAAGGGACTGAACAATGGGAGCATCAGAATGACTTCTAGGCATACACACTCTTGGACAACTTCAGGGTGAGGTGTTGGCTCAAATGGAGCATAGAGAATACTTGAAGTCGCCACCACCGCTTCACTTCAATAGGAAAAGGAAGGACAAATCTAAATATTTCTAATTTCATAGGGACCACGACCTTGACACTGAAAAGTGCAGACATCTAAAGGACAAGATTGAAAGACTCATTAAAAAAAGACACCTCAACCAGTTCGTCAGAAGGGGAGCCTGAATCAAGGAACCTTGAAGGCAAGAAGAAAACCAGTAAGGATCATCTTGGAAAAATCTTGCCCTTGAATTCCACAACTTACCCATCAAAGGACATCTCAATATGATCCTTACAAAGCCTCCTAATTAGAGTAAAGGTTTAGCATCAACTGGAAAAAGCTGAACCATCATTGGGGGCAAGAAGAAGTGAAGAGGCAATATTACGAATTAGACACTAGAGGTATAGTTTTCTCTATTAAAGACTTAAATGGAGTCATGACCTCACAACAATGTGCTGGTGATCTCGACAATCCTTGATGGCTACACCACAAAATGTATCATAATGGATACAGAAAGTTTAGCAAATATCCTATTCACTTGAGCTTATGACCAAATGAACATACAATAGAAGTTAGAGCCATATATCAGAACACTCACTGGGTTCATTGGTGATTTAGTCACCTTTTTTGGAACAATAAGCCGACTCCTAATAGTAGGAGAAAACCAAAAAAGTGTAGCGTTGAAGTCCAAATTTGTAGTAGTCCCAATTTGTTTAGCCTATAGTATCATCTTGAATCGTTCAGCTCTCAACCAACTTTAGGAAGTAATCAAAACTTTTCATCTAGTTATGAGATTTTTGATCAAAAATGACACAGATGACGCATGGGGGCCAAAGTCTCACTTGAAGATGTGAAGCAGCTTATTAGCATGACAACCTGAGCTGAATATGCAAATATCTGGTAGTTACAAAAGTCAGATTGGAAAAAGTGTGGAGACGTATGTAGATGACATGTTGGTGAAGAGCCACTGAGCTAAGAAGCTCCTCAAAGAACTAGAAGAGACTTTTGAAAAACTTTGAAAGTTTAAGATGAAGTTGAAACCGGAGAAGTAAACTTTTGAAGTAAGTTTAGAAACGTTCCTTAGTTACTTGGTCTTAGAACAAGGAATTAAAGCAAATTCTGAGAAGATAAAAGTTGTTTAGCAAATGAAGTATTGGAGCTCCATTAAAGAGAAATAAAAACTCAAAAGTTGTCTAGCTGCACTGAATCGTTTCCTATCTAGATTAGGTGAGAAGTACTTGTCTTTCTTTAAGATACTCAAGCAGAACTCTGAGTTTGAATGGATAGAGGAGTGTTATTAGGCCTTCGAGGCTCTCAAATAGTACCTTCTGAACCTCCTTTGTTAGTTAGTCTTTGACAAAATGACAAACTTTTACTCTATATAGCTGCTTCAAATTAGGATTTCAGCTCAGTATTAGTAAGTGATAAAGATGGAAAATAGCATTACATCTATTATGTAAGCTATGTACTCAAGAGAGAAAAAGTTTGGTACCCATTGTTGGGGAAGATGGCATATGTCATCATCTTGGTTTCTAGGAAGCTCAGCCTATACTTTTAGGAACATCCTATCGTCCTGTTGACCAACCTCCCACTTCACAAACATTACAAAAGCCAAAGACCTGAGGAAGATTGCTCAATTTTTCTATTGAGCTGAGTCAATTTGATCTCACATTTGAAGTCTGAAGAATCATCAAAACCCAAGCCATGGTGGATTTTGTGGTAGAAGCTATCTCATATGCCACTAGGTTTGAGATTGAACCTTGGGGAGTTTGGTTGGATAGCCATCATGTGAGTCGAGTAGCAGAGTCAACTTTGTGCTCGTAAACTCGGATAGAAAATTAGCAGAATACTCAAATTGGCTAGAATTTCTTACATCAATAAATATTATTGAATACGAAGCTTTCATCCTTGACTTGCAGATGGAACTGGTGGCCTAGGCTAGAAAATTAAAGATATTCAATGATTTTTAACTCGTGTGCTTGTAAACGATAGGAGAATACGACACAAAGGACCCAACAATGGTCTAGTACTTGGTTGAATTACAAAAACTAATGAAAAAAATAGATAAAGTCTATGTGTGCTGAGTACCAAGGAATAACAAAATGGAGGTAGATTCACTCACACAACTTACCTCATATTCCCCAAATTCACAGCCATGACAAATCTTTATAGGAAACCTCAAACTACCAAGTCATGCCACCACATCCAAGGTTAATGTTGTAAGCAAGATACCATGTTGGATAGACCCCATAGTGAGCTACTTCAAAGAGGGAAAGCTAGATAAGGATACAAAAAGAAGCTCGGAGGATCAGAAGACTAGAACCAAATTTTATCTTAGTGGAAGGAATCCTACATAAAAGATCATAATCTCAACTGCTCTTCACTACTTAAGGCCATCTGAAGTTGATTACGCACATCATGAAGTACATAAAGGAATATGCGAAAGTTATAGGGGCGGACGAGCCCTTTGTTACAAACTCCTTAGACAAGGATATTATTAAATAAACATACTAAAACCTAAAATGGCAACCTAAGAGGAGGGGGTGAAATATGTTTGTAAAGAATATTAACTACTTTTATAATCACAAACCAAATACAGAAACCAATGGCAATAACTCAAGTCCACAAACTAAAAAATAATCAAAAATGCTATAATATAAATAGATAAGAGAAGAGTGCAATGTGATATAATATGATTCAAAGATCAACTGCTCCAACTCCACAACCCTTGCCTCGTGCTTTAGGACTTCAATTATTCCACTAGTGATGTCACTTAGTTAGGGTGAAGCCATACCCGTACAAATAATCTTGCTCCAACGAGCAAGATCTACTCCACACCAAAGCTTTTGTCCTCTCACACTCCTAACAACTTAAGGAGTATTTACAAGTGGATAAGAATAAATAATGATGCAATTTAAACTTAATACAAGATCTCTCAAGATTAGATAAAAGGGTTAGAAGATTTGAGAGTTAATTCTAAGGTTAGAGCTCTTATAAGGCTAGAGGACTTAGAAAAACTTGTTTTTTTCACAAAGATAATCAAGGATGTAAAAGTCCTAAATTGAACAATCTCTAAGCCATTATATACTCAATGGAGAGAGAGCTAGCCATTACTAATTATGATATACTGAGTTTAGATGTTCAAACCATAAGTTTCAGGCATCTGAAACATTATAATGATCGAAATTAAACTAGCCATTATAAATGATGTCACAAGTTTGGACGTCCAATTCTTAGGTTTAGGTGTCCGAACTAGGTAGGTTCAGGCATCCAAAAACTATACCGGACGATCAATCCCTGAAAACTGAGAAAATTAAAGTTTATAACCTCTGATCTTTAGGTGTCTAAACTTTATGGTTCAGGCGTCCAAAGCTGTCAGTAATCTCAAAGGTATTTTTGTTAGAGTTGGGCATTTGAAGTTAACAAAAAATTATTATTTTATTATAGCTTCAATTTTCTAATTTTATGTCTTCTCATAACTTATCTAGGATAAAATGCTAAGCTGATCAAGGCATTTCAAAATGAGTTTGAGTGTTAGTCAGAACTCTTAACTAAAGATTCAAATGCAAATCTTTGACTCAAACAACAAAAAAAAATCTAAACCTATTGAGCCGACTTGATGATCTCTTGAGCCTTTTTCAAAGTATCTTTAATTCTTTAAGTTCTGTTCATTGATTCACCATCATGCCCATCTTTAATATTACCTTCATATTCATCTACACTTGAGACTTCTGAATGGGCATGATTTTCATTTCAGACTTGGCTTTGCTATAAGCTACATATACTCAAGATTTGATTAAATACAAAGTTTATTCATCATCAAATTAATATGTTCCTTTTTTATGATGAAAGACTCTCATAAGTAAAAAAAAAAAAAATACATAATCAAGTTAGTTAAAAGAAATTTTACATTTAAGGTACTTTAACAACTAGAGTCATGCATAACATGGATTATAATTTATAGGAATCTATACATTATACAAATTTTAACATTTTAAGCATGAATGTAAGCGTAAGACTCTCTCCCCTTTACTATAAGACTCTCTCCCTCTTACTATATTATCTCTCCCTTTTGGCCTCAACAAAAAGGGTTGAGAATAGGCAAGATATAACCACAAAAAGGGACACATAGGGATAATAGTAATATGACCATCCAAAAACACAAGAATACCACAAGTGAAGCTAAAAAAGATACCACAGAGATGAAAGTTCCACAAAAATGATATAAAGATCTAATATCCACATAAAACAGAAGTCCAAAACACATAAACACATCGCTATCCACCAATCATCCATAAAGTGAGCATCAAAACACAAGTCTAAACCACAAAACCATATAAAGGCATAAATTAAGATACAAAAGCTCTAAGTACTTGGTCCCTGTCCAAAGTGGTCCATGACAGAGGCCAGCATCCCATCGAGGCAATCCAGACACTCCATGGTTTGCTAAGACTCCATAATAAAATGCTCCATCATATGCTAGTTCCCTGTAGTCACTAATCCTTCGGGACGATCCAACCATGTAGCCAGCTCATCTAGCTATGGATCCATAGACTGTCAAGAAGAGCTAGCATCCACAAGCTCAAAAGTAGCTCTATCCTTAACATTTGCTCCATGGGTATCAATAGTAGTAGGGGTGACCTCTTGGACTAGGCCTGTGGCAAGTGCCTGGTCTCATGTCTAGATGGTGTTGTCGTCCTCTTGTGGGCTGAAACCCATGTGGCAAAGAGAGGCTCAGTGAACGTTTGAGGAGGGGTATAGTGATGGAGTGGACCTTGGGAATAGGAGACTACCTTAAAATGGAGAAAGATATGAGTGATGATGTTAGGGTAGCCAAGAACGATAGTAGAATGAAGGACGTACTGGATCATGTGATGTAGGATGATGTAGGGAAGGTTGACCAGTTACTCGGTCAGAAGATAGAAAATCAAGAATAGCTCGAGATATGAGACCTGTCACAATGCCTACCCTTCAGAAAAAGGGTATAGTCAAGAATTTGATGGATGACATAGGATCAACGAGGGAGGATGTTAGAGGGTAGGGTCTTCATCATGCGCAAGGCCTGTGCATGGTTCTCAACAACTCTTTGAATAGCCTTAGAGAATTTGAGGAAAAGGTTTGCACTGGACCATTGTTGAGTGAAGGTGACCTCTTCCCCCTTAGTGGGAACTCCTAATATCAATCCTAAGGTGTTAGAGTCAAGAGAAATCTCAGTATATTCATAATAGGACGTGAGGGCCATGAGGCTATAATCAAAGGATGAATTTGAGTAGAAGATCTACACATTCTCCTCATTGTAGGTCTCATGGGAGGATACTAAATCTAGTCATTCTTGGGTAGCAAAGAGGGTGGAAAGGTTAAGGAAGGCTAGGTTTACAATGTTTATGATTTGAAGAGGTATGATCCTAGCACTAGCAAACCAATCCTTAAAATGAGTAGAGCTATTCATAAAATGAAATTGGGGAGAAAATTGAGTTTCTTACTGGAAGTAGAAGCCACATACCACTTGCACTTGGAGATGGTGGTTTTGGTGCAAGGAGGCATGGTGAATTTGAAGAAAGACGCTTAAGCATAGAGGAGGAAGGAGAAGAAAGCTGCTGAAAAGCCTTTGGGACACTGGAGGAGCTTATTGGAGTTGGGACTAGCAAAGTTGCTAGTACACAATCAAGGTTATAGTCTCTAGAATGCCCCTTGTTGGGCTATACCTGGTGTTGACTTTGTACCTATTACCCCACATGGGAATTCTTTTCACCTACCTAAGAAGCAGAATCAACTAGAAATCACCACAAGAGGAAGGAGAGCTAGGAATCTTCTTCTTTCTTAGAAGACACGACTCCCTATTCCCTAGAAATGTGTGGAGGTACCCCAGACAAAGAAAATCATCCAACCAAAGTGTAAAAGCTCTCACACCCACTCTTGAACTAAAAAAATCTTTATTTTGTAGAAAGAACCCCAAGGGCGACATGAGAAAGAGGCTTTTCCATTCCTTAGCTTCCGGTAGGGCCTCATTCAAGCTTTGGAATTCTTCATTAATAGCACAAGCAAGCCAGTCATCATTTTCGATTCAATGTTTTCCTTTCTTGTATGTCACCACCCCTTTTTCTAATTGCCCTTCCTTCATTGAGGGAGTATCACCTAGTCTTTTTTTCCATACCGTATGTATGTAGCTAGCCCCTATAAATAAAATAGGTAAGGAGAAAGGCACCAGATAATGAAGTAATAATTGCTTATATAGATAGTCTTGCGAGTTCTCCCAATTCCCTGATCTAATTATTACTAAATATGAGTCGAAGAAAGGAACTTTAATACCTTTAGGCCTACCTACTAGTTTACTTAGAAAATAGCTCTCTCTTAGTTTACTTAGAAAATAGCTCTCTCTTCTCTTAATAATAAATAATTTCTATATAGTGATCTGGGAGTCCGCGTGCGTGTAAGGGCCTTGCTCTCGCTCAAGGGTTAGTTCAAGCAGACAAATAATGTCCTTTTCTCGATTTCGCAATCATCCTTTGCACTTGTGTCATCTTTGGTCTCTTTTTTGATTCTAAAATAAGAATAAGACATTGAGAAATTGCAAATATTGACATATCCACATCACTTTCTCTCACCTCAAATTATCCGCTAGAGTTCTTTGTACCTCATGTACCGGAGTGAAAGAGTTTGCTAGGTTGTTTATCTTAGTTCGGGCCCAGAGGGCTGGAGGAGAAGAAGGACACGAGAGAGTGAGAAAAATCGAGTGGCTAGCTAGGGTTTTAAGCCTAAAATGTCATGTTTGGACATTTGAACCATCCTGTTCGAGTGCCGAAAGATAATAGATAGCGAGTAGCTAGGCGACTAATCATCTAATTACCATACCAATCGTCCAAAAAGTTTATTTTGGGTGGCTGAACTCCCTTATTTCAAGTGACAGAAGACATGCACACTGAGAGCAGAAAAAATAGTTATAGTTTGGGCGTTCAAACTGTCCTTGTCAGACATCCAAACGAGACAAGCAAAGAAAAAATTTTCATCCAACAAAGAAATTTGTCTATCCAAAATACACTCAATCAAATCAAATAAGTTGTAAAACATCAATTTTCAAGAAAAATCACATCTCAATCAGGGAATGTCTGATTGATAAATCATCAAACATAAATGAACACTCCCCCTTCCCATGATGCTAGTAGCATGAAACTCAACTAATGCATATTAAGTAAGAAATATTGCATTGAAGGAAAGTTAAAGGAGTTGGAGGAGATTAGATTATCTCATGAGATAAAATACCCTTTGGAGCTTATAGGGATATCATCCAATTTAACTCTCTCTTCATAATCTATAGAACAAAGTATATCTATCTATGTAAAAATAATTAGTAGCATAGTATATTATCATAAATTGATTGATTATAACCAAACAATAATTAAATGAAAGTGAAAACCTTACTTAAACTAAGTAAGCTAGAGGATGGTTAAAAGATAAAACATTTAGAAAACAAAATTCATCCCTAATTTAATAAAAAAAAGCTTAAGTAGTGGATGATTTTGCAATCCAAACTTATTTGGATTTCACATGTTTAAGAATTATGCTCTTTGATACCCAAATTTTCTTAAAATTAGTACTTTTCTTGAATGGACAAAAAGTGGATATATGTCTATGAAGACTATATAATAGTGATATTTTAATTTTAAAAATTTCACATTTGAAACCTTTATAGAAGTAAATTTTGTTCCCTTGGATTTTGAGATGAGACAAAGCCAAGTCTAGATTTATTTAAAACATTCCTTTTATTTTTTCAAAAAATTATTCAAAGTATCATTGTCATGAAAGAAATTTTCAAGAATCTTTTTCAAATCTAAGTTCTCTTTTGAAGTTTATTATTGCTAGTTTTGTAATGACAAGAAACTCTAGATAATTTTAGGGCATGATTTTTCTTTTTAAGATGTTCTAAGTCCTTTTTGTGATCACAAGAACTAGTAGATAGTTTCAAAATATCAAATTTATTTTCAAGTGAAAGCAATTTATTTTTCAAAAAAAATATTTATGAAGTAAATTTTTATGTCTAGCATATAGGTCCTCGAATGCTTCTTCTAATTCTTTGAAGTTTAAATATCTTACCTCATCGTCATTACTTTCATAATTGGTCATGAGGTAAAGGTTGAGGTGTGATTTTTGGAGTCATTATCCGTGTTTTCCTATGTAGACTTTCCTTTTTTTTTATCCTCTTTCTTCTTCTTCTCTTGAGCTTAAGAGGATGATGACTCTTTTGTGCCTACTTTCTTCTTCCTTAAGGCTTTTCTCTTTTGCATCTTCTTTTACTCTTTATCATCATCTATTCAGGTGCATCTTATAGATTAATAAAAAACCTACGAGTTCTTCAAGTTGGAGTGTCTTAAGTTCCTTTGTGTCTTGAATAGCTGTCATATTTGACTCCGATGAACTTGGAAAAGACCTAAGAATCTTTCTCATAACTTCTTCATTAGTATAAATTTATCTAATGAATGTAGACCATTTAAAATCTCCATAAGTCAAGAAAGCATATCTGAAATAGATTCAAAAGAGTATCTTTTGAAAAACTTAAATTTATTTACAAGAATTGATATTTTCAAATCTTTTATTGCATCGACCCCTTCATGAGTGAGTAATAAGCAATTCCAAATATCATAAGTGATTTCCAAAAATAAAATCCTTCTAAAATTAATTTCATTTAAAACACAATGCAAAATATTCATTGTTTTGGCATTAGTGGACTCCACCCTTTTTTCTTCCCTAGTCCACTCTTGGGATGATTTAGGAACCTTCATGCAATCAATTATCTTAGTGGGTCAAGAGTACCTATTTTCGATCAAGTGCCAAAGATCAGAGTCAAAACTTTTGATGAAAAGCTTAAAATGGATTTTTCAAATATTAAAATCATTTTCATCAAAGTATAGAAGATAAATAATAGATTGACCTTCTCTAAAATAAGGAGAAGCATCAAAAGTTGCTATAATAGCAATCAATAAAAAAACTCGAGGTTGTTAAACCACAAATCCAAGCATAAATTAGGTTCATAAAGAATATTAATCACTTTTGTAATCATAAATCAAATTCACAAACCAATGGTAATAACTCAAGTCCATAAATAAGAAAATAATCACAAATGTTATAGTGTAAATAGACAAGAGAAGAGTACACCATGACATAATGTGGTTTGGAGGCCAACCGCTCCTACTCCACAATTATTGTCTCTCTCTTGAGGACTTCAATCACTCTAGTAGTGATATCGCTTTGTTAGGGTAAAGTCATATCCATACAAATGATCTTGCTCCAACTGACAAGATCTGCTCCATACCAAAGCTTTTGTACTTTTGTGGGTCATCGTGATAAAATCATGAATGACTTTGGCATAGATGCTTTGGATACACATACATTGATAAAATTATTAAAGTCAACCGGAAGAATCTTGTAAGAGGACTATCGAAAGACAAGTTTATCAAAGATAAAAAAATGTGATGCATGCCAAATGGAAAAACAAGTAAAGTCCTCACATAAATCCAACAAAGCGGAGTCAACTAAAAGGTTATTTCAACTTCTTCACCTAGACTTATTGGGTCTAAACAAGTCTAGGAGGCAAAAACTATGTCTTTATAATTATTGATGCTTTTTTGAGATTTACATGGTTTCTATTTTTTGCAAATAAAAGTAATGCTTTTGATATATTTGTTGGTTTTGCAAAAAGTATTCAAAATAAAAAGAGTTATTTGATTTCCAAAATTAGAAATAGTCATGAAGGAGAATTTGAAAATCATCCATTTAAAGAGTTTTGCATTGAAAATGGTATTGAACATAGTTTTTCAGCTCCTCACACTCCACAATAAAATGGAGTTGTTGAGAAAAAATATAAGTCTTTTCAAGAGATGGCAAGGGTTATGCTTAACAAGTACTCCCTAATTAAGTATTTTTGAACGAAAGCCGTTAACACAGATTACTACATATTGAATAGAGTTTCTATTCGACTAATTATTAACAAAAGCCAAGCATTGCATATTTTCATATTCTCAGATCTAAATATTTTATCTTGAATATAAAATATCATCTATCAAAATTTGATTCCAAGATTTTTGAAGGCATATTTCTTGGTTGTTCTTCTACTTTTAGAGGATTTAGTCTTCAACAAGTCCTCTTTGATTGTTAAAGAATCTATTAATATTGAATTTGACGAATCTAACTCTCGCTTGAAGAAAAAAAATTGTTGTTGATGATGCAGAAATCTCCAAAAGGATGAATGATTTATAAATATCTAAGAGAAAAGAGGGTGAGACTAGCAAAAAGTCAAATGAGAAGAATACTGATAATGAAAATGATGAGTCAAAGGAGCAAAAGCATGACAAAGAGTTACCTAAGGAGTGGAGCTTTTAAAAAAAAAAATCCAATAGATCAAATTATAGGTGATATTAATCAAGGGGCAAAAACTCATCATGCTATTAAGTATAATCCTAATCATATTGCATTTCTTTCTCATATTGAGCCCAAGAACCTTGAGAAAGCTAAAAAAGATGAGAGTTGGATTATTGTTATGCAAGAAGAACTAAATCAATTTGAGTAGAATCAAGTTTGGGAGTTTGTTCAAAGACCAAATGGATACCTAATTATTGGTATGAAATGGGTCTATAATAACAAGTTAAATGAAAATGGTATCATGGTTAAAAACAAAGTTAGATTAGTGCTCAAGGGTTTCAACCAAATTGAAGGCATTGATTTTGGAGAAACTTTTTCATCCACTGTTTGTTTGAAATCTATTCAAATTTTACTTGCTTTTGCATATTATAAAGATTTCAAAGTATTTCAAATAAATATAAAAAATGCTTTTCTAAATGATTTTTTATCTAAAGAAGATTATGTTGAATAACCTCCCGAATTTGAAGATATGAATTTTCTAAATCATGTTTTAAAATTGAAGAAGACAATATGTGGTTTTGAGCAAGCTCCAAGTGTTTGATATGAGAGACTAAATTTCTTCTTAATCTCAAATAGTTTTAAAAGAGGTTGTATAGTTACTATATTATTTCTCTTGAAAATACATAATGATCTATTAATAGTACAAATTTATGTTAATAGAAATATTATATTCGATGATACTAATAAAAATCTATGTGAGATATTTACAAGTAGTATGAAGGAAGAGTTCAAGATGAGCATGATGGGAGAATTGCACTTCTTCCTTAGACTCCCAAGTATAATAATTGAAAATTAAGATTTTCATCAACCAAGCTAAGTACACCAAGAAACTACTCAAAAGTTCAATATGGATGAAGCCAAAGCAATAGGAACACTAATGAGTCCTTCAACCATATTGGATAAAGATAAAAATGGTGAAAAGGTTGATAAAAAGTGATATAAAGATATGATTGGTAATTTATTATACATTATTACAAGTAGACTTAATATCATGTTTAATGTTTGCTTATGTGCTAGATTTCAATTATCCTCTAAAAAATCTCATCTAGTTATTTTGAAATACATACTTAGATATCTTAAGGGTAGACTAGACTTCGAATTATGGTATGTAAGAGGTGATTTTTTTTTGTTTTGATCGATTTTTGTGGCAAAAACTATGTCGAATATCATGTGGATAGAAAAAGTACTAGTAGTACATGCTAATTTCTTTAAAAATTTCTAGATTCATGGAGTTCTAAGAAACAAAACTCGGTAAATTTTTCTACTGTCAAGGCTGAATATGTAGTCATGGGGTATTGCTACTCTCAAATCCTATGGATGAGGCAAACACTTTAAGATTTTAGTTATATTTTTTCAAATGTACCTATTTATTATGACAATACTAGCGCTATTAGTCTATTCAAAAATTTAGTACTACATTCTTATTCAAAATATATTTATATTCATCATCATTTTATTCGGGATCATGTTTTGAAAAGGGACATTTCTTTGATTTTCATTGAAATTGATCATCAATTCATAGATATTTTCACAAAACCTTTGAGTGAGATATAGTTATGTTAAATTCAGAATGCAATTGGTGTTTCAAACCATGCATGATTTACTGAGAACTTTAGAAATTGGTTTTTAAGTTTTATTTCTAAATTTTACAAGGGTCTACAGTTTTGCTTAAATTGGATGCCCGATTTATAAACGGACGCCCAGTTCTATGTTTTACAGTAAGTCAAAATTCACTATCAGACGTCTATTTGACAAACAAACATCTGGTACAAAAAATTTTATGCTACCATAATCACTGTGGGATGCCCGATTCATCTAGTGGACATCCAATAAGCACAAAACCGACCCAATTTTGAACTTTAAAACCCTAGTCGCCGAGTCATTTTCATTTTGTCTTCATGTTTGCTTCCTTCGGTGACCCCCCTAATGCTCCGGCATGGTTCTTCAGCAATCCAAGTTTCCTGCTTCAGTTTTGCCTATCTTCTTTCAATCTTTCTCCTTCCTCCACTTCAATGTTGAGTTTCTCTCCTTTAATGGCCAAAAGGATCAAGAGCCTTACCTCCAAGAAGTGAAAAGGCGAAAGATTCTCTTCCACACCTGGTGATGTTGATTTTTCATCTAAATTTTCTTCCATTGAACAATTTACCATCTTCCAAAACAAATATGCTACATCAGGTATAGTGTTTCCTCATATGGTTGATTTTAGTGATCTTTCTTCTCTAGACCTTAGAATACTATTTACATATCAAGAATGGCTATCATAAATCACTAATCATGAGACATATCATGAACATGATATTCGTATCTTCTATACAAATGGGTCCTTTGATGAAACCTCAACCACACTAGAGACATCTTATAGGAGTGGAGATATGGTTTTGACATCTGTAGTATTAGGAGCTATACTTAGTGTTCCTGTAGAGGGGACCAACTGAACCTAATATGCAAATGGCTTAGACACCTTCCTTCATATGCCTTGGTGGTTGAGATCGTATTTGAGGGAAACTAGGGCGATGCATGAGAAAGCTTCAATCGAACCTCCTCCTACCTCGAGCCTACGTCCTTCATCAGATTCTTACCTACATCATCCTTCAACACCTTATCCTTCACAATTTGGGCATTGAGATAAGGTTTTCTGCATGAAGCTTTATCTTATTTACTGCTTATTGACTGAGCATAAGGTTTGCCTACCACACCTTATCCTTCACCACATGGGCCACTATATCAGACATTCAAATGCTACCCTTAGTTATCTCAGGATCATTACTCAAATCCTGAGGAACTCTGGGCCTTCAGTACTCACTTGTGATTTCTCCCTCTATTACTCTTTCATCCCTCTTTCACCTCCACTAATATCTTCTCTTGTTTTACACTCTGTCATATGGACTTCAATGAGTGAGATGGTATTTGGACTCAAGGACCTACCAGAGACACTGAGGAGGATGAGGAGTCTAATGAGGCAGAGTGCAGCCAAACTAGGGAGCAAGATATGCATAAGCTGAACATTCATATACCGCATTAGTAGGCTTCAAGACTGACTTTGTTGTGAAGCTCACACATCTCGAGGATACAGCATAGAGCATAACTGAGCAGGTGATCCATATCCGAACTTCAGTGAACGAGTTTCGCACCTCCTTTGATGAGATGTTAGAGATGATTCGTACCTTGCTGGACTGCACGACTCCCAAACAGACTCTTGGGCCGAGTCCCTAAACTCAGAATTTGTTGATTTTTGAGTTTTGTAGATTATGATTTAGTTTTGTGGATTATGATTATTTTATCTATGTGGATGGTTTTAGTATTTTGGATTATGACTTATGGTTTATGGATTGGTGTTCTTTGACTTGATGTTATGGTTACATTATGGATATTATTGATGTTTTTCTTGTCTTTTGGATTTTCCAATCTTAAGACTGCATCAAATCAGGGGGAGCTTAGTGTATCACTTGATATACAGGTTGTGATTATTACATTTACGTGAGAGACTATCCATTTTAATCTTGTTTTGTACCTTTTTGTTGATGTCAAAAGGGGGAGAGAGTTATATTGATATTATTCTACTTATGATGATTATATATGTGATACATGGCTTATCATTGTGTAGTATTGCTCTATACATGCTTTATACATGCTTATATGATCATTATTCTACTTACGATGATTATATATGTGATACATAGTTTATGATTGTGTGGCATTGCTCTATACATACTTTATACATGCTTATATGATCAAATATATGCCTTTTTGCTCTATACGTACTTTGAATGCTAGTATTTACATTTTAAATTTTAAGTATTTTTTAGGGACTTTGTCATCACCAAAAAAGGAGAGGAGAGATTATTATCCCTCCTAATTTTAATGATAAATAAATAATATTTAATATCTACTTGAGTTATGTTTTAGCAACAATACTTAAAGCTCTCAAGAAAACTTTCAAAAGTGTCAAGAAAAAGGACGTGCAATGATGGATCACAAACGTGACTTGAAAAGATCAAAAGATGGCTCAAGGTAGCTTAAAAGATGTTTACAATAATTTGAAAATTCATGGATGACACGAGCAAAGCCAATGCAACTCAAGAAATTGATTTTGGCTAGGTTTAGTTTTCTTTTTATTTTAAATCGAGTTAAAAATTTGCTTGAGATAAATTTTTTAGCGTTCAATATCGCATAGAGTTTGGTAGGAAGCTCTTAATAGAGTTTTTTGACTAAACTGAATGTCCACCTTTGAACCAAACAACCGGTTAGATTAGACTAAAGATTCAAACTGCAGTTCTATCTAGAATCGGATGATTGGTTAATAACTAAATGTCTAGTTGGCGATTCCAGTTTTGGTTATTTAACTAAAATAGGACACCCAATTGGGAACTGAATGCCCAGCTAGAGTTCAAGTTCTAACAAAATTGGATGACCAGTTGAGCTATGGGCTAGTTTTGATAAACTAAAATTGGATGACCAGTTCTCTAAAACGAACCTCAGGTTTGGATTTTTTTTGCGCAACTAATGACTAATTTTTTAACTGTTGGAGTGAACCAAACTATGGGATCTCACTCCCAACCGCTTGTTTTAACCCTAAAGGTATAAATAGAATGGAAGGGGCCTCACTTAACAATTTTTATATTTTCTAATCTTTGAAAAATCAAAAGCCCATTCTACTCTCTACCTTTTGTTAAGATCTAAACTTTCCAATCTCAAACAAATTTAAATTACCCTTTACCTCTTTCTTGAGAGATCTTTATGTAAGCTTAAATTATATCATATGCTTCCATTTTTTACTTGTAACCCACTGCAAGGTTGTTTAGAGTAGTTACAAGACTCAAACTCTAGTGAGAGTTCATCTTACTGATTAGTACAAAAAGAGTTATATTGGGTTGGCTTCACTAACGAAATGACACTCTAGTGGAGAGTTAAAGTCTTCAAGATCGACACAAGAATTATGGAGTAGAAGCGATTGATATCTGAATTATGTTATATCGCGGTGCACTCTTAACTTGCTCTATTTAATTACTTGCACTTGTGATTATTTGAGAATTAGCTTTGAATTGTGATTGATAGATTAAATTTGTTTTGATTTATTGAAAAAATTCTATTTGTTCTCAAAATTTAATTCACCCCCTCCCCCTATCTTATGTGTCTTTTGTGCTTTCGCCTCAGCCGCTTGGATGTCCTCCATGTGATTTGGTTTAAGCCATAGTTATTCAAAAGGTGGGAGCTCAAATTTGCTACCTAAATTGTGAAAAACATGTGTCATGCATCCGAACTTAATCACCAAAAGTGATTCGAGTTGACAACTGTGAAGAACACACGTCAACATCAAAAAATATTTGGTGGCCAAACTAGCTACTCAGAGTTGTCATCTCGAAAAGAGACAAACTCTAATGATTTCACATAATTTGACTAAGCAACAACTCGATTTTCAAGGAGTCACTATGGTGGATAGTCTATATTAAATTGGTAAAAATCGAACTAACCCCCCTACACTATCATAAAAGAGTTCGATGCTTGAGTTTGGGGTTCTAATAATATATTAAACTAAATATACCAAGCCAAAAAGTCTGAATCTATATCTATGAACTGAACCATCAATAGGACAAAATGAGTTCTTGAACTATGGATTCAATGAAGAGTCAAACTAAAGCAAATCATTTAGCTCGGAAATCTTGGTTCATGAACAATTCGACCAAATAGTCAAAAGACCAACAGATATTTTGTGACTCAAGATATGATCATGAAAAATTAATAATATGTAATAATTAATTACGAAAAATCTAATGGGTATCTCAATTGAAATCAAGAAATTTCAAATATGTTGAGCCACCCAAATTCACCATACATAGAAAAGCAAACACGAAGATATGGAGTAAAGTAAAATTTCCTTCATCTTCTATTTGCTTTTTACTATAACTAAATTGAGCATTAGAACGGTATTTTCAATAATCTTTTTCATGGTATTTTTCTTTTATTGATCAACGATGGATCGATTTAATGAATTACAATTTCAAAAAAGACTTTCAGAGCAATGTTAGTAGTGAATCTTGCTCTTTCAACATATTCCATGTAGCATCAAAACGCGGTCTTGTACCTCCATTGGTTCTGGTCGTAAGGAATAATAAGAAGCTTGTGGCTTATGCTTTTTTATCCATAGGCTTTTCTTCAGAGGAGTTTCTTAGAGATTTCACATATTAGAGCAACGATGCTCATGCATCTCCATGTTCTGAACAAAACACGTATAATCGCGATGCTCCAACTCACCGCAATGCGCATCCAATGCCAGTGGCGTTTCCAATTTCAATGGCTCTCCTCTTCTGCGTTTTTTCTTGTCTCACATCCTATTGCATGGCGGACTATGAACTCTACTCCGGCCAAGAACTCAATGCAGGCCAGAACCATGCAAACGAGCAATACCAGCTAGCCATGAAACGCAGCTGTGATCCCATCTTATCCGATGCTGGGGAAGGCAAATATGGATAGCCAACACCTCTACTTGAGGCAACTGACTGCTATCTTGGTTCAAGCACAATGGAGAGCTTGTTATTTGGCACGGTGTCCACTACACCCTGTCGTTGTCCACTAACAACTCCAAGAAAGGGAAGTCTGCTCTCCTCGACAACAATGGAAAGCTGACTGCATTGAGCAACAACAAGAAGAGCCCAAGCTTCAAAGGCAACAGCTCCATGTTATGACTGAGTATGTCTTGCATTCTGGCCACAGGCTAACCATTGGCAAACAATTTGTCTACAAGAACTTTGAATTGGATTGAGTCACTGCAGTCTGTCAATCAATGAAACAAGGTCCGGGAGAACATTATGGCAAACAAATCAAAAGCCAATCGGTGCTATTGGTGACGCTGGAGGCAAATGTAGTGCTCACAGTGAAGCAAGCACTCGAGGCAGTAGCTTTGGAGTAGCAATAAGAGATCAGATAACGGGGTCTATGTCAGAATGCTGCAGTATGATAGAAGGTTTGCAGAGTATGGCACGTTGTTATGAACTAACGACAAAAGGGGATCTGTTGATCTTGACAAATTGGAACCAGACGACAACGATTCTGTGCATTCTGTGATGACATAATTCCATGTTATAGTGTTGTTTAGATTTGATATGTGCTGAGGTTAATTTGCTGGGTACACTTCTAATTTTGCTTTATACGGATGTAAATGAATGAAATGGGCTTTCAAATAAATCAAAACGTGCATGGTTGATTCATTGTTAAAAGAGGAAATCGCAATGCAGAATTTGGTGACAAATAAATTATTCAAGGATTACATTTGATCTTACTTGTGATGGAGATGAACGTGGAGTCTTGAGCAGAAATCATCACTGAACACCGCTCCAGCGAGCCCAGTCCACAAACTGCATGCCCCCATATATATTGTTTGAAAAGCGCACACTGATGGTGAAAACCATTGCAACAGGTGGGATGCGCCTGGCTACAGGTGACGCCTCAACCAGGCGCTCCAGGCCATTAATTATCTGGTAACGAGTGTTAGAAGAAACAGCCAGAAATACACCTGAAATTGCAACCAAGATTATGAGAACTTGGGACAGGCCAGCCTTGGAGACTGCATTGGAGAGTGGCCATTTATCACCAACAAGTAAATGACAACAAAAGAATTAGAGCCCTGATTTGTAGTGATTGTCACTATGGAGCTAATTTTAAATTAAAGACATTTATGCAAAATGTCTGATAAATGAATGAGATTGTTTGACATGTCGAACACTGTATGAAAAAATAAGAATATTCTAAACAAACAGTCATAAAAAAGAATCAAGTTAAATGGTTTATGAAAATGTGAACCGGTGAAGGAAGTGTATCAATGATAAAGTAAAATTAACAGTTAAGTAGACACTGGAATCTGTTGAAAGCCAAAATTGTTGTCAGTGAAAAAAAATTGCATTAAAATGATAACTCAGTCTATTAAGCATGCGAGCTTAAAAGTTTAAAACTAAGTAGTTATGCACAACAGATGAAATTAAAATGATATAAAGTGGACCATCATACCCCAAAGAGTGGCACTTTTCATGAGTGGTGGAACAGGGACATCCTCTTCTGATTTCCTGACACTCCTTGATGAAACACAAAATAATAGGTGTGCAATGAATTGAATGTCCGGATCATAACAGCCAACATGTAGGCACAAAGCAAGGATTAAAACCAGCACATAGTAATATCTGTCAACCCTTTGAATATTTATACCTTTTAGCAGTCATTATCATATTGGCAATGCCTTGCCCTATCAGACCACATGCAAATCCAACTGTTCCATACAAAAAACCCTGTGCCCAAAAGAAGCAATAGGTCATGTCCTGCAGTAATATACTACAATTAAAGTTATAAGACCTTAATTTATAATAAGTGAGAAGTTCAAATTTCACCAAAACTCATCTGGAAAGAATACACCATAAGCAGTAAAAACTAAAAGGCTTGTCAATGACACAGAATCATACCTTGAAAAAGTATGTTCCTATCCGCTGTTGAATTGAAAAACTACAGCCAGGTCTTTCAGCTTCAAATACGCTGCCACATCAGTTAACGATAAGTCGATAAGTTTTTTCATGTTAAGAAGAGCTTAGAGTCTTTACTGAGTATGATGGAGAATGAATGAATTATTCCTTCCAGAGAGTTTCTATCATTGTAAATCAACTTGAGTTCTGAGGCTTTCCAGCTTGGGAGTTCATCATAAGAGGTGGCAGATGAAATTTTTTGTGAGAAAACAACGTAACAGGGAGTTGAAAACGTACCTGCTAGGCAAAGCACTATCTGTATGTTTCATCCATCCAAGAAGGCCTTTTGATGCAGAAGGCTGATTGAAGCGTGCATAAGGTGCTAGCATTCCCACCAAAGCAACATTAACAACAACCCCTACCAAAAGATCTGCAGTGTACAACTCAAATTCCGCCCAAAAATCCTTGCCTCTCTTTTGAACTTCAGCTAATGTTGCACAACAAGAATCGATGATTATCTGAATCATGGAAGTGCAGTAACATTTTTAGGCAAATAAAAGTTGTGAAAGCGTTCAGACCATAGAACATAAAACAAGTTACTAACAAACCTCTGTTCCAACCTTGAAAAGAAAAGATGGATCAGCAAGCATCCGATTCCTAAGCAATGAGAATGACTTTATTGCAGCACCTAATGGCCAAGCTGATGCCTTGAGATAGACACAGAAAAGCTACCTTATATATGTGGAAACCTTACAGGGAGAAATAAAATGATAACATTTATATAGAGATGATAAAACATAGTCATCAATGAAAGAAAATACCTGCAATTCCAAATACCTATCTAAAAGAACTTTGCGAATCCCAACAGTTTTTGCAGCATGTAGCATGTCAGAAGGGAGCGTAGTTCCATGCGCTTCCACCTCTTTAATGACCTCATCAAACTTCAAAATTGGTCCAAACTCATCCTCTTCTTCATCCTCTCCTTCATCATCATCACCACCATCACCTCCTCCACCTCCATTCCCAGGTGGAAATTTTCCATTACCACCAGTTCCATGAGAAGAATCTGCACCTCCCTTTCCACCGCAATCCAGGATTGCTGGGTTGATATTTGAACCAGAAATACTACCTCCCATCTCAAATGGAACATTGCTATCCTCTAGCATGACAGGGACTGTTTCTCCATCATTGCAGTTAGCTGTAACTGAAGATCTCCAATGGCTTCTGACTTCAAAACCTGACCTTCCCTTATTCTCAGTAACGTAATGTCTCATCATTAAAGAAACTGGAGCATTTGTTTCCTTCAGAATCAAACAATGTCGTACATTGGGACCTTCTAGAAGCCCCACGCACCCAACTTGAGCAACTACATTTCTACCATAACAATTTTCATAATAGATATTTGAAGGACTATCACTAAATACACAAGGGCAAGGATTCAATCGAATGCCAAAACAGGTGAAAGCCATTGGAACCTCAAAACCCTAATCAGTCGAAAAGTCAGAATGTCTACGAAATGTTTCCAAATCTAAAAATTTCGTCAATGCTTCTCCATAGGAAACCCTGAAAATCGCAGAGCAAGAAAAGTGGGTTGCTAAGTCGAGCAGCAGATCATAGATAGATGAGAAAACCCAAGATTGAAACTTTTTCAGCGAAACTTCTGAGAATTGAGAAGAAAATATCTGACCTTGAGCGTGGTCCCGCGGGCTTCGTACCAATCACAGGGAGAAAAATGATCGGCGGCTCAGCAGGACGACGGCGGCCGCCTTTTTCATTGCTCGTGTGACGGATCAATCACGACCGTTGGTCGGTCGAGTCCTTCGGACGGACGGATCGGTCGAACCCAAATGAAAAGCAACCGAGCCAAAAAGTTTTCAAATAAGCTCATTTCTCGCCCTCTTGTTCCCCACCAACCGTTTCTCGACGCGCCAACTTAAAATCTGTATCTGGGATTTCAAAAGCTTCACACAGTCCCTTCTGAACCTTCGACTGCAAATTCTCCTGGTTTTCGTATGTTAATTCATCATCTTGGATCTCCAGCACAAGCACCACAGCTGTTAAGAAGAGCTACAATCATTAATCCGAATTCGATCAGGATGATGGCTGCAAAGTGTCCGAGAAGAATTGTGAGAATCGAAGAGCAGCAGTTAGTCAATTACTGGAAGTTTTGAAAATCAGAATAATTGTTTCAAGATTTTGAAATTTTTCTAAAAAGGCTATGGGTAATTTTCGCTTCTTTTGAACTCGGTCGATATGGACGTGTAAGTTACCTTGGACCTTGGTTAAATCAAGCAGATCTCACCAAGGGTCTCTACAGAAAATACAAGAGATGTGCGCAGAACAGAAATAAACAAAGGATGCTGTTCAGCAAATGACAAGCATATATTATTGAACAAATATAATCTTTGCGTATTGAGCTACAACTCATTCTCTATAAACCATTTCAGAGAATCAGAGGACTAAATTTGACATACATGAAAGGACTAAAGGACTTCCTCATCATCAGGCAGGAATATTGAGTGTAGTGCAATTTGAACTGGTGCAAGGAACTTGTTATCTTTTTCACGCATCAGTTAATGGATTCAGCAACATAGCTGGATAACGCTCTACTTGCATCTTCTTAGTTGGGTTGACATGATGGGTTATCGGGTGCAAAGGATGGGGCAGCTTGAATCACTGTACTGTTAAAGCTGAACTGAGACAAAACATTCTTGCTTCGTTTTCATAAGCCTGTTCTCTAAGTTTCGGAGGATTGGTATGTATCTGCATAAAAGATGTGTTTCAATCAGTCTTTGCAGGAAGTGTTCATTAAAAATGACAGAAGCATATAAAAGATGTAAAATATAAAGCATTATGTTGGGGGAGTCACAAGAGTGTCAAACCAGATCCATATAGCGAGTCAGACACCAAATCATCCCAAAAGTTCAACCTTATGGGATATGAATCTTTTTCCCTATATCTATTGAATTCTATCTATCCAATATCCGATGTGGGACTAATTCATCACATCTGATATTATAATAATCTCCCCCTTCAAGTGTGATTTGATCACATCAATTTAACACTCTTAATCAAGAACTCTTTTACTCGACCACTTCCACCGTGTGACTCATGTCCTCGCACCGGCCTCTAGTGTCCACGCCCTTACGTCGGCTTCTGGCTCTTACACTTGTGGGCTCGTCATCCTGACGCCAGCACATGCGCCTTCTCTCCGGCCTCAAGCCGGTCTCGCACCCGCGTTCTTTCGCCGGTTTTTGCCATGAGATTAACATATGACTCAATTCAGTCGCATCATCGCGGTAATTTTTAGTCTTAAGAGTTTGCACAGCTTCAAACCTGAAGTTCTGATACCACTTATTGGGAAAGTCACAAGAGTGTCAAACCAGATCCATATAGCGAGCCGGACACCAAATCATCCCAAAAGCTCAAACTCATGATATATGGGTCTTTTTCACTATATCTATTGAACTCTATTTATCCAATATCCGATGTGGGACTAATTCATTACATTTGACATTATAACAGCATTACAGGCGCCCGAGGCTGTTTTGGGATTAAGGTGCATGCTCAAGTTCAGCTATAAGTTTCAATGCCTCTGCCATGGTGCTCTTTTGCAAGCTGTCCCTGCAACAAAGATTTCCCAAGACGTAAACATCAAACTACAACTGCTCTGTTGCAATCAAAGCAAGACTTCTGAAAATAAGATTCCAAAAAACTTTGGCATCTGAGAAGCTACCATGGGAATACTATCTCGTAGTTGTTCCTTCATGACTAAATTGGAAGAATACGTTGGCCATATATGACCAAATTCAACACAAATGAGCTAATTTCAAACAATATTCATTCTAATATGTTGGCAAATGAATACAATTATTAGGTTTAAAGATTTTTTATTAATAAGATAGCAATGAAAAAAAAGACCAATTAGTTCATGGTGTCTAGATAAACTGAGATAATTCTTTATGTTGTAAAAAAATGAATGTGTTTTCAACTCAAAAGGCTTGCCTTGGGATACTGATATTTGCTGGTTGATGCTGCAAAAGTAGATATATTTTATGTTATTCTGTTAGTTTCTGTATATGACTGGATATTCCCACCACTTAGGCGCTGTTTGGATCAATTCCAAACAATTCGAATTGGAAGAATTGTGGGAATTGAGGTTCCCGTTTGGCTGCAATGACATTTGAATTCTACTTCTAAAAAAATGAAATTCGCAATTCTGGTTTGAAATTGGATAGAGCCCAAATTTATTTGAACAAATTAGTAGAAAATTTCTACATATATTTTTTAATTCAACCATTAATATTATTTTTTAAAAATAAACTAATTTTTTTTAAATCATATGAATTTTTTTTTCTCTACTCATTAATTATTTTACATATTTTTTAAATATTAATACTTATATATTATCAATTTCTAATTTAAAATATATTTTATTGATTGAATAAATATTTAAAAAATTATTTTTTAGAGTAAATATTTTTTAATATTTATATATATTTTTAATCACCAAAATATGTTTTATTAATTTATTTATTAAATAGTTATTTTTTAAAAAAATAAATATGCATAAAATAAAAAAAGTAATTTTATTTATTTGAAAATAATTGATTTTTAGTTCCAATCCAATCATCGAAATTTACGAAATTGACAGAATTGATAATTCTTTAACTTTACTTCAAAACATATCCAAACACCGAAATTATCAATTCGGCCAATTCCCTCAATTCTCCGTAATTGACTGAATTGATAATTCTCTTAATTCCAAATCGGAATTGATCCAAATGGCCTCTTAATTGCAATGCATTAACTTGCTCTGCTCTCAGTTTGTCAAGTAGGTGGCAGAGTTCTTCATTCTGTTTCAGGCAGTCTCTCACCTGTAGATTTACACATTACATTATGTTATTGCTTAAGTGTAGACAAGCCTTTTCAGACAGAAAGACTGAAAAGATAGGAAATTTTCCACTCTCCAGGATAAAAACTCAGAAAAAATCTGGCCTGCAGGGTAATTCACATAACAATACTGCAAACTATGTGCCCATAAGATCCTCCAAAGATAACATAAAGAAATCTAAAGAAGGTTTTGCACATCTCAGCAATGTGAAATATAATGCAGACCAAAGTCAAACAAATGTTTTTCTATTAAATTGCCATAGAAAGGGTCCTATTATCCTTGAAGGAGGAAATGGAATGACCAAAACACAAACAAGATATTTTATAAAATAATCATCTGGATAAGAGGCGCAAAAGGCACTTCTCAGCATACATAGCCAGAATCATTCAGACTAATGACCAGATAACCAAGATTCCATGCTAGTAAAGCAAAACCATGATTCAAAAAAGGGAGAGCTCATAGTGAATTTGAAGAGAGTTCTCACCGCAGAAATTACTAAAATGAATCAAATTAAGCCACTGGAATACCTGGTTTTCCCACTGAATGGCAATCACCATAGCTGCTTGATATGAAGATATTATATTGGAGTTCTCCTCAAAAAGCCTTTCTATCTCTGCTGATTGTGTATCAATGTGCTACATATAAGACCTGATGTTTACATGGTTACTTATGGCAAGAATACAGAAGAAGGCATACCTCCGTAAGTAACTTCTGCCTACTGTTTTCAAGTCTTTCAACCATAACAACCATATCATGCATCTGCTTGTCGTATTTCTCCTTGTCTTGCTGCAGAAGAGGAGCCAACAGATTCAGATAACAAGCATAAGACCAAAGGTACAAGAATAAGGAATGCCCTGGGAAAAAGTTACCCTGAACTATAAATAGAAAGAACATAAAGAAAGAAACAATCATATAATTGATGTCATGCTTGCAAGGAAGACTGGGTACATACACTCAGGAGTTAAATTAATTTTTGTAAATGGTGAGAATCTTGATGCATATATTCTACACAGCACACAGGTCTAAAAAGCAATTGTGAGAAACAAAGAGTACGTTATTGGTTTTTGCTTATACATTGGCCAACTACTTTTTTTGTAGACATAGCCCACTTGGAAAGTCTTCCAACGCAGGGAAGATTGAGCACATAAACTCAAGAGTCAAATAAATCATGCTAAGTGCATGAATCTCAAGTTAAAAATTCTACTCATGTTGGCTTAATGTTGTTTGAAACCTGACTTAACGGTCTTTTACATGAGAATGTTCTTTGAAATAGAAGTGAAACATACAACAACTAAATGAACACCTATTATGGATTTCAAACACACTGAACAGGGTTTAAATGTAAATGGGAGGAATGAAAAAAGCTTTCTTTGTTTTGATTAATACATTGGGAACAACGTTTTACAATTTGAATAGAGAGATTATCTCACTACAAGTAGCCTGCATAGAAAGTCATCAATTTTACAAGTATAAGAAATAAGTAATTGCAAGTTTGAGCACAGAGGAATGCATTAGCTGTACAATATGCAATTGGATACAGAATGCTTCACAATAATCATCCATAGGTCATTGCCAAATAAATAAAACTAGAAAGAACAACAAAAACTAGTTCTTCAATAAAACACCTCACATAAGGAAAAGCTTCTGAAATGTGGACATTCTACATAATATTTCCATAAAATACTACATCACTAGAAGCTGATTAAGGGCCAAATAAAAAGTTGTCTCAGCTTCTGAACTTACCAGTGTAAATGCCTTGTGAGCAGCCACTTCTGCAGCTCTTCTGCATCACAGAGGACATCTATATTAAAAATTAAAAAAAATTGAGCATCTGAACAGAATAAATATGACACCGTAATTGTTAGAGCTTGGAATTCATATACATAAGACAAAAACAAAAAGAAAGGAACACGAGGAAACACAGTTTTATAACAGCTTGTATACATTGACTGCAGGGTGTACAATTGTTGTTCCCAAAAATAACTGGTTCCAAGATTGATTGGGAATTCATTTTTAAGGACAAAAGGAGAGGATATGAACTAGTTACTTTAAAAAAACAACTTGAAACACAAATAACAAAACGGGCCAAAAAAGAGAGTGAGATACAGAGATTCAGTAACAACTGTTATTTTCACCAAAATTGTTAGACCCAAAATCATGGGAATTCAGAAGGGCTTTATTGATATAACTATTATTAATTCATCCAGAGTTTATACCTGAGGCCTTTTTGGATTATACTTGAACCTTATCTTCCAGCTCTTTCTTTTCAGCAAAAAGAGAAGAAACCTGCAGTTGTTCCTCAGCTAATTTTTGTTGCTCCTGTTGTCTCAACAGGGATTCTTCCTGCAAGGACACTGAGCACTTAAGCTGCAATAATAAATAGAAGCAATAGGAAGATACATGCCAGAAGAATATAGATGAAAAGAATACCTGTAAAACAAATTTTAAATCCAAAATTTCCTTTTCCAAAGCAGGAATATCCTCTGCCAACCTATTTATTGCGGTGTAGCCAAATGAATTCCCAAATTCTTGTTGCTGAAGAGCATTCAGTCTGCTCTTAAGGCTGCAGTATCCTCTTCAGCCTGTTGAGGTTCAGAGCCATCACAGATCTGGCAATTGTAATACAATCTCAAATATGAAACTGAATTACATACTCTGTATTGCTCTTATTCTGCCTCCTTTAATTGTTTCTTGACTGTTTGAAGTTGTGCCAGAGCATCTTCCTGTAATGTGGATCAGAAAACAGGAATCAAACACTCGAAAGAGACAAATTGAGGGAATAGTTTTTCCTTCTATTGAGATTGTCTTTATAGTAATTTACAGCATAATTACAGTACAATATCAGGAATAGAATATCAGCAAAGAGGAAACGAAATCAGCCTAAAATAAAACTTTCTAAAAAATAAACTTGACAACTAGCTGATACCTATTTACCATATTTACATGATTTACAGCTCAAACACTTCCCTAAATAATCCTTATTCTTGACACTCCCCCTCAAGCTGGTTTAAAGATGTCTTCCATACCCAGCTTGCTTACTAACCATTCGAACTGTCTCTTGTATAGTCCCTTCGTAAGTAGATCAGCTACTTGTTCCTTGGTAGGAACATAGTCCACACAAATCACACTATTGTCTATTTTTTCTTTGATGAAGTGCTTGTCGACTTCCACATGCTTTGTGCGATCATGAAGTACTGGATTGTGTGCAATTGAAATTGCTGCTCTGTTGTCACAGTGCATCTTTATTGGCACCGACTCTGAAATCTTCAACTCCAATAATAATCTCTTAATCCACAAAACCTCACAAATTCCCTGCGCTAAGGCTCTGAACTCAGCCTCTGCGCTGCTTCGAGCTACCACATTCTGTTTCTTGCTACGCCAGGTGACTAAATTGCCACCCACAAATGAGCAATATCCCGAAGTAGACCTTCTATCAGTTAGACTTCCCGCCCAGTCTGCATCAGTATAGGCTTCAACTTGCAAATGTCCCTGACGTTTAAACAGAAGACCTTTACCGGGTGTTCCCTTCAGATACCTTAGGATCCGGTACACTGCTCCGAAATGTTCAGACCCAGGCGAATGCATGAATTGGCTGACTACACTCACCGGAAAGGCTATATCAGGTCGAGTGTGTGATAAATAAATTAGCCTCCCCACAAGTCTCTGATAGCGCGCCCTCTCCTTTACAGATTCTGTCCCCGCTGGTTGCAGTTTGATGTTGGGCTCCATAGGCGTCTCAGCTGGCTTACATCCTAGCATACCAGTTTCGGTCAACAAATCAAGAACATATTTGCGTTGATTGACAAATATACCTTCCTTGGATCTTGCAAACTCCATTCCAAGAAAATATTTCAACACTCCCAAGTCCTTGATTTCGAATTCTTCTGCAAGCTTCCTTCTAAGCTCTCCAAGTTCCTCGTAGTCACTCCCTGTTAAGATGATATCATCAACATATATAATCAACACAGCAATTTTACCTTCCTTTGAGTGTCTATAAAACATGGTGTGATCAGCTTGACTTTGAACATAACCAAGTCGCTTCACAGCCTTGCCAAAACGTTCAAACCATGCCCTTGGAGACTGCTTAAGACCATACAGGGACTTCTTCAGTCTACACACCTTTCCAGCTCCAAACTTTGTTTCAAAACCCGGAGGGAGTCTCATAAACACCTCTTCATCTAGATCTCCATTTAGGAAGGCATTTTTAACATCCAGCTGATACAAAGACCAATTGAGATTAACTGCAAGTGACAGTAGTACTCGAATTGAGTTAATTTTTGCAACAGGAGCAAATGTTTCCTGGTAATCTATTCCATATGTCTGCGTAAAGCCTTTTGCTACAAGCCTTGCCTTATATCTCTCTACACTACCATCCGCCTTGCTCTTAATTGTGAAAACCCATTTGCATCCTACTATCTTCTGATCCTTAGGTGCGTCAACAATTTCCCAAGTACCATTTTTCTTTAAGGCATTCATTTCTTCGAACACTGCTAATCTCCAATCCTGATCTTCCAGTGCTTCCTGAATGTTTCTAGGCACAACATGTTTCGAAATATTAGTAGTACATGCCTTATGTGTTTCGGATAAATGATCATAGGTTATATATCTGGCAATGGGGTATTTGGTACAAGTTCGAGTACCTTTTCGAAAGGCAATGGGAAGGTCAAGATCATTTTCTTGTGGGACAATTGGGGTCGGACTCTCGAGACTGACACTGGAAGGCTCAGGAATAGAAGGCTCAGGAATAACAGGTAAAGGAATGTTTTTCTGTGAGTTAGGAAAAAAGGAGGTACCTGGAGTATCCATAATTCCTTCGCCCGGGGCTTCCAATGAAGCTTGTGCTGGAATGATTAATTCATCTCCACTCCTTCTGAGGACATTTCTCCTAGAATAAACCACAGGTTCAAGGATATTTCGGTTCTTCTCCATTCGTAGTATTTCCTTTTCCGACAGACCAATTTCACAGTCAACAATTGTGGATTCAGACTCCCCATTTTTTTTATTTTGAAAATCAAGAGGTTGGTCAATAACCAAATTTGGAAGAGGTTCGGATATTTCCCAAAAATTTGGTTCCCTTATATTCTCCCCCTGAATTAAATTTTTGGTAAAATATGGTTTTGTTTCCATGAAAGTGGCATCCATTGTTATGAAAAAACGTTTCATGAGAGGGTTAAAAAATTTGTAACCTTTGCGATTTGCAGCATATCCTAAAAAGACACATTTTTCTGCCCTAGGATCTAATTTCGACCGGGATCTTTTAGGTATGTGTACATATGTGATGCAGCCAAATATTTTTAGTGGTAAATCCGAATTGATTCGAGATTCCGGAAAAATTTTTTACAAACAGTCCAGCGGAGTGATATGTTTTAAAACTCGTGTAGGCATCCTATTAATTAAATATGCTGCAGTTAAAATTGCATCTCCCCACAAGTATTTTGGAACATTCATATAAAACATTATGGCCCTAGCAACTTCAAGTAAGTGCTTATTTTTCCTTTCCGATACCCCATTTTGTTCTGCAGTATCAGGGCAGGTTGATTGATGTAACACGCCCTTTTCTTTCAAAAAGGTTTCTACATATTGATTGAAATACTCTGTTCCATTATCGGTTCTCAAAATGCTTATTTTTGTTTGAAACTGGTTTTCAATCAAATTGTAAAATTCTTTAAAAATTTTTCCGACCTCAATTTTTTCTTTCATCAAAAATACCCAACACAGTCGAGTATGGTCATCTGTAAAAGTTACAAACCATTTTTTTCCGGATGATGTAGTTACCTTTGAAGGTCCCCACGCATCACTGTGAAATAAGTAAAAAGGTTTTGACTCAAGATAAGGTTTAGGAACATATGTTCTACGTTGACTTTTTGCAAGAACACAGCATTCACATTGAAAATCTAAGGGATTCATTTTTTTAAACAAATTAGGAAACAAATGTTTCATATAAGAAAAACTGGGGTGGCCTAAACGGCAATGCCAGACCATTATTTGATCACGAACAGAAAGGGAACTAATACTACTAAGCCCTTGAATAATTTTATTACCTGGTAAAATATTCTCAAAATAGTAAAGACCATTAATCATTCTAGCACTGCCAATCGTCTTCCCCGAGCTCCGGTCCAGAAAAATACAATGAGAGTCACAAAAAACCACACGACAGTTAGAGTCTTTGGATAATTTGCTGACTGACAAAAGATTGCAGGTAAGTTTAGGTACATAGAGAACAGACTTAAGGTCTATCTTTTCAGAAATTTGGACCAAACCTTTTCCGGCAATAGGTGAAACACTTCCATCTGCAATCCTAACTTTTCTATTTTCAGGACAAGGTGAGTATAGTTTCAACAAGTTTAAGGAGTTGGTCATATGATCAGACGCTCCAGAATCAATTATCCATGGAACAGAAATTCCGAAACCACAAGAGAAGACATTTATTTCGTTACCTGTATGTGCCGCGGAGACACTAGGAGTACTGGACGATGGATTAGGTTTTAACAGTGCTAGAAGCTGCTCCAGCTGCTCTTTGGTGATGGTGCTGGCAGTAGTCTCGGCCTCATTGGCAGTGGGAAAGGCACGGTCAGTTTTCTCCCCTGTTCTGCCCTTGAAGTTGGCGGGTTTGCCATGAATCTTCCAACAGGTTTCTCGGGTGTCACGCGGCCTGTTGCAATAGTCGCACCACACACTTGGCTTCTCCTTTAGTTTACGTAGGTTGGCAGCACCTCTGCACATGTTTAGGCCTGTAGAAGCAAGGGCAGAACCTTCAACGGTAGCAGCAGGTCCCTTCTTGCCGAGCATAACATTCCTCCGGCTCTCCTCCCTCCTAACTTCAGAGAAGACTTCGCCAAGGGATGGCAGCGGCCTCCTACCGATAATTCTCCCCCTCACCTCGTCGTACTCAACATTGAGGCCAGCCAAGAACTTGAAGATACGACCATCTTCCACTGTTTTCTTATGGTGCTGTCCATCTTCAGCATTCTTCCACTCATAGGCATCAAAGAGATCAAGGTCCTGCCAGAGTCTCTTCAAGGAGTTGAAATACTTGGTGACCGTTTCTTCTCCTTGCCGCAATTCACCAAGTTTGAGAGTCAACTCAAAAATTTGGGACTGATTCCCTAAATCAGAATACATCTGATTTATATTTTCCCATAACTCATACGTTGTAGGAAAACACATATAATTTGCGCCAATCTCCTCTTCCATGGAGTTTACCAGCCACGTCATTACCATGGAATTTTCGGCATCCCATGTAGCATACGTTGGGTCATCTTCCGACGGGGCTTTCTTGTCACCCGTTAAATATCCCATCTTTCCTCGGCCCCGGATATACATTCTCACTGACTGAGACCATCACGAGAAGTTGTCGCCGTTCAGCTTGATGGTGGTTACTGTGAGTTGTGAAGAGGACTGAGGAATGGTGGTGGATTCGCTAGAATGTTCTGACATGGTTCTGGCTTAGGGTAAAGACGCAAAAAAAAAATTCTGGGCAGGAAAGGGTATGGCTCTGATACCAACTTGAAAGAGACAAATTGAGGGAATAGTTTTTCCTTCTATTAAGATTGTCTTTATAGTAATTTACAGCATAATTACAGTACAATATTAGGAATAGAATATCAGCAAAGAGGAAACGAAATCAGCCTAAAATAAAACTTTTTAAAAAATAAACTTGACAACTAGCTGATACCTATTTACCATATTTACATGATTTACAGCTTAAACACTTCCCTAAATAATCCTTATTCTTGACACAAACAGAAGTCAAATTTGGAAGGATACTATAAATGCTATAGTAAGAATACCTTTGCAACAACTGCTGCATCTTTTTCTATCGAGACGTCCTTGAGAGCCTTCTTCAAGGAAGGAAGGAAGGAAGTTTTGTTCCTACATTGCATAAAATAGAATTGAAAACTAGCGAAATTGCTCAACTTACAGTAAATAGAATTGAAAAACCAAAGTCACCAGATCATTAACATACTGGACAAGAGTATCGTTTTCAACTTCCCTAGTATCAAGACAAAAGGCAAACATACACAAGCATCAATCGAAAGGAAAGAACCAACATTCATGCAATTTTTATGTGCTATAAAATGCAATGATACCTTTGATAAAAGCTTGCGAATTTCACCTTCTAATTCTGCGTTTCTGTTCTCAAGCTCTTTAACTCGATATACCAGACAGTAAGAATCTCTCTGCAGACAATCAAACAGCAATAAAGATAGGATTTTGTTTAGAAAAAAAAAATACAAGGAAAAATCAGAAGAATCTCAAACCTCTGATGCCTGGTTTCCACCTTCCGATTTGTAAACCCCTGCGAAGAATAAGCACATTTCAGAAGAAAAAAAAAATTTTGGATCAACAAAACCTCGCAAAAGAAGTAGATGAAAAGGAACCATAGGAATTAGAGGATTCGAGATCGGAAACGGAGGAGGTCTTGTGCAATCTTTCGGCTGCCGTCTCCTGGAGAATCTCTTCGAGCTGCAGTAGAGAATTCGATCGAAATTTTAAGGGGAACAAAGAATAAAAAATGAGAGTTGGGGGCTTTCTGGTATGATTGGGGACGGAGAACAGCACCGTTCGTCGGCCGAGGGATGCGTGGTGTGCGTCCATGCTCCGCGAAGAGGAAGAAGGGCGCCGAGGTTTCCCGGCTGGAAGTTTACTTCTCTCCTGTAGCGATTCGGGGAACACAAATGCTGGTAGCCGGCCGCCGGCGATCTCCAAAATTACACAAAGCCACCTATAGATTGGCCTAATTACACAAAACTCCTTAAAAATTTATATGAATCCCCCATAGTTTGTCGTAATTGCATACTGTTCTCATATTCAAAGGAGATTTTAATTGTTTTAAAAAAGACTCCTTGCCGTTGTCTTGTCTAGTCAAATCTGGAAATGTAGGAATGCAAAATCTGAACAGGGTTTTGACTCATGAGATCGAGACCAACGGTAGGCGAAATTACGGACAACACACATTACAACATATTCATCTATTACGAACATTAATAATTACATTAGTGTCAATAAATTCTTATTAATTTATGATGATAAGAAATTATCATATTAATTTTAATTGAGAATATTTGCAGCGCTAAATTAATGTCTCAAAATTCTATATCTATACTAAATGCAACAGAAGATAATATCTTAAAGAGTCAACTTTTGCTGATGTTAATGCTATCAGCACACCGGGATAACTATAGCATTGGTGATGCTAGTATATAAATTAAGATTTTAAATCTTAGTCGAAATGATTTGATTTCGGCCGATATCGCAAATCTATTATGGTTTAGGATTTTCGGCTAGCACTTTGCGGGCGGCGCGAGCGTAACGCATCGGGGAGCTCGCGGGGCAAGCTACCTTGCGAGCTCGCGGCGGCTTCGTGCCCAAGCCCAAGCCCACGTCCTCGCCGGACCGACCCCTGCGTGCTCGTCAACTTGTCGCCACTCCCTCGTCTGCCTCGCGCTCTCGCCGGTCTGGCCTCGCACCCGCGCCAGCACCGTCGCCAGTTTAGTTCCGACGTCCTTGCCGGTCTCTGTTAGATACTGTTCACGTGCATGGGACTATTCACGTAACTATTCATTATTTTAAAAAATTTTAAACATATTATAATTTTTTAAATTTGAAGTTAAAAAATAATTAAAATAAAGTTATATTTTGGTCAAAATATAATTAATAAATAAAAAAATATTTTTGTTGAAATTGAAATGGAAATGATTTTGATCAAAACGCATTGATTTTTCTGTTCACGTGCATGCGTACATGACCATTCCACCGAAAGCAAAGCCAAAAAAAATTTGTGTCAATCTCATCCCCTTGTGAATCGCTGCCACGAGATCGCGCAGAGTTAGTTGTTCTGACTCATATGTTTATAAATGTTCATTTGGATCGTTCAAGTACTGAATTCATAATTTTACATCTAAATGTTTCAAACTCGACTGATGATGATTATGATAATGATGATAATTACTTGTATTACGTCATAATTAATAAATTATATATGCGTCAAGTATATTTTAATAATAAGTTAAATTTTGTTTATGTTAATTTTTAATTTTTTAATCATATTCATATTATTTCTCGTATATTTTTTTATATAGTAATATATAAAAACAGTGATTAACTATCAAAATTAATTTTAATTAATTAAAATAATATTTAATATTATGGTAAAATTAATTATAAATTCTTTCATATTTTTTAAATTTTTATAAAAAAATTTAAAAATTTTATCATATTTTAAATTTGAAGTCAAGGTACAGTCAAAATATAATCAAACTTTGGTTAACACACAATTAATAACTAAAAAAAATCTTTCAGCCGAAACTAAAACCGAAACGGTCGAAATGTATCGATTTCGTTAGGTGCCGAAACCAAAACCGAGATTTAAAATCTTGATATAAACAATGATTGCATTTTTTCCTCCGCCATCGGTACAATTGTAAAATTTTATTTTTATAATAGTTATTTAAAATTAAAATCCTAAACTTAGTTAAATAAAAATTTAAAATTATATGAAGTATAGTTTCAAATACCCATATTATAAACATGAAATTTATTTATAACTTCAAATACAATTGATATATCTTGAAATACAACTGGTCATATAATGCTAAATTTTAAACATAAAATATCTAAAGAAAATTAAAAATTATCAATCTAATTATTTTACTCCCTATTATCAACTCGTAATTGGTTTCCTCATATAGTTAGTTCTGAACGAACATAATCAGAAATTAATAATTGGATAAATAATAACTTCATATAAGTCTATAAATCAATAAATGTAATTAAATAATGTTCATATCCATCTCCAAGTCACCACACCTGCTCATACTTATACTTGTGTCCATATTCACACTTAAGTCTCCACCACATGTCCATGTTCGTGGTTAAATTCTCACCTCTTGTATTTGTGTCTATTATCAAAATCCCACCTCCATATTTATGTTCGTGCTCGAGTCCTTTATTAATAAGATCGAAATGTGTTGGAAGTGATTTTGACCTAGATCAAATTTAATTAAAATATGATTATAATTGGAACTTAAATGCTATTGAGTTATGACTCAAATGTAGATTTCAATTGGATCTAAATTACGGTCAAATTTAACAAAAAACTGAATTCAATTTAAATTTTAATTATTAAAAAAATCGAATTTAAACTAAATTCAGATTAAGTAGACTAAATGAACCCAATATTTAGACCCATATTGGACCTATGATTTATCAAACATCTTAATTAAAATGAAAAAGTATAAATTTTTATAAATAGATCATTAGATCAAATAAAATTTATAAATAAATTCTGACCAAAATTTTCTTATAAAAAAATCCCAAAATTTATAAATTTGCATTTTGATCAAAATTTTTTTTAAAAAAATTATACATATCTTCCTGAAATTTTAATATTGGAAGATGATATAATTTTAAATGTCATTGCAGGTAAATAAAGATTACAATTTTAATTAAAGATATTAAGATTCAATTTTATTGCCAACCATAATCCAACGACAAGATCTCAAAATCAAACAAAATAGGAAGAGACGATCAGAAGATGGAGATTGCCTGAAGCAAGAAAAATAGAGTAGTTGCATCACCGCCCGCCACCTCGCTCCACCGCCGGCTGCCACCGCATCCTTCGTCGGAGGCTAACCAGCCTGCCACTGCGCTCCCTCCGTGTCTGCAACCATCGCCGGTGAGCCTGGCCACCGCTGTCCTACCTCGTGCTGCCCAAACTCCATCCGACCGTGCTGCCCAAACTCCTGCCGGCCATGCTGCCCTAGCCGCCTCCCTGTCGACCCGGACTCCATCCTTCACCGGCCCGAGCCGCTCGCCTCCTGCCCGTGAGTTCCACGGCACCAGCACGCACTTGCTCGAACTCCGCCATCCGCCAACTAGAGGCCCGTCATCTCTAGCCGACAGCTCACCATGCATGCCGTCACATCCCCTCAGAACTTCTCCTCTAACCGCAATTGCCTCTGCCCAGACTTCCCTCCTCCTCGCCGGAACCCTAGCCCGCCAACCTGAACCATTTGTTGCTAGTGGGTCCCTGCCGTGCTAGTCGTGCTAGCCACGACATCCCGCTACTCCCCTACCCGTGCAGAGTTCTTCTCGCCCGAGCCACCGGCGAATCGGTTCGGTTCGTGCTCCCCAGAGCTTCGCTCATACCTGTGAAATCGCACCGATCCGCCCAGCGGCCCAGCCACACTAATTCGCCCATACCTGCACTGCCTGGAGCTCACTCGTGTCTGCCTACTACTGTCCAACTCCTCTAACCGTCCATCCGCCTCACCACGGCGTACTCCGACCTCGCCACAGCTCAGCTTTCCCCGTGCACGCACACTAGCTGCTCTCTCGCCACCGTTTCGCTGCCATTGTCGCTTCCTGGTGGTCTCTGTCGCCTTCCACTAGTGGCTATCGGCAGATCCGGTCGGGAAGAAGCTCCAGATCACCATGGCTCGGTTGAGAGGAGGTGGAGGAGGCATGGGCAAGAGAAGCAAGGAGATCGGTGAACAAAGAAAGAAAAGGAAAATAAAGAACGGAAAAAAAAAAAATCACCTTTCGACTCGGCTGGATCGTTTAGAGTCAGACTACACAGACTCAACTAAAAATTATTTTAATTAAGAGTTAATCTCTAAATTTACTTTAAGATTAATTTATAGATTTGGTAAACATCTATATAAACTAATATGAGCTTATGTGCTCACTTAAATATGTCATGACAGTGGGACGGTCCTTAAATTAAAATAATTAAATTAAAATAATTTAATTACACTGAACTCAAAAGAATTTAAATAAATAAATAAAATTAAATTGACTTAAATAAACTATTAAATGGACTTAATCAATCAAGCTAATGGACCAAACTCAAATTAAAATGGATTTAAATCCAAATTGAGTAGATCCAAACTAAATGAGTTTAAACCTAATCTCAATCATGTTCAAATCAAGTCAACCTAAATCAAAACCCAAATTCAAACTAAATATTAGACGTGTTAAATCAGATTTGAATTAAATTTTAATTGAGTTAAGTCAAGTTCAAACCAGTTTTAATTAAGTTAAACAAGTTCAAACGAGCCTTAATTGAGTCAAATTGAATTTAAATTCAAATGTTAATTGGGTTAAGTCAGGGTCGAACCAAACCCTAGTTGGGTCAAATTGAACCCCAAAGTAAGTCTAAACTAAAGCTAGATTGAATTCCATTAAATTGAATCAAATCAAACTTGATCCAAATCAAGTTGTGAACATTGAATAAAATAAGACTCGAATGGAAGTCGAGTTATGAATATTTGACTAAATCAAATCAAACTTGATCCAAGTCAAGTTTTGAATATCAAATTAAATCAAATCATACTTAAATCGAAATCGAGTTTTGAACATTGAAGTGAATCAAATCAAACTTGATTCAAATCATATTTTGAATATTGAATTGAATCAAATCAGACTCAAATTAAAGTCAAGTTATGAACATTGAATCAAATCAAACTTAATTCAAATCAAGTGTTGAATATTGAATTAAATCAAATCAGACTCAAATCGAAACTAAATTTTAAATATTAAATTGAATCAAATCAGACTTGAACTAAAATTGATAGTCAATTTCAAATCAATTGGGCTAGTTGACAATAAGCTTAGAGCCATCAATAATACCCTAGATCCTAATCGACAACTAGCTAAGAAAGATCATCAATTATCAAACAAAAGATTATTAGCATAGCCTAAGACCGCTAATCATTTCTTTAAAATGAATTAAAATAAGGTGGGCTTGAACTCTCTTGTCAGTTAGCCGAGATGCCTTATTCTAACAAAATCAAAGAAATTATCACTTATGTCTCATTGGTTATGAAAAATACTTCAAAATCAATAAAGTTATTACTTTGGCCTCATTGGTTATGAAAACACCTTATTGACTATGAAAATACTTGAAAATTAATAAAGTTGTCACCTATGCCTCATTGGTTATGCAAACACTTCAAACAAATGAAGTTATCACATACACCTTATTGGTTATAAAAAATATTTTGAAATTAATAAAGTTATCACTTACGCCTTATTAGTTATGAAAATACTTTAAAATTAAGGTAGTTATCTCCAATGTCTTATTAGCTAATTGAAGTACTTCAAATTCATAGAGTTATCGCTAATATGTTATTAACTAACGAAAACATTTTGACCTAATGAATTTATCTCTTATTAACTAACGAAAACATTTTGACCTAATGAATTTATCTCCAAAATCTTATTGGTTAACAAAAATACTTCAAATCTACAGGAGTTATGGCTTATGACTTTTTGGCTAAGGAAAATACTTCAACCCAATGAAGTTACCTCCAAAGTTTTATTGACTAATGAAAATACTTCAAACTTATAAGAGCTATCGCCAATGTCTTCTTGGCTAATGAAAATACTCCAACCAAATAAAATTACATGTAGGATCAATTTCGGTAACCTTAACCAATAAGATATAAGCGATAATTTGATTAATTTTGAACTGTTTTCCTAGCCAATAATGTATAAGCGATTTTCTTAATCTTAAAGTATTTCTATAGCTAATAAGGTATAAGCGATAACTTCATGAATTTGAAGTGTTTCATAGCCAATAAAACGTAAGCAATAATTTCATAAGTATTTGAAATATTTTCATAGCCAATGAAGTGTAGGTGATCACTTCATAAATTTGAAGTATTTTTATAGTCAATGAAGTATAGATGATAACTTCATAAGTTTGAATGTTTCTATAGCTAATCAGGTGTAAGTGATAACTTCATTAACTTTAAAGTATTTTTATATCCAATGAAATGTAAGCAATAACTTCATTTATTTTAAAGTGTTTCTATAACTAATAAGGCATAAGTAATAAGTTTATTGATTTTGAAGTATTTCTATAGTCAATGAGGTGTAAGCAATAACTTTATTTGGTTTAAAGTATTTTCATAGTCGATGAGACATAAGCAATAACTTTATTTGATTTAAAGTATTTTCATTGCCAATGAAGCGTAGGTGATAACTTTATGAGTTTGAAGTATTTTTATAGTCGATGAGACCTAGTTAATAACTATATTTGATTTGAAATATGTACATAACCAATGAGGCATAAGTGATAACTTCTTTAATTTTAAAGTGTTCTATAGCCAATGAAATATAAGTGATAACATTGTGAGTTTGAAAGTAGCATTATCTAACTGCCTGTGAAGTTGGGCAGAGCCTTGAAGTACTGCCAAAAAGACTTTCATAGTATATTCAGTGGAACTCAGTTTAGCCCAATTTAGTTCTTTTTAAGCTAGTTATGGGTTGGATCAGAATAGTAATATCACCTATTATTCATACCCTTGGAGTGTTATTGAAGTTTTATCATATACAGTGGAACTAAGTTTGACCCTATTTAATTCCATTTAGACTAATCTGGTTCAGGTTTGAGTTTGGTTCGGTTTAACTCAATTTGAATTTTGGGTCCTGTTCAATTCAAGTCTTAGCCCATCTTATTTGATTAATTTAGATTCATTTGGTGATCCATTTGAGTCAATTTAATTTTGTTTATTTTCTCTAAGTGAGTTCAATGTGATTAAGTTATTTCAATTTAATTGATTCATGTTAATTAATTTAGTTAGAGAGCCCTTGAGATATTATAATGACATTATAATTAGCCCGCAAGCTGGCCATAAGTTCAAATTAACTTTCCGGCGAGACCGCAGACTAACTATAAACTATTTTGACTTCCGAACGAGATCATAGGCTGGTCCTAAGTCCGATTACTTATCAAATAAGACTTCAGACTATCCTTAAATTATTTAAGTTTTGAACAGTATAGTAGGTTGGCGCTAAGTCGGATTGGTTATTGGGTGAGATCGTAGATTGATCCTAAATTATTTGACTTTTGGGCAAAACTTCAGGCTGACCTTAAACTATTTGATTTTTGAGCAATAGAAACATGGGGACGTCGATACCTTGTAAGAGATGGAGGAGAAACAAGAGAAGCAAAGAAGCAAAATGATAGAGATGAGATGAGAACTTACATCTTTTTTTTTACTCCTTGATGATACTCACTAAACCTCTTCCTTGATGATGAGATCTCCTTCTTTAATTCGTGCAAAATCTCTTCAAGAATCCAACATAAAAAATTATGTCGAATTCGTGCCTTAACCCTATTTTTATAGGGCTTGAGAGGATCTTCCAATTTTTGTTGTTAATTGGTTTAATTAGAAATTTGATGGCTATTTTGTTGCCATAAGCTTCATATTTGAATCTTAGATTAATATAATTCAAGATTATAACTTTTCTTACTAAAAAATCTTGTTGATCTTCATGGAATCTGAAGAATTTGTTTTTGAATTTCCAGATCATGCCTACCTATGAGGTTTGGGTGCTCGAATCTCCAATCTTTAGTCATCCGAACATGGATCGATTTGGGCTTGATTTTTTTAATCATTTTTTATTCCAAATTTGTCCTCCTTACCCAAATTAGAGATTTGATGGGTGTTCTTTTGCCACAAACTTCATATTTGAATCTTAAATTGATATATTAAAAATATTATAACTTCTTTTTTCTAAAAATTCTTTCAATTTTTGAAGGATTTAGAGAATCTTTTTTGAATTTACAGATCGTGCCTGTCTGTGAGATTTGAACACCCGAACCTCTGATCTTCGATCATTCAAATATCGGCCGATTTGGACTCGATTTTTTTATTCATTTTGTATTTCAAATTGGACCCTAATTACCCGAACTGGGTTAAAGTCTGACTCTAATTCCTGTCAAATTTGAAGTCAGAGTTGGATTGTAAAATTATTCAAATTTTACCTCTAATGTCTTATTAGCTAACAGAAATACTTCAAACCTACAAGAGTTATCACCAATGTCTTTTTGGTTAATGAAAATACTCCAACTTAAAAAATTTATTACCGACACTTAGGCTAATGGAAACATCTTGACCTAATAGCATTATTGCTAATGTTCAGAATTGTTGAAAATACATCAAACTTCTCTCATCTCCTTTTATTCCCACCGGATGATGCCATCAATATTTGTCAAGAATCGCATGCAGATCCTTCTGAGTTAGACACTACACGGTCCACTGCTCAGGAGTTAGGTAGTAGCATATATCAAATCTTCTTTCCCACTCTTTTTTTTCTTTTTTTTTTTCATATTTTCTATAATTTTATACTGAAGTTTATTGTAAAGTGAGAGTATATCCTTACTTAAATCAAATGATGTTTTTTCTTTTATGTCGCTATTTTATTAGCTAATTTTCTTATATAAATCAAATGATGTTTTTTCTTTTGTGTAGCTATTTTATTAGCTAATTTTTTTACTTAGGAGGTTCCCGATAATTATCGGGATAATTAACAATAAGGGCTTGTATTTGTTAAAAGTCAATGTTCCTATAATATTTGATTGCGCACTTAAATTAAACACACTTTGATTTATGCATTGAGATCACTCCTTGGGGTCTCGGCCAAACTTGGACACCAATTTTGATCCTACAAATTTTGACATGCTTAGGGGGACTCTACTTCTCCTCCAAATGTAAAAACCTAGTTAATATAGGCACATATCAAAAGAAAAAAGTTGAAAGCTAATGATTGATTAAAAAAAGAAAAAAAATTGCATCATTAAGTCACCCTCCTGCCCAACTCATACTATCATCCTCGATAAAGGGTATGTTAGTGTGTTTTATCAACCAACTGCTACCGCAGGGAAAATCGAGGTCCATATAAGCATGGATCAACTCCTCATATCTCATTCAAGGGGCAAAGACCTTTCATCTAGAGGATAAAGGTTAAGTCCATGCAGGAAGTAAAGGTCAGATCCATTCAAAGGAGCTAACGCCAAATACTATTATGCCAAAATCTGATGATAAAATAATGATCATCACGAGGGCAAATGGAGCCTATATTAATCATTAGAATGTATTTAACTCAAATCAATTCATACATGATACTTCTGCATTCATCAATAGCATCACTACTTGTAGCATTGCTAATGTTGCTGTCACTTTTAATCCAATCACTGCTCTACATATTTAGTATGAATCAATTCCTTACCTCTTATTCAAGGAGCAGAGACCTCCTGCTTAAGGGGTAAAGACCAAGTCCACCTAAGGGCAAAGGCTAAATCTGGCCAATGAACAAAGGCTAAATTTCATTGTACCAAATCTTGATGATGCAATAGAGGATCCACTAATATAAATTAGGATATCAGTCTTTCAAAGACTAAATAATAGACAAAAGTTAATTTTGACCACCTATAACTTGCCAAAGGAAGGATCAATAGAGCATTCAGTCGACTCTAAGATATCATATCAAACTTGAACCTAGATACTACAATTCCTACCTCCAACCCCTTAACAATGTTATAAGAGCTAGAGAAAAATAAAGGAAGGATGTGTGTTCAATATTCTTTGGCTGAGAAAATGTTGGAGGAGCCGAAAGAGTATTAAACCTGAATAATATAGTGGGCCAGACACCAAACTATCCCAAAAACTTAAACTCATGAGATATGAGACTTTTTCACTATATATATTGAACTCTATTTATCCAATATTCGATGTGAGACTAATTTATTACACCTGGCATTATAACAATCTCTCCCTTTAGGTGTGATTTGATCACATTAATTTTTAACACTCTTAATCAAGAAATTTTTTACTCGACCAGTTCCACCATGTGACCCAAACCAACGAGTTTTTGTCTTATTTTTTTTTATTTTTTTTAAGAGAAACTAACATGCGACTTAATTTAGTCGCACCATCACGGTAATTTCGGTCTTAAGAGTTTGCACAGCTTCAAACTTGAAGCTCTGATACCATTTATTGGGGGAGGCAAAAGAGTGTCGAATTGAAATAATATAGTGGGTCGGACACCAAACCATCCCAAAGCTTAAGCTCATGGGATATGGGCTTTTTTCACTATATATATTGGACCCTATCTATCTAATATCCGATATGAAACTAATTTATCACACCTGACATTATAACAATCTCCCCCTTCAGGTGTAATTTGACTACATCAATTTTAACACTCTTAATCAAAAGCTCTTTTACTTGACCAATTCCACCGTGTGACCCATACTAACGGGTTTTTGTCTCATTCTTTTGATTTTTTAAGAGAAACTAATATGCAACTCAATTCAGTCGACTATCATGGTAATTTCAGTTTTAAGAGTTTGTACAGTTTCGAACCTGAACTTTTGATACCACTTATTGAGGGAGCCGAAAGAGTGTCGAATCGGAATAATATAGTGAATTGAAAACCAAACCATCCCAAAAGCTTAAGCTCATGGGATATGAGCCTTTTTCACTTTATATATTGGACTCTATCTATCCAATATCTGATGTGGGACTAATTCATCACACCTGCCAATCCTTTTAGCCATAAAGCTTCTTTAATGGCTTCTGTAGCTGCCATATACTCAGATTCTATTGTAGATAATATCACAGTTGACTGTAAGGTACACATCCAAGTAATCGGTCCTCCACAAAGAGTGAAAAGATAACCAGTAAGGAATCATTGTCGATCAAGCTCTCCAGTATAGTCTGAATCGACGTAGCCAATAATTTTGGCCTCCTGAACTTCTGGTAATTTCACCAGATCCCAAGTATGATTCTTTTGAAGGAAATCCATCTTTTTATTCATACCAGCTTTCCACTGAGAAGAATTCTTATCTTACACTGCTTCTTTATAGGGGGAAGGATCACCATTATCAGTAACTAAAGCAAAAAATTACCATATCTTCAAAACCATACCTTTCAACTGGATTTATGTTTCTTTGAGATCTTCGAAGTGGAGTCTTCTCAAAAATTTTATTCTTAGAATTTTCTTGAGAGTTGGGCATACCCCGAGTATCTTCTTCTGAAGGAACTACATGCTCCACCTCCACTTGCATTATATCACTGGAACCTTTCTTGAGAGATTTTAATATAACACTTTCATCAAATACTATGTCTCTCTCAATAATTACATTTGAAATAGTAGGATCTCATAAATGATAGCCCTTAACACCTTTGGCATAACCCAGGAAAATACACTTTTTGGAATGTGCATCTAACTTATCTTTGACAATATGCACATAAGTAGTGTTATAATGTCAGGTGTGATGAATTAGTCCCACATCAGATATTGGATAGATAGAGTCCAATAGATATAGTGAAAAAGACCCATATCCCATGAGCTTGAGCTTTTGGGATGGTTTGGTGTCTACCTCACCATATGGATCTGGTTTAACACTCTTACGGCTCCCCAACAAGTGGTATCAGAGCTTTAGGTTCGAACCTGTGCAAACTCTTAATACCAAAATTACCATGATGATGCGACTGAATTGAGTCACATGTTAGTCTCATGGCAAAGACCGGCGAGAGGACGCGGGTGCGAGGCCGGCAAGGGCGTGAGTGCAGGCCCAAAGGCTCGGGCGCTCGCGCGAGGCTAGCTTGAGGCCGGAGAGAGGGTGCATGCACTGGCGCCAGGATGGCGAGCCCATAAGTGTGGGCGCAAAAAGCCGACGCAAGGGCACGAGCACTAGAGGCCGGTGCGAGGACATGGGTCACACGGTGGAAGTGGTCGAATAAAAGAGTTCTTGATTAAGAGTGTTAAATTGATGTAGTCAAATCACACCTGAAGGGGGAGATTGTTATAATGTCAGGTGTGATGAATTAGTCCCACATCGGATATTGGATAGATAGAGTCCAATAGATATACTGAAAAAGACCCATATCCCATGAGCTTGAGCTTTTGGGATGGTTTGGTGTCCGGCTCACTATATGGATCTGGTTTAACACTCTTGTGACTCCCCAACAAAGCAGGGCAACCAAAAATATTTAAAGAAGAATAATTTACAGATTGACCAGTCCATACCTCTTCTGAAGTCTTGAAATTAATAGCTGTTTGAGCAGAGCGATTCACAATGAAACATGATGTATTGACTACTTCTGCCTAAAAATCTTTATCAAGATTAGCTGTACTGAGCATACTACGTGCTTTCTCCAATAAGATTCTGTTCATCCTTTCAGCCACACCATTTTGTTGAGGTTTTCCTAGGATGGTAAAGTGGTGTTTGATGCCTTCATCTTCACAGAATTTGAGAAACTCTGTTGATTTGTACTCTCCGTCATTATCACTTTTGAGGTATTTGATTTTTCTGCCAGTCCTTTTTTCAACTGAAGTTTTTCACCTTTTGAAAATAAAAAACACTTCGGCTTTGTGATGCAAAAAATAAATCTACGCTTTTCTGGAAAAATCATCAATAAAACTAACAAAATAACGAGCACCAAATTTTGATAGAATAGGAGAGCACCACACATCAAAATGAATATAATCAATTAAGCCTTTAGTACAATGAGTACTGGTGTTAAACTTTACCTTGGACTGTTTATCATAGAGACAATACTCGCAGAAATCCAATTTGCATGAGTTGAGGCATTTTACTATTTTTTTTATTGAACTCACTTAAACCTTGCTCACTGATATGACCAAGACGCATATGTCATAAGTGGGTCATATCAGAAGAAGAAGCCTGAGAAATTATTGCTCCACATTCAACGATTTTTCCTACTAACTCATACAAATTTTCATACTTTAGGCTTTTCATCACTATCAATGAGCCCTTAGTAATCTTAAGAACTCCACCTTCAGCATAATACTTATAAACAACAGAATCCAAAGCACCCAAAGAGATCAAATTCTTTTTCAAATCAGGAATATATCTAACATCAGTAAGAGTTCTAATAATATTATCAAACATCTTAATTTTGATTGTTCTAATTTCAATAGTTTTGCATAGATTATTATTACCCATCAAAACTAAACCATCATCATAGGACTTATAGTCTTCAAACTAATCCTTATTAGGACACATGTGGTAAGAACAATCAAAATCAAGAATCTAAGTATTATGATAACGATCAAAATTAGAACTAATAGAGAGAACATTACCAAAATCATCATCAGAACTCCTTTTAACAACTGACACTTGTTCTTTGACTTGCTCTTTAGATTGAGATTCTCTTTCTTTCTTTACCTTGAGCTTCCAATACTCTTTAATTACATGTCCTATCTTCTTACAATACCTGCAGTTTATTTCTTTGGATTTGGATTTAGAACGACATGTTTTTTATCTTTCTTTGGTATGACCTCAGACAATTAATACTTTTGAGTATGACACATCCCCTCCAATTTTTTTCAAATATTCATTAGATAGAAGGACAGCAGAAATATCGTCAAATTTCAAATCCTTCTCATACACGAGAGTAGTCTTTAGATTCTCAAAAGAGGGAGGTAAAGACAATAATAAAATAATTGTCTTGTCTTCATCTTCAATTTTAACATCAATGCTTAACAATTGAGATACTAGTTTATTGAAAGCATTAAGATAATTAACTATATTTGTACCTTCTCTCATTCGAAAATTGAAAAGATTCTGCTTTAAGTAAACTCGATTTGAGATAGACTTACTCATATATTGTTTCTCCAACTTTTTTCATAACTCTGAAGGTGATGTTTCATCAAAAAATGGATAGAATACCTTATCAGTGAGACTGAGGATGATTGTGCTATGTGCACTAACCTTCTGATTTTCCCAGACACTTTCGGTGACATCTTCAAGCTTGACGTCCTCCAATATGTTTCTCAACCCTTGTTGAGTAAGAATTGCACGAACTCTTGCTTGCCAAATAGGAAATCCTTACTTTCCATTGAATTTCTCTATATTGAACTTCGTAGTAGACATGTTGAACTAAGCTCTGATACCGTTTGTTGGGGGAGCCGAAAGAATGTTGAACCAGAATAATATAGTGGGTCAGACACCAAACCATCCCAAAAGCTTAAGCTCATGGGATATGGGTCTTTTTCACTATATATATTGGACCCTATTTATCCAATATTCGATATGGAACTAATTTATTACACCTAACATTATAACAAAAAATAGTAATGTCATCATCTAATTCTAGAGTGATTAATGGATAAGGAAAAACTTTACTTGCACTAAATCTATATCATGGAAGAGTCAAATGGTTGCTTGAGCTTCAAAAATACAAAATAAAAAAATATTTAGCTTATGATGGAACATCTAGCCAAATCAATACTAACTAGTAAAGAACAATAATAGAAAAATATAAAGGTAGTGCTTAAAGGTAAGAATGGTCAATAATGAAATATTTTAAATTTAGAATTCTTGCACCACCCTAATCCATCAACGCCCTAAGTTAACTTCAGAAATGTAAGCCTAAAAATATGACGATCGATTTGCAAGTAGCTAGAACCTTACTAGTGAAGTTACTTTAAAGACAAAAGTGCCAAGATTAAAAGATAACCTCTCAAGGATCTCCTTCTAGAGGCAAATGATCTGCCCCACCCCCCCAGATAAACAATAGGAAACAAAATCCTAAATAGACAAATCTCATATGATAAGCCAAACTAAAAGAGGCAACTCAAAGAATAAGAACAATTGGCATCTATGAGCCCGTAAACCTTGGATCATTAAAAAAGAATGAGATTGCTATGTTAAAAAAAGGAAAAAAATATAAAAAATAAAATTGGATCACATGCTAAAATTAGGAGGGCTTACCCAGACTCATTTTGGTGTATTATTAGCCAACAAAGACCACCCAAAGAGTAAATATCAGATGACATCTGTAGATGTGTAGATCTTGAAAATTGAGATTGGGAGGTATCTGAGATCAAAGCTAAAGTTAAAAAAGCAACTAACCAATGGGAACATTGTGAAAATAGTCACTAGAAAAATAGGTTTATGAGAAAATATTATACTAAGAAAAAGGTATATGGAAAGGTTAATCGGTGACCTACTACATCTTGAGATAAAATCATCTTTAAATTTTAATAGACTGAATCAAGTAGGAGGCTTTAATTGAAAATAAAAATGTATATTACCAGTCTAATAAAAAAAATTCTAAAAAAAGAATTTTCTTTCAAATAAGTACAAAGACATGTTTTGCATCATTTGCTTCTTCTAACATCATAATCGAAAAGAAAAAGAGAGAACATCACTCTATAACATTACTTCTCTCAAAACTAATGTGTCAATTTGGCATTCTAGAAGACAAACTATTAGCTTCAATTACTATAATTCAGCTAGCATCGATCTAAGCATTTATTTGTTGCAGTCAATTACTATGAAGTATCTTGCTCCAATGTGCTAATGAAGAATTCTTGAGGACTGGGGTAAGTATCCATATAGTGCCTTATGATACCACAAAACCTCTGTCCAATATTGAGATTGACTAAACACCTTCAACGCCTTTTGGCACACAAGCTATATGTATCAAGTTGGTTACAACTCTCCAGACATCACAGAAGATTAAAGTTTTTAGCAAAACTTCATCAAAATCTAAAGAAAGGGAGCATGACATAGCTGAAATGCTATCAAAACCAAAAGAGGAACCTTCACCAAGTCTTATTCAACATGACTAACCACTTGGTGAAGACAAGATTCTCAAACCAAAAGAAACTCTACTAGAACTTGAAGATGGGGAGGGGGGCCACAATCAATAAATTGATAGAAATTAACCTTTAGAGGTAATAGCAATAACAAAGAACGTCTATGTTTTGTGTATGACACAACGTTTGACTTCCTTAAAAGAATACTCGATCAAACATGCACTATATTTCTTGAGGTAAAACATGGACAGAAAATCTCGTCCATTTTGTGTAACAGTTGAGTCTATAACCTCATGGTAATTCAAATCCACTCCATGTGGTAATTCAATTCCACTCTCCGTGACAAATTTAAATCTACTCCTCACGGCAAACCAAGTCCACTCCATATGACAACCCAAGTCCACTCCATATGACAACTCAAAGTCACTCTATATGATAATTTAAGTTCGCTCCTAGTGACAGATCAAGTTCACTCCGTATGATAAATCAAGTCCGCTCTGTATGCAAACTCAAATTCAATTGCACATAAAAAGCCAAATCTATTATCATGTGATAAATATAATCAATTCTCAAAATATTGACACAAAGGCTAGATATTTGAAAATTATTTACACCCTTTCCTTTGTCAAAACTCAAGAAAAGGTTGCGAAGGAGGCAATGTGTTGGAGATGATTTTTGCCAAAATTAGATTTGATTGAAATATGATCAAAATTTAAATTTAAATATCACTGAATAATAACTCAAATATTGGTCTTAATTGAATTTGGGTCATGATCAAATTCATTCAAAAATTGAATTCAGGCTCAAGTTAAATTTAACCTAAGTGGGCTGAATGAAACAGATATTTGAACTAAAATTGAACCCAGAATTCATCAAATATTTAGATCAAAATAAAAATATATAAAATATTTATAAATAGATTTCTATACCAAATAAATTTTACAAATAGGCCCTGACTAAAATTTTTTTACAAAAAAAAGTCCAAATTTTATAAATTTATATTTTTGTCCAAATTTTTTGAAAACAAATTACAAATATTTCCTTAAAAATTTAATATCTAAATATGATATAATTTTGAATTACTTCATAAGTAAATAAATTCTAATCAATAAAATTATAATTTCATTTAAAAATATAAATATTTAATCTGATTGCAAATCATAATTTAATAAAATTTTAAAATCAAACCAACATTTGATTTCAAATTCTCTCCAAACCCCGTAAGAGAACCTACAAAATCACACAAAAGGTGAGGAGACAACCAAAAGATGGAGATCGGCTAAAGCAAAAAAGAGAAAAAAAACAGAGTAGCCTTACCTCACGCCTTTGCATTACCACCCACCACCTCGCTCCACCATCGGCTGCCACCCGTCCTTTGCCGGAGGCCAGCTCGCCTGTCACTGCACTCCCTCCACTTCCACAGCCATTGCCGGTGAGCTAGGCCGCCACCATCTTGGCTTGTGCTGCACGAACTTTGGCCGGCCATGCTGCCCTAGCCGCCTGCCTGCCTGCCTGCCTGCCTGCCTGGACTCTGTCTTCCACCAGCCCAAGTCGCTCGCCTCCTGCCGGCGAGGTCCACTGCATCAGCACACACGTGCTCAAGTTCCGCCATCTACCAACCAGAGGATCGACCTCTCTAACCGACACCTCACCTCGCTGGGGGCTCCTTGCCATGCTAGTCATGCCAATCACGACATCCTGCTGCTCCCCTACCTCGTGTGGAGGTCTTCACGCCTGAGCCACCGGCAAACCGGCTTGGTTCGTGCTTTCTAGATCTCTGCCCAGTGGCCCAACCGCACCAATTCGCCCACACCTGCACTAACTGGAACTCACTTACGTCTGCCTACTGCCATCCAGCTCCTCCAAACATCTATCATACTTCGACCTCGCCAAAGCTCGGCTTTCCCCCGTGCACGCTCGCTCTGACTACTCGCCAATTGCTGTTTCACCACCATTGCCACCTCCTGCTACTAGTTGAAGTCGGATCTAGCCGGGATGAAGCTCCAGGTCAGCATGGCTCGGTTGAGAGAAGGGGGAGAAGGCACAGGAAGGGGATGGGTAAAGAAAAGGAAAATAAAGAGGAAAAAAAAAAAAACTCCTTTTGATTCGGCTCCACCGACTCAGGATTAGTGTGTGACTCAATCAAAAGTTATTTTAATTAAAAATTAGTTCATGAACTCATCTAATATTTATTTGAATTAAGACTAATTTACAAACTCGTCTAATATCTATCTAAATTAAAACTAATTCGTAAGTTTATCAAATATCTATTTAAACTAAGGTCTATTCGCAGATTCGTCAAATGTCTATCTGAATTAAGATCAGCTTGCGAGATTATTCAAAATTATTATGATAATCTGGGGATTCTCAAATCAAATCGATTAATATAAATTGATTAAATTAATATGACTTAATCACATTGAACTCAAACGAATTTAGCTAGGATAAATAAACAAAGCTAAATTAACTTAAACAGACTATCAAATGGACCTCAATCAATCAAGTTAATGGATTAGAACTCAAATCAAACTAGATCCAAATATAAATTGAGTAGATCCAAGTCAAATAAGTTCAAATCTAATCCCAATCGGATTCAAATTGAGTCAACCCGGATCAAAACCCAAGTTCATGCCAAATATTAATTGGGTTAAATTAAGTTTGAATTAAACCCTGATTAGGTTAAGTCAAGGCAAACCAACTTTAATCAGGTTAAAAACAAGTTCAAACGAGCTTTAATTGAGTCAAATTGAATTCAAATCCAAAACTCTAATTGGGTCAAGTTGGATTCGAACCGAACCCTAGTTGGGTCAAATGAACCCCAAATTTAAGCTTGAACTAAAGTCAAGTCGAACACCATTGAACTGAATCAAATCAAATTCAATCCAATTCAAGTTTTAAACATTAAATTGAACTAAATTAGACTCAAATCGAAGTTGAGTTTTAAACATTGAAATGAATCAAATCAAACTTGATTCAAATCAAGTTTTGAATATCAAATTGAATCAAATTAGACTTAAATCGAAGTCAAGTTCTGAACATTGAAATGAATCAGGTTAGATTCGAACCAAAATCATGAGTCAATCTCAAATCAATTGGGTTAGTTGACAATAAGCTCAGAGCCATCAATAATACCCTAAATTCTAATCAACAACAAGCTAAGAAAGATTATCGATTATCAAATTAAAATTAATTAGTACAAGCCAAGGCCGTTAATCATTTCTTAAAAATAGATCAAATTAAGGTAGATTTGAACTTGTTTAGTTACTCAGCCAAGATGCCTTCTTTTAATAAAACCAAAGGAGTTATCACCTTCACTTCATTGGCTATGACAATGTTTCAAAATCAATTAAGTTATCACCCACACTTCATTAGCTATGAAAATACTTCAAAATCAAAAAAATATCATCTACACTCATTGACTATGAAAATACTTCAAACAAATGAAGTTATCACATATTCTTTATTATCTATAAAAATACTCAAAAAATCAAAGAAGTTATTGTCTATGCTTCATTAGCTATAAAAATACTATGAATAAATATAGTTATCATCTATGTTTCATTATTTATGAAGATACTTCAAAATTAAAGAAGTTATCATCCATGCCCCATTAGTTGTGAAAATACTTCAAAATCAACAAAGTTATCGCCTATGTCTCATTGGATATAAAAACACTTAAAAATCAAAAAAATTATTGTCTACACCTTATTCGTTATGAAAATACTTCAAAATCAATGAAGTTATTGTCTATGCCTCACTTCAAAATTAATAAAGTTATCTCCAACGTCTTATTGGCTAATGAAAATACTTTAAATTCATAGAGTTATTGTCAACGCTTTATTGACTAATGAAAAAATTTCAATCTAATAAACTTATCTCCAATGTCTTATTGGCTGATAAAAATACTTCGAACTCACTAGAGTTATTGCCAACACTTTCTTAACTAATAGAAATACTCCAACCCAATGAAGTTACCTCCAATACATTATCAGTTAACGAAAACGCTTCAAATCCATATAAGTTATTGCCAACATCTTCTTAGCTAACAAAAATACTTCAACCCAATAAAGTTACCTCTAATGCCTTATTAATGAATAAAAATACTTCAAACCTATAGGAGTTATCACCAATGCCTTCTTGGTTACTAGAATACTCTAACTCAAAGAAATTATCATTAACACTTAGGCTAACAGAAACATCTTGACCAAATGGAGTTATCACTAGTGTTCAAAGTTATTGAAAATACTTTAAACTTCTCTCATCTTTTGTCATGTCCCATCGGATGACACCATCAATATCTGCTGTGAATCGAATCAAACCCATCCAAGTCAAATGCTACACGGTCTAGTACACAGAAGTGGGATGGCCACACATATCAGAGCTTCTTTCTTACTCTTTTATTTTCTTTATTTTTCATATTTTATATGATTTCATACTAAAGTTCATTGTGAAGTAAAAGTATGTTCTTACTTAAGCTATGTAATAATCTCTTTTATATCAATTAAATAATTCTTTCTTCTTTTCTTTTTATTTCTCTATTTTATTTGTTAAATTTCTTACTTTAGGAAGTTCTCAATAATTGTCAAGTAACTTAACAATAGGGACTTGTGCCTATTGGAGGTCAATATTTCTACAACACCTAATTACACACTTAAATTAAACACACTTTAATTTGTACATCAAAGTTTCTCCCCAGGGTGTCCGTGATACTCGAGCCATCGATTTCAATCCCACAATATATAATATGTTTACTTATAATATACGAAATATACCCAAGAGGCCTGGGAAGTGAAAGGAGTCTGTCTTGAACTAGCTTGGCTACCGCTAGCATCAACTTGTTGCTAGGATCCTATATCTAGAATATCCTTAATTTAGCATAGAAAGCATGCATTAGCATTACAAAGAAATATTCCATATATGCTACAAATGCAAAGCAGTATAACTATGGATTTAGTTCATACCTCATGCTATAGAGTAGACCAAGATATGGTATGAGGAATATGTTCGAATGTCTCCTTCCTGAAGCACTCCATCATTGAAGCAACCTCCACTTGGATCATTTATCTGCATCTAACTCTGGGTATACAATAGAGGCTCACTATGATAGGCTGGAGGAGGAGCCATAGATAGTACTGAGAGTTAGCCTCATATCAAATGTCTAAAGTTGGACATATTTTTCAAGCCCAAATACCTAATTATGGATTATGTTTTGGGTAGCCATATCAGAGATAGAGCTCTTTAACAAAGACTGCCTTAGTTAGGAGATCTTCTCCTATAATACAAGCAATAAAAAATTTAACATTCTTTCATTAGAATAAATATTATTAAGAATTAAGCTAAACACATTATTATGGCAGAGAGTGTTGCATCGACTAGTTTCCCATCCTTCTTGGTATGGGATGCTAGGAAGACCTCTAGATTGGAAGGCTTAGCTCCAGTGGATGCCACAAGTTGCAACTAATACCATTCACATTAAATAGAATATATTGGAAAAGTTATATGCCAAAACTACACATATTTAATTTGATTAAGGTGAAGAATATACCTCAGCCCTCAGGGTGTCATATCTATTGCTTCAGAGAGAGTGACCCATCTTTGATTTTGATGCCTCCTATTGACACAACTCAATTCTTGAAAGAAAAATATGAAATTATTAGGGCATGTCATGTAAGTGATAACCATATTCAGATTCACACAACTAAAGAGTTAGAAGGATACTCGAACTTCTTTCATCTACCTATATTTGACTAGAACAGGCCAATGGTCTTCCTCAATCCTTAGATTTAGGCAGAAGGCAAGTCTTTCTAGATCATTCTTAAATGGCGTGAAGTTATCTTTCCTCATGTCCTCCTTCTAGTCATGCCAACGTTTACCAAGAGTCCACATGATATCTTTTGTTATATTATTCTCCAAATTCATATTGGACTAAACATAAAGATATAAGAAAAATGAGAAAATATATAGAATATAATAAATATAAATATGTGAGAAAATATAATATAAGTAGATATTAGCTTTATGTCCATCTAGATCTATTCCTTATTTTCTTAGAGTATAGCCCGTCAGTCGATATAAGTCATCAATAACTTGTTATAATCTTTTACATAAATTTTCAATTAGGCCAAGAGTTATGCAAATTATCACCAATGACTTGATTGTGGCTATTGACATTGAGAAACAAATCTATCGGTACCCCAAACCCCTATAGATGTGTTGGGACAATGATGGGTCCTTTTGGCAAAAGTTGCAGAAAAACTTATAACAACAAAAAGAAAAGTTTAAATTACAGTGTTAGAATTATTAAATGTGAGGTATCCTCAAACCCCTCCATCATGTCTCCCACATATTGCACTTTTTCTTTGGGAACTATGATGACCTACAAGAAAAAAATCCATTTTCAAAAGAATATAATAGTATCATAATATAAGTATATTACAAATAAAAGATAAATTTCAAAAAGATACTTATAAATATAGAGGGAGTAACTCATAGTTAGCTAAAAAGTGGATGGAGTAGTACACTAGTCAAATCACTTGAAAAATAATAAAATTAGAAACAACATCAGTCACATAATCAATACTCCTAACATTGGAGCAAACAACATAATAACAAATAATAATAAATAACATGAGATTGGAATAACAAATTTTTTGATATTGGCACTTGAGTTTCCAAACTAGTATAATAATAATATTTGCTTATTATTTTCTTTACACATGAAATCATCATTGTCATCCTCACTATCATGTTCATTGCCTTACAAAAGGATTTCTTCTTTAGTATCGGATTGAACCTGATTAGCGCCCATTGATTAGTCCCACTAATACCATCAAATATATTGCCCTTTGAATTTTGATGATGATCAAATAAGTATTTAACAAGTTTCATAATTTTTTGATAAGCTTCAAGATTTGCAATGATCATCCAAGATCGTGAATGATTGAATTTCAAAATTAAAGCTTGAAGATGATGAAAGTACTGACTAAAAAAATAAAAAAAATGATAATTTGAAGTTGAAGCTTAAAAACCAAGATGGAAACTCAAAGTATTCAATATGGAAGATCAACTCAAGACTCATAGGTTTACATTCAATATGGAAGATCAACTCAAGACTCATAGGTTTAAAACTTTTAGTTGTCTTGGTCAAGTCTAGGATTTGTCTTGAGATTAATAGTTTAGAGCCTTTTGATTAGCAGTCAAACTTATCTTGAAATGCCTTCACTAGCTCATCATTTATCTAAGGACAATTCGAGATGTCAAATATGAAAACTAAAGTTATAGTAAATAATTGTTTTTCTATCTGTCAACTTTGGACATTTGAAATAGATTGTACGAATCCTCAAATATAGCAAAAATGATTCTAAAATTACTAATAGCTTCGGATGCCCGAATCTCGAGATCAGACATTTGAAGATTTGGAAGCTATGGCTTCCAAATTCTCATGTTCATATTTCAGACACTTGATGTATTGGTTGAATGCTTGAACCTATGATGTTCGGGTCCTCGAACCTGATTAGCAGACATCCAAACCTATGACATTTGTGTGAAAACTAGCTTAACTTTTGACCGTTGGAGTTGTTTGGATGACTAAACTTTTAATATTTGGACCACCAAACTGAGAAAAGATAGCTAGGAGTAATTTTCAAATGGCTAGTTCTTGCTCCAATAATTATATAAAGGCTTAAGATTTCTTTGCTTAGTGGGAGAATGAACTTTCAATATCCTAAGAGCAAGAAACCCTCTCCCAAAGCCTTTTAGTCACAAGAATACTATAAACTATAAAATTTCAGATCAAATCCTCAATGCCCTAGTTCTTAATTTGAGAGACATTTGTTGTGAACTTAAATTATATTATTTTCTTTCTTCTCCACTTGTAAAAACTCTTAGGAATTAGGAGTGTGAGTGTACAAAATTTTCGGTGTGGAGTATATCTTCTTGGTAGAAGTAAGATTGTTTGTACAGGTGTGGCTTCATCCTAAGAAAGAGATGAGCTTGGCTTCACCTAAAGGAAGTAACATTTCGGTATAGAGTTTTATGTAAAGGTTTGGTTTCGCCTCAATAAGCGACATTACTAGTGGAGTGATTAAAGTCCTCAAGGATTGAGGCAAAGATCATGGAACTGGAGCGGTTGACCTCTGAACCACATAAATTATGCTATATTTATTCTGTATCTTACTTTATACTATTGCATTTGTGTTTGATTGGTATTTGTATGATATTATGAGTATCTCTCTTGGTGAATGATATTAGGCTTCGGAATTCTTCAAAATTGTATATTCTTTTTTTCAAAACCTCTCTCCTCCCTCCTCAAAGATTGCCAATTCAGACTAATAATTAATATCAAAGCCTCATTCCCAGGCTTTTGATTTAATAAACACAAGTTTTTGATCCTTTCTTCAATTGGCAACTTTTGATAATATAGTGAACTTTTTCTTAAAAAAGAGGGGAGTTACTTGATTGATTATTTTTTAGTATCACATATAGGGGGAGCATGTTTATAATTTTTAAGTATTTTTTTTAAATCCATCTATGCATAGTTCAAGAGGGAGCCTTTATTACCTCAAATGTTGATTTCATTATATTTTAATAAATCATTATTTTGAGTCTAATTGATAGGAAATATCTTGCTCATTTTTCAATTTGTTAGATCTCTTGAAGCATGATATTAGTAGAAATATTTTCAAATCCTTGCTATTATTTCTCTCTATCCCATATTCATTATAATTCACTTATCTAAAGAGAGTTATATTTTTTATGATGTCAAAGGGGAAGAGCAATATGTATATCTATAAAACTTATTAAATCTTTGCTGAATCCATTGTTAATTGAAAATTATAGCAAAAAGCATGTCTAATTATTTTTACTTGTATCTATTATATAGCGTGCTTACTTGCTTGTCTTATGCATAGTTTGTCATCATCAAAAAGGAAGAAATTATTGTCATTTGGATTTTGATGATCAAACTAGTATTTAACAAGTTTCGTAATTTTTTGATAAGTTTCAGGATTTGCAATGATCAACTAAGCTCATGAATAATCGAGTCTTAGATTAAAGTTTGAAGATGATGAAAGTAATGACTTAAAGATAAAATGGAAGATAATTTGAAGTTGAAGCTTAAAGATTAAGATGGAAGATCAAAGTGCTCAATATGAAATATCAACTCAAGGGTCATAAGTTTAGAGCTTTTTTTATTAGCACTCAATCTTATCTTGGAATGCGTTCACTGGCTCATTATTTATCTAAAGCTAGTTTGAGAAAATATCAAACATAAAAACTAAAGTTATAGTAAACTAGGTTTTTTTTTTTTTTTTTTGTCTATCAACTTCAGACTTCCAAAATGGACTATTTGGATGCCTGAACATAGTGGAATTATTGACAACTTTGGATGTTTGAATCTCAAAATCAAACGATAAAGATTTGAAAACTGTAACTTCTGAAATTTCATGTTCATAGTTTGGATGTCCGGTGTATTGGTCAGACACCTGAACCTGTAATGTTCAGGTGCCCAAACTTGATTAGCGAGCATCCAAACCTATGATATCAGTGTAATAGCTAGCTTAACTTTCAATCATTGGAGTTCTTTGGATGATCGAACCTTAAGATTTGGATGATTGAACTTAGTAAAGACAATCAGAGTTGATTTTCAAATGGCTAGTTCTTGCTCTAAAAATTATATAAAGGCTTGGGACTTATTTTTTTAGTGGAGAAATGAACTTTCAATATCCTTAGAGAAAAAAACCCCTCCCAAAGCCTTTTAGCCTAAAAGTGCTCTAGACTATTAAATTTCATATCAAATTCTCAATTCCCTTGTTCTTAACTTAAGAGACATTTGTTGTGAGCTTAAATTATATTATTTTCTTTCTTTTTCACTTGTAAACACTCCTAGATATTAGGAGTGTGAGTATACAAAATCTCTGGTGTGGAGTAAATCTTCTTAGTGGGAGCAAGGTCATTTGTACTGGAGTGACTTCATCCTAAGGAAGCAATGGGCTTGGCTTCACTTGAAGGAAATGACACTCCAGTTTAAAGTTTGATGTAAAGACTTGATTTCGTCTCAATAAGCGGTATTACTAGTCGAGTGATTGAAGTCCTCAAAGATTGAGGCAAGGACCATGGAGTAGGAGTGGTTAGTCTCCGAAACATATAAATCGTGGTACATTCATTCCTTATCTTGCTTTATACTATTGCATTTGTATTTAATTTGTATTTGTATGATTTTGTAAGTATCTCTCTTGGTGAATGATATTGGGAATTAGATTTCTTCAAAAATTGTATTATTTTCAAAACCTCTCTCCTGCCACCTCAAAGATTACCAATTTGAGCCAACAAAATGTTGTAGTGACTGAAAGCTAACACCAAGATCAATTTGTATAGAAGATGTTGCATCAGTTCGATTTCAATCAAGAAGTTGGGTTCTTCTACTTCTCTTCCATCGATTAAATCCTGCACAAAGACTAAAAGATTGTCCACCCAGTGTTGGTCGAGGAAGGATGCTCCAACCCTTAAATCAGTGTCTTCCTCTTTTTTGAAGCTTTAGGCAAAATAGAGAATGGATGAGAGAATTAGTTGTTATTCAAATTGAAAATTGTGAGATCCTTTACCTCTACACTTCAATGCTCTTTTTATATGATTTTGGGGTGACTTGACTTGGGCTCTGAGGGTAACCCTATCATGTTTAGCAGAGAGTTAGTTGAGGGCATTTTCAAAAATTTGATAGACTTTATATTGTGATGGGAGGTAGAGCAAGAAATGGTTGCAATCGTAGAAACTTATCCTCTAAATCGATCGCTACAAAGGCTAGTGCTCACATGGGTTGAGAGTACATACAAAATTTAAAAATAGCATGGCTCTAGTATTATGAACCTAGATTTGCCAAGGTAACAAGATTTGGAGCTTGGTTGCTCCGGACTTTATCCATCCAAGGTGTTGTATTGAGGAGCTCAGTCCTTTTGGGCCTCGTTTGACAGAGGTGTAGAAAAAAGTGCTCAAGATGATAAGTTTTGATTTTGGCTAAGCTATTTTTCAATTGAGAATGGATTTTTGGTTTGGTTTGATTGTGCTTCTTAACACATAAGAAGGGTTGAAAAAAATTTGTTATATTTATTTATATACAATTTAATCAATATCTTATAATAAGAGGAATTGTTGGCCCATAATATAATTTTATATAATTTTAAATTATATATAACCACATTTTTTTATAAATTCTAAACTATTTTCTTTGATAACATATTTGGAACTATTCCAAATATTAAAAATATTATAATTTATTCATCATTCTCCACTAGATTGTGATATTATTCTTACAATATGTTCAAATAGATAAATATCATATATAAAAAGATGATATTTTTTTATTAAACCTTCAATTTGTGTTGATATTATCATGTGACGATACGGTTCATAATCTAATTTTTACTATTATTATGGTCATGTGCTAATCCTGATTTAATGAATATTTACAAGAGTAAACTCAATACTTTCTATTGGAATGGCACCACTTCTATATTCACATAGGTGGAGTCAATATAGCTCCATTAAGAGCTTATGTTCATCCTTCTCTAATTAACATACTTGTGATTGAGTCATATTCAATAATAATCTAGACACTTATCAGTAACTTATTATTACCCATTAAATTTTGAAGTTTGAATTTGCTAACTTAAAGTTGGGGTACATTAATGGTCTCATTTTAGAATTTTCAAGTTCATCAAATATATTTTCTATTAACATACTCTTGGTGAGAGAGCAACCAAAATTTCTATTGAACTCACACAAATAATAGTAATTATCCTAATTCATATCAACTCTTTAATGCTCTCATATTGCAGAATTATATATCTAGATTTACTATTATGAATATTACTAAATGTTGCAAATATAGTTGCTTTAAAATCACAATGTAACAAAATGGTTGGCATTGGTTGTGGCTACAACATAATATCTAACAACATGTTTATCAATCATTCTGCTTCTTTTCTAGCAATTGCTAATGTGATAAACTCATATTCCATGGTTGTGAGCAATACAAGTATACTTTTTGGACACCCAAGACATGACACCATCTCCACCCAGAAGTTGAATATTATCACTAACACTCATTATTCAACTTTCATTAGAACAATCCTCTAATACAACAGGATAACCAAAATACAATAGTTTAAGTTTAATGATTCTTTTAAGATCACCAAGAACTCTAGTGATAGTCTTCCAGTGATTGGTACTAGGTTTACCATTATACCTTGAAAGTTTGCAAATAGAAAATGTTATTGAAAATTTGCTCAAGAGTAGATATAATATTTTCTATTTGCAAACCTTCAAGATATAATGATAAACCTAGTACCAATTACTCTCGAGCAATGGGTAGCATACATTATGCTACCAATAGCACTTTTATATTCTAGTTGAGTCACTACTATTTTAAAACATTTTGGCAATTCTATACTAGAACTATAAGGGGTATTTACTTCCTTAACTCTAAGATGATTGAATTTCTGAAGGAATTTATCAATATGATGAGATTGATTCAGCAAAAAGCCTCATTTACCGTTTTGACTAATACCCAAGATAATTTCTACCTCATTAAGATATTTTATTTTAAATACAGAATCTTTCAGATATACCCAACTTGTTAGTTCCAAAAATTAATATATTGTCCATATAAAGACATATGATTATACCATAACCTTTTATAAATTTGGAGTATATTCATCTATCTGCACTATTAAGCACAAAACCATTTCATAATGTTGCATAATCAAACTTTTTATGTCACTGTTTATGTGCATGCTTTAAGCCATGTAAAGACTATTATTTTGTAATATTTCTTTTCATTTCTAGGAAGTATAAACCCTTCTAGTCTTTTCATATATACTTTGTATTTTCATATCTCTATTTGCGAATGCAATTTCAATATCTATTTGATGCACATGTAGCTTATACATTAAAGTTGATGCAAACAAAACTCAAATGGAAGTTATCGTTGTTACTGGAGCACAAGTTAAAAAACAATCGATCCTTTTGCTTGAGACCCTTGGCAACTTGCCTTAAAGGTTTGAATAAAACCACTAGTGTTGTACTTTCTTCTAAAACATTTGCAACTAATAGGCTTAAATTGTGGTTGTAAATCTACTAGAATCCAAGTGTTGTTAGACATAAAAAAAATGATTTCATCATTAGTGGCTTCCTTCAAAATGAAATAACTCTAGAAGACATTGCTTCAATAAGTGTTTCAAGATCATCTTTAACAATAAGCAAAATGTGCATTTTATTAATCTATTATCTTCTAAAAGAAAGACTAAAGATTATGAGGAGATAAAGGCATGACCAAATAACTTCTCTTTTCTATTTCTCTGACTCCTCCTAAGTTCAACATATTGGTTGCTGTCCTTTCTTATTTACCAACAAGAGTATTTGGAGTCATATTGTGAGGTTTACTTTGTTTTTGGTCTGGTTCATATACAACATAATCATTCATGAATTTATTTTCAATAAACTCAACATATATGGATTCTACAATAATATTTAACTTCAGACTAAGGAGTCTATATGCTTTTGAAATTTGTGATAACCTACAAAATTATTTTTAATCCCTCTAGGTCCTAATTTTGATCTTTGTTGATCAAGGACCCTGTAGAAAGATATGCACCCCCACATTTTAAAATAATACAAATTAGTTTTTTACCATTTCAAAGTTCATATGGTGCATTATGACTTTTCTCTAAGAAAATTTTACTATGAATATAACAAGAAGTCAGTAAAAATTCTTCCCAAATATTGAAAGATAATTTGACCTTTTTTATCATGATATTCACTATCTCAATTAATGTCCTTTTTTTTTTTTAGTCAATCCACTTTGTTGTGGTGAGTATGTAGTAACTTTCTGATGTATTATTTCATTTTCTTCACCAAAAATAGAAAACTCAACTAAGAAAAACTCTTCACATCTATCAATATAAATTATTTTAATTTATATTTTTCACAAGAGACATACTTCTTGAACTTTTCAAATGCCTCATTTTTTGTTCTTATAAGATACACACAAGTAAAAGAAACAATTATCAATAATGATTATAAAATGTCATGTAACTCATATATGTCATAATGAATAAGTTCAAGCAATTAAGTATTTCTTTTACTTCTAAAAAGTAGTTTCTTTATCATTTTTGCTTATATGTAAATTTCACACTTATCATTATGATTCCCTTGAAATAAAATATAACCATGCGTGGACCGGTAATTTAAAATTTTGAAGTTTAAATGCCTAATCTAGCATGCCAAAGAAGGGGATTAGACTCAACCATATAAGGAGAAATATAATTTATTTTATTAATACTAAGATTAAACATGCCATTATTGGATACATTTTTCCAATAATATTCTAGTCTTAGAAACTATAACCTTATTAGATTTCAAGACTATTTTAAAGCCCTTCTTGTATAATAGGCTAGTAGATATGAGATTTTTTTTCCTTGTTTCAAGAACATGAAAAATATTCATTAGAGTCAGCTTTTATCCTAAAGTGAAGTACAATTTAACAATCCCTTTTCCTAAAACTTTGACAGAAATATGATTTTTCATAAGTATTTCTTCACTTTTATTACCTCCGCATAGGTTTTGAATTGCTTATTGTCATTGTAAATATGAATAGTTGCTCTTGTGTCAAGCCACCAATAAAGAGACTTGCTTATAGTAGCCATGTTCAATTCAATTACCATGCCAATGTGCATTTCAAACACCATAGCAATTAGTTTCTTGGTTTCTAATTTCACCAAGTTTGCTTTATTGGCATTTGCAGAGTTTTCTTTTTGATGTATCTGTATTTTCAAATATAATGCCCCTTCTTTCCACAGTGGGAATATGACTTACTTTCTTGGGAGTTTTCTTGAAGTTATTTCCCTTCTTGTTGATTTTTAAATGATGGTTAGGCTAGCTTTTTAGTAAAACCTTCACTAGCTAGGTTTACTTTGAAATTCATTAACATCATATGACACTAACAAGTCTTAGTTTTAATTTGAAAGCATACATGAAATTATCCATAAGCAAAAATTTTTGGAAAATGAAATTTTTTTTCATGTTCTATTCCAAGTTGGAGGAAGTTTTGAGAAAATCACTCCATTTGTAAAGTATCAAGGATTTTAACTTCAAGATCAACAAGTTTTGATACAAGAACTTATAATTCATGTACTTTCCAAAATTAGCATGTTGTCAAACATCTTGAATTCAAAGTACTTCAGTGTTAGGAATTTATTCATATCTTTTTTCTCATTTGTGTACTTCGTTTCCAATGTCTTTTAAATTTCTTTTAGTGACTTCATGGTTGAGTAGAGATCATACAAATGATCAATGAGAGTGTTGAGAGGACAAGGTCAGGATCTAGGGCATAGTATGTCTTTAGTTTCGTAAGCAAAAACATCTTGTTCTTCCGATGAGTGAAGTCAATTCCATTAAATTGATCCAACTGGATGATGTCTTACAAGATTTATATTTAGACAGTTAAATAGTCATTCAAATCTAACTAACCACTACATAGACTCCTAATCACCACTCCAACTAGATGCCATATAAACACGATCATGCATGCACATGTGCATGTGACAAATGGCTCATGATATGATTTTATAAGATTTAAAATTACATATAACCACCCTTTCTTTTAAATATTAAACTCTTTTTTTAATAATTAATGTAGAACTATTATAAATATTAAAAATATTATAATCTATTCATCAATCATGCCAGTCATAGAATGAATCATTTGCGGTTACATACACAAAAGAACAAGATCAAGAATGCAAGAGCTGCATTTCTTGTAAGGGTTTGAGAGATTTTCTAAGCTACAAGATACAAATAAACCAGCACACAAACTGAAGTTCCTAACAATAGTTGACACATACACATTTAGAAGTTACACTAGCTGATTTAGAAGCATTGAGCTTCCAGAATCATAGAGAAGGCATATGCCAAGCAATCAACAAAAGAATCACTGTACAAATAAATCAATGCTGCACGAGCAATGGGCCGCTTCATACGACTAGCGGATTCCGACTAATCCTCCACCTGAGGCTAGCTTTTATGAATTACATGATATCAGGAGTTTGAGGGATGCTGCAGGTTACCAAAGCATTAACAAAATTAAACAGATCAGCAAGCATCAGCTCCTCTCAACACACCAGATAAGCTTGCAGTGAAAAACGCACTACTGATCTTCACACTTGAGAAGTGACATCCTTACAGATAAGGATTGGTCTTGCCTGTTGTTTAGGACATCAATATAGGAGTGAAGACGGTACTGATCTGCTTTCACTAGGGAAAATGGTGGGTTAAGTGCTAACAATGGTGCTTCCGCCAAAATAAAATATAGCAATTGCACAGCCTTGGAATAATTAGTTGCTGCTCTTTCCATATCATCCATCATCTCAAAAACCTGCATAGTTTTGCATGCAAAGTGTGTCCATAAGTGGTTATGTTTCTAGTAGGGCAATCTTCAAACAGAGTTACAAGTAGCATCCCTTCAGGTTGGAAAAAAAGGAGAATAACCAGATCAAAAATTTGAGTGGCAACAAGAATTAGTTTTGGAAATTGTTCTCACAGGAGATGCTCCAAACAACCAAACATAAACAAAATAAGCAGTCACCTACCGCACCATGCCTGCCCACTGTGAGGGCATATTGGAATATTATCTCAATTGCATCTGGCATTTCTGTAGTTTCTGCAAGACAAAAAATGAGAAAAAAAAAATGTGATGTCAGCATTACAATCATAAATATTTTGCTGATAGCAGAAAGAAACTATTTTGCTGTTAATCAATTTACCATCAACTTGACCAAGATCCCTTGCAAGATTCTCAGCACGCCCAACTTCAAGAAGGAATTCCCTTTCAATTTGTTGGCAAACAGCATCTGGCTCTGGAGAACAAAGGCTGCTAATGTAGTGTTGTGAATTAAGAGCATCTTCCTTGAACATTGCCCTCAATCCAACCTCTTTAGATGGACTTCCATCAATAGCTGAGGCAGCTTGGGCATCGCGAATATGAAGCGACTGCTTCCAAACAGCAAGAAGGACAAGTTGAACAGAGAAAGCTTCCAGTCGGTTGTCGTCCTTGATCTTTTCGATTAAGTTGAAGGCAGTTGTAACAAAAAGAAACAATATTATATTCACATCCTGAACATATTACTGGAGACAATGTAACACATTCACCACTGGAATGAACTGGCAATAAAAATTTAAAATAATTTGTACTAGGGCAGAGTATATTCCTACAAAGTTAGAAAGAAAACACTAGCAGAAAGCCTATAATCATGTTGGTGAGATATCAGTATTTCTTTAAGTATATATACAATGACTGCAGCAATTAACAAAGGAAAAGATATACTTCACACATGTAGTTGTTAGAAATGTAATGAAATCCATAGAAGGAAGTAGACAGTTGAAGATGCTAACAAAACAGAGGGAGACAGGAAGTCCTTGTTCTATAACTCTATCTCAGGTTTTACCTTTTCATTCACCAAATCAGCAATGACAGTTGCACATTGCTGCAGTGATCTAATCCTTGTCATGAAGTGAGCTGATGGATGCTCCAAAGCATCACACACATCCATTGATCCCTGTGATGTCCCAGATTTAGGGGAACCATGACTTCCAGAACTAACAATTGGATGGCTGTGGCACACTGTGGCACCAACTATTGGCACTGGTGCACTTGGTCTATTTATCTTTGGTGGCACAGCTGACAAAGTTCCCAATTTGCATGATGAATTGGGTTGCCTTGGCACAATTACTGTTGCTGATGACAACTCTGATGGACGTCCTGGAACAAGGACATAGTCCTGGTCAACAAATTCCAGTGAATCTACAACTGTGGGAACAATGCATATCGAAAAGAAAAGATGATAAGTGATGGGCTTCAAAAGATTAAAAATTGCAAAAAGCAATACAAACAACACAAGGAAGATGGGTATGCCACCTTCAGAAGGAAACTGACAAGTTTTTTGGTTTACTGGCAGGGTTTCCTTGGTACTTCCAGCAAAATTCTCACATAAACTACGCCTAGAGCCAGTCATTTCCACCCTCCTGGAATGACTGTCCCCATTTTTGGAAGGGCTAAGAGCAGCACCCTTATCTACTTCCTTGTTGGCAGAGAACCTGTAGATGGATCCCACAGAGGTCTTATTGGCAGTGAAAGATGAGCTTCCATCTTGTCCACCAGATTCATCTTCTAGGAGGAAAGGCAAATAATCTTCTTGAGCTTCATCTTCAGATGGCTTTACAAGGCTGCATTCAGCCAATGGAGAGGACTCCCCTTTTATTGATGACAGCTGGCTGTTGATGCATAGAAGAAATATTAATCAAGTAAAAAGAATAACAGTGGCGAATGACATCTGACAAGTGGTTCCAGGAATTTTTACCTCAATGATACATCAAATGGACTTTGCAAAAGAAATTCGTGGTTAAAGAACTCCTCAAATGTTAAACGCTCAACTGAAAAAGAAATGCATAAATATGATAAAAAATGTTACTGAAGTTGACAAATAGTATTTCATGAACTATCGGTGAAACATAAATCCTTCCAGATTTTGCATGCTAGTTCCTCCTATATCCATCCTGAAACACTGAAAGCTTCTATTTTGCTCAACTCGTAGCACTTTATCAAAACTTAGTAACTATATTTATCATTAAATCCTAGATTTACATGACAATCAGATAAGATGCATATTTGTGCAATATAATTTGTTAAAGAGCCTATGAGAATCAATATATGTTTTGATTCTGTGCTGCAGAAACAGAAATACAAACACGATGCATGACCATGTTCTTCGGTTCTCCACTTCTGACATTTTTGCTAGATCATTAATATCTTACAGAACAAGGAACAGGATCAGTTCATCTTCGCATGTTCCTATCTTAAGATTTAGATGATAGTAATGCACAATGATTTAAGGCTAATCTAAATTATCTTCTTTTATTGAAAGGAGGCACCTGGCTTTTGCAGATAAGAAAGGTGAATAGTCTCATAGAGTTGTTATTTATCATCTTATTTCTTTGGATCTTCACAACATAGAATGAACAATCTGAACTTCACAAAAAGGCTTGCAATACTCACCTGGATTGCGGCGCAACAACTTTTGGCACAAATCAATGCAGCCATAACTCAAATTGATATTGGGAGGAAAGTGTAGCTTGTTTGATTTTCTAATATTCTGCAGTAGCTGGAAGAGAAGAAGAAATAGAACAATATGGTAATCGCAACTTTAACCGTCAAACTTGATGCAAGCATCAGTCATCTGAACTTGTCAATCATACCTGTCCTTCATTAATTGCTGTAAAAGGTGTTTCTCCTGTCACAAGTTGAAATAAGATAACACCAATACTCCAGAGATCTGCCTGTTAATAATACCCAAGTTAGAACCTATCTGGTTGGTAAATATCACTGAGGGAGGATAAAAGGCTCACCTTTGCATCATACTTCTGGTGTTGCAGTATTTCTGGAGCCATATAGAGGTAAGTACCACAGAATGTGTCGGTCAGGAGACGAGGCTGTAATGACCTGCAAATCAGGTAATCTACTGGTTGGATATCTATATATTACAGCAAGAGTGATTGAATAAAAAAGAGTAAGTACAAATACAGCACAATATTGAAGGGATATGAGGTTTAAAAGAATTGTAGTGGTCCAGACTCAGAACATAAGCTGCCAAAACTGGTGACCTCAGGCCAGTATTGAAGTTTTGAAATAATTATCAGGTATAACAAGCATTCAGGTTTCATAGTTTATTTTTGAAGCATATAGTTAGGAAGACAGAAGTATCTTGAGCATTATTCCAGATGTCAGATGTTTCTAACTTATGCCCACTCCTGGAAAAATTGGAAAATTTGGATTTTGCTAACAGGATCACCCAAATGCAAAAATATTAAGCTGAGGAGTAACAGGATTTTGCTAATATTAAAAATCAAAATATATAATAAAAATATGAAATGCTAAGAGCTCGATACACGATAATTGAACCAGATATGCTTAACTAAGATGAAACAAAAACACACAAGCATATTGACGATTCAGTATAGTCAGAAACTAATTATCTATGATGACATGCATACTGCCAACAATATTTGATTTCACAAGGTGACTGAAGTCCAATTGTTTTCACTCAAAATGATGTGTTTCAGTAAAATGTGGTCCAGCTATACTGAAAAATGAAGCTCCTCATAGCCCAATTTTCAGGTTTTATATGCCACAAATAGAAATCAATTTGAGACTATGTCTTTTAACCTGAATTTCCAACAATATTACCAAATATAACCAATATCTCCATCACAAGGATAAGAATATAGACAAAAGATGAAGAAAATAACAGCAACTTTGATGTCTAATTACCAATACACTTCATTGCATTTTGCTAAATATTTTTACAATGCCAGAAACACATGTAATGATAAGATTCAAAGTTGGTTATACTGAAATTCATGCTTTACTACATCAGTCAACAAGGGCAGAGATCTAGATTCATGCATTCTTTCCAAAATCAATCATAAGAAATATATCCCACCTTGCAAAGCCAAAGTCTGCAATCTTTAGCACAGAATTGTCACCATTTGTTGAAAGAAGAAGGTTCTACTCAAAAAAATTGTAAACTTCAGTAATGCTTCAGTACATATAACAAGCGCTCAGTTTAGAGAAAATGACAGCTCCAAATGTCAAATTTAGAATACTTGTAGCTACTTAATCCAAGTTCATGTTGTTGACACTACAAGTTTTTAACATAGTCATAAGGTGGGCTGGATTTAAAGCTACCAGCGGAAGGCAAGGGCACATGCATGAAGTATAACATACCAGAAACATATATATTAAACTAAATATCAAAGTCAAACAATGAAGAGAAACCTGGACAGGACTTGAGTAGTAGCTCAAGCCAACAAAAATCCATAAATAATCTTGAAGGATAGGATTTTTCAAGGTCATGGTGAAAAATGGGCAAGTATACAAGTTCACCTGCAGATATCTAAATTTTCACTCTCCAATGCCTTTGAAGTTGTAATGAAGCGAAAAAAGATGTGATTGGATAAAAAACCTGTGGTTTTAAGTCCCGATGGATAATGTTATTCTCGCGAAGGACTTGCAAACCAGCAGCTGCAAAAATCAACACTTCTACAATTTGTTTCTTATGCATCAAATTCAAACAAGTTATATTGATAAAATCAAACGGAATTCTACCAAGCTGTCGAATGAAACCCTTTGCTGTTGCTTCCGGAACTCTTCCATGGCGCTGTAAATACATGGACAGATCACCACCCGGGCAGTATTCCAATGCGAGATAAATCCTCCCAAAGGCCTGAATTTGTAGTTCAACCAATAATAAACAAAGCTGTCTCATTCTTTCCAAAAACAACAAATTTAATAAGAGGGAAACCTAGACTTCTTGTTTTTTTTTTTTTCCAAAATTACGGAGAAACCTAAAACAGACCTCGATGGCGTCGTGGAGAACGATGATGTTGGGGTGGCGGATGTGCCTGAGGATGGTGATCTCGGAGCGGACGTTCTGCTGATGCTTCTTGCTGAGCCGCTCCATGAAGATCTCCTTGACGGCCACATCGGTGCCGCAGACGCGGTGCCTCGCGTGCCACACCACCGAGAAGGCCCCTTGGCCGACGTGGCGGCCGAGCATGTAGTCGCCAACCACCCGGACGTCGCCGCCGCCCGCTGGCGACTGGTCCATCTTCTTTGCCGGGCGGGGTGGGGGAGGCAATTGGATGATCTGAGATTTGGGAGTCCGGCGGAGGATGGAGTTCTTGTAAGATTGCGAATTATACGATGATGATGAGTTGGCCCCAAGGAAAAGGGAGCCGCCTCCCGTTTGTCTTGTTGTTGTGTACGTCGTGGTCAACCAGAAAAGTTGGATGATCAACTGAACTGGGCGAACACAGTTGAGTTTTATTAAGAGTATAAATATGGATTATAAGCTTAAGCATGAGATGATTATCCTGGCTACTTCAGCATTGCACGAGATGAACAACACATGGAATTCTTAAAATATTCATTATAAAACACTGATTTCAAAAAATGACATATAAATTTCTCAAATTGGCTTCTATTATTAGGTTTAACAAAAACTCCAAAACTGTTTCGCAGCAAAAAACAAAGGAGCTCAAATCCAAAGTCATTCTCTCCGATCCATGTCTCGCGTCGGAGAAGAACACAGAGTTGAAATTCCATTTGATCTCCGTCGGTTGCCAATGATGGTTTTACAAACATAGTTAAAGGCTTAAAGCTTAGGTTCTTGATAAGCTGGGAAAAAGGAGAAGTGATTTATCTGGTAGAAGATTGAAACGCAAAAATATCTTTTCCTAAATACGGTAAAGGAAAAAAAAGAAGAGTTATATATAATTTTTTAAAATCTTCGTACATTGTATATTTTTTTTAAATTTTAAAAATTACATTTTTTTTATTATAATAGAATAGTTTTTTGCTGGAGTTAATAATCTGGTGCTAATTTAACATTGGTGTTAGTCCACATATTGATGGAGCTAAGATATTTGTATTGCCAATAATATAATATTGGTTGTGTTAAGTATTTAGTGCTACCAATATTGAAATTTTGGGGGCGCTAAAATGTTAGCATCACCAATATTATCATATTGGTAGTCCTAACATCTTAGTGTTGTCTAAAGTTGATCAACGTCGGCATTAATTAAAATAGTACCAGTGTTGATACCCTAAAAAGAACCCTGATCGTAATAATTTTTTTCACCCTTCATCTCTGCGCTCCCAGCATCCCGAATGTTTGATTCTTTTACTCCATCACCACCAGCCTGCCATAGCTATCTAGACGCTGCCATAACTCGAAGATTTGGCACCGCCGGGCCTTAGCGCACCACCAACTCTGAGATCCACCTCGCCCTAGTTCAAAATCTGGTAGTTCACAAGTTTGCTTCCCTTGGTCTACTCTATTCAAATCCTGCTGCTGTATTTTCGTGTTAATAGAACCTTGGTTTGAAATATCTATGGGCAACTCTAATGCATTTGTGTTTGCATCTGTTTGTTGGATTCCATAAGAAGACCAGGACCATAACATTCATCTTCTTTGTTTCTCATAAGAATATTTCTAGCCATACTTTCTTGCTCTTTTTTGAATCTATCTCTGCCTCATCTGTTTTTGATTTTGAGCAAAGATTTGGATAGATGGAATCATAAGCTCTAGGTTACCAGCTGGTAACTTCTATTCTCTTGCTTTTCGTACATGCTACAAAATTCTAACATAATTATACTGCTTCAAATAATTTTAGTGTTGTTAAATGGTAAGCATAAAGAGTCATTTAGACTCTTTATCTTGTGTCTGGGATCTTGATGTTCTTGAAGGTTAAGGATTGAGAATTCAATATGTTTCTGACTAAGAACTAGGAATTTTAAGCTTTCAATTGAGAGTCATGTCTCACCTATTATGCTCATAGCTATGAAGATAATAAGTCAATTCATTATTTCTTCTCTGAAAACAATGTAGGGCATTCTCTTACAAAGGGAGCAATCTTATAGAGAGATCAATACTCACAACCCTTAATGGACCTGATACCTAATAAAAAAAGTCTGCTAGGTTTAAGAGTGCTACTAAAGCATAACAAAGGTATGCTTAGCATTGCTTCATGTTCAGGATTTCATTTACTTTTTTGTGTTGAATTAAACAAGAAAAATGTTGCAACAAGGTATGTTTATTTTGCTGCCACATAACATGAGCTACTTAAGACATTTGCATGTACTTCACCTTTTTCATGTTTTCAATAGTGTAGCTTTATTGAGTTTCCAATATTTTATTGCATTGTAACCTAAGCTTCACTAGTTTAAATCATGTCTCTACATGTAACCTAAGATTCTCCACATGAGACCTTACCTAGGCTTTGCTTTGGTGTAAGCATCATACGATGGACTGCCTCTCGCATGGTAAAGTGTAGGTCCTCTATTCTTTTGAACGTTATGTCACTTTTGAAAGAGGCAAGTAGTAATTAATATAGTAAACACAAAACTTAAATGATTTCTTTACTTATTCAAGAATAATTCATTTTGATATTCTCTTCTAAGTCAACTTAATGGGTTCATCTGAATTTATTTATAATATATAAACTTTTAGGGTGAAATTAATTCTAAATAAATTTTGTAGAATAAAAAAATTATTTAACATCATACAATGCAACCTTAGACTCCTTTCTTAGCACTATTCATGCAGAAAATATCAAGAAGTATGAAGTAGTGAGAAGTTGAAATCTTTTATGTTTGAAGTTTAGCTGGTAGCGATTTAGTAATAGAGGAAAATCATTGGACAACTTACATTTAGGGATCAAGCCTCCATAGACTTATGTTTTAGAGTTATAAGCTCCTAACAATGTAAACTACAAATTAAACTCTTGCACTTAGTAGATTTATTTGAGAAAGAGAGAGATTACAGTTGACTTCTCAAATTAGAAAAGTCTTTAGTAGGATGAGAAATCATACACTTACAATTTGTGGGACACTATGACAATGAAAGAATATAAATAATAGTATTATTTCATATTGAAGCAACTCGTTTTGCTTTTGTATTTCTAATTGTCATCCAAAGTGAATACCTATATTGATCAATAGCACCTTACACTGTAGGTTATATACAAAGCACTAGTATGAGGATTGCACAAAATTCAAAGGCATGGACAAGAGTTGAATTAAGATAAAACAATCGATTAGATACCAAATATATTAATGGAGTATATGTATTTCTTGACTATGCATACAAGAGTAAGAGATCATATCAGAAAATATAATACCTTTGTATTGATTGTATGAACATGTACAATCAGATAAGACAAGAGGTGTTTGAATATGTAATTATAAGAGCATGAAATATGCATTACATTAATTGAACATTTCATGGTGAAGAGCCTTAGTATTTAAATAGGACCAAGCCACCATAATAATTAATTAATATAACAACAGTTGACAATGAGGGGGGTGATATCGAAGGATTGATCTATGAATGTGATGATATGGAAACTAAGTGTTGTAATCAAGATAATTAAAGATTCTACAAAATACTTGATGACTTTAACATTGAGTTGTATCCAGGTTAAAAAAAAAACTCCACATCTTATTATTTATCATGCTCTTATTGGCTGTAAAATCTAAGTATTGATGGAGCAATTACTCATTTAATATATTATTGGAGACATTGAAAGTGGTGTTTTCTCATTATCTTTTATTCTCTAATTTTTATCAGGAAGCTTAGAATATTGTGAAAGATATAGGGCTAGGATGCATAAAGATTTATTTATGTCCAAATAATTGTATACTCTATAAAAATGAAAGTAAATCAGGTACTTATTTCAAGTATTGCAAAGCAACTCAGTATTAGTATTTCACATCCCACAGGAATAATGATAATTAGATAGTTCAAAAAATTTCGGCTAAAGTTGTACGATATTTTTCTCTCAACTAAGGTTGTAGCATCTATTCATTTTAGCAATGACTGCATTGCATATGGGATGGCACATGGAAGGTTGGGTACGTGGCGAGACAATCAAGTATATGATAGATAGTCTTGAGTAAAAGAAGTTTGATTCACGATGCCCAAATTTTGCTGCTAATATTCATAATATTTGTTTGGGGTTAGTTTTTGATGGTTTCGATCACTTTTAAAAATAAATTGCTCATATAATACTTGGCTAATGGTTTTGATTCCATATAACTTATCTCTATGGTTGTGTATTAAAATAATCATCGTTCATCTTATCCATGATCATTAATGGAGCAAAGTGACTAGGGAATGACATTGATCTATACTTACAATTATTGATTGAAGAGTTGAAGAAATTATGAAAGTCAGACATTTCAATATTTGATGCAAGTAACAAATAAATATTTTGTTTATATGCAACAATGTTGTGGAGAATCAATGATTTTTTGACATATGCATATCTTTCAAGATATAGCAACAGAGGGGGAGCAAGCAAGTCCTGTTTGTGGGTAGAACACATGGTCCACAGAGTTAAAATTTGATAGAAAGTTCTATTATTTGTGTCAAAAATAATATCTATCTATTGATCATCAATCTCAATGTGATAAGACTATATTCGATGGGACATATGAGTATGTCATCCCTCTCTGACTTTCTAGATTTAATGCATTACGTGAAGCAAAAGCTACCCAAAGGCGTGGTTGTGCTCCAGTCTCCAAGATAACAAAAAGTACACAAATGTATGTTGAAGGCTGCTCGAATATGAGATCCAATTGGAAAAAGATTAGTGTCTTCTTTGATTTACTATACTTAAGCTCATTGTATGGTCACCATAATCTCAATATCATACACATTGAGAAAAAAAATTTTGAAAATTTATTTGTGGACATTGCTTGGCATTTGAGATAGGTCAAAGGACAACTTGAATGCAGGGCTAGATATAAAAGCCATTATTATACGGAGGGCACTTCACCTAAAGGATAGAAGTGTTCGAAAATTTTTACCACCGGTTCCATTCAATATGAGTAGATAAGAGAAAAAGATTTTCTTAACTATGTTAAAAAAATGTGAAAGTTTTAGATAGTTATGCATCAAACATTTTCAAATATGCGAATATGAAAGATAGAACCATCATTGAATTAAAAAGTCATGATTGTCATATACTAATACAATAGTTGCTACAAATTATTGTGCGGAGATGTTTACCTAAGCGTATAGCTAGACCTCTAATCAAACTATGCAGTATCTTTTGATATTTGTATGGCAAATCCATCCACCCATCCGAGTTTAAAGATGTACAGCAAAAGATCGCCCTAACTCTTTACCACCTAGAAAGGATCTTTTTTGCTTTCATTTTTTGATATCATGAAACACTTATCTATTCGTCTGGCAAAGAAAACATTATATGTGGGGCCAATCTAGTACTGGTGTATGTATCCAATTGAGAGGTAAATGTTGATTATTAATTTTAATTGATATATATTACTTTCATCCATGATAAACAATAGTCTCATTGATATTCAAGTATCTTTTCACATTAAAGAAATATGTGCAAAACTAAGCTCATCCAGAAGGTTCTATAGCAATAGGCTATTTGGTGGAGGAATGCATAACTTTTTATGTAATGTACCTAAATGACTTTTAGTCAAACTTTGCTTAGCCTTCTTGGAACCAAGATTACTTTAGTGGATAGGGACATTCAACTGGAGCTGAGCAAGGACTTCATTACATATTCGAGACTCAGTGAGCATAAGTATACTGCTATGTACTTTTTAATCTAGACATCGTGACAATCTTTCTCAAATATATGTTAAATTCAAAAGAATCTAATAAATAATAATAATAATACTTAATTGCCTTCTAAAATAATAGAAATCCATTTTATAAGGAACACTTGCAGCTCATAAAGGTTGATTGATAATATTAAGGTGGAGAGTTTGAACAGGAGAAAATTTATAGTAATACTTTTGCTAAGTGATTAAAGGAGCATGTAAGTATATTTAAGACTCAATTGTACCTTTTTAAATTATATGTTTGACTCTTAATACATGACTTAGCATTATTGCATATTGTTAAATTAAAAAGAAGTGGTAAATCATGAAATATTCCTAAAAAGAATAATACTCTTGATAGTGAGTCTCGATAAATGGGTGAGGAGATACTCAGGATACATGGCCGAACATCTATTCAGACTATGGCCAACTTGCGAGCTCACTGACCATCTAATCAAACTAAGGCCAACTTGTGAACTCGTTAAATATCTAGTTGGACTAAAGCTAGTTTGTAAGCTCGCTAAATATCTATTCAGACTAAGGCCAGCTTACGATCTCGATGAAGACCTATTTGGTCTAAGGCTAGCTTGCGAGCTCGCCAAACGTCTATTTGGGTTAAGGCTAGCTTGCGAGTTTACCTAATTCCTAATCAAACTAGGGTTAGCTTGCAAGCTTGTCTCACATCTAATCAAATTAAGGCCAACCTGTAGGCTCGCTGACCATCTAGTAGAATAAAGGCTAGCCTACAAGCTCATTGACCATCTATTAAGACTAAGGCTAGCTTGCAAACTCACTAAATATCTAATTGGACTAAGATCAACCTACGAGATCATTAACCATCCATTCGGACTGAGACTAGCCTGCAGACTCACTGACAGCCTATTCACATTAAGGTCAACTTGTGAGCTCATCGAACATCTATTTGAATTAAGGCTAGCCTACAGGCTTGCTGACCATCTATTCTAAGGCTAGTCTATGAGCTTACTAACTGCCTATTCAGATTAAGGCCAACTTACAAACTCACTGAATGTATATTTGAACTTAGTCTAGCTTATGGGCATGCTAATCGTCTATTCACTAGGACCAGCTTGTGAACTCATTGACCGTTTATTTAGACTAATGCTAGCTTATAGGCTCTTTGATTATCTATTTAGTCTAAGGTCAGCCTACAAACTCACTAACCATCTATTCGGACTAAGGCTAGTTTACAGGCTCACTGACTATTTATTTAGACTAAGGCTAGCTTGTGAGCTTACTGACCGTCTATTCAGACTAAGGCCAGCTTGCAAGCTCGCCGACCGTTTATCTGAATTAGAGCTAGCTTGCATGCTCTTTGACTGTCTATTTAGACTAAGCCTAGCCTATGAGCTCAACGAATTCTATCCAAACTAAGGTCAACCCATAGATTTGCCCAAAGTCACCTTGACAGTCCAAGGGCTTTCAAACCAAATTAAATAAACAAATCGATTAAATTTAAGTGACTTAATCATATTGAACTCAGCTAGAGCAAATAAACAAAACTAAGTTGATCAAATAGATGGTCTAAAACTTAAATTGAACTAGACCCAAAATCTAAATTAGGTTAATATAAGCTAAATCATCTCTGACCCAACCCTGATTGGGTTTAAATTGGGTCAATTTGAGAAGTCAAGTTCAAATCAAACCCTTTTTGGGTCAAAATAAGCTTGAATTAAATCTTAATTGGGTTAAATTAAGTTTAAACTGAAAGCTAATCAGGTCAAATCGAGCCTAAGGTTAAACTAGAACTAAGCTAAGCCTCAACTAAAATCAAGCTGAACCAAATTGACTTGAACTTGAACAAAAATCCATTAAGATGCAAACTCAAATCTGATAAGAGTCCAATACAAGGTTAAACTCAATTTGAATTGAATGAATTAGACTCGAGCCAAAATTGAATTCTGAACATTAAACCAAATCAAATCAGACTCAGATCGAAATTAGTATTGCTCCCACTAGAGTCAATAATTTATATTTGACAAATATTCTGAAAATCAATGCCAGTTTTGGTAAATTGAATTTTTTATTATAAATTGAACATTCACCATCAATACCAACAATGATTTTGGGAACAGATATTTTATATGATTCCTTTGGTTAACCTGATGTCCCTCCATGGTTATGATAGTTGGTTCATAGTAATGACCTCTAATTTCATGCTATAAAGCATCTATGCAAACCCAATCACTACAGATTCTGGAAAGTGAAAACCAAAATATATCATTATCTTTTAGGTAGGAGTTAGTGAACTGCAATTCAATTAAGTTTTGAAACATCAAATTTAATCAAATTGACTTGAATAGAAGTTAAGTCTTGAACATTGAACTGAATCAAACTAAACTTGATTCAAATAAAGTTTTGAGCATTGAGTTGAATCAATTCAAACTCAAATCAAAATGGATTTTGAATATTGATCTGAATCCAAACTGAACTCAAACCCGAGCCAAATTAGTTTGAATGAAACTAAATAGGGTCAAATTGAGTCCAATAGATATGCTAAACCTTCGACAAAACTCTAAGGTTATGAATAATGGATGATGTTACCATCTTAACCCAAACTAAAACTAATTCAAAAAAAACTAAACTTGGTTAAACTAAGTCCTACTGGATGTGCTACAAAAGCCTTTGGCAGTACTCCAAGGCTATGCCCAACTCCACAAGCAGTTAGATAATACTACTTTTAAACTCATGAAGTTATCGCTTATGTCTTATTGATTATAAAAATACTTCAAACTCATGAAGTTATTACTTACACCTCATTAGCTATAAAAATACTTAAACTCAAAAACGTTATTGCTTATGATTTATTAGTCATGGGAACACTTCATACTCATGAAGTTATTGCTTATGCCTCTTTCACTATGGAAACACTTCAAGCGTATAAAGTTATCGGTAATACCTTATTGGCCAATAGAAACACTTTAAATTAAGAAGTTCTCACCGATGCCTTATTAGCTAACAAAAACACTTCAACCAAAATAAGTTATCGCCAATGCTCAGGCTATTAGAAATATTTCACTCCTTATTCTCTTTCCATGTCCTACTGGATAATGCCATTAAATCAAATTATCAACAACCACCAAGGATCAAATCAAGATCCATTCAAGTTAGACTCCATACGGTCCAACACATTAGAGTAAGGTGGTAGCACATATTAGAGCTTTTTTTCCATCTTTCTCTCTTTTTTTTATTTTACTTTCATAGTCTTCTAATTATAAAGTGAGGGTATACCCTTTCTTAAGTCATATATCATTTTTAAAATCAACCAAATACTTTTTTTTCTTTTTTATGTCTCTATTTTATTAGCTAGGTTTCATATTTTAGAAGGCTTCTAACAATCGTGGGGTAATTAATAATATGAGCTTGTACCTGTTGACAGTCAATACTCCCATAATATCTAATAGCGTACTTTAAAGTAACATACTTTTATTTGTGCAACGAGATTGCTCCCTAGGGTTTCCACCATTCCGAGCCATTGAAATCAATCCCACAAATTCTAACATGCTCAATGGGACTTGACTTTTCCTCGAAGTGTAAAAATCTAGTTAATATAATAGAAACATTAAGATAGAATTATAGTTGATAACTAATCAATTATGTTCTTCTTTACAGAAGAAAACATCAAATGACATCAATAAAGATCATCTTCACCCCAAAGTACATGTTCACTCTGGAGGCAGGGTCAACTATGCATCTATCTTAGTCGATGGATATCACAGGAGTAGTTGACATTCAAATCAAATTTGGAACTATCTTTGAGGTCATCCAATTCAAAAAGGTACCTACTATTGTGCCAATTATAGTTGTTGTTATACAAGACAAACCTGCTTCTTGCCTTCCATCAAGGGGAAAGAGGTCCAATGTCATCATTTCTAATAAAAAAGGGTCATTCAGATGAAGAGTTGAAAGCCATGCCTCAACCAGTAAGGATATCAGTCTTCCAGAGGCTAGGATTGAAACAAAGCTCTGTCCTTGATCATCTTCACCTAACTCCTAACAGGGGGCAACTAAAAGCAAGTCTAGACACATGCACGGATGAATAAGAACTCATCCTAGATATCACAAGTAAAGAAAAAGTTGCTAGAATTTTTGGGCGACTTAGAAAATTTATCCCTTGAACAAAGTTGGTCATTACCATTCCCACCTCTAATTCTTTCACTCTATTAAGCAATTTAGAGAATAGTAGAAATAAATCATAGGAGGGCACAATCTTACCTTAAGACGGGGTGAATCATGAAACAAAATAACAAGAGCCGTCATAAAATTGCAACCCAGCATAGGGACTCAACAAAGGAGACCACCCATACTATCAGAGTTATCTCTCATCATGACTCTGGGAGAGACTATGAACTTGCACCCCAATGGACCAAATGCTAAAATAAGGTTGCACAAATAAGACTTACTAATAAAGAAATCTAGGAGGAAATGGCCCTTATGAACCAATTCTTACTACCACATCAAAGAGAAGGTATGGTGACATACTCCATGAGCAGGCTCTTAAATAAGGAAACTCGACTAACAGGAGAAGTTAGCCTCAACCCAAAATCTATACATGACTCTCAAACATGAATTATCATATCTCGATAGAAGTCTTGGTTATAATTAAAAGCTCCAATCAAGAAGTGATTATAGAATCATTGCAAGAACAATTGAGACATCAAGAAAAAGAGAAAGAAGGAGCCCAAAAGAAAGTCATGAAATTGATAGAGATGATACTACAAATGAGTCAAAAGCTCAAAAAGTTGGAACGATTGCAACAACTATCTTAAGCAACAGAGGTAGCAAAAGGTGCATCTCTTGTAGATGAGATCCATAAAAATGTAGGCCCTCCATAAGCATTCCCTCCATTGGTAAGGGATACCCAATTCCCCAATTTTAGGGATCTCTAATAATATGAAATTACTAGTACACAAATAATAGTAGGTGCAACAAATTATAACTATATAGTTGAGACAAAAAAGTGAGACGAATAGGATAAACAATATTGATAAACCATATTCTAGTAATCATGACCAAGTGCATATCCCAGAGGTTATACAATACCTAGTTTCAAATAGTTTAATGGTTTGGGCAACTCTGAATAACACATAGCTTACTTTGTGGTTCTGTGTGGAGATTCAAGTAATAGCCTCTTATTGTTACTCCATCAATTTTTAACAAGCTTAATAGGAGTAGCATTCGAGTTGCATGCTAGTTTGTAACCAGAATTTTTGCAAATTTGAGCACAAATGAAGGAGTCTTTCTAGATCAAGTTCAGAGGAGTTAATAATAAAGTGAACATTACAAACCTTGTCTCAATACTGAAGCACAACAATGAATCGATCCTTGACTATATCACATAATAGAGAAATCTCAACATTAAGTGTGAATAATCCATAAGCCAATTTAAAGTGATAAATCTAGTCCTTGACAATATAAGGAGAGAGTGGATGCTACCTTACCTAAGTGCTTCTTCTATCCACACCTTCTAAGGTCTCTTTACGTAAGTCAAGAAACTGGAAAGGATTAGCCCACCACTCTTACCTAGTTCACAAAATTTTAGACTAGAAAAAGACAAGGCAAAGCTTGAAGAGCTTTCTAAAAATGTAAGGGCGACATTCATAGCAATTGAGCAAAATAAACTTTTGAACCCCATTATGAACAAGGGTAATTCTTAGAAACACTTACTCTTAGAGGAGATGAGAAAGTGGAATGATCCAATAATCTCTAGCAAAGACTCAGAAATAAATATTCTTATAAAAGAGAAAGTGGATAAAATCTTCTAGCATGCCCTAAAATTAGGCCTTCAACAACTAAAATGCAAAAGATTGAATGAGGCCAACAAAAAAGATCATCCAAACTACTGTCTTTACGACATAATCTTGGGTCATACCATTGAAGATTGTTTTATATTTAATGATTGGGTTGAAAAGTAGTACCAAGAGTTTAAGATGACTATCTCAAAAGTAGCCCTATTTGAAATACCAACCAAATACATCAATCACATTATTACATTTAAGGAGCATGAACCACTTGCTTAGTTCCTCTTTAGGGAAGAAGCACAATGTACTCCTAAATAAGAGTACTTATGGAATATCTATATTTCAAAGAACCTGAAGAAGCGGATAAAAAAGATGATTAAGAACCCTAAAGAACCTTGGATGGTGATGAAGAAAGCTTCATCGAAGCAAACTACCTCACTTGCTAGAAGTATCAAAAAGAAAAAGAGCAAAAGCAAGAAGAAGAAGTTGGTTCAGTTAGATAAATACAGCATTAAGAAATCAATCATCCAAGAATACATTGACACTCTAAAAGAATATGTCCAAGGGGAAAGTAGCCAAGTAACTCTCAAGGAGTTCCTCCCTGATAAACTCAGAGTTCTACTTGAAGGCTTTGACACTGAGAATCCGAAGGATGAACTTCTAGTAGCAACATGTGCTGCTACTTTTACTATTGGACATCCACAATCAAGACAGCCATCAGAACCATTCAATCATTTTAATGACGATGAAATTCAGAGTGCAAGGTGAGAAAAACTAAATAGATTCATTAAGAATGTCATTGATGAAATGAGAGATGTCGAGAGCTGCTCCCAAGATGATTATCTTAGAAAATGGTTCACCTGTGAATGTGATTATGGTACACTTAAACTATAACTAGAAACTGTGAAAGAGCTAGATACAACTAATATGCAGTTTGTCAAGAGGCAAATGCAAATATTGAATGAATGTATGCAGGCTATGGCTGGCTGCACGAAAAGCATATCAAATACAATTATCATGCTCTATGAGGAAATCAGGAAGATGGAAGAGGTGCTAGCAGAGAAGGCAAAGCCACACAAAAGCTATAGGAGTGGTGGAAAATCACCTACCAACCCTCAAGGTTAAAATGATTACTCGTGCACATACTCTAGAGATGGGTCAAGAAAGCTAGACACTTTCAAATATAATTATCTGAGCTTATGACCTCTTGTCACATGGTGACTCATACGTCTGAGATAAACAATGATGGGTAGCTATCCCAGCCTCCATTAGGAAATCCAATAATAAATCCTCAACCCGCTAGGTTTGGAGAGGTCCTAGTTCTAGAACTTGTGGAAGGATGTACTTCACCAACTTGAGAAGAATTATGCATACAAGGTACGGATGATGAATATGACTTTATGTTTGAGTCAAAATAACTTCATGACCACTTCGGGAGGCTCTACACTAGCAAGTGCCAAAGAAAGAAGTAGGCATGTTGGGAAAGAATCTGACAAGCTAATGCTAAAACTCATTCTGCTCCCGCATTAAGCCGATCTAAACATCCATGAAAGAAATGTCCTAAACACAAAATCCTAAAGAAGTCATGTTAGTAGACAAAATAGAAGGGTTCATCAAATGAGTCTCTAATGATTTCTCTATAAGGAAGCCCCATGAGCATAATTCTGATGTTGAATGGGATGACTATCAGCTAGTCATATCCTCCAAAGACATTCAAGGAACTATCAATCAAAAGTAAGGGTTCGCTATCTCTTGTTGCATTCTCATTAATAATTCTGAAGATGAACCTTATTAGTCTCATAACATTAAATTTTGATTGAGGAATACATTTTGAGGTGGAAAGGCGTTGCCCTCGAAACAAGTTCTAATACCTAGGGAAAAGAACACCTCCAAGGACAAGGAAAAGAAAATTCAGATGAGTGAGAACATTGAGCCTTTGCAAACTAAATTTTCACTCAAGAAGGTGGAATATAACATAGCAACCCACTTCAAGAAAATCTTTTCCATACTAAGTGTGTTTGATGCCATAATAATGTCATAAGAACTCAGGGATATACTGGTGCACATCTTGTAGAATCCAACTAATGATTAAGCATACTTCAATAAAGAGAAAATAAAAGAGTCTTTGTATGCATGTCAAACTCCTACCATCACATTCACAACTAACAGCCTGCTATGAGGAGCAATAAACCATAATAGACCATTTCATGTCATAGGTAACAATGATGGGATCAAGGTCAATTGCATCCTGATTGAACTAAGTTCCTTAGTCAATTTGATGACTCTTCAAATTCTAAGGGCTCTTAACTTTAGATGTATGCCACCTCTCATTCAATATTATAACCATCCAAGGGTTTAATTAGAATAGCCAAAGAGCCCTGGGGGCTATAATCATACATTTGAAAGTAGATGAGTTAATGATAGATACTAAATTCTACGTGATTGATATCGACACAGCATACAAGGCACTACTAGAGAGGCTGTGGTTACATGGAAACAAACTAGTGTCATCAACCCTACATCAATAGCTCAAATACTTTGAGGATAGTGAAGAACACCGAATCAATGGAGATTTACATCCTTTCGATATTCATGAGGTTCATTATGATGATGCAAAATATTATTAGTGATCCCAAGCTAATAGAAGGTTTGCTTCCATCAGTTAAATAAAACAAAAGATTTCTAGTCTGATTTTTGCTCCTCCTCACCTAGAAAGTGACATTGACCCAAACTCTTCAAGTGAAGAAACCCCACAAATCTGCTTAGGCAGTTACATTTCACAGAGGTCAAATAGAAAAATACTCTCCTTATTATTAAAGTTCCACAAGACTTATTTCAGTCGTTAAATAACCCGAGCATCAATATCATTGAAGAATTAATAACTTTCTATATTCCTTCATGATATAAAGGAGAAAAAAATATACTATTTTACAAGGCAATCCCTTGCCCCACAAGCATACATGAAATCCTGAGAATCGAGAATCTGGAAGATGATGGGGATTATTAACTAGTAGTCATGCCTAAACACTTTTCAGATCAAGTTTATCAAATAATCAAGCAAACTAACTGTAAACATATACAAATAAAGAAAGAGAGTTGTTTGTTAAAGAATCTATGGGATCTACCTCAAGGGCATGCTTACATTTTTGGAAGAAGAAATAAAAACACCAAAGGATTGAGGTATATTACTCTGAACGTCCGCACATACCTCATGATCACCATTGGACCTCTGTCCAATTTTTAGGATGTCCAAACAACATCAACACCCTCTGACATATGTGTCGAAGTAACCACAACTGCTCAAACATTACAAGAGATGACATCTTCGGCAAAATTCCATCAAGGCCAGAGGAAAGGGAACATGATGCAAATGAAACACCCCAGATGAACCTTCACTAAATCTTACTCAACATGATGAATCACTTAGTGAAGCATGGTTTGTGGTTTCGGCCGGTCCCGAACCGAAACCAAATTTTTCGTTTCGGTTAGAGTTTACTGTTCATAGTTACTGTTCATCTTCACCGAGCGCGGGCGGGAACGCGTGCTGACGAGCGCGCGGGAGCGGGAGCTCGTCGGGCAGGCGGGCCGGGCGGGCGGGGCGGGGGCGCGGAGGGCGGGAACAGGGGCCTGACGGCGCCCGGGAGGGGGAGCTCGCCGGCTCGAGTCCGGGGGGGCCGGGGGGGCGCGCTCGCCAGCTCGCCGGGTCGACCGGCGCGGGGCTCGCCTTGGGCTCGAGGGCGGGTAGCCGCCGGGCTTGGGCGAGCCCGGGCGGGCGGCGGGAGCTCGCCGGGCTCGAGCCGGGCGGGGCGGGAGGCTCGCGCCGCCGCCGGGGGGGGGGGGGGGTGGGGGGGGGCGCGGCCGGGGGGCGGGGGGCGGGGAGAGAAACTCACGCTGGTTTCGTGTCCAAGCCCAAGGGCCATGCGCACTCGCTGATTTGTCGCCACTCTATCGCCTATCTCGCGCCCTCACCGACCTGATCCGTACTTCCGCAAGATGAAGTCGGTCTTACACTGAAGCCAACCAACACTATCGCCAATTTGATTTCGGCGTCAGTATCGATTTCTGTCTGATACTGTTCACGTACATAATATTTTTTACGTAATTATTCATTATTTTTTTAAATTTTTAAATATATTATAATTTTTTAATTTGAAGTTAAAAAATAATTGAAATAAAGTTAAATTTTAGTCAAAATATGATTTTCATTTTAGACATTCGATATATAATTATACTTCAGAACCGCTGCCACGAGATCGCGCAGAACTAGTTGTTCTGGCTCATATGTCTACAAATACTCGTCCGAATCATTCAGGTACTGAATTTGTAGTTTCACACTCAGATGTTCTAAACTCAACTAATGATGATTATAATGATTAGTTGTATTATCTTAAAATTTATAAAATTATGTATGTGTGAAGTATATTTTAATGAAAAGTTAAATGTGCTTATACTAATTTTAACTTTTAATCATATTCATATTATTTCTTATATATTTTTTTAATATACTAATATATATTAAAAGTAGACAATATCAGTGACTAACTATCAAAATTAATATTAATTAACTAAAATAATATTTAATATTATGGTAATATTAAGTATAAATTCATTCCTAATTTTTCAAATTTTTTCAAATTTTTTTTAATATTTTATCATATTTTTAATTTGAAGTCAAAGTACAGTCAAAATATAGTCAAACTCTGGTCAACACCCAATTAATAATTTTAAAAAATCTTTCGGCCGAAACCGAAACGGCCGAAATTGAAACCGAAACGGCCGAAACGTATCGGTTTCGCTGGGTCCCGAAATCGAAACCGAAACTGAAACGGTAAACCTTGTAGTGAAGAAATATTCCTCAAACCAAATGAAGCTCCACTAGAGCTTGAGGATGGGGGGCAAGCCACGGTCAATGAATTGATGAAAATCAACCTAAGCTCAGAAGAGGACCCCAAGCCAACCTTTATTAACATACTACTCTCAGAGGAAAGCCAAGCCTAACCCAAAGTAGTGCTCCAAAAGTATATTGATTGCTTTATATGGAGTTATAAGGAGATATCTAGACTAGATCTAGAAGTTATAGTCCAACGCTAGCCATTAATCCCAAGCTTTCACCTATCAGACAAGTACTTAAGAAGATTAAACTCAACCTAGAACAAAAGATAATAGAAAAAATGAAGAAACTGATCAAAGCAACTTTGTCATATAAGAAAAGTATCCAGATTGAGTGGCAAGTATTGCTCCAATAAAAAAAAGGAATAATTACCTATAACCCCTTGTAATTAGCCTTAATTACCTACAACCTCTCATAATTTCTGAAATCACCCACACCCCCATTTTTTCTCAAAATATTTACCTACACCCCCCTGATTGTTATTTAATCAAAATTTTTTCAAAAAATTACGATTTTACCCTCGATCATTTTTAGGGGTGTTAAATAATAAAAAACAAATTTTTAGGGATTTAATTATATAAATAATCGAGGGTAAAATCAGAATTTTTTGGAAAAATTTTGATTAAATAACAATTAGGGTGGTGTAGGTAAATATTTTGAGAAAAGGGGGAGTGTGGGTAATTCCGAAAATTACGGGAGTTGTAGGTAATTAAGGCTAATTACGGGGGGTTGTAGGTAATTAAGGCTAATTACGGGGGGTTATAGGTAATTATCCCCAAAAAAAATGAATGGCCAAATTTGCATTTGTGTGAATTATAGGGACTTAAATAAAGTGTGTTCAAAGGATGACTTCCCATTGCCAATAATGAAAATCATGATTGACAATATGGCCGATTTTAAAATATTTTCCTTTATGGACGATTTTTCTTGGTACAACCAAATCAAGATGCATTTTGATGATGCAAAGTATACAACCTTCAAAACACTAATTGGTATTTACTGGTACAAGATGATGCTCTTCAGGCTCAAAAATGTGAGTACCACTTATCAAAGGGCCATAATCCAAATTTTTGATGACCTTATACGTCTGTGGATGACTTGGTAGTCAAAATAAAGTCCAAAGACAAATATATTTAGGACGTAAGAGTGGTTTTTGATCACCTTAGAAAATATAACTTGAAAATGAATCTTATGAAATGTGCCTTTGGGGTATTGCATGAAAAACTTATCGACTTCATCATCAAACACTGAGGGATTGAAATTGATCTATCTAAGATCAAAACAATTTTGAACATGCCACTACGCTCCAACTTAAAGTAATTAAGGTCAATCCAAAGCTGACTTGCATGTATAAGGATATTCATCTCAAACCTCTTCAGAAGATATAAGTTTTTCTCCAAATTGATTAAGAAAGATATCCCATTTATTTGGGATCAAGAATGGCAATGAACCTTTGAAGAGATCAAGTAGTATCTCTTAATGCCACTAGTCTTGCTAGCACTCCTGCCTAATAAACCCTTGATCCTCTTACAATTGTAATAGAAGGGTCTCTAGGGGCACTTCTCTCCCAAAATAATGAAGAGAACAAAGAAAATGCACTCAGTAGAATGCTAGTGGGTGAGAAAGTAACTACTCTTCTATTGAAAAAGCATTATTTGGCATTTATATTTACAATCAAGAAGCTAATACATTATTTGGTCTCTCATCAAATTATTTAATATCAAAGATTAATCCTGTAAAGTACTTGATGACTAGGTCTATACTCATTAAAAGGCTAATAAAGTAGGCCTTAATCCTCATGGAGTATGATATTAAGTTTACTCTCCAAAGGTAGTTAAAGAGAAGCCCTTGCTGATTTTCTTAATGCTTACCCAATACTAGATAATTCTCCTTTGTGTTGAGAACTCCTTGATGAAGAGATTGGTCAAAGAAGGGGACCCTATTGGAAGATATCTTTGATGGAGCATCATCTATCAAAACCAAGGATCAGACCAAAGCTTCTGCAAATCAAAACAAGCATCAGACTCATTTTTGTCGCTCCAAATAGGGGTATCTTACAATATTCTTGTTCCCTCTCAAATTCATACACAAATAATGAAGCTGAATACAAGGCCTTAATTGCAAGATTAGAACTGCCTCTCAATAAGAAAATATCATGCCTATATATTTTTGGTGACTCACAATTGGTCATTAGTCAAATCCAAGGTGAATATAAAGTCTACAAAGCTGAGCTCCTAAAATATCATGAAAAGCCTCAAGGACTCATGGGGGAAATCTCATATATTCAAATAACTAAGATTCTTTGATATATCAACACGGAAGCTGATTCTTTAGATAAGCTAGCCAAAGCACTGACTGACTCTGACTAAGTGAAAATTCTGATCACACCCTGACCAAGTGAAAATTCTAATCACAGTTCAATGAGCATCAGATATGAGAAGATTGAATCTAAATTGATAAATGAGGTCATAAATTAGAGAATACCATTTACCAACTACTTCAAAAATGGAAAAATCCTAAAAGATAAATAAGCATAGGCATAACTTAGAAAGAGCACTACTTGCTTTTTACTTATCAATGACACACTTTATAGAAGGTATTTTGATCAACTACTTCTACAATGTCTCTCAGACAAAGAAGCTAAAGAAGAGGTCTTGGCCATGGATGAGAAAATGGAGGGATTTAAGAAGAGATGAGGGCATGAAAATTGTGGAGAAGTGCATGGATAATTGACATTAACCACTTGGGAAAGAGGAGAATTCCATCATCTTCCCGCTGCACACACACCCCAACACACACACACGATCCTAAAACCAAAAAAAAAAATTTTGGTGCTAAGGATATGGGACCCAAAATCAACAAAGTGCTCCAAAGTGTTGCCCCACCCCCCTAAGAACTTGGTGCTCAGAATGAAAGACATGCTCCTAGTCTATGGTGTGCAAGAAAACAAAAAATGTGTGCTAGGAACTTGGCACCTAAAATTAGAAATGTGCTCCAATACTCAGGCACACGAAAAAAAATCTTAGAAATTTTTTTGTAGGATTTTCAACCATGCCCCACCATGTGTAATTTCTTCACTTCAGTGAGCAGCACTAATCTAAGACCTTTTTTCTAAATCTCTACTTGTGAAAGATTAAGGTGGCCTATAGCCCTCTTTCACAAGAAAGATCCTTGGTCTGACTAATAGTTGACAACATTTTATTTTTTGCATCCAAAATTTTGCATTCTTTAGCGCAATTATTACATTTGCATCACCACAATATACATGCATCCGTTCCAGTATCCTTTTTGACACTTCAGTAGAATAGGTTAAAAGCTTTAATCACTTAATCTACTCAATTTTGACTTGCTTGGTAACTTCAAAAACCAATACCCCTTTGCAGGAATAGTGGCAGTTCTTTGGATCATAAGAAGTCATCATCTTCTTAGAATGTTCCCATCAACCGCCTACTTCTTTTTCTTTTGTTCGTGACAATCGTAGGTAGGTTTACAAGCCCCTAGATCAATTTAAAATACTTGATATGTTAACGTAACTTCTCAATCTTTTTCAAAGCCAATAACTCATTCAAAAAAAGTTAATCATTTTATTCTCAAAGATGGCCATTAATTTATCTTTGACTCACATTTCATGTCAGCATTTTTTCTAGGGAGGGGCATCAATATATATCCAACTTTTTAGTTCTTTAAACCCTAAACATGTAGCCTCAAATTAATGTAGTCAATAGAACTGTATGGTTTGTACCCTTACATAATGCGGCTATTTTTGAAAGTTTTATTTACAAAAGTAACATACCTCAGTCAGCTTTTTCATGTTTTTAAATATTTTAGATTTACATTTTTGAGAAAGATAGTACTTTAATCCTTAAAATTAGCATTAATTGAGATCTTTTAGATTTTAGAGACCTATTCATAAAATTACATATTTCAAGAGTTTATTTATAAATATCCATATTTTTTGCTATAACAAAATTTTTCTCGAAATCCATCAAGAATCAATTGGATTTTGAACAAGAAAGGTGTAATATCAGAATCTATCAATCTGTCATTCAAATATAAGGTATATGGCAAGAATATATCTATTAAACCTTTGAATTAAATCAATCAATCATGAAAATTAGAGATTCTCTCAACCCTTTATAAAAGGGGTTAGGGCTCACAAATTTAATAAACTTTACACTTGATTCTCGGGGAGATCCTGCATGAATCAAAGGTGAATTTGGAGGCCATTCCTTGAAGGAGTTCCACGATAATTAAAAGAGGAGATCACACCATCAAGAAAGAGACCAAGGAGATGCCAACAAGACTAAGAGAGATAAAGTTTCCCTCCTTGTTCTCTATTTTTCTTTTACTTCACCCTCCTTTTTTCTTGCCTCCCATGAGAACTTTGTCACTATTGCTCCCCCCAAGCCCTACTCCCCCACACTCCTACTGCTATCCCAAGAGATGGCATTATGTTGTCCATATTTGGACAACTGAATTCAAGAGGATCAGACATCTGAATCCTACTAGACACGTCTTTTGCTTTGACAATACCATGACCACCTACAGCCCCTTCATATGACGAAGGATCATAGCATCATGCCCACCCATAACCCCTCATATGACAATGGAACCTCACCAACACTACAGCCACTTATGGCCCCTTCATATGACAGAGGATCACAATATCATGACTACTAGTGGCCCCTTCTTTTGACAAAGGATCATAGCACTTTAGCTACTTGTGACCTTTCATATGATGGCAGAACCCCACCAACATGACGGCCACCCGCAGTGCCCTTTGTATGATGCCCACCAACACTGCAACCAATTGTAGCTCTTTTGTATGATGGAGGATCATAACACTACAATAACCCATAGCCCCCTTCGTATAACAGAGGATCATAAAACAATTTAGGACTAGCTTGCGATCTCTCCTGATAACCAAATCGACTAACAACCAACTTGTAGTCTCACTTGAAAATCAAAAGGGTTTAGGATCATTTTGCAATCTTATCCAACAACCAATCAACTAACAGTTAGTATGTAGTCTTGTTCGAAAGTCAAAATAATTTAAAACCAACCTATAGTCTCACCTAATAACCAAATCGATTAAGAACCACCCTACGATCTCACCTAATAATCAAATTAACTTAGGACTGATCTGTGATTTCGTCTAACAATCAATCGACTTAGGACTAGTCTGCAGTCTCACTCAAAAGTCAATTTTTTTAGAATCACCTTATAGTCTCGCCCAACAACTAATTTGACTTAGGGTCAGCTTACAGTCTCATCCAAAAGTCAAAAGGTTTAGAGGTAGCCTATAGTCTTGCCTGATAACTAATTCGACTTATAACCAGCCTGTTGTCTCACCTTGAAACCAATTTGAACTTATGACTAGCTCGTGGGTTTACCGTAATGTTGTTACGATAGCCCACGAACTATCGAATTGAGAGCCGATAAATATAAATCAATTTATGATATTTTAAAGTTGTTCACTACAAAACTATGTTAAAACAAACTTATTTCTAAATATTTTAATTTCAAGGGTCTATTTATAAAATTAAAGTGTGATTAAAAATCTAGACTTTGTGCAAAAATTCTACTAAGAATATAGGCCATGAATCCATGAGAAATCATATTGAAAATGGGCTAAAAAATTGACTAAAAATTTAAATTTTGAATATTCAAAATTTGAATTAATGTGTATCATAATTTTGGTGCCCAAAATTTAGGGTGTCGGGATGCTATTGGTCCCTTTTTTTGGTAGGCTAGCACCCCAAATCCTTTCCAGCCTTTCCTTTGAATTTTTCCTAGTCTGAATTGATGACATGGCTTGATCTTCACTACCCAATGCTCCAATCATATGGCTATAATTAAAAAAAAAATTATTCAAAATTGATAGCCAAAATCTCTCCTAAATAGCTTTCTACTTAACCAATAAATACCAACCATTTTTACTAGCAAAAAAGCCCAAAAATCGACCCAAAAGTTATACTAAAAATTATTATTTTGTGAAAGAAGTTCTTGACACTTTAACAAAGGAGTTTCACAGTGATCATGAGACTCTATTAAGATCCAAAGTCAAATTTCTCATTGACATTGAAGTTCTAGTCAAAGAAGTGGCATTTAATCACCATCCTCTTTTGGTGATATAGGCTATATCTCTCCACCTTTTTTTTTCATCTTTTTCATTTTTTTATATTCCATTTGATGCATTTGGATTAAAATTTTAGTTTCTTTTATTACATTATACTTTAAATTTAATTCTTGGATACCAAAAGAGTTAGGGAGGGACATTCAGGCCCTCCTCCATCAAGGTAGTAGGTAAGTTTTTAGGGTTATTTTATTTTTATAATTTTATTTATTCTCATGAATTAGATGTTATATCCAAGAAATTATTGAATTTTTCATTTTTTTTTTCTCTTTAATTTGTAGGAAAACACAAAGACAGGACCTCTAGAGCAGGTATATCCCGCACCTAATGAGAAGACTCTTATAACTTTGTCAAAAATTTCACATACTTTGTAGGTCAGACATGGTAACCATCAAGGTACGTGCAAAATGCCAAAAAGAGTCAAGTCAAATCAAACTTAAGAACTAACCCACTGCACAGCTCAAAACCAAAATTAAATTATAACTGACCTGGGGACCTACAATCTCTACCGTTTAAAATTAAATGTAAACATGTTTTCTCAATTTTTCTCGGCTAGCTAGTGAATTGAAAAAAAGATAATATTCAAGTACTTGAAATCCTCTTTAAAAAAGACTAAAATAATTATGAATAATAAGTTTTTACACTAGAGTTTAAACAACCAGAGATATAATGATATTTTTTATATTAAATTAAATTATAAAAATTTAGTTAAATGATAATAGGGACTAAAAGATGATTGCTTATAAATTTTAATCACGATGTAGGAATTTTTTGTTAATAATAATATGAAAGATAATTTTTCATATAATACAAATAATTTCTTATAAAATCTCTAAATAATAATATTGTAAAACAAGATATATATTTGAAATTCAAATAAAATAAATAACAATTCAAAAGTTCAAACTATTTATGCAAGTAAAAACTTCATGGGCAGTAAGACAATCATGGTAGTTTAGATGCATTGCCTTTCAAAATTTACCTTTGTATATCTTAAAAACATCGAATAAGTATTATTTCAATAAAACATATGCAGAAATAATATCCATAATGTTGCACACAAAAGACTACTAGTAGAAGGAATGATAACGTTGGAATTTTTTATAGTTGAGGGCCTTGTGGCAAGGAACACTTAGGTATAACAGGAAAATTAGAAACCATAGGCCTGGGTGGTGTAGTTGGTTATCACGTTAATCTCACCCGCTATGGGTTTCCCGGTTCTGAAATTTTCTCTGACATCATTTTTAGTTTTTATTTCATTTTTAGTATTCATAAAAAATTCCTGGCGGTAATTATTAATTGACAAAAATAAAACATTAGAGTTTTTTATCCTTCTTCTCACCCGACCGGCAACCTCGAATACGTAAACAAGAACGCATCAATCGTATTGATAACTAGGCAGAGAAGGCATTCTCCGATCGCCGCCCAGTTCTCGATCGTCTTCGTGCTCCCGTCTCCGGAGTTCCTCCCCTGTTTCTAGGGTTTACTATTGCCAGGGAAGGAGGACACGACGAGATCCTGAGAGAATGGATTGGAGCAACGTGACGGCGGAGGATCTGATCGACGCCCTTCGAGAGGTCGACTGGTCGTCGCCCCCGCGGCCCGCTTCCGAGTTCTTCTCCAGGTTCACCGTCCCCAGATCCTACTCCAAATGGAACAGCCGCTTCAAATGCAATATCTACTAGTACGCACAGCCACCCCTTTCTCCTTCTCGCCCCTTTTTCCCTAATCTCAGATATGAATTTTATGGATTTTGATCGTCGATTTCATCTGTTAAAGCAGTATTTTCTTGATCCCAACTTCCTAATCGTCTGCGCTTGTATCGATTTCCCGATGCTTTTTGAGATTCCAATTTCGCTTTTTTGTAGTTTTTTTTCTCTGAGAATCCTTCGTCTGATTAATTACTACGAAGCAGACATGTGTCAAAATAGATTGTAGTTGACCGTGAAAAAAATTGATCGATTTTCTTGTTCTACCTAGTAGTTCACCATCTTACTGGAGAATCATGATAATTGTTTGTGCTGAGGTCAGTACATATTTGTGTAGCATTTCTATGTTGATGTTGATTTTAATAATTTGAGTTATTATTCTGCGTGTTCCGATTTTTGTACTCAAATGTTACTTATGAGTTCTTCTAGTGATTTTATTTTGCTGAATGTTGCAGCTATCGAACAAACTACTTCATCATGGCCATGTTCATTCTTGGTAAGGAAATGGTACGGCTAGTGTGAGTTCTTCCTCTTTGATTGTGAGTTCTGTTTATGTTGTCTTTTGTTTCTGTTACAGGGTTGGCCTTTCTAAGGAAGCCACTTGCTATTGTTGCTGCCTTTTTAACAGGCTTAAGCATTGCATTCCTCAATGATAGGTAAACTTGATTAGCTTTTACTATTCTGAATATGCAGGTGTATCATATTGGTTACACGCCAAGGATTGACTTTGTAGTTGTACCTACATCTCATAGGTGGGAGTTCATGAGTTCTAACCTTGCTCAGGCAAGGCTATTATCTATAGTAAATCCCAGTTGCTCAAAAAAATGCATATTTTGCAAAAGCCATGGATCACGTAAAGGAGTTACTTTGATGATTTGCTTACTAAATTTGCAAGAGATGAGAGGGTTATTGTTATGCTTTACAAAATCAATTGAAACTGAATTTGAGCTAGCTTAATAATTGGGGCCAATTTGCTGTTACTTCACCTGGACTCCCGAATATGAGGTGCCTTATGAATGAATTTTCTGGCTTGATTCTCTAGAGGGGTTCTTTCTTGTTTTCTCTAGAGACTCTATAACCAGTATAGACTTGTATCCTATTCTATCCCATGCAACAAGGGATGCTTTACAAGTTTACAAAGACTGTGCTTAGAATTTAAGAGGAAATTATGGATACTATATAGGTGTTGAGCAACTTCATGCTGTGATGATATTTTGACTGACATCAATTGTCTTATGGTAGACTGTTTTTAAAAGAGACATCTTTTAAAGTTTTTTGGAATTCACACATTTTTCCCTGAAACATGGATGTTGATGAGTGCAACATTTCTTTGCCCAAAGTGGTTCTCTAATCCAGTTATAAAAATACTACCTGTTGTATTTTCTACTTATATCCGTTACACCATTCAGCTGTAGTGCTTTCCACTTGGATGCAATGTAAATCATGAGTTTGAAGCCATATATGCTTGCCTTGCTATTTCCTAGGCTTGTTTTCTGGCTATTAATGCGGTCATTAGTAGGTATCTGGTTATATGTGAAACACACTACCTTAATTCATTTGCTGCTTTCATTTGAGTCCATTTTATTTGAGTACTTTCTGTGCTAAGGATTTTTGTTACAGTTTTGCAGTTACTTTTAATGAGAAGGTAACAAGGACTGTGAGGCAATTTTCACCACATTTGGCTGCAAAGCTGAGGCCTCCAATAACGTGAGCTTTCTTTTCTGCATGTTAGTTATCAATGGCTATGTATTAACTGTTGTTGCTAATTCATAACTTCTGTGTGTTGGCAGGCCTGTTCTTCGTGGGAGGTCATCTGCCAAAAGGGCGATTCACATTTGTGGGCGGCCGCGGTGGATGTTTGTATTGGCATTTTCAGCAGGTATCCAAGAGCTTCCCCAATGCAAGTTATAGAATTTGCATTTTGGCATCTCTTACAACTTGCCAAAATATGTTTCTTATTGACCAGTCATGAAATCTGTACTTGATTGACAGCTAGTTGCTTTCTGTGGTTTACCTCTTGCCGCCTGCTTACCGTACTATGGGCGCTTGCCATTGGTCTTCTTGGTATATATGAACCCCATCCTGTTCCTTTTCAAATATTTTTTTATGCTTGCTCTTAACTAGATTTTATGATGATTATTTGATACCTTTTGGTGCAGCGGCGTTTCTTCATGCAAGCTTTAGAACTCCTAATCTAAAAGCACGATTGAACACTTTCCGTGAAGAGTTTCGTGCAGTATGGCGCAATTATAGTGAGCTATAACTGTGTTGCATGGAGGCTATTTGATGTGAGTACCTTGAACTTTATTTGGACCGTTCATTTGTGCTGACCGGTGAAATTGATTTAGCTACTAATCTTTTTGAGAACACGAGTCTCCATGATTTTTAGCTCCTTTTGAATGTTACTGGTAATCTTTCTTTATTTCCCTATCATTCCTGATACCTTCTTGTTGTTGCCAGGTGGCACTAATAGATGATTAATTGAGTTTTCTTTATTCTGCCAAGTGATCATTTATGGTAGTATTCTCGATTGACTTCTTGTTAGCATTCTCACCTAAGTTTAAGAAATGATGAGCCACACTTTAATCTTATAGTTTCAGTCAAGATCCAGGAACAGAATTCATTCTGTATTTAAAACAGTCAACCAATAAAATTGGGACACAATGGATTTGTCTATAACATTTTAGAGGAGTGTTTTTTATCTGATTCTGTTTAGCTCATTCTGATTAGAAGACTTGGAAGGCAAAAACATATATTGGCTGATTTAATTTACAGACAAGGGGCATCTATTCATTGTTTGGCAAAAGAGTGGGTTGTAATTTGTAAATTGGTTTTTGTATGCTAAATAATCTTTTCATGAGAATAATTGTGGTTTGTTAAGCCAATATTTTGTTCAACGGATGTTCATCAAGTATAAGGTGAGCATCATCTATGCTTCCAGGGAGACCAGTTGGCATCAGTTTCCTCTGAATCCTCCATCCTTCTAGTACAAAGAACAACGGTTGAGATTTGAATTTTCCCTGGTTCATCTGATTCTCTTGCAAGAGCTGTTTTTGTGGACAAGTTGCTCTCTGATCTCAACATTCTCTCATTGTATGTGTTCTTTTGTTCTCCAATCTTTCTTTGGAACCTATTCCTATCTAATTTATTTCCTTGTTTCCATGGAGCTTTAGCCTCCAAGGAATTTGATTGAAGATTAATCATGTTTCGGCAGTAACTGAAAAACATTGGTCTTTTTCAAGTCATTAGTCATTGGACTGTTCTGGATATCATGCCTCCAGTTTTGTTTCTATTTTTCTTCTAATTTTTTGCCTGGTCATTTAAACTACTTGGCATGTGTGTTAACTGTATATATATTTCCCTTACTATTTAACCTATGTTATTTCGCAGCGGCCCTGTATGTGGGATGTGAAAAACTGGTAGAATGCTGTGGTCAGATGCTGGGAATCATTGGTGTCTAGATTTCGATCATTGCTCGGGTTTGTAGTTGGTTTCGCTGTAATAGCGTCGAAGTGCCATATTCTTTGGTTATCTGATCTGTAATTTTACGATTGCAAATGCCACGGTGTACAGTGCTTTAAGTTTGATACGATAGGACCTAGCATCACATTTTCATGTATAAGAATAAAGCTCTAAGCTGAGACTCATTGCTCCAAATTGATCTTGTCACAATTTTATCTTTAGGGCGTGTTTGTTGTGCAGGAAAATCAAGTCTTGCAAATTGAAGCCCTCAAATTTAGGAATTTCAATATTTATTTTACAAAAAGTTTGAATTTTTTAGTAAATGAAATTTTTTGTTTTTAAGGATTTTAATCTTCAATTAAATTGGGCAGAAATCAAAGTCCAAAAAATATTTTAGTTCATATGAGTCACGCATGCCTTAATTAATCAGCAAACCATCAAATAATTAAAAATATATATTTAAATTATTTTAGAAAATATAAATATTTAATAATTAGGGTATTTTAAATATTAAAAGTATTTTTATATTTAATTTTAAATTTTAAAATCAAGATATTTTAAATATTCAATATATTTTTAATAATTAGTTTTGAATTTTAATAATTAAATTATTTTAGATATTTAAAATATTTTTTAAATATAAAATTAACACCAATTTTCAAAATTTTTGTATATTTGAGTGTGATTTGCTCAAATATTTAAATTTAAAAAATTAAAATCCTACAAATTAAATAAAAATAAAAATAATTAAAATTTCAAATTAAATAAAATTTTTTTTTGGGTCAATTGTATATAACTCCATAACATCTTAATAAGTTATATATTTCTCATTCATATTTAAAAAATTACTTAGTTTTCCTTAGGTTATTAAATATACTATAAAAACCTATTCGTGTATATATTTACCATTAAAATTAAGAATATTTGGAGAATATTTTATTGATGCAGTTTAAAATGAAGTGAAAAGACGAAATACCCCTTATCTTATTAGAGGCGATAATTTTTTCACAAAAACATATTTTTTTTGTGGAGTTATTTACAATTATGATGATTATATAAGAAATTATTTCTACTTTTATTCTTTTTAAAAAAATATGAATCCTAAATATTGTTCAGATCAGTTCTAGATTTGGTTCAAATTGGCCTTAAATTCACAATAAATTTTTATCAAGTTATCATCGAAAAAATAAAACAAACTTGAACATAATTTTTTTTATCATTTTTCTCATCCAAAAAATAAAACAAACTTACACACATTCTTTCAAATCCCATCACAAAAAATAAATTGTAACTAGATTGAAAATAGTTAAATAGCAAAATCAAATAAACAAAGTTGAGTCTCTAAAGACAAAGAATTACCATTGTCATTTGCAAATATTGAAAGAATTAAAAAGATCAGTTGCATTTAGGGAGCCTTGATTTTTACCCCTTCTAATGTCTTTTGAAGTATCATCTCTGCCACTTCTTGTACTGACAAAATATTTGACCCTGCAAATCTATAGATAAGTCCCTCTTTCTTGAAAATATTTGTTGCCATTAGCATAAATGGGTAGTGGATGATATGAAATCATAAACTGAGATCCTTCGGCTCTACTTTTGATCATAATGAAAATATATATCAAACAAAATCAAGGAAGGCAAATGCCATATTCCTAACATAACCAAGAGACTAATATATTCTGACCATCAAAAATATAAAATATATCAAAGTTTAGCCAATAATTAAGACAAGATTAAGTATAATCTAACACAAATAAAATTATAACAACATGATAAGATAATAAATCATATCTTAAGAAATTAAATAACATATTAGAAGAAGAAATAAGATTTTAACATATTTTAACATAATAATTTAAATTTGAATTTAGCACAAATTGACATTGTTTGAGGTGATTTTTGTCACAATCAAATTTAATTAAAATATGATCAAAATTAAAACCTGTATGCTACTGAATTATGACTCAAATATGAGTTTCAGTTAAACTTAAATCGTAGTTGAATTTGATCGAAAATTGAGTTCAATTCGAATCTAAATTAGTAAAAAATTTGACCGTAAGTAATGCCTAATCGAAATGAGCTGAATGGACTGGATACTTAAACCAAAATTGAGCCCAAAATTCTTCTAAAATATGAACCAAAATGACAAAATCTAAAAATTTTATAGATAAACCTCTTAATTAAATAAATCTTTATAAATGAGTCATCAATTGGATTTTTCTTATAAACAAGTCCTTGAAATAAGAAATTTAAGAAAAATCTAATAAAATCCTAGAATTATAAATCAATCCCACAAAATTTAGGATTTACAAGTAAATCCTTCGAGAGATCAATAATTATAATTTTATTTTTAAGAAATCTAGAATTTACAAATAAACCCCTCCAAAATTTCGTATTTATAAATAAATCCTAAAATTTCAACTTTTTATAAATAAATCATTCGAAAATTTTTATTTGTGAATAAGTCCAAAATTTGTTTAAAAAGATACTAAAAGTTTTCAAATTTTATAAATAATTTTTTAAAAAAACTCCTAAAATGTATAAATTTATAATTTAATCTAATTTTTTTGAAAAGTAGTTATAAATAATTTCTCTATAATTTTAGTATTCAGAATGAATATAATGTTTAAATTATTATCATTTACAACAAACCAATTCATCTATAGACTTATCCAAGTTCAAATACGCATATCACAATTACCCAATCCAAACAAAATACATCCAAAATAAATTGATAAAATTTTCAATCCAAAATTTGAAACCGATTCATCCCAAACCAACTTGATGTTCTCATACTCTACATAAACCTGTTGACTTATAAAAAAAAAGAGGTTAGAACGAGAGGAAGAGAGATCAGAGAAGCAGTTCCGAGAGTAGAAAAAAAAGTGAGAAATACAAAGACCAAAAGGATATAACGGACAATTAATCAACGAGAAGTAAGAACCCTTATCTTTGTTTTTTTTTTCTCTGCCTTTGTTCCCCGTTCGTTGTTCTCTCCCCTCTGCTTACGCTGAGGCTCCCGTGCTTAGTATCAGCGCTAGAGAAACCTCATCGTCAGCCTTTTCCTCCACGCCCACACAGCCGCCGCCGGTGAACTACCCCTTTGGCCATTAAAGATGGCGGGTTTGTTGCTTCGTGGCCTCCGCTCGAAGAGCCACATTGCCATATCCACCACGAAGTACTCCAAAACCCTCACCTTCTCCCCCTTCTACCACCGCTGAGACACCATGATCGCTGCCGACCCCTACATTAGGTGACGGCCTGTTGCCACTACAGGTTGGATTGGCTAGATTCGGCCAAATTTGGCCATGAGATGGGGGGCCAGGGCTACCCCCTGCCTTGCCACTGGGAAACCAAGCCGGATTCGACCAGAATCCTGCCATTTTTAGCTAGATCAAGGCGGAGAGGCGACCCAACCACCATGGCCGGTTGGGAGGAGAAGAAGAGGGTTTGAGAGGGCACGGTTTCAGGCGGGGAAGAAGATGGGCCGAGAGAAGTTTAAAAGTGTTTCTAATAACTTTGACGTTTGACAATAACTTTATTAAATTACGTTGTCAATGTCTTATCGAGATTTACTTGAAGTGTTTTTGATAGTCTTGAACTTTAGTAATAATTTCATAATTTAAAATATTTTTATTAGTCAATAAAATATATGTGATAATTTCATTTGGCTTAAAGTATTTTCATTAGCCAATAATATATTGACGATAATTCCGTTGATCTTGATGTGTTTTTATAGCTAATATGCCAATTTCGCTTGGATTTTTGAAGTATTTTCATACCCAATAAAGTATAAATGATAATTTCATTTGATTTTTGAAGTGTTTCCATAACTAATGAGGCGTAGACGATAACGTCTTTAGCTTTTTGAAGTGTTTTCATAGCTGATGAGGCATAGGTAATACCTTTCTTATTTTTGATGTGTTTTCGTAGCCAACAAAGCATAGGTGATAATTTTATTTAGTTTGGTAGCATTACCAATGGCTTAAAAGGTTAGGTATAGTTTTGAGAGTCACATTGTCAACTGCTTGTGGGGTTGAGTAGCTTGAAAGGGTACGTTGCCAACTGCATTTAGGGTTGACTAGTTTGAAGAAATGCATCATCAATTGCTTCTGGGGTTGATTAGTTTGAAGGGTGTGTTGTCAACTGCTTTTAGAATTGGCTAACTTCAAAGTGTAATCAATGGCTTTGAGTATATTATTGGTTGACTTCATTGATTTGATAGTGTCACCGATGACTTGGGGGATTTGGTGTAGCTTTAAAATGTGCCTAACAATTTTGAGCATATTGACAATTAACTTTTTTAGTTTGACAACATCGTCAATGACTTATGAGGTTGGATATAGCTTTGAAGTGTGGCCGACAGTTTGAAGCATGTTAGTAATTAACTTTTTTAGTTTGATATGCCACCAACGGCTTATAGAATTGGATATAGCTTTGAAATATTGCTAAATGCTATTGTAAAGGACTTAGCAAAACTCAATTTGACTATATTTAGTTCTTATTCAAACTAATTCTAGTTCAAGGTGGTAGCATCGTCTATTGTTTATAGCCTTGGTGTATTATTGAAGTTTTAACACTACCAATAGGACTCAATTTGACTCTATTTAGTTCCATCGGGACTAATACAGTTTGGATCTAATTTGATTTTATTTAGCTTGAGTCGAATTTGACCTTTTATTGGACCTCTATCAAGTCTAGATCTATTAGACTTTGGCTCAAGCTTAAGTCAATTTAATTCAACTTGATTTAAGTTCAGGCTCGACCTAGCCTAGTTATAGTTAGACTTTGAGTTTGTTCTTTTAGTTTGGACTTGATTTAACTCAGTTAGAGTTTGATTTAAGCTTAGTTAAATCCTGGTTCAACTTGATTTTAAATTTGGAGTCTAGCTTGATTCGAGCTTTTAGTCCATTTGTTTAATTAATTTAGGTCGATTTAAGTCAACTTGACCTTTGTCTATTTGTTTGAGTTGAGTTCAATTTCAACATGATTGAGTTACTTCATATTAAATGATTTGATTTGAGGGTCTTTGGTTGTTCATAATAATAGCCTGACCTAAAATGTGCGAACATGAGGGTTGGCTTGGTTCGCAAGCTTGAAAGCTGGCTTTATGCGAGCCCAAGGACTAACTGGGTATAAGTCTGAAGACTGTCTTAGATGTGAGCCCAAAGACTTACTAAGGTGCAAGCCTGAATGCTAACTGAGTGCAAGCTCAAAGGCTAACTAAGTACAAGTCCAAAGATTGGCTTAGATGTGAGCCTGAAGGTTAGCTTAAATGCGAGCTTGAAGGTTGACTTGGATACAAGTCTGAAGGCTGGCTTAGGTATGAACCCAAAGGCTAGTTTAAGTGTAAATTCGAATGCTAATTTAAATGTGAGCCCGAATGCTAGCTTAGATACGAGCCCAAAGGCTAGCCTAGATGTGAGCCCAAAGGCTGGTTTGAGTGCGAGCTGAAAGACTAACTTAGTATGAGCCTGAAAGCTGACTTGGATGCGAGCCTAAAGCCTGGATAAGTGCGAACTCGAAGGCTGGCTTAGATGCGAACCTAATAGCTAGATAAGTGCAAGTTTGAAGGCTTATTTAGTGTGAGCCCGAAAACTAGCTGGGTGTGAGTCTAAAGGTTGACTTGGATGTAAGCCCAAAAGTTGGCTAAGTGCAAGCCTGAAGGCTAGCTTAAATGTGAGCTCAAAGGTTGGCTGAGTGTGAGCATAAAGACTAGCTTACTGCAAGTCTAAAGGCTGACTTGAGTGTGAGCCCGAAAACTAGTTTGAGTGCGAGCCTGAAAACTGACTTGATGCGAGCATGAAGGCTGACTTGAATATGAGCCTGAAGACTAGATGGGTGTCAACCTAAAGGTTGATTAAGGTGTGAGCCTGAATGTTGGTTTAAATGCAAGTCTGAAGACTGGCTAGATGTGAACTAGAAGACTTGCTTGGATGTGATAAGGATTCACTATTTTTGAGGGGTCACAGATGACCGTAGCAAAATCACGGGATCCACCATCTTCATTGCCATCTTAAAAGGCCACAGGTGGTCATAGCGAAATCATGAAGTCCACTATTTTCAATGTCATTTTCGAGAGGCTGCGGGTGATCATAGTAAGGTTATAGGGTCCACTATCTTCATTGTCATTTTTAAAAAAATACAAGTGATTGTAGAATTGATGAAATTTATTAAAACACCAAAAATTACAAGTGATCACAATGATAGTGGTACAAAAATTGAATTAACATGCAACTTCTTTTTTTCCGTGGATAACTTCCTTTTTTTTTTCCTTCAATTCTATGCCTCCCTCGTCCTTATTATTTTTTTCTTTTATTCCGTTCCTCCCCCAAGCTGTGCCTTTGTTTCCCTTCCAAACACCACCGGGCCTCAATGGCTCGGTGGCTATTCTGGCAGGATCCGGCCTCGGCTAACTAGTGTGCAGTGATGATAGAGGGCAAAGCCCTCCGCTGCATCCTTTTCTTGGCCAGGTCTGTCCGGCCATGGCCGAATTTGGCCCTCCTCTTCTCTTAGTCGGACAGCAGTGATCGAGAGTGCTGGAGGTCGGTGCAAAGACTATGGAGGGCAAGGCCCTCTGCCTCCTCTTTTCTCTGACCAGATCCAGCCAGTCGGATTTGGCCCCTCTTCTCTTGGTCGAACGGTGATGATGATGAAAGCGCCTGAGGTCGGCGTGGCGACTGCGGAGGGCAAGGCCCTCCGTCTCCTCCTTTCTCGGGCCAGATCAGCCCGACCATAGCCGAATTTGGCCTCCTTCTTATCGGATGGCTGCAGCGATTGGAAGCACCGAAGGTCGTGAAGAGGCGCGAGGTGGGGTGGTGATGTTGGGCAGTGGGTCGAGGTTCACATCGTCGACTCGTGTGGAAAGGTCAGCGGGCCAGTCCTTGGATATGGTGGTGGCGAAGCACGGGAGCAAGGGCAAGCAGCAACCAATCAGCAGGGGAGATACTTCGGATACCTTCAAAAATAGAGCAACAAAGAACAACATAAGGGGGAGGAGATCACGAAGCTAACTAGACTAACCTCTTCATGTTTGACGTTAGCCTATTAGGATCCTTGTCCTAATTTCTTTTTAATCGAATCATAATAATATATAAATTTTAATTTTAATTATATTTTAATTAAATTTAATTATAATAAAAATCATCTTAAACAGCTATATGGTCCAATACATAAGAAGAGGACAGTAGTATATGTTAAAATTTCTTCTTTATTTTTTTATTTTTTTATTTCTTTCATATTTTTTATAATCTCATATTAAATTCATTATAAAATAAGAGTATATTTTTACTTAAGTCATGTATTATTTTTAAAAAATAATCAAATGTTTTATTTTTTTCTTTTGTATCTCTATTTTATTAAATAGATTTCTTACATTAGAAAGTTTTTGACAATTGTCGAGATAATTAATAACAGAGGTTTGCACCTGTTGGAAGTCATGCTCTCACAATATCTGATAACATATTTTAAACTAAAGTAAATTTTGATTTATGATTCGAGGTCGCTCCCTGGGGTCTTCGCTATCCGGGGTGGTCAATCTTGATATCACAAATTTTGCAGTGCTTAATGGAATATGACTTCTCCTCTGAGTGTAAAAACCTAGTTAATATGATAGAGACATTAATAATGTAGAATTATGATTGAAGATTGATCAATTATATTCTCTTTTATAGAAAAAAGAATTAAATGGTAACAATAAAGAACATCTCCATCCTAAGATACGTTATTATCTTGGGGGCATGATTACTTGTGTATTTACGTTAGCCAATGATTGCTACAGAAGCACCTGAAGTTCAAATCAAGTTTAAGACCATCACTAAGGTAGTCTAGTTTAAGAAGGCAATTGCCACTACACTGATTGAAGTTACAATCATGCAAAAATAACCTATTTCTCACCTTCTTCCATCAAGGGGAAGAAGGCCTAATGTTATCATTCTCAATGAAAAGGGTTGTTCAGATAAGGAGCTAGAAGTCCTACCTCAACTAATAAGGATATCAATTTTCTAGAGGTTAGGACTGAAACAAAGCTTAGTTTTTAGTTGCCTTCGCTCAACTTCTCATACGGGGCAATCAAAAGCAAATCTGAATATAGACATTGATAAAGAAGATCACATCTTAGTTGTCACAAGTAAAGGGAAAACTGTTAAAATTTTCAGCCAACTTGGAAAATCTACCCCTTGAATGAAGTCGATCATTACCATTCCTACCTTCAATTTCTTTGCTACATTAAGCAATTTAGAGAAAGGTAGGAACAAATCATGAAGGGCACAGTCTTGCCTTAAAACTATGGCAAAAAGGTAAATCGCTAAACAAAACTACAAGAGTCTCTGTAAAACTACAACCCAGTATGAGAGTTTACCAAATGAGACCACTCATACTATTAGAGTTATTTCTAATAAAGACTTTGAGAGGGATAGCAAGTCCGCACCCCAGCTAACCAAACACCAAAAGAAGGTTGCTCGAATAAAGTTTACTAGTGAAGAAATCCAATAAGAGAGGACCCTTGTGAACCAATCCTTACTACCATGCCAAAGAGAATGTGAGATGACCCACTCCATTAGTAAAGTCTTGAATGAGATGACTTGACTGATAGAAAAAGTTAGCCTCAACCTAGAGCCTAGACCTGATTCTCAAGACATAGACTATCATGTTATGATGGAAGCCTTTGTTATAATTGAAAGCTCCAATAAGAGAGCGATTATAAAAGCACTACAAGAACAGCTGAGACAGCAAAGCAAAGAGAAAGATAAAGCTAAAAAGAAGGCCATGGAGTTGATGGAGATAATACTACAAATGAGTGAAAAGCTTGATAAGTTAGAATAATCTCAACAGCCATCTCAAGTAGCAGAGGCAGCAAAAGGCGTATCTCCTGTAGATGAGATCCATGAAAATGTAGGCCCTTCACAAGTATCTTCTCCAGTAAGGGATACTTAATCCCTAATTTCAGGAATCCTTGATAACATGAAACTCCCAGCATATATATAATCGTAGATATAACGAATGGTAGGTATATAGTTGAGACAAGAAAGTGAGATAGATAGGGTAAATAACGTTGACAAATTATACCCTAGTCATCATGACTGAGTGTCATATCTCAAAGACTATACAGTGCCTAATTTCAAACAGTTTAATAGCATGGGCAATCCTGAACAACACATAACTCATTTTATGACTTTGTGTGGGGATTCAAGTAATAATTCCTTATTATTACTCCATTAATTTTCAGCAAGCTTGATAAGAATAGTATTTGATTGGTATGCTAGTTTACAATCAAAATTCATACAAACTTGGGCACAAATGAAAAAGTTTTTTGAATCAAGTTCGGAGAATTTAGTGATAAAGTGACTATTGCAGAGCTTGTCTCAATACCAAAATGTGATAATAAGTCAATTCTAGATTATATCACATGGTGGAGAATTCTCATCATTATGTGTAAATAACCCATGAGGTAATTTGAGATAGTTAACTCAGTACTTGCCAATAAAAGGGGAGAATGGATGACATCTTATCTAAGTGCCTCTTCTATCCATATCTTCCAAAACCTCATTATGCAAGTCAAAAAGCTAGAAAAGATTGGCCCATGGACCTTATCTAGTTCATAGAGTTTTAAGCCAGAAAAAGATAGGGTAAAGCGTAGAGAGTCCTCCAAAAACATGAGCAAACGAAACCTCCCAATCCCATTATGAATAAGAGTAATTTTTAGAAGCTACCAACTCTTGAAGGAGATAGAGAACTAGAATGATCCAATAATTTTCAACAATAGTTTGGAAAGAAATATTCTTTCAAGAGAGAAAAAGTAGATAAAATCTTTTAGGATTTCTTGAAGTTAGGCCTCCAATTGATAGAATCCAAAATCCTAGGCAAAGACAACAAAATAGATCACCCAAATTATTGTTCTTACCATAGAGTCTTGGGACATACTATTGAAGACTGTTATGTGTTCAAGGATTGGGTCAACAAGCAATACTGAGAAGGCAAGCTAACTCTCTTGAAGGCAACCTTTTTGGAAACACCCATGGAACACATTAATCATATCACTATGCTCGAGAACTATGAACCATTTGCTGAAATCCTTTTTGAGGAAGAAGCATGATGTGCCCTCGAACAAAGGCATTTATGGAATATCTATATTTTAAAAAGGCTAAAGAAACTAATGAAGAAAATGACTAAAAACCTTGAAGAGCTTGGGATGGTGATGAAGAAAGCATTATCAGAGTGAACTGTCTTACCTACTCGAAGCATCAAGAAAAAAAAGAATAGAAGCAAGAACAAGAAGTTGGTTCAGCTAGATGAATACAATGTTTAGAAATTAACCATCTAAGAATACATCGATGTTCTGGATGAATATGTTTAGGGAGAAAGAAGCTAAGTAGTTGTTGAAGAATTCTTCCCTAACAAACTCAAAACTTTACTAGAGGATCCTAATGTAGAAAATAAAAAAAGTGGACTTTTGGTGACAACATGCTTTGTCATATTTACCATTGGAGATTTATAACCAAGTCGATCCCTACCATGTCGCTTTAATGATTAGGAAATTCAAGGTGAAAGCAAGAAGAAGCAAATAGATTCACTAGAGATGTTATTGATGAAGTGAGAGATTCCACAGGTCTCCTCGAGGGCTACTCCTGAGATGATTATACCAAGGGTTAGTCCTGAGATAATTATCTTAAAGAGTGATTCATCCGTGAGTACAACTATGACATGCTTAAACTATACCTAGATACTATGAAAGAACTACCTACAATTAACATGAAGTTTGTCAAGGGAAAAATGCAAACATTTAACAAAGACATGCAGGCTATGACTGTCCACATGTAAAGTGTGACAAATACGACTACCATGCTGTGTGAGGAAGTCGAGAGAATGGAGAAGGTACTAACAGAAAAAACAAAGCCATACAAAAGAGCTTATAAGGGTGATGAGAAACCACTTACCAACCCTCTCGAGATTAGAATGACTACTCGTACCATTTGCTTTAGAGACAGTCAAGAAAGCTAGACACTATTGGAGAGAGTTATCTAAGTGTATGTCCTTTTATCACATGGTGACTCATACATCTAAGGTGAACGTCAATGGGCTGATATCCTAGCCTCTATTAGGCATTCGACAATAAATACTCAACCCATTGGGTTTGGTGAGGTCCCATCCTAGAACTTGTGGGAGGGTGCACTTTGCTAACTTTAGAGGAATTATACAAACAAGACATGAACAATGAATATGACTCCACGTCTGACTCAGAATAACTTTATAACTACTTCGGAAGGTCCTACACTAGCAAGTACCAAAGGAAGAAGCATGCATTTTAAGAGAGGATCAAGCGAGCTAATGCTAAAGCTCATTCTGCCATTGTGTCAAGTCAATCTGAATATCCATAAAAAAAAATATCCTAAATACAAAGTTCTAAAGAAGGTTATGCTTGCAGATGAAGCAAAAGGATTCATCTAGAGAGTCTCTAAAAATCTCTCTATGAGGAAACCCCCACATGCCTAATTCTGATATCGAATGGGATGATCATCAGTTAGTCACATCCTCCAAGGACATTCAGAGAACTACTAACTAGGGGCAAGGATTTTCTACCTCTTGTAGCATTATTAGCCTTGAGAGTGATCCCGAAGACGAACCTCATTGGTCTCATAATACTAGATTTCAACTAAGGAGAGAAAATTAGATGCAACTCTGAGGTGGAAAGATATTACCTCTGAGACAAACTCCATTGTCTAGGGATAAGAAAATCCCCAAGGACAAGGAAAAGAAAATTCAAATAAATGAGGATATCGAGCCTTTACAAGCTGAACTTGCACTCAAAAAGGTGAAATACAATATACCAGCCCACCTCAAAAAGATCTCTACCATGCTGAGTATTTTTGATGCCTTGATGATGTTATAAGAACTCAGGGATACACTAGTACACATGTTGTAGAATCTAACTAACTATCAAACATACTTTATTGAAGAGAAGATGAAGGAGTCTTTGTGTGCACGCCAAATTCCTGCAGTCATCTTCATAAATGATGACCTGCTACCTGGAATAACAAACTACAATAAACCATTGTATGTCATAGGGAACGACAATGGGATTAAGATCAATCGCATCCTAATTGACCTAGGTTCCTCAGTCAATTTGATGACTCTCTGAACTCAAAGAGTTCTAACTTTGGATGTGTGTCACCTATCATCCGAGATTATAACCATATAAGGGTTTAATTAGAATAGTCAGAGACTTTTAGGAGCTATAACTATCCCTCTGAAAGTAGGTGAATTGATGAAAAACGCCAAGTTTTATGTGATTAATATCGATGCACCATATAAAGCATTACTAGGGAGGTCGTGGCTATATGAAAATAAAGTAGTGTCATCAACTATACACTAATACTTCAAATACTTTGAGGATGGTGAAGAATTCTGAATTGATAGAGATGTATATCCTTTTGATGTTCATGAGATATATTATAATGATGTAAAATACTATTAGAGATCCGATGCTAATAGGGGGTCAATTTCCATCAGTCAAGTAAAGCAAAAAATTACTAGCTTGATCTTTGCTCCTCCTCACCCAGGAAGCAATTCTAACCTAATCTCTATAGATGAAGAAGCCCACCCCCCGTAAGTCTACTTGGGTGATTATACTTCTGATGAAGATGATAATAGAGATCAAACAAAAACTACCCTCTTTATTAGTAAAGTCCAAAATGCTTATTTAAGCAGTTAGATGAGCTTAGCATTAATATCATGGAAGAATTAATGACTTTTTATATTTCTCCGAGATATAAAGGAGAAAATAAAATATTATTTTATAAGACAATCCTTTGTGCTTTAAGCATATATGAAATTCTGGGGACTGAAGATTTAGTGGATGATGGTGACCATCAATCGATAGTTATGCCTAGATATTTTTTAGACCAACTTTGTCAAATAATCAATAAATCTAGCTATGGACGTCCATGAATAAAGAGAGAGAGTCATTTCTTCAAGAATATATGGGATCCATGCTAGGATGTGCTTACATTTCTAGAAGAGGAAACAAGAACACCAAAGAACTATGTTGTATTACTCCGAACAAGCACACTTGTCTTACGGTTACTATTGGACCCCTCTTTGATATTTAGGATGATTGAATGACATTAATACCCCTTGACACATGTGCCGAGATGACTGTGACTTTTTAGACATCACAAGAAAGTGACATCGTCAGCGGAATTTCATTAGAACCAAAAGAAAGGGGGTATGATGTAGCTCAAATGCCTTTAAACAAACCATCACCAAACCTCACTCGACATGATGAATTACTTACTAAAGAAATAATCCTCAAACTAAAAGAAGCTCCACCAAAACCTGAAGATGAGGGGCAAGCCAAAGTCAATGAACTGATGGAGATCAACCTAGGCTCAGAGGAGGACCCCAAGTCGGCTTTCATCAATACTCAACTTTCAGAGGAAAACCAAACCCAACTCAAAGTAGTACTCCAAGAGTACATTGACTTCTTCATATGGAGCTATAAGGAGATGTTTGGACTAGATCTTGAAGTTGCAATCTATAATCTAGCCTTCAATCCTGAGCTTTCACTTGTAAACAAGCACTTATGAAGATGAAACTCGACCTAGAACAGAAAGTGATAGAAGAAATAAAGAAACTAATTAAAACAAGCTTCATTAGAGAGGAAAAATACTCTAATTGGGTGGCAATCATCATGCTAGTCAAGAAAATGAATAGCCAAATCGATATTTATATGGACTACAAGGACTTGAATAAAGTATGTCCAAAAAATAATTTTTCATCGCCAATAATAGAAATCATGATTGACAATATGATTGACTTCGAGATATTCTCTTTCATGGATGTTTTTTCAAGATATAAATAAATTGAGATGCATCCTGATAATGAGAAATACATGGCTTTCAGGACACCAATTATCATTTACTGCTACAATGTGATACCCTTTGGGCTTAAGAATGTAGGCACCACTTATCAAAGGGTCATGACTCAAATCTTTAATGATTTGATACACCAATTAGTGGAATGTTATGTGAATGACTTAGTGGTAAACCCAAAGATAGACATGTCCAAGACCTGAGAGTGGTATTCAACCACTTAGAAAATATAACTTAAAGATGAATCATATGAAGTGTGCTTTAAGGGTATCATCGGGAAAGTTCCTTGGCTTTGTTGTTAGATATTGAGGGATTAAAATTGATCCATCTAAGATCAAAGCTATCTTGAATATGCCACCAACAAATAATTTAAAGCAATTGAGGTTGTTCCAAAGCTAACTCACATACATAAGAAGATTTATTTCAAACCTCTCTAGAAAATGTAAGTTTTTTTCCAAGTTGATGAAGAAGGACACTCCATTCATTTAGGATCAAGACTGTCAATAGGACTTTAAAGAGATCAAACAGTATCTTCTAAAGCAATACCTCTACCTAATAAACCCTTTATCCTCTATACAACAATAATGGAAGGATCCCGGGGGTACTTTTTGTCTAGAATAATAAACAGAATAAAGAAAATAGACTTTACTATATGAATATAATGCTAGTGGGGGTAGAAAGTAACTACTTTCCTATTAAAAATTTAATTTTATCTAACACTCATAATCATGGTCAAGAAGCTAAGGCTTTATTTACTTTCTCATCAAGTCATCTTAATATCAAAAAAGAACCCCATAAAGTACCTAATAACTAAGTTTGTACTTACTGGGAGGCTAGAAAAATGGGCTTTAATTCTCATGGAGTATGATATCAAGTTCACTCTCCAAAAGACAGTCAAAGAGCAAGCCCTCATCGATTTTCTCGTAGCTCATCTGGTGCCAAATGATTCTCCTCTAAGTAGTAAACTCCTTGATTCAGAAATCCTTTTAGTTAAAGAGTAAAAATCTTATTGGAAGCTTTATTTTGATGGAGCATCATCCATCAAAACAAGGACGAGACCAAAGTTTTCACAAATCAAAGTAGGCATTGGACTTGTTTATCTCACTTTGAATGGGAACATTTTACGATATTCCTATTCCCTCTCAAAATCATGCACAAATAATGAAACTAAATACATGACCCCAATTGCAGGACTAGAAATGGCTCTTAATATGAAAATATCACACCTATATATTTTTGGTCATTCATAATTGATTATTAGCGAAGTCTAAGGTAAAAATAAAATCCACAAATCTAAACTCTTGAAATACCAGGAAAAGGCTCAAGAACTCATAGGGCAAATCCCACATGTTCAAATAACTAAAGTTTCTTGATCCATTAATATGGAAGCTGATTTCTTAGCTAAACTAGCCAAGGCACTAGCTGACCCTGATCAAGAAAAAATTCTAGTCACAATCTGTAGTAGACAAGTAATAAACTAAGTCTTCAACATCAAACATGAGAGGAATAAATTTAAACTAGTAAAAGAGGCCATAGATTAGAAAATACTATTCACCAATTACCTCAAAAGTGGAAAACTCCTAGACGATAAATTTGCATAAATATAACTCAGAAAGATGACCACTCACTTTCTGCTTATCAATAATACTTTTTATAGAAGGTCCTTTGATCAACTACTTTTGCACTGCCTCTCAAACAAAAAAGGCCAAAGAAGTTATGTATGAAGTGCATTTTGGAGTTTGTGAGACTCATCAATCGGGACCAAAAATGATAAAGATTAAGTGTATGGGCTACTATTGGCCCACAATGGTGGAAGATTACATCGAATATGCGAGAAGGTGTCACCTATGCCAAATTCATGGTAACTTCATCCATCAACATCCAAATCCTCTGCATCCAACAATATCATCTTGTCCATTTGGGATATGGATTATAGACATCATCGGTCTAATCAAACTATCTTCTTCTTTAGGCCATCATTTCATACTACAAGTAATCGACTTTTTTTCACAATGGGATGAAGCAATTCTATTAAAAGGGGTAGAAGAAAAATACCATTATTCTCTTCTTTCAAAAAAATATTTTGTACTGATTTGGTGTTTCTCGAAGGATCATTTCTAATAATGGACTATCCTTCATAAGCTTTAAGATAGGATGATTCACGCATTATCATAGGATATATTAGAGATATTTATCCATCTACAATGTGAGAGTCAACAAGCTTATTGAGGCATTCAACAAGACCCTTTCCAAGATTTTGAAGAAAGGTGTTGCCAAAAATAAGAAAAATCATAGGAGAAGATAACATTCATCTTTACTTTAATGAGTTAGACCCCTTGGATAAGATAAGGCTTACAGCCTAGCAAAACCTGAAATGTATTAAGCACAAATGGCCAGAGTCTACAACAAGATTGCTCGACTTACGTCCTTCTAGAAAGAAGAAATGATCTTGTTCTAAGAAGACCTATAATTCCAAACTGAAATAAGGAAAACAAGTTCAAACCTAATTTGGAGGCCCTTATATTATCGAAAAGATATTTGAAGGGAGATCTTACTAACTGATTGATGATAAGGGAGAAACGCCTATACCACCAATCAACAATTGATTCCTCAAAAGGTACTATGCCTAAGCTCTGGAGGCAACAATAATACAATAAAAAGTGTCTATATTCTATCTATGGCGAAACGTCCGACTTTCTTAAAAAGAAACCCTCGGTCAAATAACATGGACACAAGACTCCATGTTTCTCAAGGTAAAACATGGATACAAAACTTCATCTATCTTTCATGACGATCAAGTCTGTATCTACATGTCACATTAAGCCCACCTATATGTGGTAAATTAAAAGTCCATCTTATGTGACGATTAAGTTCACATCTATATGAAAACTTAAGTTCTCCATGTAACAATCAAGTCTACTTTCATATTGCAAATCAAGTTGACTTTCATGTGGTAATTTAAGTCCACTTATACATGGCAAATAAAGCCTATTTTCAGGTGACAACTTAAGTCTATTTTCACATAGCAATTAAGTTCACTTCTACATAACAAACCAAGCTCACTTTCACGTGGTAAATTAAGTTCATTTTCATATGGCAAACTAAGTCCACTTTTATATGGCAAATCAAGTCCATTCATTATGGCATCTTAAGTCCACTCATTGTGGAAACCAAGACCACTCATTTGGGCAAACCATGACCACTTATTATGGCAAACCATGACTACTTATTATGGCAAACCAAGTCTATTGATTATGGTAAATCAAGTTTACTTCTACGTGACAAACTAAGTCTACTTTTACATGGCAAATCAAGTCCATGTTATGTGGTGATTAAACCCGTATCTACATGGTGAACTAAGTCCACTTTCACATGGCAAAATTGAATCCACTTTCATGTAACAACTTAAGTCCACTTTCATATGGCAACTAAGTCCACTTCTATGTAGTGAATCAAGTCTACTTCTATATGACAAATTAAATCCACTTTTACGTGGTTAACTAAATCTGCTTTTATATGGAAAATTAAGTTCATGTTATATGGTGATTAAGATCGTATATACATTGTGAATCAAGTTCACTTTTATATGGTATATTAAATTCACTTTCATATGGTAAACTAAATCCACTTTCATGTCACAGTCTAAGTCCACTTTTGTATGATAATTCAAACTCATATAGTTAACTCTTGAAATATTGATGCAGGGGTAGGTATTCGAAGTTTATTTGTACCCTCTCCTCTTATTAGAACTCAAGAAGAGACTATGAAGGGAGCAATTTATTTGGGGTAATTTTTATTACAATAAAATTTGATTAAAATATGATCAAACTTGAGACTATATGCCACTAAATTATAGCTTAAATATGAGTCTCAATCAGGCTTGAATCAAGCTCGAGTTTGATCAAAAATTGAGTTTAATTTAGACCTGAATTATTAGGAAACTCGAGCTCAAGTTAGGCCTAATTGAAATGAATTGAGTGGACCGGATATTTGAACCAAAATTAGACTCAAAATTCACTAAGATTTGGACCAAAATGACAAAATATAATAATTTTACAAATAAGTCTCTTGACTGCATAAATCTTCATAAATGGCTCCTTGGGCGAATTTTTCTTACAAACATGTTCTTATAATAATAATTTTATAGAAAAATTTAATAAAATCCTAGAATTACAAATCAATCCCATAAAATTTAGGGTTTGCAAATAAATCTCTCAAGAGATCGATAATTATAATTCGATCCTTATAAAATCTAGGATTTACAAATAAATCCCTCTAGAATTTTATATTTACAAACAAGTCCCTAGAATTTTAAGTTTTTATTAATAAGTCTCTTAAAATTTTTTATTTGCGAATAAGTCTAAATTTTATTCAAAAAGGACCTTAGAAGTTTTAAAACTTTATAAACAAGTTTTTTATAAAAAAATCCCAAAATTCATAAAATTATAATTTAGTCCCATTTTTTTAGAAAAAAAACCTCTCTAGGGTCCTTTTAAAAACACCCCTCTATAATTTCAGTCTTAGGATAAATACAAAATTTAAATTATTATCATCTATAATAAACAGACCCATTTACAGGCTTATCCAAGTTTAAATAAGCATGTCCACAATCAACCAATCCAAACAAAACTTATCCAAAATAAATTGATAAAATTCTCAATCCAAATTTTGAACGAGATTCATCCCAAACTAACTTGATCTTCTTATACTCTATATAAACATGTTGACCTGAAAAGAAATTAGAACGAGAGGAAGAGAGATTAGAGAAGCAATTTTGAGAGTAAAAAAATATGAGAAAATTTGGAGACCAAAAGGATACAAAGGAGAATCAATCAACGAGAAGTAAGAACCCTTATCTTTGATTCTTTTCTCCGCCTTTGTTTCCATTCATTTTTCTCTCCCCTCTATTCGTTGTGAGGCTCCCGTTGCTCAGTATCTCACTATCCCCTCCTGTGCACATCTCCATTATCCTAACCTACTCCCACTGTGCATCTCCACCCAAGCTCCACCTCTGTCTCCAACACGGCAGAACCCTCCTCCCAAGCCACTCACCTTGTAGCCCGCTTGGACCCAGCCTCCTTCCATTACTGATCACCCTGGCTGGCGTACTGCTCTGTGCCATTGCTAGAGGAGCCTCGCCATTAGCCTTCACCTCCATGCCCACACAGCCGCCAGCAGTGAACCACCCCTTTGGCCATTACAGATGGCAGGTTTGTTGCTCTATGGCCTTCACTCGACAAGTCGCACAATCTTATCCATCACTAACTACTCCTCCAGAACCCTCGCCTTCTCCCCCTTCTATCATTATTGAGCCACCACAACCACCACCAACCCCTACATCGGGTGATGGCCTGTCACTTCTACAAGCCTGATTCGGCCAGATCTAGCCAAATCCAACAGTGAGATGGTGAGGCAGGGTAGCCTCTCACCTTGTCATAGGGAAACCAAGCTGGATCTACCCGTTTCAGGTTGGATCCGAGTAGAGAGAGGACTAGGCAACCATGGCCAAATTATGAAGAGAAGAAGAAGGTTTGAGAGGGCACAATTTCGGGTGAGGAAGAAGAGGAAATAGAAGAGATAAAGAGAAATTAAAAAAAGGTTATTATGCAAAAAAATAAAAATTTGGCAAAAAAAATAAAAAGAAGAGTTTGTTCAAACAAAAAGAAAATTTTTTTTTTTCTCATTTTGATTTTTGGCAGAACTTTATCAATATTGTGACCACTAGCATTCCCTTGACATGGCTTGTGACAATTTGCAGCCCCTTGAAGATAACAAACCCTCAACTCTGCTCGCAGCCCCTTGAAGACAATGAACCCTCAACACTACTCATGGCCACCCACGACCCTCGAAAATGGTGAATCCCCATCACTCTCACCTAGCCTTCAGACTCACACTTAGCTAGCTTCGAGCTCGCACTTAACTAGTCTTTGAGCTCATATCTCAGTCAGCCTTCAAGCTCACATCCTAACCAGCCTTTAGGTTCATATCCAAGCTAGCTTTCGGGCTTGCATTTAGCTAGCCTTCAAGCTCTCGTCCAAGCTAGCCTTCACGATCACACTCAACTAACCTTTGAGCTCATGCTTAGCCAGACTTCAGACACAAACTTAGTAAGCCTTAAGGCTCGTATTTGGCTAGCCTTCATGTTGAGTTTTAGATGTCTTGAACTCTAATTAGAGTTTGAGTTAAAGTAGGAATCCAAAGTTGGATTTAGATTTATATTATTAGGAGTTGTAATTGAGTAAAACTCAGGCCCAATAAGAGTCTATAAATATACTATAATATATAGGGCTTATGTGTAGCGTAGTATTGAGATTGAACTAGAGAGAAAAAGAGAGAGAGGAATAGAGAGAAGAGAAAGAAAGAGAGTGTTGGCTCTCGTGTGTGGGTCTTTCTAGTGCTTCTCGGTGGTCTCTCCTGGTGGTTCCTCGTGGTACTCTCTTGGAGATTCTCTCTGAAGGTGGAGGCATTGCCGAGGCTTGAAGAAAGAGTTTAGTTGAGTAAGAAAGAGTAAAGTCGTTCTTGTAAACTCTTGTAAAAGCCTTTATCTATTGATAGTGGATCTCCCGTTGTCTTATCTTGTTATTTCCTTTTATCTTGTATTACTTCTCGTTTCTTGTGTTGTTTGAGAACAAGGCGATCCGTGAAACTTCCGCTGCGAATCCCAACAATTGGCATCAGAGCCTAGAAGCAAACAACCAAGATGGCAAAGTCCTTACTCGAGGTGGAGAAGTTTGACGGCAAGATAAATTTTGCCTTATGGCAAAAGAAGATGAAGGCGGTTCTTACTTTTCAAGGTCTACAAAAGACGTTAGAGGGAAAAGAAAAGAAGCCGGTCAAGATAAGCAATGAAGACTGGGAGGAGATAGATCAAAAGGCATTGAATTTAATTATTCTAAGTCTGACTGATGAGGTTTTGTACAATGTCATTGACGAAGAGATGACGATGGACATCTGAACAAAACTCGAGAAGTTGTACATGTCAAAAGCCCTCACGAACAAGTTCTATCTGAAACAATAGTTGTACGAACTGCGTATGAGCGAAGGTACAACTATATTACATCACCTAAATGCTTTCAATAAGATTATCAATGATTTGCTGAAAGTTGATGTGAAGTTTGAAGAGGACGATAAGGCGCTGATTCTCCTGATGTCTCTTCCTGTTTCGTATGATCATATTGTGACCATAATTCTTTATGGTAAAGAAACTCTTAAGATGAAAGATGTGACAACTAGTCTTCTTTCTAATGAGAGAAGGAAAAACTCCAACATTAATATGGAGTTTGGTGAAGGATTGGTGACTCACGAAAGAGGAAGATTAAGAGAGCGTGGAGAAGGCAAGCAACGGTCCAAATCAAAATTGAAGGCGGAAGTACAATGCTATTCATGTAAGAAGTATGGCCATATTAGACGGTATTGCCCTGAACGTGGGAAGATAGAGTCCTCCAATACGACGACGGCAATAGCGGATGATACTTCTGATAATAGTGTAGATGGAGATGTTCTTGCAGTATCCACAGAAATCGATACTTCTGGTAAGTGGATTTTAGATTCTAGTAGTTCTTATCATATTTGCTCCAGAAAGGATTGGTTTACTTCTTATGAGGAGAATAAGAAGAAAAGTACTGTTTGGTTGGGCGATAATTCAGCCTGTGAGATCGCCGGTGTGGGAACAGTTAAAATCTAGATGTTTGATGGAGCGATTCGAACTCTTATTGGGGTGAGGCATGTCCCCAAGATGAGAAGGAATCTAATTTCACTTGGTGTACTGGACTCAAAAGGCTGTAATTATTCAGCAAGAGATGGAGACATGAAGGTGACACGTGGTATTAGAATCCTGATGAAAGGTGAGAAGTGTGACAATGTTTATTGATTGATAGGGAACACCATTGCAGGTGGAGTTCCGATGGCTACAGTAGTGAAGATGAAGCACGATACTCGGAGTAATTTGATGTCTCCTCAAATTACTTTTACTACAACAGCAGACACAGGTCATCCGAAAAGCTTCCAAAAGTATAAAACTATAGACATGAAGAACAAATTCGAGGTTGGCTCGAGTTCACATCTTGAAATTAGCTGAATAAGCTAGTAGCCCAAGGGCAGGGGCTAGATGAGAGATGACGGCTGACGATTCGTGATGATGGCACGCCCGAGTTCAAGACAATGTGGAGATTGTTGAGTTTTAGATGTCTTGAACTCTAATTAGAGTTTGAGTTAAAGTAGGAATCCAAAGTTGGATTTAGATTTATATTATTAGGAGTTGTAATTGTGTAAAACTCAGGCCCAATAAGAGTCTATAAATATACTATAATATATAGGGCTTATGTGTGGCGTAGTATTGAGATTGAACTAGAGAGAAAGAGAGAGAGGAATAGAGAGAAGAGAAAGAAAGAGAGTGTTGGCTCTCGTGTGTGGGTCTTTCTAGTGCTTCTCGGTGGTCTCTCGTGGTGGTTCCTCGTGGTACTCTCTTGGAGATTCTCTCTGAAGGTGGAGGCGTTGCCGAGGCTTGGAGAATGAGTTTAGTTGAGTAAGAAAGAGTAAAGTCGTTCTTGTAAACTCTTGTAAAAGCCTTTATCTATTGATAGTGGATCTCCCGTTATCTTATCTTATTATTTCCTTTTATCTTGTATTACTTCTCGTTTCTTGTGTTGTTTGAGAACAAGGCGATCCGTGAAACTTCCGCTGTGAATCCCAACACCTTCAGGCTCGCATTCAACTAAACTTCAAGCTTGCACTCAATCAGTCTTTGGGTTCACACTTAGCTAGCCTTCGAGCTCACACTCAATAAGCCTTCAGGCTCACATTCAGCCAACCTTAGAGCTAACACTTAGTCAATCTTTGGGTTCACACTCAGCTAGCCTTTAAGCTTGCGCTCGGCTAGCCTTCGAGTTCACACTAAGCCAACCTTTGGGCTTGCATCTCAGCTAACCTTGGGCTTATGCTTAGCTAGCCTTCAGGTTCATATCTAAGTCAATCTTTAAACTTGCACCCAGTCAGCCCTCAGACTTGCACCTCTAAGCTAGCTTTTTAGCTTGCGAGCTAAGCCAGCCTATGGGTTTGCATACTTAAAACCAAGCCACAGGTCCATTTTAAATTATCATAGATAGCCAATGACCCTCAAATTAAACTACTTAATATGAAGTAACTCAATCATATTGAAATTGAACTCAACTAAAACAAATGGATAAAAGCTAAGTTGGCTCAAATGGGAATAAATTAATCAAATAAATAGACTAAAATCCGAATTAAGCTGGACTCCAAAAAAAATCCTAATTAGATTAACCTAAACTCAGACCCAACCCTGTTCCAGTTCAAGTTGTGCCCATTCAAAATCAAGTTGAATATGGATTAAACTAGCTCAAAGTCAACCTAGAATCAAGTGAGGCTAGACTGAAACTAAGTTGAACTAAGTTAACTTGAATTTGAACTAAAGTCCATTAAGATGTAGGCCCAAACTTAATAAAGGTCCAATACAAGGTCAAACTTGACTCAAGCTAAATAAAATCAAATTTGAACCTGAACTATATTAGTTCCGATGAAACTAAATTGGGTCAAATTGAATCCCACTCGGTGTACTAAATCTTCGATAATACTCAAAGGCCATGAACAATGGGTAATGTTACCACCCTGACTTGAATCAGAATTATTTTTAATAGAACTAAATAAGGTCAAACTAAGTCTCACTGGGTATGCTACAAAAGTCTTTAATAATATTTCAAAGTTATATCCAACTCCATAAATTATTAATAATGCTATCAAATCAAAGAAGTTAAACACCAATACACTCAAAGTCATTGATCACACTTTGAAGCTAGGCAACCTTAGCGGCCATTGATGATGTATCTTCCAAACTAAGCCAGCCCAAAAGTATTGGCAATGCTTAAAATTAAACTAAACTAAGATAGGCTTGAACTCACTTAGTTAGTCAGCCATAGTGTCTTATTTAAAAGAAATTAATTGTTAACATGCTCAAAACTAATTGGCCATACTTTGAAACTATACCTAACCTCCTAAGTTATTGGTGATACTACCAAATCAAAGAAGTTAACCGCCAATATACTCAAAGCTATCAATCACACTTTAAAGCTATACCCAACCTCCTAAACCATTGGTGATGTTATCAAACCAAAGAAGTTAAATACCAATCCACCCAAAACTATTGACCACACTTCAAACTAGTCAATCCCAGAAGACATTAACGACAAACTCTTCAAGTTAGTTAATCGTAGAAGCAGTTAGTGATACACTCTTTAAACTAGCTAGTTAACCCCAGAAGTAATTGACGATGCACCTCTCGAGCTAATCAACCCCAGAAGCCATTAATGGTGTACTCTTTCAGGCTAGTTAACCCTACAAGTAATTGATGATATGATTCTCAAAGCTATATCCAATCTTATAAGTTATTTGTAACACTACCAAAATAAAAGAAATTATTGTATATGTCTTATTGGTTAACGGAAACACTCCAACCTAAATGAAGTTATTGTCAATGTCTTATTGCCAAATGAAAATACTTTAAATCATGCAATTATTGCCAAAGCTCAAAAGCTATCAAAAATACTTCAAGCTAACCCCATAAGTTGTTCGTGATGTTACCAAACCAGATGAATTTATCGTCAATACTCAAAGCTATTGAAAATACTTTGAACTTCTCTCATTCCCTTTCACATCCCATCAAATGATACCATTAACACCTGCCAAAGACTAAGTCGATTCAAATCAGATGTCATATGGTCCAATGCAGGGGGAGCAAGGTAGCAGCACATATCAAAGCTTCTTCTCCACTATTTCTCTTTCTTTATTCATTCCATATTTTCTATAACCCCATGTTGAAATTTGTTATAAAGTAAGGGTATACCCTTTCTTAAGTCATGTGTCATTTCTTAAAATCAACCAAAAACTTCTTTTTTTTCTTTTATATCACTATTTTATTAGTTAGATTTTTTACTTTAGGAAGCTCTTGATAATTATTGAGATAATTAACAATAAAAGCTTGTACCTATTAGAAGTTATGTTCTCACAATATCTGATAGCACACTTTGAATTAAAATAAAATTTGATTTTGTGATTCAAGGTCACTCACTAGGGTCTTCGCTATCCTGAATGGTCAATTTCAATCCCACAAACACTTAATCTAATAAACAAGCACATAGAATATATCAAGTTTAACTAACAACTAAGACAAGGTTAGGTATAATCTAACATGAATAAAATATACAATAATATGATCAAATAATAGATTTTACCATATGGTTTTGTTGTTTGGGGTGCTATGAAGTTGATCAATGAGTTTTTGAGACGTTGTTGGAGGTATTATAGGGTGTTGTGAACCTTGATTAGGATATCTACTAATTGAATAAGAAATTATATCACAAAATTTAATGCATAAATTTAAAATTAATATCTAAGAGATCCACATACCCTTGAGTGAAGTCTTGAGATTGAGGTATGAAATCAAATAAAAGTTGTCCAATACCTATTGATTCTCAAGAGGGTTGTTTCTTGAGGAAGAACTAAATTATGTCTAAAGAATGCTAGAGTTTGTTAAGTAGACAAATCTAGTAGTGCTTGAGGCACTTTTGCCTTTGCCTCTCCCTCTTTCTCTACCTCTTCTTGTATCCCCTCTAGCTCTTAGTCTATTATTAATTTTATAAACTTGTGCATAGATATTTTTTCCTTCATTATGATTAAGAGGAGCCTTGCATGTGTTCTTGTGGTGTTTAAGCTTCTCACATCTCTGACAATAGTGAGCCCTTTTGCTTTTATTCACTTTGTGCTTTCCCTTGATTTGCTTTTTCTTTGGCCTGCCCTAGGGCCTAAGGGTTTTAGATGGCCCAACTATAAATCCTAGATCAATTGAAAATTACTATCTCTTATCAGTTAGTCTATTTATTACTATTTTGTATACCTCTTTGTATCTAAAATATGTAGACTAAAGCAAAGATAGAGCTGGTTAGTATCATACAAAATCAAAAACTTATTATTGAAGAAACATAATAAATGCTTACACAAATGTCTTGTAGTAATCATGTATAAAAATATCTCAAGGAGGATTACACATAATATAAATAACAATAATATTATGTCAATAGTGGAACCCTATTGTTTGCCACCTTCTACCTATGCGAGTCTTTTGCCCAAGGTCCACCTTGCAATATATCAATTGAATCTTCACTTGAGTATTTGAGCTCCTCATCACAATGTAAATATCATTATCTTTACTTATATCCTTTACATACCTCTAAGCTATTAGTACTAGATTTTCCTTCTAGCTTGAAGCCAACCCTCGCTTAAGTCTTATCTTGTTTGCCTACTTGGGTCTCATGAAATTGACTAAGTCAATAGTTGGCCTCATTTTGGCCTTCATAACCCAATCATTGAATGATTCAAACATATTATTCATTAAATAATAAAGTTTACAATTCTCACAAAACTGATATCTCCTCCATTTTCCACTAAGTTCTTCCAAGTACCTTGTTGTTTCTTGTGAGGTACTCCTCAACTCCAACATAGAATATCTAAAAATATCACATCAAAAAAATAAGTCAAATGAGTAATAATATGAGATAAATTCATATAAATGAGCATTATATGACACTAAGTTCTAACAAAGCATTTCTAAAACCACTATCTATGAATGCTTTTGCATCGTTCCATATACAAGCCTTTTGAGATCTACTCTTGGCTATGATTTCTTAAATTTCTTATACAAATACCTCATACAAATTATGTGTTCCACACCAAGCATATGCATATTAAGTGCCTCTACTAATCCCTTCTCTATGTTACTCATGAAGATATAGTCCACGTCCAGTACCTTGCCTACTAACTCAATCAATCAAGATCAAGTATTTCTACTTTCATTTTCCATAACAACAAAAGCAACAAAAAGAGTCTATTATTTTCATCTAGGTCCACTACAGACAAGAGAGTTCCTAAATACTTGCCCCCTCAAATGGCATTCATTCAATTCTAAGGAGGGTCTACAACCGATCTTGAATTCTTGTAGAGAGAGGCTAAACACTACAAATAATTTTTTAAATTTTCTCTCTTCATCCACCACATACTCTATGATAATTGATATATCTTGTCCTTCAATCTCCATCTTTAATAAAGACACATACTTGAAGTTTTCTTCTATGCTCCCATGGACAACCTTATTAGTAGACTTAATACTTCTATAGCACTTATGATATGAGACTTCTATCCCAAGCTTGTTTTTCAAATTTTTCCTAACCTTAGCTAGGGATAGCCTTGGTTTGTCTTTGATCTTAGACGCGATATGATTTACAATCCAAGCTTGGGAAGCCATAGAGTTACTTATTGTTAGCACCTAAGCATGTGCATTCATTTGTCAATTTCTTCACCTAAAATGTCTTCCTATTTGGTAATCGAGATGTATGCATATACAATAGGTAACCCTCTACTCGACATCTAGTAGAAACTCTAGTTGGGTCATTTCTCTTGTAGTAAACTTCAAAGCTATTAACAATGCAGTAATTTCTTAAACAAATTATGAAATCTTTTCCCTAGTCATATCTTCTTCCAACCTCAATCCCTTTAGTACTTCAACTATTTGATATGTCACAGTCATAGGCCTCTATGTTGTCAACTTCTATCTCAAAGTTTTCATGTGAGGATACCCTTGAATCGTACCCATCCACTAAATAACAATCACCAGCATCATCGTCAAATGCATTTTTGTCTTTTTCAAATACTCAAGTCTCATCCTCTATCTCTCATGTCTCCTCATCTGATATATCTATATCTTCATTCTCCTCCTCTTCTACACTGCACTTTTGTTCTCTTTTTTTTTTTTTTTCCAATTTGGGTTCCTAGATGCATCAAGACCCATGAAGCTGGTGTATTAGATATTATAGCAAATATTTCCATTGTAGTGGTTGGACCATACATAGCTAGCATGGATATGTGATTTGTATCTATCCTTAGTGCAATATTATTTTTTGGACTAACATCTAGTCTAGAGTAACAAAGATGAAGATTGGCTCTAAAAAGGACTTGGGACATAGCTTGCTAAATCTAGCCTAAACTACTCAAATAATATATTTTCTAATTTCATAGTAAACTTCTTCTATCTCCCACACTTGCACTGACTCATTTAGTTTTTGAAATACGTTTCGAAAATCTTCCATATTTGGAAATAACATGTTGACGCATATTTTTGCGACATGTGAAATGAAAAAAAAAGCTTATAATTAATTTTGCAAAACAATATCAACATAACTTATACAACATAATTGTCAAAAACAACTACACATATTTATGTATAACCCTAATTGCTTAACTTAATTAGAACATAGTTTAACTCGACATAAAACTTTAATTACTTGCTAAATTGAATACATAATTAAAAATCATAAACAAATATAATGAATTACTCATGAAAAAAGATCTACACTAAGGAATCCTAATTATTTACTTAATTTTAACATGATTTAACTACATATAACCTTTAATTACTTGCTAAGTTAAACATAAAATTTAAAAACTCATACACAAATATAATTACTTGTTTATGGAAAAATTTACAATAAGAAAAAAAATTACTTACTAAATACTAATCACATGATTGACTACATTACAATTGTATTAAAATACAAACACAACAAATTAGAATATAAGTTATATCAATGCAAGCTAAAGATTTATTAGAATATATTGTTTCATTATTCAAAAACTTAAGTAGTTGTAGGGAATTGGAAGAACAATATTTCATGCCCCTTTATTTATAATTTAATTATTTAAAAAATCGATCTCTATTATTAAAAAGACCTAACTCTATTAAAAATATTAAAAATCTAAAGATATTACTATGATGTGAAATGGTCTCTATTGTTCATGGACACTCCTTTATCCTCAATATTATGATAAATCCACAAATAATTAATTTAATGAGCAGCTCATTTATTAACAGAGACAACAAATATTTACTTTTAAAACATGGGCATCATATATCCAACAAATTTACTAAAATAACATTTTAAATATACGGATAATGCATAACAACTAAATCTCTCACATGCATATATGTAGTTAAATGAACAAACCAAATCAAAATATATCTTTTATTGTTGTTAGTAGGTCAAATCTCCATCACAATATTCAACAAAATTAGCTTCCAAACTATAAAACAAAGACCAACAATTTGGTTAATAAAGTTATAAAAATTTAGCTTTCACTTTTCAAACTACAAAAATTAGCTTCTTAGGCTTAGTAAAGAAATAGCTGTTTTAAATAATTTTCTATTCTTCTCTCTTTGCTGCGATCTAGGGTTCACTACACTTGTCAAGCGAGACAATAGAGATGACATAATAAAGATGGGGAAGGCAAGGGGCCTAGGCCTAGTCCAAATTGAGCTCAAAACTAGATTGAAATTTGCTCAATATCAGGCCTAGATTAGCCCATATTTGACTTCAAATATGATCCATGTTGGGTTAAGTTCGGCCAAAAACGAGCTCAAATTAACTTAGAGATAAAATTATAATTCGATAGAAAGAAATTTTTTATAATTTTATAATGACGATCAAATCTCAAGAAAAAATATTTTTTTTTTGAATTTTTTAAAAATTACAATTTATTAAAATTTTAAAAAATTATATATAATTAAACTAATTTTTTAACATTCCCGGGTCCTAAAAAATCATAAAACAGACACCAATTTTTAATCAAGCAAACATGCCCTTATTATATGCCTATGATAAAGTATTTCCTGCGCACGCCCGCAGGCTGTGACACAATTTGAATATATCTCACCCGTTAATCGCGCCTTGAGATCCGTGTAAAACTGTGAGTCGTCCGATATAACCAAATCGCAAGACAGTATGGATGGGCAAGATATCGTCCTACAGTACAAACGGGTCTGTTTGGGCTTGGCCTTTGGTTTGTCGTCTTGTGAAATTCTGAAATTCGTCTTCCGAAGACTGAAGCGCAGCGGTCGAGAGCGCGGACCCAAGGAATTTACAGTTGTTTTATTTTTTTAAAAATTCGTTTACTCAAGAGAAATTAGGGTTACTTTATGAGAAAGGAAAAGAAAACTATTAAAGCGCGATAGAGACTTGAACCGAGGGATTCAAATCTCGGAATTGGGGGTCGAAGAAGATGATCAAGCATTGAAATAAATCTCACCATGGATGAAGGTTATGCAAGTCTCCCGTCCAGCCAGCTTCCTGGCTCCGTCCCAGTACGTCTTCACTCCCTTTTTTGCCCCCATTGATCTGATCTTTTTTTTGTTTCTGTTCATGTTTGGTATGGATTGATCTACTACTACTTGAATTTGTGAGCTGAAATGTTGGATATTGTGTAGGCGGTGATCGTGGCAGAGAAGAAACCTGCTGCAAATGAAGGTTGAATTGTTGCTTTTGTCTCTGCACTACGTTTTTTTGACAAGGAAGGAGTTTTTACTTATCCTGTGGATGTGGCTTTGAATGCATTTCTGATTTTGTTTTCTTCTTTGTCTTTATCTCGTGCAGCCTCACGCTCAATCTTGCAAATCTTCCCTCCAGCTAATGGAGGTTATCAAGCCCCCGGAACTCCCTATGGTATGTGACTGCATATTGTGAGAATTTCTCTGGCTTGGAACCACGTAGCGTAGAATCGGGTATGAGAGAATGGTTCTAGCTAAAGGAGATGTAAATATGTAATCTTGCTGAGACTGATGCATTAGAAACGCAATTTGATTTGTGGTGCAAATGCCAATCTTCTGCCACATACTGAACAAAATGAAGTCAATGCACTTTAGAAATTCTCAAAGGCTCAGCCTAATGCTGTGGCCATAATATCTTTGCCACGTATTCATCTTTATGTTCTTAGATCCATTTGCTTGATAAGTTTTTGATATGCAAAGTACCCTTGCTGAGTATCTATCCTAAATCTGTCCACTCACAAACAAAGACACTTGATAATAAAATGTCCTACATGCTCAACTTTCATTTGTTGTACTTTTACAAAAAAAAAAAAGAAAAACACGCTCTGATTTGTTTTGCACTTCACATGCTTCATACATTGGCAGATGGATTCTTTGTAAGGAATTGTTGCAAATGGAAGTTTGCATCCTGCTATAGCTACACATTACACTTCTCCACTGACATAATTTCCTTTTCCTTCAAATGGAATATCTCATTTTGGTGACCTTCCCCTCTTTTGCTTAGTTAATAAATCTTGTTACTGTCATGTTCAAAGTATGTGAACATGTCGTAATTTCTCTTGAATGTCATGGAATAAACTGGATTTCCTTTTGAGCTCTATTTGCTATTACTGTGTTTCACCTGTTAAGGCTTTTTAAAATAGTAGGACAAGCTAAAACTTGGCACTTGTAGACATAAGGTCAGTTGCCATTTCTCAGTTTCTTTGTGGCAATGGCAAGCACAACTTGTGCCACAATCTGCAGTACATATATTCTTGGAAAACTAATACGTAATTTACTTTTTTTTGCTTTACTGCTGCTAGTAGTTTCAATTTCTTTGTATTTTTTTGTAGATACAGCTGGAGATGAGCAAGCCCCACGCAGTTGGAAGGGAATATTTAGCATATCATCGTACAGCTCATATTTTAATGTTGACACTGATGTTGTAAATGAGAGAATCTTGAGTTCAATGTTTCTTATCCATGGAGGTTTCCATAGGAAGATTGATAGAAATCCAGATCTGTAAGTTGCTAGCTTATCTGGTCTCAGTGGCTTTTACAAATTGATACTCTCAATTTAAACGCAACAAATGATTACATCCATGACCACCTGAAAAGTACAGAAGAACAACGCTGATTTTGCATCATTTAGTTTATTATCAGATCCCTCCTCCAAAAAAGAATTTCTTTCAAATCACTTTCAGCTATGTCTTGACTGAGTATTAAACAGTATGCACCATGTGATATGCTGGAATCTGTTGTGTGGCACTATGATACAATATGAAAATTGAATTTTTGTGCCACAATAGTTTGAACTTGTTATTTTTTTGTGCATTGTTTTATAACACTAATTTTCTATTTCTCAAGAATGCAACACAATGATGCCATCTATCCGTTCGTTCTTTGCAGATATGGTCCAGTTTGGATCTCCACTACATTGGTATTCCTTCTTGCAGCTCTTGGAAACTGTGCCACCTATCTTATGCACAAAAAGAGTGACCCAAGTTCAGTGTGGAACTTTGATGTTAACTATGTGAATTGGGCTGCAAGTGTGGTATATGGTTATAGTCTTCTCGTGCCAGCTGCATGCTACTTCTTACTTCAATATTTGGGGTCTAATGCAAGCCTCATACGTCTCTGGTGCTTATGGGGTTATTCCCTGTTCGTCTTTATTCCCAGCTCGGTATGTATTGACCTGAAATGTCTAGTTTGTCTCACTTTTACATTTTTTTGAGCTCCTTGAACAAAATTTTTTTGTGTAGTTTAATTCTCAAGTTCTTTTCTTGCCGTTATTTGGGCTGTTAGTGACTGACATAACATGGGAGATACTTGGCCTGTTGGCCCTGTTTGTATTGTTTTCTGGCATTGTTAGTTAAGAGCATCTTGCCAATCTTAATAAAATAAAAAACTTAAGACCAACCTACTAATATTTCTTTGGATTTAATTTAAATCAAGTGTTGTTTTGTTTCATTTCTATTGGATAATATATAGCATGCGTTGGATATCATAAATTGTACATTAAATTACTATATTTGGTATGTTATGTATCACACCTTATGGCAGGGATGTGTCAATTCTTTGTTATTTTTGCATAGTGCAAATTATTTTAGTTCAAATCAAGAACACTTTTTGACACATAATATCTTTCACAAAAAGCATAATCTGATTTTTTTTTTTTTTCTCTTCTTTTTCTTTTTTTAAGAATTCCAGTGTTGTTCTGATCCGGTGTCCTGACACTAATTCCATTCTTTTCATGTCACATCTGGTTTTTATCATCTGAACTAATGGTGAAAATGTGCTAGATGACCAAGTAAATTGCATTCTGATTTGGTACTGAACATTCTTGTCATTTTAGTCTATTCTGATTTCTGGAGTTGGATCAAATCATTTCATGGGTTTCATATATCTTGATGTTCAAGTAGTTGAATCATAATATGTTGTACCATCCACATTAGTCAAGAAATTATGTTATTACCTTTGTATTAGTAGAGCACTTAAAAAAGAACATATTCGAAGATTGATTTTTGTGTTTTACTAAGCATCCATTTCGAAAATATTATGCAGCTTTTATTGGTCATGCCGTTTGAGTTTCTGAGATGGATCATCATTCTTCTTGCCGGCTCTGTATCCGCCATGTTTGTTGCTGCCAACTTGAGGTCTTACACAGAGGGTAGCGCTCTAATGGCGGTTGTTGGCGGTGCCATGCTGCTGCAATTTGCTCTTGCTATTTTCATCAAAATTTTCTTCTTCGCTTGAAAAACAAAGAGGTAAACAAAACTGGAGCATAGAATAGTTGTCTGAGTGTTGCAGGCAAAATTCCAATCACATGTAAGATATGGTTTGCGTGATGTTAGATGTTGTGTTCTGCGCCTCCATTATTTACCAGAGGAATTGTGTCTGTCGCATTGTATTTTGAGATTTGTTGGTTCAGAGTTCAGAACTTGTTTCCAACCATTCAGTAAAGTCTGAAACACTCCTAAACAGGTACAAAATACATGAAGCTGCCTGCAATACCTTATCAGTTGTCATAAACAACTTCCTTCTCCAGAGTTACTGCTCGATGAAGTTCTTGACATTAGTACTCGTGATCATACTTCTTGTCCATGTACCTGCGAAGGAACTTGAAGGAACTTGACAATGCTGTCCGATGTTCCTCTCCTCTCTAGATACTTGTACAGCGCCTTCTGAACTTCTCCAAATCTCTACAATCAAACAGGACCCATTCACGAAGTGAGCATTCTTGAAAATTGCAATTGGGTAATTACCTAAATGGAGCAAGTGATGATCGTGTGATGATTACGTACTCCAAAAGGGGTCCTCTGAAGGCATTTGCAGCAGCAGCTCTGCCCTTGTCATGGACATACTGACGATCCGAACAGTGAATTCCAAGCAAGGACCGTCCCCTTTCGATATGGTGGTTCGCAGCGGGAACTCGACGGCATCATCCTCGTCGTCCTTACGAGGTCTGTTTGTTCGAAACAAGCTTCTATTTCGGCCGTCTCCTTGCTGTAGTTCCTTGTTGAGTTTTAGATGTCTTGAATTCTAATTAGAGTTTAAGTTAAAGTAGGAATCCAAAGTTGGATTTAGATTTATATTATTAAGAGTTGTAATTGTGTAAAACTCAGGCCCAATAAGAGTCTATAAATATACTATAATATATAGCACTTATGTGTGGCGTAGTATTGAGATTGAACTAGAGAGAAATAGAGAGAGAGGAATAGAGATAATATAGAGAAGAGAAAGAGAGAGTGTGTTGGCTCTCGTGTGTGGGTCTTTCTAGTGCTTCTCGGTGGTGTCTCGTGGTACTCTCTTGGAGATTCTCTCTGAGGGTGGAGGCGTTGCCGAGGCTTGGAGAAAGAGTTTAGTTGAGTAAGAAAGAGTGAAGTTCTTCTTGTAAACTCTTGTAAAAGCCTTTATCTATTGATAGTGGATCTCCCGTTGTCTTATCTTGTTATTTCCTTTTATCTTGTATTACTTCTCGTTTCTTGTGTTGTTTGAGAACAAGATGATCCGTGAAATTTCCGCTGCGAATCGCAACAATTGGTATCAGAGCTTCAGGTTCGAAGCTGTGCACTCTCTTAAGACCAAAAATTACCGCGATGATACGACTGAATTGAGTCACATGTTAGTCTCATGGCAAAGACCGGTGAGAGGACGCGGGCGCGAGGTCGGCAAGGGCGTGAGTGCAGGCCCAAGGGCTCGGGCGCTCGTGCGAGGCCGGCTTGAGGCCAGAGAGAGGGCGCATGCGCTGGCGCTAGGATGGCGAGCCCACAAGTGTGAGCGTCAGAAGCCGACGCAAGGGCGCAGGCACTAGAGGACGGTGCGAGGACATAGATCACACGGTGGAAGTGGTCGAATAAAAGAGTTCTTAATTAAGAGTGTTAAATTGATGTGGTCAAATCACACCTGAAGGGGAGATAGATACCACTTGTTGAGGAGTCGCAAGAGCGTCAAACCAAATCCATATAGTGAGCCAGACACTAAATCATTCCAAAAACTCGAACTCATGGGATATGGATCTTTTTCACTATATCTATTGGACTCTATCTATCCAATATTTGATATGGGACTAATTCATCACACCTGACATTATAACAGTTCCTCCTCAGAGTCACCGACTTGGTCCCCGGTTCGTCTTGGATCTCAAAGGGAACCTGTTGAACACAGATTTCAACTAGGACATGCTCTAGGAAATGGAAACAGGGAAGGTTGGGAGGGGGCGCTCGCCTGAGAGTTGTCAGTGTCGCCGGAGAACTTGATCTGAGAATTGAGTAGTTGGATGAGGCCGGAATCGGATTCGAGGGAGTCGGCGAGCGAAGAGGAGGAGGCAAGAGCGGGAGGAGGAAGAGCCGAACTCCGAGCAGGGGCTGCGGTGGTGGTCCTGCGGAGCAGCAGGGGATGCACGCGAGCGGAGGTGGAAGCTGCGGACTCCGAAAGAGCGGGTGGCCAGAAAAGCGATGGCCATCGAAGTTTCTGCGCGAAGGGCAGTGGACATGGACAGAGTCGCGATTTGTGGAGTTCTCTCTGTGCGCAGCGCCCTCGTCGTCTGGGCTTTTCTAACGGTTTTGACTGGCGACGTGTGACTTGTGCCTAGACCATTCTTTGATGAACTAGATCTGACCCGTTTCCGGAATGTTCGGTAGGACGGAAAGTAGTGACTCGAAAATAATTTCCTTTTAAAATAAATTACAATCAATCTATTTAATTGATCAAAAATAAATGAAAATAATTAAAAGTGAAGCCAATTAAGATGATATTTATAATGAAGTTATAGCCAAAAAATTCTAAATTTAAAAATATTCTTCTAGATGCAGAATACTTGGAACTTTTAATAAAAATCCTAAAAGACTAAAATAAATGAGAGCCAACATTAATAAATAAGTTCCAAAATAGCTCACTAATTAATCAGAATGTAAATCGTGATAATCACAAGTCAAATTCTGGACAATCATATTAGAAACTCGATTCCAAATAATTTTGAAAAATTATATTGGGTCAATTACATATTAACTCCTTAAAATTTTATCAAATTATATATTTTTCCTTTAAATTTAAAAATTTATATATAACTCCTTCAAATTTTATCAGATTACATAGTTTTTTCTCCAATTTTTAAAATTTACATATACCTCTTTTAAATCTTATCAAATTATTTTTTTCTAAATTTAACAAATTAAATATTTTTTTTACATTACTGAATATATTACAAAATTTCATTAAGTGTAGATTTATCATTAAAATTAGAAATATTTGGAAAATATATATTGTTTGACATCATTTAGATTGAAATAAAAAATAAAAATATGTCTGACTTGATTAGAAAAGACTTATGTTTAGCTTATTATTGTGAAAAATTCTCTAACATTTAGTTGAGAATTTTATCTCAAATAAAAACTTAACTCAAGATGTAAAATGACTATTTTGGCCATGGTTTATTTTAAAGCAGTTTCAGTCTAATTTTGAATAAAATTTAAATTCGAGATACCAAATGATAATTTTTTTGGTCTGGTTTAAATCCATTTCAGTCCGATTTTAGTTAAAACTAGAGCTCAATGTATGTCAAAATTGGGAATTGATATAAACCAAATTTGGATATAGTTTTTACTCTTGTTCTCCATTATGCTAATCTATATCCGACAGAAGGTATTTTTTTTCGTTTTACTTCAGCTTAAATAATGTTTGATAATATATTTTTTTTTTGAATATTATTAATTCTAACGATAAATTTACGCATGATAAGATTTTTTTAAATATATTCAATTACCCAAAAATAATATATGTATAATTTTAAATTTTGGAAGAGAAATATATAATTTGAAATGATTTCAAAGAGTTATATATAATTTTTCAAGTTTCAAAAAGAAATATATAATTCGATAAGATTTGAAGAAGTTATATATAACTTTTTAAATTTTAAAAAATATATAATACGGTAAAATTTGAAGGAGTTATATGCAAATAAATTGCAAGAACGTTAGTGTGAACAATTTTAATTGAATTTCAACTCACAACTGGAGAGGCCCTCAACCTATTCAAATATGATGCTTCAAGTTTTAAATTGTGACCTCTTATAAGAAGAGCTGATACTATAACCACAAACACAACATTTGGTGTATATCAGAGTTTCACAAGCTTGATCCAAGCAAGCCAGAAGAAAGCGCGAAAACAAAATATAATAGTTTATGAATTCAAAATGCGGCAGCAATTTTGACCCCTCTTACAATAAGAATCATTCGCTGCAAAATCCAAGCATTCAACACGCATAAGATGCAAGTAGACTACAAGAGCCGCATTTCAGGTATTACTGATCGTCATGGCCAAGAATCGAGATGAATCCATTTTTGCAGTAGGAATAAACTTAATCACTCAGAAATCAAAGCAGTCATTCTGGCCACTTTCAGATTTCTCCATCCCAGATTTCTTCCACACTTTTGTAAATGCCTTCTGCGCTGATGAAGAATTCACCTCTGACCAATCTCACCTGTGCATGGCAATGCATGCATCAGTCTTGTGATAGAATGAATACATCCACAAAATTTTTAAGTAGTTGGCAAAATTAAAGGTAATAAATATTAGAAAAGCAGCTTTCCTGTTCAATTTCAGAGAACTTAGGAAACAAATCATCCGGAATGGACCAACTGAATAAGTCTAAGTTCTTCTTTATTCTTTCTTCATTTGTGCTCCTTGGCAGAACACTGTGGCTCATTTGAATTCCCCAACGCAAAGCAACCTGTGATGGGGTCTTGCCCAATTTCTCGGCAACCATCTTTACTGTTGAATTACCAAGAACATTCCCATTGATCCATTTTGTACCGGGGGAGCCCAGCGGAGAATACCCCTGCATGAAATTGGATGTGATACATGATATCGAGCATTGCTCCCCTGAATTAATAATTAGGAAGGTCAATGAAGAAGTGTTTGTCTACTTACAGAGAGGTGAATGCCCTTTAATTCACAGATCTTGTGAAGCTTGGTCTGTTGCCAAACTGGGTGGCATTCCACTTGGTTGACAGCCGGAGGAATGCGTGCAGTGGAAAGCAAATCCTCCAACTTCTTGGTACTAAAATTACTGACGCCAATGGCTCGGGCCTTCCCAGAATCATACAATTTCTCCATTGCAGCCCAGGTAGCAGGTATGTCACTTTGAATAAGATTAGCAGGAGTTAAGTTGGTGCCTTTCTTCAGGCGGAAGGGCCAGTGGATCTGACAAGAAAAATAAAGCATACTTGAGTGAAGAGCATCAGATGAAATCAGTGCTTAATCCATCAAAAAAACATCTAAAAAATTGATCTACTCTTAAAATTCAAGATAATCCAACTTCATAAAAAGCGCGAATCTTTCTATCATGGTAGGAACATGGAACCCTCATGGAGTAACAAATAGAAGAAACTAAAACATACAAGATAAAGATCGACATATTCGAGTTGCAAATCTTTCAAGGTTGACTCAAGGGCAACTGGTACATCTTCTGGGTCTTGATCATCACACCTGGAAAATCATTATTAACTAAAAAGGCAAATAAAGGATTGCGTTCTAGATGAAATGCTATTGATTTGTGGCACAGTGATAGAAACACAAACCAGAGTTTTGAAGTTATAAACAGCTCTTCGCGCTTCACCACTCCATCCTCAAACAGCTTTTTTAGAGCCCTACCAATCTATATTCAGCAGATCACAGTATGTGAAATTTCCGATCAAATGAACTTCTTGAATTGGAATGTGAATCTATGTAACTTGAGAATAATTCATACCTCGCTCTCATTTCTGTATATCCGAGCAGAATCAATATGCCTGTACCCAGCCTGCATTCTCTCAAAGACAACAATTTCAGTAAATGCGTTTTCGAAAAAAGCTATGAACTTTGATGTGATTTATGGATCAATGCACGAGATTCGTTCACAAAACAACCTTTTTCAAGATAACCCTACATGGGAAGGGAAGCGCTAGATCAGAAACACAGCAGAGTAAATGCAGAGCGGAGAGAGAGGTGACCTTGACAGCTGTGGTGACCGCCTGGCCGACGACGCCGGGCTCGGCCTGCCCGGTTCCCAGGGCGACGGAGGGAATCTGGGCGCCCGTGTTGAGCGGGAAAGAAGTACCAGCCATCATCGTCTTCCTCGCTCTTTCTCTTTGTGTTCCTGAATCGCGTTGCGCTCCTCGCTGTTTACAGAAGAGCTGGGAAGCCGAACGAGATAAAAGCGAAGGCCACGACGCAACCGGCATTTGACGACAGAGACCCGCTTGCGTCAGTGCCCACGCACCCCGCAGCCCAGATATTTCTGGTGCACGAAGACGGTTTTCGTGAAAGCCTCCGGCCGAGTTTTGGCGACCTGCGTCTAGAGCCGTCGGATGCACCCGGGAATGATCACGAGGAAACTGCTCGGATGAGCTAGCTTTTTCTGTACAGCGCATGCATTTTAGTTTAAATTTATTAATTTTATTAATTTTTTTTTAAAAGTTGGTTTTGGAGAGATGATTAATTTGTTATACTTTATTCTTAGAGACAAAGGTTCTTATAATTTATTTTTTATATTGTAAACATGTATTTTTAGTTTAAATTTTTTTTTTATTGTTGTTGATACTACACCGAATCTATTTATATAGTTTGTCTATTTGAATCGAGCTACCGAAAAAAAGAATCTTGGTCCATCATCGAATTACCCATGTGGCTCGACATGCTTCAAAAATTAACTCTACTAGTATCAAAAATGTATATAGTCCCATTGAGAAATTCAAAGAAAGATCTTGTCAAACTAAAGTCAATATGAGATGAATTAACTCTCCATAATTATTACGAGAAGAGTGGAATACAACAAAATTTGTAGAGTAAATTCTGTCCTAGATCATGATCGAAATTAAAAAATTGAAGTAATCTTGAACCAGTATAATTAGAAGAAAAATACACTAAAGTAGTGACTAATATTTATTTTTTTGTTTTGCTTTTAATCTGCAACTACTAACTTAGGCATTAGAGTGGCCACAGTTAAAGAGCTCCCATTGGTCTTCTTTACATTCTTGTAGATCGATGGGATGGATTAGTCCATTAGATCAAGGTCTCAACGAGTCTTTTGAAATAAAATTCGTGATGAATGAGACTCCATCAATAATTAGTACTTTCATTGGGATTCACTTTGTCTTTCTATCATCAATCTGGAAGACTTTTGTCAATCCTCGGACCATACATCCAAATACTACGAGAGTGTCTTCCTTTAGAAATCAACTTAGGGGGCAAATGGTGCTAGCACCAGCTGAATCCCACAACTCATTGAGAGGATTAGCGAGCAAAATCACCAAACTACTTTGATAGCCTAAAAACCATCATTGCTCTAGCCTCGAGGAATCCTATTTGTCCTTAATCCTTGAGGTGCCAACAATAAGTTCATCATACATGGTGAATAGATAGGGGGGTTCCAAATGTTGGCAACAGTTAAAATAATAAGTATATATAAACTAAAAAAATAAATAAATCACAAATATAAGATACAATTGAGTGAAGGTCAGAGAAGATTGCCATAATAGATGGAAGGCTAGAGAAGGTCATTTTGCAAAGGAAATGCCAGAGAAGATTGCACATAAGAAGAAAATGTTGGAGAAGGTTGTGCAGGTAGAGTAAAGGTCAGAGAAGGTCATTACAGCTAACAAAAGACCATAGAAGGTCGTTAGGATGAAGAGAAAAATCAGAAAAGATCGTGCAAGCTGAGAAAGACCGAAGAAGGTTGCTATTGCAAAGGAAAGGTCATAGAAGGTCATTGTGATAGATTAAAGGTTAGAGAAGAATGTTGCGATAGAGGGAAAAGACGAAAAAGGTCATGCAAGCAAAAGAAAGATTGAAGAAGGTCATTGCAATAGAAAAAGGCCTGAAAAGGTCATGTAAATGGACAACACGCTTGATCAGTAATCGTTAAGGGCAAAGGCATGAAAAATGAGCCATAATTCAAAGGTGGTGAGAGCATAACTAGGTCAAAGGATAATATTTAAAAAAAATAATTTTAGTTAGTTGTCATATGGTATTGGAGGTTAAACTAGATAAATGGAAGTAGAATATGAGTTAGGCTAAAGTAGATGAAAAAATTTGTAGGGGGCAAATAGAATACTTTTTCCATAAAAATAACTAGTAAATGTGCATATGCACATATTCTTTATTAATTACATAAATTTAATTAAATTATAATACAATGCATTTGAATAATAAACTTAAAGAAGAATTTAAGACATATAAAAAGTGAACTAAAATATCTATATATAGCTTGTCTCAAAAAAACTCTATATGTAACTAAAAGTATTCAAATAAAAAAATAGGAAAAATACCTTATAATATCTTATAATTTTTTAATTGATTTAGTTACTCATCACTTTTTCCCTTTTTCAGTCCATATTTTCAAAAGCTTAGTTCATTGTAGGTTCTCAATGCTAGGTGGTGCTAACTGGACTTGATTTTTTTCAATCTTGTCCTTATGACATGTTTGCAGTTATACCCTTATCTTGTTTGAATTAGGGTTCACTTTTCATGCACCTGGCTTCATTAGCCGCTGATGCAATCTCACAATCACCCTTTGGTCTTCCCTTCAACATTATTCTCACCACACATGCTCTCTCTGATATTCTCATGTGCTTTCCTTCGGTGCTTCTCCCCTTGTTGTTCTCATTCCTATTTCTCATCCCCAATTTTCAATCTCCATTTTTGTTCCATGTTCACATCCCCATTGTTTTCATTGCTCTCCTTATTGTTTTTATCTCCCGCCAACCTCCTCTCTCTTGTTCCACTATTAAGTTTTCCAATGCATTTTTCCTCAAGCTACTTTGTTTGGTCCTTTTTATGTTAGTAGCTTGCTATTTGACCATGATTTTAAGATTAATTGATACAAATTCTAAAATTCTATGATAATTGATCATTTGGTACTAACTAATGGAAATTGTGTTTGGATGATGTGAGATGATTGATATTCTGATGCAATTCGATGAGAAATTGAAGCTTGTAATTTATTTGTTCCTAAAATTCATTGTCCTTTGGATTTCGAGCTTATATTAGAGATGTATTTATTATTTTTTGGATTTTGATGATGATCAAACTAGTATTTAATAAGTTTCTTAAGTTTTTGATAAGTTTTAGGATTTGTAATGATCATTTAGCCTCATAAAGAATTGAGTCTCGAGATAAAAGCTAGAAGATAATTGCTCAAAAATAAAAAGGATGATAACTTGAAGATGAAGCTTAAATATCAAGTTGGGAGCTTAAAGAATATTTAAGATACAAGATTGATTCCAAACTCATAGGTTTAGATTTTTATTTATTTTAGTGTAGTCAAAGGTTTGACTTTGAGATTATTTAGTTAGAGTATTTGTTGCATTAGAAAACTCTTAACAGAGTTTTGTTGCCACAACCGAATGATCGATTGAGTAATTAGATAATTGGCTGTGCGGATCTACCAGTTCTGGCTCACTTGAAGCGGACACCCGATTGTCATGAGCAGTCATCTAGTTTAGAATTTCTGCGTGACTAATAGATAGTTTTTTGACCATTAGAGTAAAGTTAGTTACGAGATTTCACTCCCAACAACTAGTTTTCACTCATAAAGTATAAATATACATGGATGGGCTTTTCTAAATAAGTTCTACAACTTTATATCTATTTTAGAGAAGGGATCAAAGTCTCCCAAGCCTACTAGCTCAAGAATGCTCTAAACTTTTCAATCTCAAGCAAATATTCAATGCTCTTGAGCTCTATCTTGAGAGATTACGTAGTGAGTCTCAATTATATCATTTTTATCTTTTTCACTTATAAACACTCTTAAGTGTTAGGAGTGTGAGAGTACAATAGGCCTAATATGAAGTAGATCTTGCTCGTTGGAGCAAGATTGGTTGTACGGACATGGCTTTATCCTAAGAAAGTGACAGACATGACTTCACTCAAAGAAAGTGACACTTGCAGATTGCAAGTAGATATAAAGGCTTGAGTTTGACTCAAGAAATAACATCACTAGTGGAGTGATTGAAGTTTTCAAGTATGAGATAAGGATCAGGGAGTAGGAGCGGTTGGTCTTTGAATTGTGTAAATCACGATGCATTCTTTTATTTATCTTGTTTTACTTTTGTTATACTTGTGATTAATTAAAATTTATATCACATTGTGTATCTTTCTTGGTGAATTCTATTTGGGATTTGATCATCTTTAAAATCATATTTTTATTTTACAAAACCTCTTTAACTACCCCTTAAAGATTGTTAATCAGGGCCAACAATTAGTATCAAAGTCTTGTGCTCATGTTTTTGGATTAACATCCTTGAGTATTGATTTCCTTGGCAACCTTTGATTTTTTTCTTAAATTTTTTTATCTTTAAATGTTTTTTTCCAAAATTTTTGGATCTCTCTTGAACCCTTTTCTTGATTCCTTACTTGATTGAACTTTCTCTTAAGTATCATAAATAGGGGGAGCATACATATAATTTTTTTATACTTTTTAAATCCCATCTATGCATATTTCAAGGGGGAGATTTTATTGCCCCAAATGTTCATTCCTTTGGATTTTGATAAACCTTTTGAAGCTAATTGACAGAAAATATCTTATTCATTATTCAAACTTTAATATCTCTTGATGCATGATATTAGTAGAAACTTTTTTGAACCCTTGCTATTGTTTCTCTCCACTCCATATTCTTTGTAATAATAGGAGTTATACTTTTGATGATTTTAAAGAGGGAGAACAATATATATATTTGTGAAACTTGTTAAATACAGTTAATTAAATTTTATAGCAAAAAATATGTTTAATTATCTTTGTGTGCATCTATCATATATTGTGCTTACTTGTTTTTCTTATGCATAGTTTATTATCATCAAAAAGAGGGAGTTTATTGTCTTTTAGATTTTGATGATGATCAAACTAGTATTTAATAAGATTTTTTAGTTTTTGATAAGCTTCAAAATTTGCAATGATCATTCAAGCTCCTGAAAAACCGAATCTCAAGATTAAAGCTTGAAGATAATGGCTCAAAGATAAAGAGGATGATAACTTGGAGATGAAACTTAAAGATCAAGTTGGGAGCTCAAAGGATATTCAAGATGCAAGATTGACTCCAAATTCATAGGCTTAGATATTCAATTTTTTAGTTGAGTGGAGGATTTAGTTTTAAGATTATTTATTTAGAGTATTTGTCAGGTTAGAAAGCTCTTAATAGAGTTTTTCTGCCATAACCAAATGACGGATTGAGTAACTGAATGACCGGTTGTGCGGATCGCCAATTCTTGCTCACTTGAAGTGAATGTTTGGTTGTCGCAAGTGGTCACCTGGTTCAAGATTTTTGTGTTAATAATGGCTAGTTCTTTGATTGTTAGAACAAAACTAATTGCGAAATTTCACCCCCAACAGCTAGTTTTGACCCATAAGATTTAAATATGCATGATTGGGCTTATCTAAATAAGTTTTACAACTTTAAATTTATTTTAGAAAAGAGATCAAAACCCTCTAAACCTACTAGCACAAGAATATTCTAAACTTTTCAATCTTAAGCAATTCTTCAATGTCCTTGAGCTCTATCTTGAGAAGCTATGTAGTGAGCCTCAATTATATTATTTTTATCCCTTTTCACTTGTAAACACTCCTAGGCGTGAGGAGTGTGAGAGTACAATAGTTCTAATGTCGAGTAGATCTTGTTGGTTAGAGCAAAATCGATTCTACGGGCATGATTTCATCCTAAGAAAGCAATGGATGTGACTTCACTCGAAGGAAGTAATATTTGTAGATTGCAAGTAAATATAAAGATTTGACTTCAGCTCAAGAAACGGCATCACTAATGAAGTGATTAAATTCCTTAAGATTGAGGTAAGGATTATGGAGTAGGAGTGGTTGATCTTCAAACCATGTAAATCACGGTGCATTCTTTTACTTATCTCGCTTTACTTTTATTATACTCGCAATTGATTGAAATTTGTATGATATTATGAGTATCTCTTTTAGTGAATTTTATTGGGGATTTAATCTTCTTCGAAATTATATTTTTATTTTACAAAACTTCTTTAATTGTCCCTCAAATGTTGTCAATCCAGACTAATAGTATTCATGAGTTAGCTTGTATGTATTCATTTTCTAATTCATATGTATTTATTATTTTGTATATTTATATTCATTTGTGTTCCATATTGTATTTATTTGTTTGATACATACTGCATACTTTTGTCAAGTGTATGCTATTATGCATTTATTATTTTGTTTATATGTAAGTCAATTTTTTGTGTATTGATGTTCATTTGTCTACTATCATATATGGTTGGGTGTTTTTTTTTAAATTAGATCGATAAAAGTTTGACTAAAATCAGAAATTGACCAAAGATTGTGCTCGACTCAGACTTGAATTGTTAAAAATTCGGATTAAAATTGAATTTAGCCTAAATGTGTTGGGTGGGTCAGATATTTGGATTGAAATTGAGCTCAAAGTTCATTAAAATTCTGGATCAAAATTAAAAAATAAAATTTTTACAAATATGTTCTTGACTAAATAAATCTTGATAAATATGTCTCTAACTAGATTTTTCTTATAAATAGGTTTTCGAGCTAAATTTTTTTTCAAAAAGGTCCATAAAACTCTTTGAATTGTAAATTAATATGCAAAATCTAAGATTTATTAATAAACTCCCTCAAAAATTAATAATTATAAATTAATCTTTATAAAACCTAAGATTTGAGAAAAATCTTTCAAATATTTATATTCACAAATAAATTTCTAGATTTTTTTTATAAATAAATCCTCTATAAAATGTTAAATTATGAAATTTAATATTTATAAATTTTCAAATATACCCCTTGAAGATTGTTATTTTATAAATAAGTCTAAATTTCATCATTTGGTAAATAGTAATTTATAAAAAAGATCTTAAAATTGTTCAAATCTTGCAAATAGGTTCTCATAGCAATTTTATACAAAAAATCACCAAATTAATATAAATTATAATTTAATCCCGAAAATGAAAATTTTACAAAATACTCCCTCAAATTTTTTATATTATAAATGAGTACAACATCTAAATCTTAACTAAATTTTATCATTTAGAATGTTATCCATACAAATTAAACAAAATATTTTATCCACATCCAAATAAATAAATCACAATTCAAAATTTGAAAACAACCCAATTTTGTCTTTTATTATTTAAAATTTTGAATTATGATTGATCCAATCTCTTTATCCAATGTTACCTATAAAAACTAGAAGAATCCTATAAAAGAAAGGGAATCAGAGGCTATAGAAGAGCAGGAACTATAAAATAAGGAAAAGCAACGGGAAGAAATGGAAAAATCAATACAAGATTGATAAAGATTTGAAACTCATCTGCTTTCCAATGTTCCTCTTTATGTCATTTTCGTGTGCTCCTCTCTTCCTCCATCTTGCGAGGTACCCCACACACTATCGATACCAAGTGTTGCTTGATTGCCGTAGAAGGCCACTTTGCCATCATTGGGTATGCATCCATCCAAAAGCCGTTTGTTGCTACACCGCCCCCTTGTGTAGTTCTGCACCTATGGACCTCGAGCCTGCAGCTGGCTTGCTTCCACCCATCGGAGTTCGAAGCTTTAGCCACACCCGTGGCTGCACCAGAGTGCTAGCATAGCTCGACTGCCCTCTGGCAACATCCACTCCTCGCCAAATCGCGCCTAGCTGGCCTCTAGCGTCTCTCGATCACCTCCACTGCATGCTCCCATTGTCGGAGCCTCGAACCCCTTGCGACAGCTTCCCACATCGCCGATTCTAGCCCAGCCGCCTTGTGCAGCTCCCCATGCCTCCAATGCCGCCCATAGTCACCGACTATCGCCCTCAGAGCCACTAGAAGGTGTCTTTCTACACTGCATGACTGCCTCCCTTGAACCACCCTCGCAATTGCTCGTCGCGTTGCCTAGATCGTCCTCACGCCACACCTGTCAGACCTCCACTGAACAGCCCATCACCAACTCGCGCCAGGCCTCATGTCCCACCACGCTGGCTTCAGCCCCTCCAAGCCATCCACCAGCACTCGCAACTCCAGCTCCCTCATACGCCCGAGGAGAACCATCTCACCGTGCTCTGCGGATTTGGCCGAAGGAAGAAGAAGAAAAAGGTGGCGGAGAAAGCTCATCGGCCCGTGCTCACCCGCCTCGAGCGTCACTGGCCTCTGCTTCGCCGGCCCGCATTCATATGGGCTCACCCATGCCCTAAGCATCGGTGGCCTCTGCTTTGTCGATCCACACTGATGCAAGCTCCCATGCCACACCTCATACGCCCACCGCTTGGTGCTCAACTACCATTGTTGGCCGCTGGGGGAAGTCAGATTTGGCCAGATCGGTCCATAGAATGAAGGGAATAGTGAGGAGGGCCAATCATGGCACAAGAAAAAAGAAGAAGAAAAATAGGGGGTAAAAGATGAGAAAAAAGAAAAAATTAAAGAAAAAAATTTGGGTGAAAAAAAAGGAAAAAAAATTTATATTCCTTACCTTGATTTACATGCTTTTGACCGTTGATCTATTTACTCAAAAATTTTTGATATTAAGGGCAAGTTCGTGAGTTCGCCCAAAAATCATTTAATACTAAAATTAATCTATGAACTCATTTAAAAGTTAATTTAGACCTACAACTAGTTCATGTACTCACCTGAATGTCATTTAAACCTAGAATTATCTTGTAGGTTTGCTCAAAAATCAATTTAAAATTAGCACCAATTTGTGGATTCATTTGAAGGTCATTTAGACCTAGAGCCAATCCACGAGCTAACTTGAAAGACCAAATTAACTTGAACAAAGCATTAAATGAATTCAAATGGACCAAAACAAGATGGATTGAAACTAACCCAAGAAAGCAGAAAACCATTCTGTCAGATGACAGGTATCCAGATCGGTCATCCAGTTCTGTTAAACCAGAAATAGCACTTGCTCATAGTAAGTCAATTGGTACCCGACCTATCATGTGTTTCAGTCAGAAAATCGATAACTTGGTTCAAATACAATACAAATTGAGTCAAGGCCTGATCAACACAAACTTGGGCCAATTTAGAATCAAATCAAGTTAACCTGAAATGAGAAAAGGTTCGAGTCGAATTCTAATCAAGTAAAAACACCATTCAAATGAAATGAAAACTAGTTCAAATTGAAATTACATTTGGCTCAACCTAAGACAAATTTGAATTGAACTCTAATTGAATCAAATCATATTTGAATTTTTGCTTGGATGAAGATGCATAGATTCGAATGGAGATTGAATCAAGTTCTAACTAGGACAAGCCAAGTTTGAACCTAGATCCAATTGAGTCAAACTAATTCCTAACCAGGCCAAGCCAAGTTCAAACCTAGACCTAATCAGGTCAAACTGAGTCCCAACCAAGCCAAGATAAGTTTGAATCAAACCCAACTAGGTCAAAATAAATCCAAACCAAACCTAGTCAAGCCAAACAACATTTGAACTAAATCAAAGCAACTTTGAATTGAATCAAATTACCACAAAATTCAAGTTGAAAGCGAACTGAAGTAAATACTATGTGAACCAACCCATAACAGGTCCGAACAGATCTCCAAAGTGGGTTAAGCATCATTCAAACTAAATTAGAGCAAGTTTGAATTGAAACTTCATGATAATCAAGTCAAATCAAATTCAAATTGAACTCTAAAATGAGTCAGAATATACTCAGGTAGAACCATCAAATCAAGTCGAATCCAAGTTAAGAACCAACCCAAATCCAATCAGGTCGAGGCAAGTCCCAACTAGGCTAAGTTGAGAATGAAGATCCAATTGGGTCAAGTCAAACTCAATCGGGTCAAACCATATCTCAGTCGGGCCAATTCAAGAACTAAGTCCAAATCAGTTCAAGCTAGACTCAAACTCAAACCAAAATAGGTCAAATCTAAACCTGAACTACAAAAAGAGCAAACCTAGACCAAGATAGGTCAAACTTGAATAAAAGCATGTCAAAACTTGAATCAGAACATAAGCCAAACTTGATCATAACTAGTTTAAATAGAACTAAATTGGGTCAAACTAAGTCTCATTGGGTATCCTATGAAAGCCTTTGGTAACACTCTAAGGCTATGCCTAACTCTATGAGCAGTTAGTGAGGCTACTAACCTGACTTAAACTTGAACTAGTTTGAATAAAACTAAATTAGATTACACTGAGTCCCACTGGGTGTACTACAAAAGCCTTTGATAGCACTCGAAGGCTATGCTCAATCCCATGAGTTGTGGGTAATATTTCAAACTAAATGCTATCGCTAATGTTACATTAGCTTACAAAAATACTTTAAACCAAATAAAGTTATTACCAACACCTTATTGGCTAATGAAAATACTTTAAATCAAATTAAATTTTCATCAGCACCTCATTAGTTAATGAAAATACTTCAAACAAAATGAAACACTACCAACATCTTATTAGCTTATGAAAATATTTTAAACTGAATGAAGTTTTCGCCAATACCTCATTGGCTACTAGAAATACTTCAAACTAAATGAAATTATTGCCAATGCCTCATTCCCTAACAAAAATATTTTCAACAAAATGAAGTTATCGTCATTGTCTTATTAGTTAACGGAAACACTTCAAACCAAATAAAGTTATCACCAATGCCTCATTGTCTAACAAAAATACTTCAAGCCAAAAGAATTTATTACCAACACCTCACTGACTAATGAAAATACTTCAAATTAAATAAAGTTATCACTAGTGCCTCATTAGCTAATAGAAATACTTCAAAATAAATGAAGTTATTGTCAATGTCTCAATGGCTAATAGAAACACTTTAAATCAAGAAAAGTTATCATCAATACCTTATTGGCTAATGAAAATACTTCAAACTAAATGAAGTTATCACCAATACCTTATTGGTTGATAAAAATACTTCAAACTAAATTAAGTTATTACCAATGCCTCATCGGCTAATAGAAACACTTCAAACCAAATAAAATTATTGCTAATGTATCATTGGCTAATAAAAATATTTCAAACCAAGTGAGATTATCACTAAGACCTCATTGGCTAATAGAAATATTTTAAATCAAGTGAAGTTATTGTTAATATCTTATTGGCTAACAAAAATACTTCAAACCAAAGGAAGTTATGACCAATGCCCCCTCATTGTCTAATAAAAATACTTCAAACTAAATAAAGTTATCATCAACACCTTATTGGTTAATAGAATACTTCAAATCAAATGAACTTATTGTCAATGTCACCGGACTAATGGAAACACTTGAACTAAGAAAATTATCGTCAATGCCACTAGGCTAATGAAAACATGTTGACCATAAGAAGTTATCATTAATGCTAAGGTTAACAAAAATACTTTAAGGTAATTCTGGCAAGTCATTTGTAATGCCACTCAGTGAAGCTATCACCAATACTCAAAGCTATTTAAAATACTTTAAACTTCTCTTATCTCCTTCCATATTCCACCAAACAATGCTATCAACATCTACCAAAGAGTAAGTTAAGACCCATCTGAGTTAGACATCACATGATCCAACATGAGGGAGTGGGACAACAACACACAATAGAGTTTCTTTCCTACTCCTTCCTTTTTTATTTGTCATGTTTTCTATAATTATATACTATAATTTATTGTAAGGTGAGGGTATCTCATTTACTATTTTTTCATACTAATCAAATAATATTTTTTTTGTGTCTATGTTTTATTAGCTAGGTTTATTAGAAGGTTTTCAATAATTATTATGGTAATTAACAATAGAGACTTGCACCTATTGGAAGTCAATGTTTTCACAATATTTGATTGTATACATAAATTAATATACTTTGATTTGTACATCGAAGTCACTCTTTGGAATCTCCACTATCTTAGGTGACAATCCTGATCCCACAAAGGTATCTAGCTAACTAACGAAGCGAGCTCAAGTCTGTTTTTGTTTGGTTTGATTTGAAGAAATGATTAGTGGCCTAGACTTATGTTAATCATCCTTGATTTGATGATCGATGACCTTTCTCAATTTGTGTCAATTAGGTTTTGAGGTGTTATCAACTACTCTCAGCATTTTTTAACTAACCCTAACTAATTTGTATTTAATAGCCTAAACTTAGTTTGGGTTCAAGATTGACTCGATTTGATTTGAAATTTAGACTTGGTTTTTCTTAAGTCTAATTTGATTTAATTCGATATTTAAAACTTAGTTTTGATTTAAGTATGATTTAATTCAACTTGATGTTCCAATTTTGGTTTCAATCATGTTTTTTTTTATTCAGTTGATTTTGATCAAGTTTGATTTGATTCAATTAGGGTCAATTTCGACCTTATGTTAAATTCCCATCGATCCTCGGACTTGGTCCTTAATCGACCTTGGATCAGACCCCTGTTGAGTCCTTAATAGGCCCTTAATGGTACTTGGTTCAACCTTTCTTGGGTTCTTGATGGATCCTTAATGGATCTTGGATCTAACCCTTATTAGATTCTTATTGAATTCTCATTGGATCCTTAATAGAAATAGGATTCAATCCTAATTGAGTTCTTATTGGATTCTTAATGAATCTTGGATCTAACCCTAATTGAGTTCTTATTGGATTCTTAATAGATCTTGGATCCAACCCTAATTGGGTTCTTATTGGATCCTTAAAAGATCTTAGATCCAACCCTTATCGGGTTCTTATTGGATCCTTAATAGATAATGGATCCAACCCTAATTGGGTTCTTATTGGATCCCTAATGAATTTTGGATCCAACTCTTATTGGGTTCTTATTGGATCCTTAATGAATCTTAGATCCAACCATAATTAGATTATTATTGGATCCTTAATGGATCTTGGATCCAACCATGATTAAGTTCTTATTGGATCCTTGACAGATATTGGGTTCGACCTTGATTGGGTTCTTGATGGACCTAGGTTCAACCCATCAATGGGTTTAGGTTCAGCCCATGTTGGACCCTAATTGGGCTTAGGTTTGAATTTTAAGGGCCCGTTTGGAATGGGGTCAAGGTCAAGGTTAAAGGAAGGGGTAAAGTGTAAAATGTTAATGCGGTCAAGTAAATCTTGTTTGGTTACTGATCTGGCTAGCAGATGGTTAAAATTTTTTGTGGACAAAAATGCCCTCTGGTGAGTACTGTTCATCTTCTTCACGAGACCCACGACGTCGCCGGCCGAGCTCGCGTGGGCAGCTCGGGCGCCGAGCTTGCGCGGGCAGCTCGGGCGCTGAGCTCACGTGCGGAGTTCGCCGGCCGAGCTCGAGTGCGGAGCTCGCCGGCCGAGCTCACACGGGCAATGATGGTGGAGATTGGGGTGGTGATGGCGGAGACGGTGTTTGCTGGAAGAGGATGGGGTGGTGATGGCGGAGACAGCGTCTGTTGCATGGCGAGGAGAAGATGAACAGTTGGTGAGATTCGAGGAGATCTCGAAGGAAAAGGACGGCTGTGATTGTGAGGATGATGGAGAGCGGGAGGTGGTGGGTCGACTGCAGGACGTCGGCGTCAACTGCAGTGAAGGATGTGTGTGTGCTAGAAGTGGATGGGGCGGTGATGGCGAAGACGACGTCTGCTGCACGGCGAGGAGAAAATTTTCATACTTTGTGATATCCCCAAAGTTGGGATTTCGTTGTGTTAAACATGTACCAATTTCGTAATTCCAGCAAAAATTGGGAAAGGAGTAGGTTTCATTTTTTGATTTAGATTCCTGACCTTTGCAGTGGGTTTTTCCTGCATAATCTCTACATTAATTTGCATTAATGTCTGTATTTTATTTATCGTATTATATTGCACTTACCTAATGCAAGTTGCAGTTGATGGTGCTTCCTATGAAAAATGCGTATTCAAATCTGATAAAAGTATTGTAACTTCAATTGGACCATTTATGTAAAATACCATCTTTTGTATCTACCATTCAGCATGCTAAGCTTCTGCTTGGAAGATTTCATGGCAAAAAACCTCTTGTAAGTGATAGTGTCTCTTGCATTTCACAGCACAGCAGCTTATACATTAAATAAAAGGAGGCTCCAAACACTACAACAATAATTAACGGCGCTAATTAATAGGAAACAGTGAGTATTATCTAAAAAACACAATATACATTATTGTCAAATATATATAATAATTTTGAAAGACATCGGAAACAGCGAGTACTGTCTGCAAAATTCTGGGTTCAAAATAAAGCATCAGCGAGTAATTCTTCGGCTACATGTGCGACTGCTTCGCGATGCAAAAATACAACATTATTCATTGCAAGTAAATAAAAGGTGAAAAAATTATTAACATGATATTAGAAAATTATGTAAATTATACTTACACTTTTATATCGAAAAAAGTAAACTATCACTTACGCTTCCCACAGAACTGCAGTTATTTCGTTTTGAAGTATTTTCCCATATCACACTTCGCGTTGCGATATACGGATGTTGGGTTCAGATGTTTCATTGTGTACTCCCAAAAATTCTCCAGTGCTATCATCAACCCCTTTGTTAGTCCTGCAGTCGTGAAACAGCTGGTCCTCACAGTAATTCCTACGTATAAAATTATGTAACACAGCACAAGCCACCACTATAGCACATTGTGTTTCATAAGGATATGGTTGCATTTTGCGTAATATTTGAAACCGCTGCTTAAATACGCCAAATGTCCTCTCCACACAATTTCTCAAACTGGCATGCATATGATTAAATTTGTCCCTCGGATTCTGATATCGGACTCGACCTTGACCAAACTGTCCAATGTGGTACTGCTCATTTTGAAATGGTGCGAGAAATTTGTTAGTATTGGCATACTCGGCATCCACCAGATAGTATTTACCTAAAATAAACTATGATTATCATTACGAACATTATCATTAGTCTTTAAATAAAAGCAAAATTATAGTTTCACCTTCGAGGACGAAGAAATCGCCTCAGCTTAAACATTCTCGTAAGATTCATGCGCCTGTCGCAGATCCCTCCCAACCGCTACAAATGAACAAAAATTTCATATCAAAAGAGACAAACAACCGCCATAACATTTTGCGTAAGCAACCCACGCCGGTCTCGAAATGAAAGTTGCATTTCTCGACTCACAATCACCGGTATATGTGTGCCATCTATAGCCCCGAGTGCATCCTACAAAGAAACACATAATATGTTAGAATATATGTTGGCATTACTTAGAGAATATTGTAGAAACTTATCTCACCTTGAAAAAGGAATACGCTCCTCCTCGATTAAAAATTGCGAGATGGACTGGAGCATCATAAGGTGGCAATTGTATGTAATCATTTTTTAGAGACATAATACCTTCCAAGACTTTATGAAAGTACCTACTTATAGTCTCTACAGAGTGTTGGAATGCCAGGTGTAAGTCTCTGTTAGATGCTCCACGAGCAATGGAGTAAAGAAAAATCCCTACTTGTAATTCAGCTGATACAAGGGCTATAGGCACGATACTTCCCCGCTCAACAAGTATTCTAATGAGCAGTAGAAACACTTGCGGCAAAAGTCTAAAGGTCCAGAAAAAATGAGCTTCATTGCCTAGTAAGTTCTACATAAACTCCATCCCAGTAAACGCTCGATTATTCAGTGGACAGGGTGGCCTTCTCACTGAGGTTAAGGAGTCTTCAAAATAAGCAGAAATGTCATCTTCGATTTACAACTCTACTTCTTCGTCTATATCATCAACAATGTGGTCGTAATTAGACATATTGGTGTGTCAAAGAAGAATGAAGTTGTGTTATAGCATTGGCAATAAGGTCGCTCTATATATAGAGATCGACCTAAGTCATTAGAGTGATAAATCTTGTCAGATTGATCGGACGTGTCATCCTGATGTTACAAAAATAGAGTGATAAATCATGTCTGATTGATATGACGGGTCGTCTTACTGTTACCGAGATGAACTGTTGATGTCAGAGTGATAAATCTTGTCCGATTAATCAAACGTGTCGTCCTGATGTTATAGAGATGAACTGTTGATGTAAGGGTGATATGTCGTGTTTGATTGATATGACGGGTCATCTTAATGTTACCAAGATGAACTGTTGACGTCAGGGTGATAAATCATGTTTGATTGATAGGACATGTCGTCTTGATGTTACGGAGATGAACTGTTGTCGTCAAAGTGATAAATCATGTCTGATTGATATGATGAGTCGTCTTGATGTTACAGGGATGAACTGTTGACGTCAGAGTGATAAATCATATCTGATTAATAGGACGGGTCGTCTTGATGTTACGAAGATGAACTGTTGACGTCAGAGTGATAAATCTTGTCTGATTGATATTAAATTTGTCCTGATGTTACCGAGATGAACTGTTGACGTCAGAGTAATAAATCATGTCTGATTGATAGGACTTGTCATCCTGATGTTATGGAAATGAACTATTGACGTCAGAGTGATACGTCGTGTCTAATTGATAGGACGTGTCGTCTTGATGTTACAGAGATAAACTGTTGACGTCAGAGTGATACCTACCTCCCACGCCATTTCGGACTTGGTGCCAGCTCAACATAAACTTTGTCTGCAAGCGAGAAGGAACACCCTCCAATTTTAGTCTCCTTTACGGCTTTGAAAATTTTAAATTTTTTTAGATGTATGATGTGAGTCCCTCGTAGTCAATGTCCGCCACAAGAATTAAATAAAGGTAAGTTGAGATTATAAAGAAGAAATTTGCGGCAAATATACCCCCTGTAAGATTGCTTAACTGCAAAAATATTTCCCTAAATTTTGTCATTGCATGTATCCCCTTCCAAAACAAAAATATAATTAATCATGAGTTGACCATGAATATCAGAAACATATTCACAATCCCATTTGATTTTTGGTAGAGCACGTACCAACAAAAATTAATACAACCTAAGCATTAGCTAGCATAAATTATGTTAATTTAATTGTATAGCATGTGATATACTACACAAACCCATGTGATATCAACATGTGATATAGTACAAAAACCCATGTTTCACAGTCACAAATCAGACAAGCATAGTTTTACCTCAATTACAATTAATCACAGAAACACACCCTCAGTCACAAATGACACAATGTCATCTTCAAAATCAGGAAGCACACAGCTCCCTGACCTGGATCATGGACTCTGTGGAATTTGATCCTGAAACTGGCCGCGGCAATGCATACTTCCTATGGAGGGTTATGCTTCTGTTGAGACCTTCCTTTCCTTCTTGTCCTTCCCTTGATTAGCACCAGCCTTGCTTGCCTTTTTGCTGCATTTTCTTTCTTCCTCTTCACTTAAAAACAATTAAAAACTTAGTAACGAAGCTTATACAAGGCAAAAATGGATAATGCAGCTCAAATTAAAAGTTCATTTGCAGAAAATTGCAATTAGGACCTACTCGTACATTATCCCATCATATGACAGCCTATTCGGAGTTATCCGAGATTTGAGGGCACGACAGACGAGATTTACGTAACTGTGCCTTACTCTGTTTTATATCATATTCTTCTATTCGCCTCTCAGCCCATAATTTCAGCCCAAATGAATCCTCCTCTAGCAGAAAATATTCCTGATTATGTGTCTCTTTCAGACATTCAGCACATTTAAACCTGTCTGAAGTGTTAATAAAAGTAAGGTTGAACAACTTGGCCATGCACTTTTTAAACGCCTCACTCACAACAACTCTTTCACTATACTTTTTGTCCATAACCTGCATCCACTTGTCCAAAGACTCCGGAGTCGCAGTTTGGCCAGAATTGCTCCCAGTACTTTTTAGGAACTCTCCACTACGTCTCCTGCTATTTTTTATACTGCTACAATCAAATCCTTCAAAAGAGCGTTTCCCACGTGTCACAGCAGTAGGGTTCTCACCAGGAAACAACCTCCGAGCGAGACGACTGTATGGATCGTCGTCAGCCTCAATGTTGTTTTGCATCGCTGGTGAGGCGCTCGAATCGGATACCTCTTCTGCTGTAGGTGGCTCTGAAGGTGCACTTCTCGATGATAGCATCCACTTTCCTGTCGCAATTGAGCTCTTCACCATTAGTTCTACATCAAAAAACTGAGGAAACCCAATGATCCAAGCATTTTCGTATTGTGGGTTGTGCTGCTAAAAAGAAAAAAAGTGTTAGACATAAAATTAGGGTTTGTATTCCAAAAGTTACAACGTAAAATGTAAAACATACTATAAAGAAATCTCTCATTACTCCCGGATCTCCTGCTGTTGGCCTATGCATGTCATAATCTCACGTCCATCTGCTCTTGTTCTTCATAAACTGAAATTCATTATACCTTTCTTTCAGTCTCTTCCATATGTACCTCAATTGTTCTACATCTCATACCACGACAGATAATTCATTCAATTTCTGCATAACTTTATTCCAAGATTGCTTTCTGAAATTACCACCCTTGTTCCTTCCATCAACGTGTTCCTCCAGTAGCAACCGAATAAGTAAAGTGTCCTCATCCGTGGTCCAATTTGGGGCGCATCTAGCCTTGTTAGAAAACTATCCAGCTTGCTGAGTTGATTTTCCCTTTCCTTGTGTTCGAGGACTTTGCCGAATTGGTGGATTGTGAGCATCCATTCCTGTAGTAAAATCTGAACAAGTAAATAATTCAACCCAAGTAAATATGCGGAGTATGATTTTTGACATTATTCTAGAATAGTCAGAAAAATGCATCTTTAACCTTGCCCTCTATATTCATCACAATAACAGCATGGTTATATATGAGCATTTATGTTAACCTTGAAATGAGAAAAACTATCAGGTTGCATAAGCTGAGGTGTATACATGCAAAAGTATGAGACAATATGGGTGATGTGGACATTGTAATTTCTGAGACTCTTGACAAGTGATTTCAGTTTGTACCAGAATGTTGCTATTGTTATGAAAATCACTTGATCGAATGCATGTTAATAAGCAACTATAAATTTAAAATGTTTTTTCTCCTAATGCTGTAGATTTTAGGCTCCTACATACATGACGAAATTATTGGAATAAGCATGATCCATATGAAAGACAAAAAGATTGAGAAGAATCACTTAATTAATTATATGTCATCGGTGGGGAAGGAGGGGACTCCTGCGGTGTCTGCTACGTCATCGGCGGGGAAGGAGGAGACTCATGCGGCGTCTACTGCGTCGTCGGCGGGGAAGGAGGAGACTCGTGCGGAGACTGTTGCGTCGTTGGCGGAGAAGGAGGAGACTTGTGCGGAGTCTGCTGCATCGTCGGCAGGGAAGGAGGATACTCGTGCCGTGTTTGTTGCGTGGTTGGCGGGGAAGGAGGACACTCGTGCGGTGATTGTTGCATCGTCGGCGGGGAAGGAGGGGACTCGTGCGGCGTCTGCTGCATCGTCAGTGCGGAAGGAGGGGACTCGTGCGGCGTCTGCTGCGTCGTCGGCGGGGAAGGAGGAGACTCATGCGGCGTCTGCTGCATCGTCGGCGGGGAAGGAGGGGACTCGTGCAACGTCTGCTGCGTCATCGGCGGGGAAGGAGGGGACTCATGCGGCGTCTGCTGCGTCATCAGCGGGGAAGGAGGAGACTCGTGCGGCGTCTGCTGTATCATCGGCGGGGAAGGTGGGGACTCGTGCGGCGTCTGCTGCGTCGTCGGCGGGGAAGGAGGGGACTCGTGCTGCGTCTGCTGCGTCATCGGCGGGGAAGGAGGAGACTCGTGCGGTGACTGCTGCGTCATTGGCAGGGAAGGGGGACACTCGTGCGGTGTCTACTACATCGTCGGCGGGGAAGGAGGATACTCGTGCGGTGACTGCTGCGTCGCCGGCGGGGAAGGAGGAGACTCATGCGGTGATTGCTGCGTCATCGACGGGGAATGGGGACACTCGTGCGATGTCTGCTGCGTCATCGGCGGGGAAGGAGGAGACTCGTGCGGCCACTGCTGCATCGTCGACGGGGAAGGGGGACACTTGTGCAGCATCTGCTGCATCATCGGCGGGAAAGGAGGAGACTCGTCCGGCGTCGGCTCCGTCATCGGCGGGGAAGGAGGAGACTCATGTGGCAACTGTCGCGTTGTCGGTGGGGAAGGGGGAGACTCATGCGGTGTTTGCTGCGTCGACGGCCGCGATTGTGCTCTGCTGTGTGTTGGGCGGCGGCGTCGGCCCGGGGGGGGGGTGAAGAATATATAGTTAGGGTTTGGTTTGGTGGCTAAGCCGATCTGGGCCGTTGGATTGAGATCCGACGGTTCAAATGAATCGAGGGCATTTTAGTCAGCTCCTTATTATAATTTAAATGACTTAAATAATGTTAGTGCGGTCAAATTTTTGGTGTTTGGAAAATAGTCTGGTCAGGGCGAGGTCACCCTAGCCCTGACCCCGTTCCAAATGACCCCTAATGGACTTAGGTTCAAGTTCAAGTTGATTTGGTTTAACTTAGTTCTGGTTCAGGTTCAACCTAGTTTTAGTTCAACTTCGATCTAATTTTTGTTTAGGTTAGACTTAGTTTTGGTTCAAGTTCAACTTGGTTTTAGTTCAAAAGTGTAACCTAATTTTGGTTTGAATTTGAGTATGATTTGACCCAATTAGGATTTAGTTTGAACTCAGTTCAACCCAATTAGGGTTTAGATTTGAGTTCAATTTGACCCAATTAAGGTTCAATTTGGACTTTGCTTTGATTTAGTTCAAATGAGATTTGACTCAATTAGAGTTTAATTCAAACTTGTTATGATTTAATTTGAATGGAGTTTGAACTTATTGTGATATTAGGTTGACTTAATATGAACCCGATTTGATCCACCTTAACTAGATTTGGACGGATCAAGACTTGACCCAATTTGAATCTGATTAAGGTTGGGTCTGAACCTAGGTCATCAATTTTTTTCTAACTAAAATAGATGACCAATCGGGATACCAATTGATCGACAAGGTATCATTCTAGGTTCACCTAAATAGAACGATTGGTTTGAGTATCAATTGTCTACCAGAGAGGATTCCATTCTAGGTTTTATTAGAACTGATTGACCAATTGAGAGTACTGATCTATTGGCAGAGGGTATGTATCTCGATTTATTAGAATCAGATAATCGGTTGCTGAACTGGTTGTCCAACAGATTTGGTCTGTTGGTTTTGGTGAATAAGAATTGATTATCTATTTGGGGAACCAGGCAATTGACAAAAATGATTCCACATGACTGAAGACCAATTTTAGCTCACTTATTTTATTGATTTAGGTCTATTTGATGGTTTGTTCAAGTCAATTTAGTTGAGTTTAATTTATTTATTTGATTTAGCCAAATTAGCTTGATTTTAATATGATTGAGTCATTTAATTTAATCATTTTATATTAATCAATTTAATAAATTTGATTTGAGAGTCCTCAGAGTGTCATATGACTTTGGGTGAGTTTGTAAGCTGACCCTGAGTCGTTGTGGTTTTTAGACAAGTTGCAAACTAGCATTGAATCTGAATTTGATTTTCAGGTGAGCCTACAAGGCTGACCCTAAACCAATTGGACAGTTAGGCGAGCCCACGGGCTGGTCTTTGGTTTGAATTACTAATTTAATAAAACTAAATTTTAAATTACTAATTTCATAAAATCGGACAATCGACCTTTCAAAAAATAAAAATAATATTAATTTAATATTTTTTGAAACTAAAATTAAAAGAAAATAATTTAAATTTTTTATTAATTTTAATTAATAAAATTGAATTAAAATAAAATAATTTTTAAATATTTTAATCGAAGTAATTTTTTTACAAGTTTTATAGAAAAAATAATATTTTATTATTAATAATAAAATAGATATATTTTTTTAAAAAACGACAATAAGTAACTAAAAACTCATCATTTTTTTGGCACGCGAAACCCCGGGCCGATCGCTTCTGGTGATCGAAACCCTTCATAGATCGACAGTAAGATTCGGATGGAAATCGGAGACGTAAATCCAGAATCCCTGTAGCTGGGCATGCTATATCGGTGAAGATTTCGTCGTCCGTCATAGATCCTGTTGAATTTGGGGGAGAAGAGTAGGTGAAGGGGGTCGAGGAGGGAGATGAAGGTGGCGGTGGGGCGGCCGGGGACGGCGGGCGCCCTGCTGCTCAGGATGGGCCAGTCGCTCTTCGCCGCTGCCTCCATCGCCGTGATGGTCTCCACCGTCGGGTTCTCCAATTACACCGCCTTCTCGTACTCCTCCCATACTACCTGAATTCAATTGCTTTCAACCTCGCATTGCTTGTTGGATTTCAAATGAACTAAGATGAGATTGCATCGGCTCGGTTATTTTCCTTGCAGGTGTACTTTGTTAATTTCAGGACTTTTGATTTTACAATTCCTGCTGGGGTTCACGTATTTGTTCAGCAAAGCAATCAAATAGAAAGTTGAGCCTTGTGAGGCATGTCGACTATTCCTTTCATCAGACATCAGCCACACTGAAGACTGGAAATGTTGCAATTTGTTTTATCTTTATTTTGAATTGAGATTTTGTTTGATGTGCAGCTTTTAGGATTAATTTGTTTTGGGCCTTAAACAGCTATTGATTATTCAAAGTTCAAGCTCACAAATTTGAGCATTCAATGAGCTTATTTTAGCTGAAAAGCTGTTGTTGGCAAAACTAAGAACATCAATGATTAGATTATATATACCTGGGATCTGATATCTGTAGCATGATTCAGATAGGTAGAAATTTTATATCCTATAGATCGTCAATATTCTAAAATGCTTGAAAGCTTTCAGATTGTGGGTATCCTCAGCAAAGGTCATTGCCTTTTGATTGTATGCAATATGTCATTGGTCATAGTGTTCGTGCTTCTGTGTCATCTGTTCAATGCATTCATTTTATTCTCTATTGCATGCAGCTATTTGATTGCTTCGATGGGATTACAAGCACTGTGGAGCTTTGGACTGGCATGTCTTGATTTTTATGCTTTGTGGGTCAAGCGAGATTTACATAATGCTGTTCTAGTGAGCTTGTTTGTTGTTGGCGATTGGGTAAGTTTTAAACTTTTTGTTCCATTTTCTTGCCAGATACTTACAAAATCCGTTCTGTTTTTTTCTTGTATGCATGAACTATGAACCGGTTATTATGTCTGTAAAATTCTTTCTGTTTTTCTTTTACAAAGAAGGCTGTTTAAAGTATTGTAGATAGGTTCTATTTTGGATACTTTAATCAGCATGTTTCTGCCTTTCAAAATTAATGGTTGTGAACCTTCTTCCCTCTGCTGGATTTTTTTGCACATACATTGTTTCTTTGGAAGCTAAAACAGCATGCATATAGATTGAAGGCACTCTCATGTGCCTTACACCCAAGTAGAAGGAGAGCCTTGTTATATGCAAGAAAGACTCTCAAACCTGAATTGTTATAATGGTCTGTTGTTTGCCAGGGCAGTGAATGCTGGTATCATTTACCGTATCCTGGCTCATGTAAATAATTGGATATGGTTGACTGTGTATCACTATAGGTTAGCTTGATTTTTGTAGGTATATCCTATTGGATTCCTACTTTCTATACCCTCTTTCGTCTAGCTTCCCCTTTCTAACTTTATGACTAATCATGGCCTTTTATCATTTTTTGTTTTTTAAATCACTTCAATTTCTGCCTTGAGAAGGCAAACATTTGGTTGGACAGATGTGATAAAGCCATAATTCTGGTTCTGATGTGATAGGGTGCTTCAGAAATATTTTTCTTCTCTTTCTGTGAACACAACTCTAACTGATACCATTCTGTCACTACCGAGAATTAAAACCAATTTCACCACAAGTTTCCTTCGAAGTCATCTATCCAGGTTTTTTTCTCTGTGGATCAGTATGTCCAGTTTAAGATATTTGATTAATTATAATTCCCAACTTTGATGAATATGTAATTGTCTAGTGATACTCTCACTACCATTTCTCCTATCTGGTATGCAAAGTTGTTAGGCAACTCTAGTTCCCCTTCTTTATTATTCTTATTTGTCTTTGCAAAAGCTGCCATTTAGCCAACCACTGGAGATACCAGTTTTGGCTCTTCTCTCTAAATCATCTTACTCCTTCTGTCACATTCTGTAAGGATATTACTTGCTCTTCTTTTTCCTTTGTCCCTAACTTGTTTTCAAGTAATCTGGAGTTTGGGAATGGCTAACCAACTGGTTCTGTTTTTCCCCTTTTTAAATAGCAATAACATTTTCATGTTTATTTTGTCATGAACAGGTAACTGCAACTTTATCCCTTGCAGCTGCATGCTCCTCAGCAGGGGTTGCAGTTCTTTTCACAAGAGATGTGGACTTCTGCAAAGCATTTCCTCAACCTTCATGCAGCAGGTTCGGAATCTCGGTAGCATTTGCTTTCATCGCTTGGCTGTTGATTGCCATATCTTCTCTGGTCATGTTTTGGATCCTTCCCTCTGTGTGAATAAGACTTTTATATCTCTATGACCCTTGTTAGTGAAGACAAGACTAATGTATAGTGTAAATTGAAGTCACTCCTTCCCATTATAGCGGAAGGCAATCTAACCTTTGAGAGCTTGTTTACAATTTTCCGAATTGAAAATTAATGTTATTGTTGATCGAGCGTGGTTCGTTGCCAATCTTGGTTTGTGAGGTTTTTAGAGAACTTGATTCGTTAGGCCACTCTTCCATTGATCTGTAAGAAAAAGAAATTGTGAAGAAGATTACTAGAAAACTTTTTCACGACGATCGTTCGAATGCCTAAATTAGTTTAGCTTTTAATAATGAAAGTGATATTAAAAATTTGGTATTTTCCTTTTACCTTTGTGATTAGAATATTATTTATAAAATAAGGAGGTGGTTGGATGTAGCTTAGACTCCATAATTTCAGTCCTAATTTCACTAGATTTCTCATAATCAATTTTTGTGAATTCTGAATATTTAGGAACCAAATTTTTGGTGGATATATATCCATAAATACTTATTTTGCTGGATGAACTATTAAAACTGAGGTTACTGAATATATCGAGGTTACCGAGCTGAGGCTATTGAGCCAGGGTTACTGAATTTACTAAGATCACCGGATCTAGGTCACCAAGCATTCTGAGGTTAGCGAACTGAAGTCATTGAGCCGAGGTTACTGAACCTATCAAGGTCACTAAACATAGGTCTTCGAATCGAGGCCACCTAACTTAGGTCTCCGAGCTGAAGCTACCGAGTCGAGATCACTGAACTTAAGTGATGTAGGACAACTACATCTTTTTTCACAGTAAAATTAGAGATCCAGTCCAAGTTGAATTCCAATTCCAATTAGGATCCGTCAAAATTCGTACAGCTACAGTCCAAAGGCCATATCTCCTAAGATATTGATTCAAATTTAGCAAATAACTATCCGTTGGAAAGCTGAGATCGATTCCTACAAGTCTCTTATTTACTATTTTGGATAATTCGGATTTTATATTGATCAAAATTAGGATTTATTTATCAGCCCGAGTCAATAATAGTCCTAGCCCAATAAGGAATAAGATTTAGATATCTTTATTTAAGATTTGTTAAGTAGAATTCTTAGTAGAGTCTAAGTCCTATTTTTAGTCTACACCAAGTAGGACTCTAAGTTTATTAGAGGGCTATATATACAGCTCAAGGTTGTAACAAAAGGGGGAAGACTTTTTATCAATAATATTCTCTTATTTTGGGTTTGTTCTCTTTCTATCTTCCTTGTGGATTCAAGGATTATCATGGCGAGAAGACGGTGATCTTCTTTCCATCCCTCATGCCCCCTCCGACTGCATCAAGCGGATTTATCATTGTGAGAAGACGGTGATCTTCTCCCTATTCCTCGTGCCTTCCTCCCGTTGCATCAAGTGAAGACAGTGATCTTCTCCCTATCTCTCGTGCCCTCTCCTGCTGCATCAAGAGAAGACGGTGCTCTTTCTCCGACCCCTCATGCCCCCTCTTCTCGCTGCATCAAGTGGTATCAGAGCGACATTGTTCCTGAGCTCAACTCCATTGATCGTAGTTGGTTGCGACAACTCCATGGATGGTGATCTAGAATATTATCAAATTCGAGATTTGATTAAACAAAATTTTCTTGTTTTTATCACTATGAAGTATGAAGCTTTGAAACAGATTGAAACTAAGAACCAAGTTCATCAATTGATCGTCGAAAAGGCTCGCAGTCGGATGTCTTGGAGATCAACAGATGAAGCTATTCAGGAAAACCAAAACCATGGTGAGGTGAATATTCCATACTTTCATGCCTATGAGAATTTATTTATTTGGATCGATAAAGTTGAGAAATTCTTTAAGTTTATGGAGATTTCTGAAGAGAAGAAGGTGAAAATTGTTAAATACAAGCTTGATGGTTATGCTTCATCTTGGTGGGAGCAAATTTAAGTCCAAAGAACACGTGAAGGCAAACCAAAAATTCGCTCATGGTCGAAGATGCTTAAACTATTCAACATAAAGTTCTCAAAAGGGGATCAAAATCAGGTAAAACAGATCTCTCATTCAAAGGCTTCTAGCATTGAAACCAATGGAAACAACCATGAGGTATTAAGTCCACATCTTAGTAACTTTCCTTTAATATTGAATTATCAAGTCAAAGAAGAGGCTGTGGATCGTGTGAAAGATAAACAAACTAGTGAAGAATTTATTGAGAGCCCTAAAGATTCTTTCTTTGATGAATTAGAAGATCATACCAAAATAGCTTTGGATGTTACAGAAAATTTTCAAGAGACTATCTATGAGAATTCATATGAATCAGTTGACAATCTTGAAGACTGCAGGAAAGAGTTTTCTACTTGTGAAAATATTGACTGTGCTACTCAAGATTGTTCTTTGAAGTCATCAAAAATCAACTCTCTTGAACAACTAGAGAAAATTTCTATAGAAGTTATCACTATGCAAGATTCAAAATCTGCAATGACATAGTCAAATTATTATCGCAATTATCAGCAAACTTGCAAAGAATACTTTCATTGCATGAGAACAAATCATAAGTTGGTGTGTACAAAAAATTTATTTCAAATAAGGTCAAAAGGAATCCTGCCTAAGTTCAAGTGGTTGTGTCGAAGGAAAATAGGAAATCAAAGTGCTGAAGATGTTACTCGAAGAAATCATATTGGCTTACATCATCAAGTTTTATGTTGGAAAGAGTTCAAGGGGAGCACAACTGCATCAACGGAGACTCCAATCTTTGACTTGAGGACAAGTCTTTTACAAGTGGAGGGGTCTGATGTAGGACAACTACATCTTTTTTCACAGTAAAATTAGAGATCCAGTCCAAGTTGAATTCCAATTCCAATTAGGATCCGTCAAAATTCGAACAGCTACAGTCCAAAGGCCATATTTCCTAAGATATTGATCCAAATTCAGCAAATAACTATCCATTGGAAAGCTGAGATCGATTCCTACAAGTCTCTTATTTACTATTTTGGATAATTTGGACTTTATATTGATCAAAATTAGGATTTATTTATCAGTCCGAGTCAATAATAGTCCTAGCCCAATAAGGAATAAGATTTAGATATCTTTATTTAAGATATGTTAAGTAGAATTCTTAGTAGAGTCTAAGTCCTATTTTTAGTCTACACCAAGTAGGACTCTAAGTTTATTAGAGGGATATATATACAGCCCAAGGTTGTAACAAAAGGGGGAAGACTTTTCTATCAATAATATTCTCTTATTTTGGGTTTGTTCTCTTTCTATCTTCCTTGTGGATTCAAGGATTATCATGGCGAGAAGACGGTGATCTTCTTCCCATCCCTCATGCCCCCTCCGGCTGCATCAAGCGGATCTATCATTGTGAGAAGACGGTGATCTTCTCCCTATCTCTCGTGCCCTCTCCCGCTGCATCAAGAGAAGACGGTGCTCTTTCTCCGACCCCTCGTGCCCCCCTCTTCCCGCTGCATCATTAAGTCTCCAAATCGAGGTCACCGAACCAAGGTCACTGGACCAAAGTTACAGAGTAGAGATCACCAAACTGAGGCCACTGAACCGAGGCCATCAAGCATTCCAAGGCCACCGGATCGAGATTACCGATCCGAGGTCACCGAGTCGAGGTTGCCAAACCTATCAAAGTTACCAAATTGAGGTCTCTAGAACAAGGCCGTCGAGCATTCCGAGGTCACCGAACCCATTGAGTTCACTTAATCATCACTTACATATATATATATATATATATAAGGGTTTCAATGAACCCCATCAATGGCTCAATTCAGGAAACAACTTTAGATTTTTTACTCAGGTAATTTGGTTCGTTGATGCAAACCTTTTTACTTCGGTGTATCATCAATGTCGCCCCAACTCTGAATGTTGATTCATGATTCTAATGGGAGGAGTTTAATTAAAGTGTATAATCCAAATTCTTCTTGGACTATGCTTTTGGTTACATTAATAGCTTGAGCTAATATTCCACTTGGTCAAGCTCGTAACTTGACGCCAAACTGCATTTTTCCTCATATTGGCCCGTGATATAGAGTCAGGTCCTTGTGGCTTGAGTAAGTCATGACTCAAGGGTAAGGTCTTTAGGTCATGACCTAAAGCCAATATTTTGTTTCTTAGGTAGGTTTGTGACCTAGAACTAAAATTTTATGGCTTGAATAAGCTTGTTGTTTTGAGGCAAGGTCCTTGGTGTTTCGATTGGATGCTCGGACCTAAAATTGAGATTTTGTAATGGTTGAAGAGTCAATGCCTATTTGAAAAGCTGAGACACTTGGTTGGATACTTAGACCACGGAGCCAAATTTTTGGATAGCTGAAGAGTCAATACTTAACTGAAAAGCCGAGACACCTGATTGAATACTTATACTATAGAGATAGGTTTTTTGGTGGTTGGAAAATCAACACTTGGTTGGATACTTAAGACCACAAAGCCAAGTTTTCTGGTAGCTGAAGAGTCAATACCTAGCTAAAAAGTCGAGACACTTATTTAGATACTTAGATCACAGAGTCAGATTTTTTTTGGTGTTTGAAGAGCCAAACCTAACTGAAAATGTGAGACTCTTAGTTGAAAAATTAAGATCACAGAGGCAGGTTTTTTGTGTCTTCCCTTCAAATTGATTTTTGTTCCTGTTATTGACAAAGTTTTAAGTAGATAAAAAAATTATAGCTTTTTATCTAGAGAGAATAAGAAACTTTCTTATATTGTTTCGGGGGTAGAGTTTTTCCAAGGTAATCTTTATGAATTTTCTTCAGGTTGTTGTATTTCCTTAGCTTAGATGCTTTCCCTGATGAGTTACCTGATATGACCTTTATTGATGAGTCTTTCAATCTCATTTTTGAGGTATCGACATTTTTCTGTGTCGTGGCCGTTGTCGTAGTAGAAATGATAATATTTGGACTTGTCTTATTTGTTGGAGTGAAGAGGTGGAGGCTACTTCAAGTATTCCTTATGTTCAATCTAAGCGAACACTTCAATTCTTGGGTTACTTAAGGGTGTGTACATTTAGAATTCGCTTTAGTTCTCTCATTATTCAGTTCTTTATTTCTTATGTTCAAGGAGTTCAATCTCTTGGCAATTTTTTTTCGACTTGCATTTATCTCTGTTTTTTTTAGTTGAAATTATTTTTTTGGTATCAATATGTCCTCTAGTCTGTTGGATGAACTTGATCAATGTTTGAGGAGGTCAGTATGTCATCTCATAGGCGACCAAAGTTTAGCGTATTCCATTGATTGCTACAACAAGAACTTTTAAGTTATCTAATTTGTTACATCCAATCTAGCTTTATTGAATTGAGTTAGATAACTCCTGAGGCTTTCTCTTTCTTTCTACTTTAATGTTAAAAGTGTGGAGGGGTCTTTCTGCCAAGACACCAGTAAGATAAATTACTCCACGAACTTGTCAATTAGGTCATTAAAGTAAGTAATGGAGTACTCTAGGAGATTGGAATACCAAGTTTGGACTAGCTCCTATAGCATCATTTGCAACACCTTGCATGTGGTTGAGTTCTATGCCCCTTGGAGGATCATGGCATTTCTGAATGTGCTGATATGGTTGACTGGATTTTTTGAGCTGTCATATACTTCATAGAGCGATGGTGGAACTTCGACTGCACTTTGGAATGGACAATCTTAGAAATTAGGGGTGTATTATACCTTGTTTGGTTTGGATAAATTAGCATCATGGATTTTTTCGGAGCTGTATGAGACACAACCTCTTGTTGAATGTCTGGAATAGCTCTGGTCGAGGCTCGGCTTATAGAGGTGTAGTATGTAGTTTCGTCGGTTGGGTTATAACTGGGGTCATGTCTCTTGTAACCCCTTGAGACTTGGAACTAAAGAGTTTTAATGACCTGAACAATGATGTCCATTGGGGTGTAACTAGCTCATGACCTATGAGTGCGGCTCGGTTTTGCTGATTCGGAATCGCAGCTTAAGTTGGAGCTTTGGTCGAATCTCGTGGTTGAGATTGAGAGTAGTAAGTTTGAAAGTTTTGTATCATTTGGAGCTGATTTTCTACATTTGTAGATTTTGTATAGTTTGTGTCATTTGCTAAATTACAACAATCAAAATTTGAAACTCTAGCCAGCTTACTGAGTGTAGGGGGTTGTCGGTTCCTAGGGGATAGTTTACAAAGGGACTCCTAAGGTTTTTGTTGTGTGAGTGGCCGAACGGCTGAGTTGACTTGGTGAGTCGATTCACTTGATTCACTAAAGGAGTTATGCAATTCTGCTTGTGTGGAAGTGATCTGCGCTCAAGCTAGTTCCTGAATGACGATGCCCTCATCTCTTAGACGAATGGTTGGAGAGTTTTCATATAAGTTAATGGAAAAGGGTCACAGAGCATATCATAATAAAAATACCATTGTTGATAGAGGTTGGTTTGCCGTTGGTTTTGGTTCGAGAAACTCCTTGAGATTTTGATTTATTAGACTATCATTTCGTCTATTTACAAGAAAAAGGAACCGCGAACAAAACTATTGAGAACTCTCTGGCAACAGCCGTTGTGACACTCAAATTAGTTTAGCCATTAATAATGAAAATGAATCAGAAATTTAGCATTCTCTTTTTACCACTGTGATTAGGTTGTTATTTATATAATGAAGAGGTAGTTGGATGTATCTTGAACTCAGTGATTTCAGTCCTAATTTCGCCGGATTTCTCGTAACCAATTATTGTGAATTTTGGATTTTGAGGGACCGAATCTTTGGTGGATATATATCCATAGATGTTTGTTCTGTTGGATGAGCTGTCAAAACCAAAGTCACTAAACTAAAATTATCGAATCTACCGAGGTTACTGAGCTGAGGCTACCGAGTCAAAATCATCGAGTCGAGATTACCGAACCTATCGAGGTCACCAAACCAAGATCATCGAATCGAGGCTACCAAGTATTTCGAGGTCACCGGACTAAGATTACCAAACCGAGGTCATCGAGCGAGGTTAGCAAACCTACCGAGGTCATCAAATTGAGGTCTCCGAACTGAGGCCACTACGCCGAGGTTGCTAAGTCTTTTAAGGTCACTGAATCGAGGTCACTAAGTCGAAGTTACTAAACCGAGGTCATCGAGCAGAGGTTAACGAATCAAAGTTATCGGATCGAAACTATTGAGTATTCCGAGGTCACTGAACCGAGATTACGGAACCAAAGTCACCATCCGGAGGTTATCAAACCTTACGAGGTCACTGAAGTGAGGTCTCCCGATCAAGGCCACCGAGCCAAAACCGCGAGCCAAGGTCACCGAGACATCAATATATATATATATATATATATATACTCAAAGATAGATTTATTTTTGGGTTTCAACTAATCCCATTAATAACTCAATTTAGTAAACTGTTTTGGATTGTTGACTTGAGTAATTTGATTCGCTGATTCAAGCCTTCTTACTTCGGTATATTATTAGTTACGATGTTGCATTTTTCATTCTTGAGTTGTTTGGTGCTGGTTTAACGCACATTTTGTATATTTGTCTTGCTTGTAGTGCTTTTTTTTTGGGAAGCCCTACATATTAGAAGTTCATGATCATCTAACTGTGATCACCATATTTAACAACTCATGTCACCATTCAACTATTAATGGAATGCTAATTGGATACGAGGTTCTTTGGATGAATCAATATTATTGTTTGTTTTAGCTTTTGTAGTAACTGATTTGCTATGGTACCGTTCACCATTGTCATTTGTTGGGAGGGGCCCAAGGTTCTTACACCATAGGCGACAGACTGCTCGGTAGAGATGTGACGGAGAAAAGGGCAGAATGGACAAGGTTTTTATGGCAGGGCTGTCTTATTAGGTATTAGGGTCTTATTACTGTACATCCAGACGTAGTACCCTGTCCTAGTGTTCGTTTGTCTTTGAATCCTCTCTCTTCACAGCCCCTTCACATCCTCTTGTGTTGGTATTGTTTTTCATCTTTTGGTTTTCTATACATTGCACAAGAGTACTCTGAGTAAGTGCACATTCCGTGAGATTAGGAATGCTTCATATCAAACTAAAAGCAGAATGAACAAAACACATAAAAGATGGTTTTGCTGATTGTCAGTCTGTGGTGTTCTCATTCAAAATGAGTGATCACAGCAAGGCATGAGGTCACCCTGTGCGTTCTTATGCCATTCCAATTGCTTACCAAGTTGTCAAGGTGGATATATGATGCTCGAATTTTGCTAATTCATTGCTTATAGTGGCCCTAAATTGATAATCGAATCTTCCAAGGTGCCCACTCTGAGCTTGCAAAAGGAGTTTATCGTAGCGCCACAAGATCCAAGCGGACCTGCGAGACTTGCATATCACATGGTAGGTCCAGTCTGTACATATGGCTTTGCTGTCTTTCTTATCCTCTCCCTCATAACGCAGTTCCTTGCAGTCGCTATCATGTTTGTGCTAACAATTCTTGCCCAGGAAAGCTGGGGCAAACATCATCAGTCACCTTAAATGACACTTCAACTTGGACGCTGAGAGAATTAAGGCTATTAAACAGCCGTATAATAAGATAGTAGGATTGTGCATTCGGTTCAAAACCAAACCAAATCAAATTGAATAAATGTAACCGAAATTTTCGGTTTTTAAAAATCCAAAACTGAATCGAATCGAATATTATACAAACTGAATCCAAACCGAATCAAAATATTTCGGATCGATTTAGTTTCAATCAAAAATTGATTTTGAAATTGAATTTTTTGTGTAATTGAGTCATTGACTCATTTGCATAATTGTATTGTATTTGCCCAAATTTTACGCATGGGCCATGGATGCAAACAACAATCACTTAAGTTTTCTATTTGTTAATCTTTTCTCGTTCTTTTTTGTCTCAATCTTTTTTCGGTTGGTTTTCACATGATCCTCACAACTACACAATCTATTCTTGATTGCATTTTTTGTAAGACAAAAAACAAAAAAAAGAAGTATAGGATATTTTGCTCGAACTAGCATCTACCAAGAAAAATACCCAATTATAGCCCAACAGATATTGAATCCCACAATATACAGTAATAGAACACTCTATGCTTACAAACACTCCTATAATATCATTTTGATCACCATGTGAATGTGGTGATTGAAATTTGAACACTTGCATCCATAAAGTTGAGAATAATCCCAACAAGTGAGGCCAAGATAGCACTCCTATTTGTCTTCTCTTGATATTAATCAGATCGCCGAACAGACGTGCTGTCAACAAATTAAAAGAAATACAAAAACATTAAAAAAATTATTGAAAAACAGAATCATAGAAGACAAAGCCTCAAAGTACCCGATCTTCTAGAATAATTAATCAAATTAATAAGGTTACAAAAAAAAATTAAAATATAAATATAAGAATGCCTATTAATGATACATTATGTTCCAAATTAACTTACAAGTCAAATAACACAGTATCAGCAACTGTGATTATGTGGTTTAAAACAAATATGATCAATTTAGCTAGCATTTGAATGTTTATATCAGGTCCATTAAGAAAAGCTTGAGGAATCTCCCATATACAGAACTCTAATATACATGCAATATTGCATGAAAGATCAAAAATCAGAAGTCAGAACCAAGACTAAGTTCTAAAATCTCACTATCCCAGTACCCATTATCCAATGCTCGTCAAAATTCGCCATGAAGAAAACAGATAAAACTGAAGCAATCAAGTAAGTCAAAACAAGTATGGAACCAATATGTGTTCTTGGATACATGCATCTAAATAGACTAAATTCACTTTTCTATTGGATCATACTGTTGGACCGAAAAAAAATTAGTAAAATATCATTACAGTAAAAGAAAATGTTATATAACTGGGTAACAACCGTAAGGTCATAACTTCACACATGTATACAGTGCTGTCAACAAATTAAAAGAAATACAAAAACGTAAAAAAAGTTATTTTGAAAAATGGAATCGTAGATGACAAAGCCTTAAAGAATCCCATCTTATAGGATAATTAATTAAATTAACAAGATTACAAATAAAGCTGAGAATATAAATGCAAGAGAGACTATTAATAATACATTATGTTCCAAATCAACTTACAAGTCAAATAACTCAATATCAACAACTGTGATTATGTGATTTAGAATAAATATGATCAATTTAGTTAATCTTTAAAGGTTTATATCAGGTCCATAAAGAAAATTTTGAGGAATCTTTCATGTACAGAACTCGGAGATACATGTAAGATTGCATGAAAGATCAAAAATTGGAAGTCATAATCAAGACTAAATTCTAAAATCCCACTATCACAATACTTAATGCTTTCCATAATTCACTACAAAAGAAACAGATAAAACTGAAGCAATCAAGCAAGTCAAAACAAGTATAGAACCAATAGCTATTCTTGGATACTTGCATTTATATAGACTAAATTCACTTTTTTTTATTCGATCATACTGCTGGAGCTAAAAAAAATTAGTAAAATATCATCACAGTAAAAGAAAATGTTAGGTAACTGGGTAAGGACCGTAAGATCATAACTTCACACATGTACATGAATGATGAGGAGGCACATTGAAAGGCTATGTAAATATAAACCAAGTTACTATTTAGTAAAAAGGAGAGATAAGAATGAATTTGCAAAAAAATGAATAAAAAAAGTTAGAAACAACCAAAATGAAACTATCATAATACATACTATGAAAAAATATGAAAAGAAATACATCAAAAATAAGTAAGTATATTCAAACCTTAAATATTTTATAGCGTCTCAAAACATAAAAAGATGACTTCTCAAAATTCAATAATTGTGACATCCAATTTCATCATTATCAACTTTGAAATAAAAAACTATTCAATGATTTTTTGATCATAATAAAAAAAATTTATAATCTAATAATAAAAATATTAGTAATGCAAATCTTACCCTCTTGTATCTTTTCAAGTTCTTCCAAACTTTCCTCAACATTAATTTCTATTTTTTATTTTCGAATCCAATATAGAGTGCAAAGGAGAGCTTGTACTAATGTAGGAGTCAAAGAGCTACAAAAATAATCAAATATATGCCCTCATGTGCTAAAAGTTGACTCAAAGACTACTATAGAGATAGGTATAGCTAATATATCATGAGCCATATATTATAGAATAGGAAATCTACAGCTATTCACTTTTCAAAAGTCCAAAATATCAAAATTTAGCTCTTTTTTTTAATATCCTCGGACAAATACTTGTTTAACTCAAATTTCATTTCATCACCCATGAAATTTTTTCTATACTCATCAAATAGATTAATTAAAATATACTTTTCTGATTGCATTGACAAACTTAATCCTTCACTACCTTGTATCCCTCCCGGTCACAACTGTAATCACATCCTGTATTCTTTGAATAAATCATATACAATTTCATGCAATTTTCTCCTCATCATGACACCTCTTTCATCTTCATATTTTTTTCCAACTTCAAACTCAACATATTCTAACTTACGTCTTAGATCAAAGACGACATGAATGAAAAGAAGCATGTTAATCTTCTCTGTCTCACCCCAATACTTGTCATACTTTATTTTTATCATGATAGCCATATCTTGGACTTTTGTGTCATTGTTGACTTTTCACATATTCAAAAGAAGGTTAATTTGATAAATTTCATCAAAAAAATAAATTACTTATAATATACATAAGATCAAAAATTCAAAAAGTTAACTCGTAGAAATACTCTAAAAATATAATAAGTCACTTAACATATTGCAAATCAAAAGATAGAGAAACTTCATCTTCATTATTAAGTTTATTACAAAAATTATTATCTTCCTCTTCAAATTTTTCAAAAGCCCTCTCAAAAGTTTGAGCTGCTTCAAATATTATATAAGTGGCATTCTATCTTTTGCATACATCCAAATAAAAATATTTTTTGCTTTCAATTTTTTCAATTTCCACACATTCCTTGAACTTCTACCATCTTAATGGAAAATACATCATATATTTTATTATAGATCTAACCCAAGTAGTGAAATCTGTCATCTCATTCAAACCATCTTTCACCACAAAATTAATATGTGTTATGCATCACATATGAACATATTTTTATTATGTCAAACAAGTGCCCCAATTCAAAAATTTTTTCTTCAAATAGGAAATAACAGTATCATTTGAAAAAACATTATCAACAGTAACAGTCAAAATATTATCAATTCCCCATTCAGATAAATATTTTTCAATTTTTTTCTTATAACTTCATCCTTATGACTTGTAATTTTGCAAAAGTTCAAAAATTTTTTCTTCAATTTTCAATCAATATCAATATAATGTATTGTGATACACATATAGTTTATTTTTTGAATTGAGGTCCAAGTATCAGTGGTCAAACACACTCTTTGTTTGGACTCTTTGAAATACTGTTTCAACTGTACCTTTTCATCATTGTAGAGTTGATAATAATTTCTAATCATAGTTCAACATGAAAGCATTCGAAATCTAGAACAAGTTTGAAATACAAAGTATTAAAAACTTTCATATTGCACAAAACTAAAAGATAGTTTATCTACAACAATCATGTATGCCAGTGCTTTTCTAATTTTTTTCTTGATCAAACTTTAAACTAGTTAGCACACAATCATTTTCTATTTCTTTTTTAATAGATTGCATAGCAAGTTTTGTTTGATATATACTAACATTATATGGATATTGCTTATATTAATTAATGTGATTTCTAAGAGAAGAAATATCATTTTTTTTGTAATCACAAAAGAATTCATTACCATAATAGTTGCATCTGGCTTTGGTTAATTTGTTCAGTATTATGAATTTTGATAAATGCTTCCATAAAACTGATCGTGCTGTCATTCTCTTTTTTGGGATTGGAGGCTTTGTACATCTAGATGCATTGCTTTCGTTTAAAACTTCCATAGGCATAGAATTTTCTTAAGAATTTGAATTTGACGTTGGACTTGAAATAATTGAATTTGTGTTCAAAAACTCATCACTATCATCTTCGTTTAACATCTATCAACATAAAATACAAGTAAAATATTGAAACAAAAATTAATTTCAATATAAGTAAAGAAAATAAATTGAAAAATATATTAAAACTTATAAATAATGATCATTCTATTATCAAGCAATCCCTATAAGTATCTTCCAATAAATCTAAAATCGAATTGAACATAATAACAAATTGATGTTCATAAAAATACCAAATAAAACAAAAGGCAATAAATATTGAGCAACTTGATTTTCACAAAAATAACAAAACCCTAATTATCTAACAATAAAATCGTATGAAATTAAAAAATCCTAATTTAATTTTATAAAAATCAATTAAATTTTATAATTTCATAAATCCTCTCGCATTGCAGCTTGATTCTAATGATACCATTGTAGAAAAATGACAGATTGAATATTTGAGTGTTAAAGGCCGATCACAGAGAGATTTTGAGACATCGAGACTCAGAGGTAGAGGGTGGATGATGGTGATGTCACGTTGTTGAAGACTGAAGGATGTCGGATTGCTGGAGAACTTCCAAACTCTTTTCACCATGACGATCGCGTAATGAAACCTCTAATCATAACACGACGCAGTGTCGCAATTGCAGGGATGAAGAAGAAGGATGATCGGGAGTTCAGGACTTAGGAATTTAGGGTTAGGATAGAAATGAGAAATCAGCGTTGGCGTCGCAGTGAACCGGACAACTTATAGGAGAATATATATAGTTGTGCCTGTGAACCGAACCCAAAACCAAAATCATATATATATATATATATATATGTAATTCAGTTCGGTTCAATTTTTACGTTTTTTCAAAATCAAAAACTGAAACCAAATATTAACTTTTTTTTTTTTCAAAATCGAACCGAACCGAAAACCGAATAACCTGAACCGAATTAATTATTCGGTCAATTCGGTCAATTTATTCAGTTTGAACTGAATACTACACACTCCTATAAGACAGTGAGTCGGCTGTAAGAGACAGGGACATGCGAAGCAGCAGGGTTCATGTCTTTTGTCTACCATTATCAGAGTTCATTACCTCTTAAGGATTGTTTGGTTGGGAGTAGAGTAATATAATCAATTTCTACTTTGCTAAAAACTAAAATAAAATTTAGAAAAACATTAAATAATAACAAAATTTGGATGTATCTGAAATAATCGAAAGTAAGAGGCATAATAGTAACAAAATTTCTGAAGATTAAGCGTTTTTTTGGGGGGTAGGGAGGCTGAGGAGTAAAAGATAATCCAATTTTTGTAGCCGTTTAGGGATTAAAACCAATATTAGTGGCTTAATCCAAGGTTTATTCCCCGACCAAACAGGCCCTGAGAGTAAATTAAGACTGTAATCCAGCTCTTTCAACAAACAAAAAGAATGAAATGCCAAGAACTTTTACATGAACTACCGGATGGTCAATCAACACAGATTAAACTAATAGACAAACATTTTGCATTTGGACTGTCCAACCACAGGCGGCAATAAAATAAAAGAATGCCCATTCAATAAACAAAAATATTTCATTTCCAGATGACAAACTATCTGCAGACTCCCACCTTGCTACAACCTTCACAATGGCATAGTAATAACATGACATTAACACCCTTGACATAGCTAGGGCCAAGCTTCTGATTGCACTTGCAACTGCAGAGAAACGATGGAAAATAACCAAGTGACACAACAACAAAAGCACAACACATAATATGCCCCATCTCATCTCTATGTTCACATCACAATCTCAGGCTTGATAATACTGGATTTGATCTCCTTGTGGGGAAGAACAACACCACCGTTGCTATATATCTCATCACAGACGTGCACATCCTCCCCAAGTATAGTCATGTTCTCAACACGTGCCCACTGACCGACTGTTGAATGCCACCCAATAATACTGCTGGAAATGCAAGCATGCTTCTTAATACGGACTCCTCGCATCATTGTGCACCTTGACAGTCTTACCCCAGATTCAATCACACAACCAGGGCCAATGGCCACATCTGGTCCAATCAGACAGCCTTCTCCAATGACAGCAGTCTCATGCAGCAAGACATTTCCCACAATGTGAGCACCAGTGGCCAGTTTAGAGGATGAGTTCTTCCTCAAAGAATTCAGATAAAGCCTTAGGCCTGTGATGTAGTCCCTCGGCTGACCAACGTCCATCCAAAACCCTGGCAGGACCATGGCAAATAGCTTTTTATCTGCTGCAATTTTAGGGAAAACCTCTTTCTCAATTGATGTAGGCTTCAGTTCAATGCGGTCAAGGACAGATGGATTTAGCAGGTAAATCCCAGCATTGATTTTGTTACCAACAAAGATCTTTGGTTTCTCCACAAACCTATCAACTTTTCCAGTTTCTTCCTCCATAACCACAACACCATATTTGGATGGCTCATCCACCTATTCAACACAAAGAAGAAATGCAACAGAAGAAAATGTTAGCTGGCAAATCAAGCAACTAATCATAGACAGAAAGTACAGGTAATACTTGGATACCTTTGTCACCATAATTGTTGCTTCTCCACCATGGGATTTATGGAACTTGATCAGTTCTTCAAATGGGTACTCACTGATAACATCACTGTTGAGCACAAAAAAGGGCTTGCCTGAACCATCTATTAGCTTGTCTCTTGCTAGGGCCAAGGGACCAGCAGTTCCTAATGGCTCAGTCTCTTGAGAACAAGTGATTTTAATACCAAGCTTAGTTTCAAAATCCTTCAAAAAATTAAGCATCACCTGAGGAAGCAAACAGTTGGCAATGAGTGTGCAAAATCAGAGACACAAAATATCAACCTATTAAATAGATAGACAGAAATTAAAAGCATTTGGTATAAATTGACCTCTGGTTGATAGTTGATAGCCAAAACAACTTCTCTCACTCCAACACTCTTCAAAGCCTCGATCTGGTCAGAAATTTACGGGGAGAAAATTATTAGCGTGGGTTTTATTGAACAAAATTTCACCCCTCTTTCTTTTCGCAAAAAACTCAACTTCAATAACGAGTTTTCAAGGGAAGATAGGGGCAGAACCTTCAATTGTGATGCAAACTCTAAGATTTATTGCTTTAAATCAAAACAAGAAAGTCCCAAAACAATACCATCAAAGTAAATACCTGATGCAGGATCATAGGCTTGTTTGCAAAATCAACTAGTGGTTTTGGGACACTGAGCGTCAATGGCCGCAGGCGAGTGCCAAATCCTCCAACAAGAATTAGTGCCTTCATGGTGGCTAGTCCCTCCCCGTGCAGACCAAACAACACAACTCTGCATCAAGCGAAAAGCATTATCCATGCTTTTATACCCATCCAACAAGAGGAAGAAAACTACTTAAAGGACACCTCCTCTGCCATCTGTAGATGGAGGTTGCATAAGCAGCCGAGTGTCTACTTATCTTCTATGAAGCAAATTGGCATAAAGAGATAATCACCAGCAAAACAAGCAAATTGTGCATATAAACCATGGGTTGGGCAGTTGTTCAAACTTCAAACAGACTACTAGAGATTGAAACAGGTGTCTGTCAAAGATCACAAACCACCTGAGAAGATCTGTCCACACATTCCCTATGAGTGTAGCTGGAAGGAAATTGGAATAGATCCACACGTTCCAGCTACTACGCCACAGGCTGGATTCCACAATGAGAAACCATACAAAACAATTAATTTTCAGGCTTCCAGCAAAAAAGATGGATTTTTCCAATCTTAATTGCTTCTATTCATAGGATTTCAACGATTATAAGTTGACGAAGCAAAGGATTTTTTTTAATTTTTATTTTTGCATGAGTCACAGAAATCAGCCACATTTCCATCGAGATAAGTATCAGATGCAAAATATAGAAAAAGGAAGCAGAAAAATCCAAAAGCTCACAACTTGCAGTTCCCACCAAAACCAAGAAGCCAAAATTTGCCGAGAAAAACAAAAATTTATATAAGACAGAACCCTAACAGGTGTTGCAGTGGAAACGAAGCACAAACGCGCGGATCCGCACTAGGGCTTCGATTGATGAAAAACTGGGGAGAGAAATAGAAACAGCTGGATCCACAAAGAACACAGGACGCAAAGGCGCGAAGGAGATCAGCGAGACGTACCAGAAAGACGGCGTCGGATTCCAGTCGCCGTCAAGATCCGGCCTTCGCTCGTCGCCGGCGAGAAGATATCCAAGCCGAAACCGCGGGCAGCGAAGAGATCCATGCCTCCCAGGCTTATATAGACCGATCGAAACCGCGCCGGAGTTCTTCTTAAAGTTTATTCAAGTGTATTATTACTATTTTTTTGGAAAAATTATAAATAAAAAAAGCCTCGAAGTTTTTTGAAAATTTTGATCAGCATCTGATATTTTCATAATTTTTATCATTTTTAAAAATTTTAAAATTTATAATCAATTTCTTGAATAATTAATTTTGTAAATAAATATGAATTTATTATTATCTACAAATATTTTACTTATATATAAACACTTTTATTTCATATATTTTTTATATAAATACTAAATAACGATAAATTCATACTAAATAATAATAAATTTACATCATTATTTAAAAATTAATTATTTTAGAATTAATAAAAAATTTTAAAAAATTGAGAAACATATCAAAATTTTAAAAAATTTTAAGAGTTTTCGAATAAGTTTTCTTATTTTTTTTAACTTCCAAGAAATTTTGTTAATTTGGGATTAATTTTTTAAATTCATGATAGATGCGTGGCCAGCCGGCCAATTTGCTGTCGGATTCCGTCCACGTGGCCGACTCCAACCCAGAAGATAAGACCAGTTGCTTCATTTTTCGCGTTGATCATTGTGCTACGCGGAGCCGCCACTACTTTTTTTCGTTAAAAAAATAATAATTTCAAGTAATACAAGAATAAAAAAAAGCAAAAACAGTTAAGATATCGTCGGATTTGAAATCAGAATTAAAATTAATATTTTTTAAAATTATATTTTTTTTAAAAAAATAAATATTATTTATTTTATATGATTATTAAATTAAATAATTATTTAAATTTTAAATTATTATAAAATTAATTTTGATAAAAAAAATGATTTATAAAAATGATTGAATAATTATGATTTTGGTTTTGATTTTAATTTCAAATAAAATGATACTTAGTGATTATATTAAAATCAAAACCGCCATTAAATTCTAAATCTATCGACCAGCTTTCATTCTCCAATGTCATGCAATGTGGCTGAATCTTATTAAAAGAAAAAGTATGTACATTATTCATAAGAGAAAATACAATGTGAATGAAGCGTGAAGTATGGCTGAAGTCACTGCCAAGAGCAAAGGAAAGTGAGGCTAACACGATCGAGTGCGAAACTTGTACTTGTAATTCAAGTGAATCTGCACGGAGCGTTATTCAATAAATTTTGGTCTGTGAGTGATTTTCACGTTAAAAAACCCGAGGAAGAGGAAGAAGTTGGCGATCGTTCGATGGCGAGTCAGCAGAGTAGATGTACGCGGCTAGCTCATCTCTTTTATTCTTTCTAAGAAATCAAAAATGCTTTGCATGCAAAATGGCTTCAAAGTTGTGGGTTTCAAGAAATATTTCCTTACTCTAAACACAGTGCATAATTAGAATTTATAGCAAAATTAATGACTGAAATCATCTAAGTTATGTGCCTTCGATAATTCAATGCTTTGTGTTTAAAAAATGCTTTAATTCCCAACGGATATTTCTGCGAAAAAACTACAAAAACGTGCTCATAATTGGCCTCTCCAGCTGCGCTTTTCCCAATTGGCTTCTCATGACATGCTGGCCTGTTCAGATATTTCTTAATTCTTTCTTTTGCCTTCATTGCAGATCGGACCCTTGGATTCTAACTTGGAAGCCTGCAACACATGGAAACAGCTTTGGATTTTCAACTTTTCGGAAGCAGGATCGTTTCTGTTCTTTTGGGAAGCTGTCAGTCCAGCGAGCAGAAGTGTCACGGTGAGATGCTTGTCACGCCAGCCAGCAGCTGGAATTGTGAATTCCCTGGGCAATGCAACAATCTGTGTAGAGTAAAAATACGGACCCTGTACATTCAAGAACAAAATAGAAGGAGCTATGTTTCGCAATTGGATTTCATTTTCTGCAGGCGGCAAAGCTGCAGAAACGAAAGTTTGCTGAGACCCATAAGCTACTATGAAAAAGCAAGATGGCTACTGTCCTCGTGGTGCGCAGGATTCATGTGTAGGAAGAAGGGTGACCGCTAGACACCAAAATTTTAATGTACCTGTGAGCCCGACCTCCGTAAGGTTATCCGACCTTTTGGTCCTGTCCCCGGTGTGTTTGTTGCATTGGACCACTAGAGTACTCATATTCCGTCACCATTCGGCTATTGGATCCTAAGTAAACTTGAATCAACATCCTATATAATCAAAACATCACAACTAAAAAAAAATAATAATAAATAAACCTTTATTACGGCTTAAAAGCGAATTCAATGAATACAATATATAATTCTAGGGTTGTGCATTATTCGGTCAAAACCGAATTAACTGACCGAACCAAAACCTAATAACCAATTCGGTTCGGGTTATTTGATTTTCGATTCGGATCGGTTTTGAAAAAAAAAAATTTAAAAATTCGGTTCGGTTTCGGTTTTTGATTTTGAAAAACCGTAAAAATCGAACCGAACCGAATTATATATATATATCTGTGTATTAGACAGCTGGTTTCGGTTTTGGGCTAATCGATTTTGGGCTATCAGCAGCGATCGGTTCGCTGCTCTCTTTCTCTCCAAATTAAACCGATTTTCGCTTTCCCTTCTCTTAATCCCATCTCTCTCTGCTTTACCGACGACGACGACCGTTTCACCGGCGGAGTTTTCTGGCTTTCCACCGCCTTCCTCAACGACGATGACCTTTTCCGAGAGAGCGAACCGAAGATAAAAAGAATCAGGCCGGGATGTGCTAGGGTTCCTTTCGATGGTGAAATCCGGAATAGTTTGGGTTCAGATTTGAACTTGCCGACGGACATCTGGACGGAGATGGAGCGCGGAAAGTGAAGAAGATGTCGTTGCTTTCCCTGAATTAGATCTGAACCAGGACAGATCTGGCCATTTGACGGCTGAACCCAGAGTCCCGGACAGATCTGGCCATTTCAGCTGTCAAATGGCTCACTCCTTCCTCGACGACGAAGAAAATACCGTTGCTTTCCCTGGATCAGATCTGAACCCGGACAGATCTAGATAGAGAAAAGGTGTGTTCTCTACGGATGAAACCTCATGGAAGCCAAGAGAAAAGCAGCAGCGGCACCGGATGCAGTAGCTTCCAGATCACCCACTTCCGCCACCGGGTCGTCTTCTTCAGCTCTTCCAGCAGTACCTCTGCATCCCCACTGCCCACCCGGACCCCGACTACACCGTCGTCGCCTCCTTCCTCTCCTCCCTCGGCCGCTCCATCGGCCTCCAGGTTCGCTTGGGCTTGGGCTTGAGCTTGGTCTTTGCAAAATATTCGGTTCTAATTCGGTTATAATTGAACCGAACCGAAATATTTCGGTTTGGTTCGGATTCGGTTTTTATACTACTCAGTTCGGTTCGGTTTTGGATTTTAAAAAATTCAGAAATTTCGATTTGGTTTATTCGGTTTGGTTTTAACCGAATGCACAACCCTATATAATTCTATGATTAAAATTAGGGTTAATTAGGTGTACCCTCCCAAATTTTCCTAAATTACAAAAACTTTCTCAAAATTTTCATAATTACCTATAACCCCTCCTTTTCAAAATATTTACCTATACTCTCTCCTACACTTCTTTGATTGTTATTTAATTAAATTTTTTTCAAAAATTTTTACTTTTACCCTCTGTAATTTTATAATTAAACTCCTAAAAAATTTATTTTCTCATCCTCCACTCTTTCTCTTAAAATATTTACAAATAAACCCTTTGAATATTTTTATTTATAAAAATATCCAAATGTTAATATTTTTCAAAAAAATATTTATAAAGGAGCTGAAATGTTTTAAATATTTTATAAACAAATCCTAATATTTATATATTTACAAATAAGCCCCTTGAATTTTTTATTTATAAAAAGTCCAAATGTTAATATTTTTAAATAAAAATTTATAAAAAGACCTTGAATATTTTAAATATTTTACAAATAAATCCTTATATAAGAAATTTATTACAAATTTTATATTTGTTAATTTACAAATAAGTCCCTTCAATTTTTTATTTATAAATAAGTCCAAAATTTATAAGTTTTAAAATAAAATTTTATAAAAAAGAGTTGAAGGTATTAAAACTTAAAATTTTAAAATATAAGTTCAATATTTTGTATATTTACAAATAGGTCCCTCAAATTTTTTGATTTATAAATAAGCCAAACTTTTATCCATTTTTGAATAAAATTTCACAATATTGAAGTTTTAAAAATTAAAATTTTGAATTACAAATTTAGTATTTGTACATCTACAAATAGACCCCTTGAATATTTTAATTTATAAATAAGTCTAAATTTTTTATCATGTTTTAAATAAAATTTTACAAAAAAGACATTGAAGGTTTTAAAACTTAAAATTTAAAATTACAAGTTTAATATTTGTATATTTAAAAATAGACCCTTTGAATATTTTTATTTATAAATAAGTCCAAATTTTATTTTTTTTAAAACTAAATTTTATGAATAAGTTATTGAAGGTTTGAAAACTTAAAATTTAAAATTACAAGTTTCATGTTGTACATTTACATATAGACCCCTTGAATATTTTTATTTATAAATAGGTCTAAATTTTTCATTATGTTTTAAATAAAATTTTACAAAAAAGACATTGAAGGTTTTGAAACTTAAAATTTAACATTATAAGTTTAATATTTGTATATTTAAAAATAGACCCCTTGAATATTTTTATTGATAAATAAGTCTAAATTTTATTTATTTTAAAACTAAATTTTGCGAATAGACCTCTCACCAGTCGTGCCCGCACCCTCGCCTCCAGCAGGCATCCGCACTCGCGTGCTCATTGCCCTTGCCGGTCTGGGGCCTGCGCCGTGCTACGAAAAGGAGTTTGGGGGTTTTGTGGGGTTGGGGGGGTGGGTGTGGGGGGGTGGGTGGAGGTGATATGCTCGCGGCGAGAGAGGCCAATGCGGATCTGCTCACCGGCGGGGCATGCGGAGGTCGATCAGCTCGCCGGAGGGAGAGGGGAGGGGAAGAGGAGAAGAGAGGAGGGGGGGAGGGGGGGGGGGGGGGGGGGGTTGGTGGAGGTGATATGCTCGCGGCGAGAGAGGCCAATGCAGATCTGCTCACCGGCGGGGCAGGCGGAGGTCGATCAGCTCGCCGGAGGGAGGGGGGGGGGCGTGCGAATCTGCTCGTGGTGGGGGAGCAGGTGCGGATCTGCTCGTGGGGGAGTGATGGCACAGGGCACCGGCAGTGTAGCGGTGCAGGGGAGCCACGAGACGAGGGACTAGCAGAGCAACGGCGTGGGGGAGCGACGATACTGAGGACCGGCAGAGCAGTGGCGTGGGGCTGGGTAGCGAGTAACGAGAGAAGAGATAAGATTTAACTATAAATATCGAGGGTTTTTTGTAAATATGACTAATTTCTGGGTGTTGTATGCAAATATCTGAAAGTTATATATAAAATAAATAAAAAATTTTTAGGGATTTAATTGTAAAATTATAGTAGGTAAAAGTGAAATTTTTGGAAAAAAAAATTTGCTTAAATAACAATCAAGGTGGTGTAGGTAAATAATTTGAAAAGAATGGAGGTGTAAATAATTAGAAAAATTTTGGGGGGATTTTCGTAATTAAGGAAAATTTTGGGAAGTACACATAATTAGCCCTTAAAACTAATATAATGACTCCTACATAATAATTCTTATTACAATTCATAATTCATATAGAAAACAAAATTTGTACTCAATAAGTGGACTTCTCTTTACCCTAACGCAGCACGTCTTGTTCTAGTGTTGATCAATCACCTATAATGACATCTAAAAGAGATAAATAATAATTTTATGAGTATGTCAATACGTTCGATAGATAAACTCTCACCCTCAATCGAAAGAATGTATTGAGATTATAAAGTGAACAACAATAGTAAAAAAAAAAACCAACACAACAAGAAAAATGACAATTTCAAAGAAATTATCAATAAACAATACAATCAGACCAATCAACAATCAATAGCCAAAAGGAAAGAAATATCAATATCACCAGAATAACCAATAACCAACAATCAATAATATATTCATGAAAAAATACATGGCAATGAATTATTCTAGAGAAACAACCATCTCGGTATAAATATACATCTTTTAAGAGCCATGTTCATTTGCATTCCTCACAAGTGGTGAGCAGTGTCTATCAGTCAAAATAAACACATCTCTTATACAATCAAAAATAGGTGGTCATCATATTTGATAACTTGCTAATCCTATAAGAGAATTATCTCATTAGTATTGGCCTACCTACTCTCAAGAATAGGTTGATTATATATAAATCAACTCAAATCATCTCATCAATAATTATTGTTAACAATAGAGAGTAATTAAAGAAAAGACACAATATCCAAAAATTTTTTTTTGCCAAAATTAAAATAATAAAAGGATGACGTTAGTGTTTTAAGCTCATAAATAAATTCTATATAAAAAGATGAATTCAATAGATGATGAATCACAAAATTTAGAGTTCAAATGAAAAAATTATGGAACATTCAATTTTGTATTACAAATATTCTCATTTAATATATTTAATTATATAATAATACCTTCAATTAATTTTGAATAAACTTATGAAATGGTTGCATATATTCATTATTTCAATTTTTTATAAAAATTCTCTTAAATCGATAAAATTTACAATCAAATCCAGATCACAATTGTAAATAAAATTTTTGTACTTAGTCCCCTATTATTTTCAGAAATTACATCACTTACGTTATTATTTTTAAAAACCCTTACAATAATAACATTTATAGTTAATTTTTTTATCATCCTTTATTTAGCAGTTTTTAAATATAACTCCATTACTTTTATGTTCTAGTTAAATAAAATTTAATTAAAATTAAAATTTGGTTCAATTCAATTACTCTAAACTTAAACCAAAATGAACCAAATCAAAATCAAATTAAAATCCAACTTAAAATCAAACTGAAATCTAAACTCAGAACAAATACAAAACCAACCCCATCATCAACAATCTTCATGACCACTCCCGCCACTGAACCATCGTCGGTTCGTTGCCTGAGTATCATCGGACCACCACTGGGACACCATAGGGATATTGCGTGAATGTCGTTGTTATCATCATAGTCATACATAACTTGTTCTCTAGATTCAAGTTCATCTAAATCAAAATCTAACCTAAGTTTTGATAATCATCATTAACCTATATGTATGCTAGTATTCTGTCTATGTATTTTAATTCAAAAACTAATAAATAGTGGATATGCTTTACAGAAAGTATCAAGGAATGAGCATGATCTCTTGAGAACAATGAAATTATCAAGATAAGATATGGTGCTAGTGGAGGGCTATAAATACAAGAGAATCAACTAGGAACATCTACCTTGAAATCACATCCAATCTCGCTACAACCTAGAGCCTTCTCCCTCACCCGCAGAAATTCTTTCAATTTCGTCCAACTCCTCTAGAGTCTCGCCTATGAACGTTGAAAACCATGACATAAGCTCCTAACATTATTCAATTTTTTCAATTAACTACTAGATAACTTAAATCACAAATTATTAGAATAATATCATCTTATTTATTAAGAGTTCTTATCACATCTTAACCACCTAATAACCAAGATCACAATACCTCAATAATTTTTAGTATAATATTTCTCTTGTATTAAAAGAAATTGGTCCCTAAATTTAATAGTAACATATCTTGAATGGTATCATTGGAAGTCCGAGCATTGTTATGGATAAGAGCAAAAACACGAGCTATTCTAGGCTTCATTTGTTGAAGCAGACCACTCTGTTAATGTTGCCTTTTAGTGCAACCTCTAAACTCATGGCCTAGTTGATGACAAGTATAGCATAGGTGCACTTCATATGGGCTCTTCAGATAGCTTGCGAAAGATGGTCTTTCATCGCACACAAGAAACAAAATGAAGTCCTCAGAAGTAGTATTACCTCTAGCTTCTCCTTCTCTACCTTATGCTTCTTTGCATGTTGTCATTGATGATCGTCATCTTCCAAAGGGTGTCTCTATCAGGTCCACTCAACTTCTCTATTAACTTTGAACTTTGCCATTGTACTCTCTACTGACAAAGCTATTTGAGTTAATTTTGTAACCCAAACTTTGAGTTTGAGTTTGATAAGAATTAGAGTTGGACTTTGAGCCCAATTTGTGATAAGTGGTGACCAATTTGATGTCAAAATGGCAGAAAAATTAGGCCCAAATCGAACCATGTTCGGATGTCCAAACCTGAGAGGTTTGGGCGTTTGAACCTTATAGGCTGGGCATGTCTAATGCCTAGTTGGACGATTGATTCCTCAATCGGACATCCAATTTGTGGGTGATCTGCAAAAATGAAAATAAATTCTCTTTGAATTCATCAAGAATCAATGAGATTTTCGATTAGGGGATTGCAATCTTAGAGGATATCAATTAAAGATCTAAATTTGGGAGTTAACAATAAGAGTATGTTTATCAAATCTCAAATTTCATTGAGAATCCAATCAAATCTTGAAAAATCCTCTTGGCCATTTATAAAATCCTCGAGATGAAAAAAAAATACTTGTCCAATCTCATCTGAGATTAATAGAATTTTTAGTTAGAGAATTACAATCTTAGAATCTATCGATTAAAGATCCAAATCTAAGGTTTATGGAAAGAATATGTCCATCAAATCATAAAATCAAAGCAATCATTAATTAAATTTGGAGATTCTCTCAAATCTATAAAAAGAGATTGTAGCACGTGAATTTTAAGGAGGAGAAGGGGATTAAGAGCTGATTCTTCGGTAAAGTTTTGTAGGCACAAAGACAACCTAAGAGAGGGAGAGGGTAAATTAGGTTTTGAAGAGCAAATGAAACTTTTTTGATAAATCAAAATCAATACAATCCACCAATCACTAATCATCATCCAAAGTCAATTCTCAAACAATCATAAGTGTAAGTAATTAAATAGAGCAAGTTAAGAGTGCACCATAATATAATGTGATTCGGAGACCAACTGCTTCTATTCCACAGTACTTGTCTTGATTTTGAGAATTTCAACACTCCACTAGTGTATCATTTCGTTGGTGAAGGTAACTCCGTACAACTCCTCTTACTCCAACCAGCAAAAATCAACTCTAATCTAGAGTTACTCTCTTAACTATTCCAAATAATCTTAAAGTGGATTACAAGTGAAAAAAAATACATTATATAATTTTAGGTTACACAAATTTCTCTTATGATTGAAGAAAAGGGCAATGAAAATTTATTTGAAATTTGAAAGTTTTAAGCTCAACAATGGTTAGAGAGTAAAAATGACTTTGATCACTTTTCTCAAATATTAGAAGATGCAAAAGTTGTTAATTAGGTCTCTTTTCAATCTATGTATAATTTTAGGGTCAAAAAAAGTCGTTGGGAGTTCGATCCTACATTTTGGTTTGATCCAACGGTCAAAAAACTAGCCGTTAGTTGTGCAAAAAAATTAAGCTGGATGTTCGTTTCCAAATCGAGCATCTGGTTTTGTCATAACCTAACCCCAACTAGGCATTCAGTTTCCAAACCGATGTCCAATTCTGGTTAATAAATCAGAACTTGAATTGCTAGCCGAATGTCTAGTTATCAACTAGTTGTCCAGGTTTGTATAGGACTGAATTTTGAATTTTTAGTTCGACTCAACCGGTCATCTGATTTAAAAGCAGGCATCCAATTCAGTCAAAAAAGTTCTATTGAGGACTTCCTACATAACTTTAAGTGACATTGAGTGCTAAATAATTCACCTCAAATAAATTTTTGACTCGACTAAAAATAAAAGAAAGCTAAACCTAGTCGAAGTCAATTTTTTAGTTGTCTTGGCCTTATTTGTATCACTTGTGAATCTTCAAATTTTTGTAAATACCTATAAGCTATCTTGAGCCATCTCTTTATCTCATCAAACTATGCTCACCAATCTACCATCATACTTTTTCTTTTCCTTGAAGCTTTTGAATATTTTCTTGAGAGCATTAAGTATTTTAGCTAAACACAACTCAAGTATATCATCAAATATCATTTGTTCATTATCAAAATTAGGAGGGACAATAATCTCTCCCTTTTTGATGATGACAAACTCCCAAAATAAAATACTTCAAATTTAAAGCAGAAGTAGTTATGTACTAAGCATGGATAAGCATATAAATATAAAGCACATATATGATCATGAGCATGTATATCAATATAGCTCTCTTTCTCTTTTGACATCAACAAAAAGGGAACTATACAGGATTAAAATTGGACAAAGTCTCCCCTATAAATGGAGGAATCCAACTTATATACCAACTAAATCATCATCACAACTAATTGAATACATAAAAATAAAGACAATATCACCACAATATATATATAAGTGATACTAAGCTCCCCTTGACTTGATGCATTTGTAAGATTGAGATATCCAAGTGATAAGAAAAATATCAAGAATATTCATAACATAATCATAACATCAAGTCACAAAAGTCCAACTCATAAGCTATAAGTCATAATCCAAAACACTATAACCATCCACACCAGAATAAAATGATCATAATCCATAAACTAAACCAAGATCCACAAAACTCGGTGATAATACACAAAACTTAAAAAATCAAAAAATTCTGAGTCTGGGGACTTGGTCTAGAAGTATGTCTAGGACTCGTGCGGTCCATCAAGATGCTAATTATATCTATCATCTCATCCAATGAGGTGTACCTCATCTCTGACAATCCATCTACTGAAGTCTAGAGATGGGCCACCTGCTCTATTGTGTGCTATGTGATATCCTCGAGATGTGAGTCTCGCAGTAAAGTCAGACTCGGAACCTGTGAATGTGGCATATGAACATCTAGCTCATGCAAGTCCTACTCTTCGGCTGTGCTCGGCCTTGTAAGACTCTGCCTCGTCATCCTCCTTAGGTCTCTAGCATAACCTTGAGTCCAAATACCATCTTTCTCATTGAAGTCCATCTGGAAGAAGGTAAAATGAGAGAAGGTATCAGCAAGAGTGAAGCATGATAGAGAGAGAGATCATGAGTAGAAATTGGAGCCCCAAAGTTCTTTAAGATATGTGAAATGATCCCTAAGTAACCAAGAGTACCATGAAAATGCTAATATAATGGCCAATATGGTGAAGGATAAGGTGTGGTAGATGAACCCTATGCTAAGTCAATAAGTAGTAAATCATATAGAGCTCAATATAGAAAACCTCATCTTGATACCTATGCTTCGGAAGGAAGGTGTAGGGGAGGATCTAATGAAGGATATAGGCACGAGGTGGGAGGAGGTTTGACTGAATCTGCACATGGCATCATCCCAGTTTTCCTCAAATATGGCCTCAATAGCCGAAGCCTATGAAGGAAGGTGACTAGGTCATCTATGAGCTAGGTTCAGTTAGGCCCCCTCCAATGATACACTAAGGATAGTGCCTAGCACTACGGGTGTCGAGATCATGTCTCTACCTCTATATGATATCTCAAGAGTGATACAGTTTTCATCAAAGGAGGCATTAGTATAAAAGACTCATATGTCATGATCATGGTATATCTCATGGTTAATGATCAATGAAAGTCAGCCTTGATATTCAAATAGTGGCCTAAGATTTAGAGAAGCAAGATCATCAAAATTAACCATTCGAGGAACTACTATTCTATAAGTGGCAACCTTGTCTTGAAAGATGGTAAAATGATCAATGGAGGCAAATTCAGGGGGATAGTCGTCATTACTATGTGTGAAGGAGATCCCTCACCCTTTCTCTTCTTGGAGATGAGGTGCTTGATCCTCTTAGTCATTGAAGGTGAAAAGCTCAAAATTGAGAATGGGGAAGGGGCAAAATTGAAGAAAAAGGGCCAAATCAAGATAGGAACCTTGGATCACTAGAGAGGCACGCCGGAGAGCTCGGGGAAGTTGCCGGAGAGGGTTCACACATGAGAATGAGATGAAAAAGATTCGGTGGTAGCTAGGGTTTTTAAGTTCAAAATTGGGCCCTATTTGTGGATTTTGGGCTTTCATTTGGTCAAGTAGACGTCCCATTGTATCTATTTGGCATTTTAGACATTTATGCATCAGATGTTCACTTTTCAAACTGTAGTTAGATAGAGAATTTTTTACTTCCCAGAATTTTCTTATAACGAATGTCCATTTCAAAAATGGGTGTCCGATTTAGACAAGAATTCAAACCCCTGTAAAGTTCAAAAATAAAACTGAAAACTCAATTCCAAAACTCAGAAAATCATGTAACCTTTACAATATTAATAGCATTCTGAATAAAATAAAATTGCATCTTATCTAAAGGTTTTGTGAAAATATTTGTGAGTTGATGATCAGTTTCAATAAAAATCAATGAAATGTCTTTTTCTAAACATGGTCTCAAAGAAAATAATGCAAATATCAATATGTATTGAGCAAGAATGTTGTACTGGGGTTTTAGACAAACTAATAGCATTAGTATTATCACAGTAAATTGGTACATTTGAAAAATTACAATTAAAATCTTGGAGTGTTTATCTCATCTAAAGTATTTAAGAACAATAATACTCCGTAGCTATATATTCAACTTCGGCGGTAGAAAGAACCACTGAGTTTTATTTTTGGAAACTCCATGAGACTAGAGACTTCTTAAGAAATTGGCATTTACTACTATTACTGTTTCTATCCACACAACATCCTACATAGTCCATGTCACAAAAATTGATCAAATCAAATCAATCATCCTTTGGATATCACAATCCAGAGTCTAGTGTGCCCTTATGATATCTAAGTATGCATTTTATAGCAACTAGATGAGATTTCCTAGGAGATACTTGAAATCTAGTGCATAATCAAATACTAAACATAATATCAAGTTTATTTATAGTAAGATATAATAAACTATTAATCATACCTCTATATCATTTTTATTAATATTTTCATCATCTTCATTCTTATCCAACTTGGTTAAAGGACTCACTGGAGTTTAAATTCATTTAGCTTTATCCATATTGAACTTCTTGAGTAGCTCTTTGGTGTACTTAGTTTGGTTAATGAAAATCTCTTCTTTTTTTTAAATTGTTATACTTGAAGTCCAAGGAAGAAATACAATTCTCCTATCATCCTATCTTAAAACTCCTCTTTTATAATGCTTGAAGATATCTCGCATAAATTTTCATTAGTAGTATCGAATATAATATTATCAACATAAATTTATACTACTAATAGATCATTGTGTACTTCTAAAAGAAATAATGTGATGTCTATGTAGCATCTTTTAAAATTATTTGAAATCAAGAAGGAACCTAGTCTCTTATACCAACTCTTGGAGCTTACTTAAGACCATATAGTGCTTTATTCAATTTTAAAATATGGTTTGAAAAATTCAAATCTTCAAAACCGAGAGGTTGACCACATAAATTTTTTTGGATAAAAGACCATCTAAGAAATCACTTTTGATATCCATTTGAAATAATTTAAAGCCTTTATAATATGCAAATGCAAGTAAAATCTGAATAGATTCAAATGAGCAATGGGTGCAAAAGTTTCTCAAAATCAATCCTTTCAATTTGGTTAAAATCCTTCTTTACTAATCTAGCTTTATTTCTAACCATGATACCATTTTTATCTAGCTTATTCTTATAGACTCATTTGATATCAATAATTGAGTAGTAATTTAGTCTTTGAATAAGCTCCTAAACTTGATTCTGCTTAAATTGATTTAAATCTTTTTTTATAGCAAGAATCCAACTATCATCTTTTTGAGCTTCCTCAAAGTTTGTGGGCTCAATATGAGAAAGAAATACAATATGATTGAGATTATATTTAATAATAGATTAGTTTTTACCCCTTGATTAATATTATCTATGATTTGATATATTGGGTGATTTTTCTTGAATCTTCACTCCTTAGGTAACTCCTTATTATTCTCTTGCTCCTTTGGTTCATTATATCAATCATCAACATTCTTCTTATTTAATTTCTTGTTAGTTTCACCCTCCTTTATTTTTGAGATTTGTAAGTCATCCATCCTCTTAAAGATCTCTACATCATCGTCAATAACATTTTTCTCCAAGTGAGAGTTGGATTCATCTAATTCAATAGTAATAGACACTTCAACAATCAAAGAGCACTTATTGAAGACTCGAAATACTCCTTAAGTAGAAAAATAACCGAGAAATATGCCTTCAAAAATTTTGAAATCAAATTTTGATAAATGATCTTTTGTATTTAAAATAAAATATTTACATCCAAAAACATGAAAGTATATAATGTTTGATTTTTCAAATTCCATAATTCAAATAGAGTTTTGTCAAAAATTGGTCGAATAAAAACTCTATTCAAGATGTAGAAGCTATAATAATGACCTCGACCCAAAAATACTTGGGATAACTTTTTTATTTTGAACGCATTTTGCAAAACTAACAAAAGCATCAAAAGTATCACTTTTATTTGCTAGAAATAAAGTCTGTGTATTAGCCATCACCTATTACAAAAGTATAGTTTTTACCTCCTATACTTGTAGTCCCAACGGATTCAAATAAGTCTAGGTGTAGAAGTTGAAGCGACCTTGTAATTGACACAACCTTTCAGGTTTATGTGAAGACTTCACTTGTTTTTCCATTTGGCATGCATCACATGCTTGATCTTTGATAATCTTGTCTTTGAGTAGTTCTCTCACAAGCTCCTTCTAGTTGACTTTGACAATCGTATTTATGCATGCGTATCCAAATCATCTATGCCAAAGCCATTTATGATTTTCATAGTCTATAAAACACAGTAAGGTCATTTTAATCAATAGTATAGATATTTCTATCATGATAACCAACAAAAGCAATATTGTTGTTATCGTTATGTTTAACTATGCAATGATTAGATTTAAATAAAATAAGAAAATTTTTATCACATAATTGACTAATATATAATAAGTTATACTTATGTTCCTCAATTAAAAATACACCTTTAATAAGAGAGGAACCAATAGAAATGTCACATTTACCAATAATTTTACCATTATTATTATCTCCAAAAGTAACAAATCCTCCATCTTTACTTACTAACTCCTTAAATATGGATAGATTCTCTGTCATGTGTCTTGGACATCCATTATTGAGAAATCATTTCTCATTCTTCTTCTTCGAGTGTAGGCTAACTAACACATCAAAATTAGGTAGGTACTCATTCTTTACTATATTAACTAGAGAATGACCATAGGATATAACAAGTATATGGGTTATCCCTAACTACTTTAACAATAATCATGTTAGAAATATTTTAGAAACTCAAACTAACTTGGACTCCTCTCCTCTACTTTTGGGATTATTTATAAAAAAATTATTCCAGGGGTCTATTTGTAAATATACAAATACTAACTTTGTAATTTAAAATTTTAAGTTTTAAAAAATACAGTGTTTTTGTCGTAAAATTTTATTTAAAAAATAATAAAAGTTTGATTTATTTATAAATAAAATAATCAAAGGGTCTATTTGTAACTGTATAAATATTAAACTTGTAACTCAAAATTTTAAGTTTTAAAACTTTCAATATTATTTTTATAAAATATTATTTTAAATGATAAAATTTAGACTTATTTATGAATAAAAATATTCAAGGGATCTATTTATAAATGTACAAATATTAAAGTTGTAATTTGAAATTTTAAGTATTAAAATCTTCAATATATTTTTTGTAAAATTTTATTTTAAAACTGATAAAGTTTGGACTTATTTATAAATAAAAATATTCAATTGGTCTATTTTTTAATGTATAAATATTAAATTTATAATCTATAATTTTAAGTTCTAAAACCTTCAATGTCTTTTTTGTAAAATTTTATTTTTAAAGTGATAAAATTTAGACTTATTTATAAATAAAAATTATTCGAAAGATCTATTTATAAATGTATAAATATTAAACTTATATTTTAAAATTTTAATTTTTAAAACCTTCAATATTGTGAAATTTTATTAACAACATTGATAAAAATTAGACTTGTTATAAATAAAAATATTTGAGGGGTCTATTTGTAAATATACCCAATATTAACTTATAATTTAAAATTTGAACGTTTTACAAATCTTCAATATTGTAATATTTTTATTAAAAAAAAAAAGATATTAATAATTCCATATTGAGGATTATGTAAATGTTGGATTATAAATTGTCATTTAAATTTTATGGACGGGTTTTTTGTAACAAAATTATTAAAAATCTTTAAGGGCCTCTGGTAAATTTTTATTTAACAATATTAAATTGGACTTATATAAATAAAAACTATATAAGTGGTTTTATTTATAAATATAGAAATATATAAAGTATAATTTAAAATTTAATTGATGGTTTATTTGTAAACATTCGAGAGAAAGAGTAGAGGGTGAGAAATTAAGAACTTTAAAGGGTTTAATTATAAAATTATAGAGGGTAAAAGTGAAATTTTTGGAAAAAAATTTTGATTAAATAACAATTAGGGGGTTGTAGGCAATAAATTTCAAAAAGCGGGGGGTGTAGGTAAATATTGAAATCGAGGGGGGTTTTAGTAAATAAGGCAAATTTTGGAAGGTTGTAGGTAAATACCCCTACAAAACTTTTCATCATGGGAACCTATTTGTAAGAAAAATATAGTCATGGATGTATTTGTAAGAATTTATTCTACCAGGGACCTATTTGTAAAGATTTTATGTTTTTCATTTTGGCCCAAATTTTTGATGAATATTGTATGCAATTTGGGTCCAAATGTTTGGTCCACTCAACTCATTTGGGCTAAACTTAATTTAAGCCCAAATTTTCAAATAATTTTGGTCTAAATGAAGCTTAATTTTTAATCAAATTAGACTATAACTAAGGTCCAAGTAAGACCCATATTCAAACCATAATCTAGTGGCATTCAAACTTCTATTCTGATCAAATTTTGGTCAAATTTATTTTTGTGCCAAAATCTACCCAAACACTGATAATTTTGCTTGATTTTATGGTGTAGTTGACTATCATGCCTTATGTTAGTTAACCCCAATAGGAATTTAAGTATCATCAATGACTTTTTACTTATTGTTGGCTAACTTCTTTTGATCTTTGACTTAAGAGAATAGTTAGTGGTATTAAATTATATTAATCATTCTAAATTTGATAATCGATGATTTTTGAATTTGTTGTCGATTAGGTTTGAAGTATCATTGATGACTCCTATTCTTATGGCGGTTGAATTTGAAGTATTACCGACGATTTTATGCTTGTGTCAATTAACTCTTTTTTAACATAGCACTTGAATGACTGACTAAAACGAGTTCAAGCCTATTTTACTATGGTTTTGATTTAAAAAAACATTCAGCAGCCTTGACTTATGCTAATTATTTTTAATTTAATAATTGATAGCCTCTTTGACTTGCAATCGATTAAATTTAAGGTATTACTAACGGTTTTATACTTATCTCAGTAAACTTTCTTTTAACAAGGTGTTTGACTAATTGACTAAGTGAGTTCAAGGCAACCATAGTTTGGTTTAACTTAAGATAATAATTAATGACTTTATCTTATGTCGATTATTCTTGATTTTATAATTGATGGCCCCTTTGGCTTATTTTCAATCAAGCCTGAAGCATCACCAACAGCTTTTATACTTATGTCGATTAAGCTTTCATCGAACATAGAGTTTGATTGACTAACTAAGTAAGTTCAAACCTGCCTTTAGTTTGATTTGAAATAATTAGTGACATTTGTTTATGCTAACCATTTTTGATTTAACAATCGATGACCTTTTTTGATTTATTATTAATTGGGCTTGAGATGTTATTGATGGCTTTGAACTTGTTATCGACTAACTCCAATTGATTTGAATCTGATTCAATTCAAACATGATTTTAGTTTGTGTTTTCAGTTGGGTCAATTTGATATTCAAATTTGGTTTTGATTCAAGTCTAATTTGATTCAATTCGATGTTTAGACTTAGTTTTGATTCAAGTCTAATTTGATTCAATTTGATGTTCAAACTTGATTTTGTTCTATTCTGATTTGATTTAATTTGAGGCAGGTTTGACCTCATGTTGGATCCTAATCGGGCCTTAGACTTTATTATTAATAAATCTTAGATCAAACATTTGTTGAGTTCTTATTGGATCCTTAATAAATTTCAGATCTAATCCTTAATAGATCTTTATTGGATCCTCAGTGGATCTTGAAACTAACCCTTAATGAGTTCTTATTGAATCCTTAATGAATATTGGATCCAACTTTTAATGGATTTTGAATCTAGCCTTTAATGGATTCTTATCGGATCCTTAATGGACTTTGAATCCAACCCTTAATGGGTTCACATTGGATACTTAATGGATCATGATCCAGCTCTTAATGGGTTTTTATTGGACCCTAATGAACCTTGGATCAAAACTTATTGGATTTTTATTAGATCCTTAATGGATCTTGGTTCAACCCTTGTTGGATTTAGATTCAACTCATATTGGATTCTTATTGAATTTAGGTCTAATTCTTTAATAAGTTCGGATTTGACCTATGTTAACTCTTATTAAATTTGGGTTCAAGTTTAACCTGATTTTGATTTAATTTTTACCTAGTTCTGATTTAATTTTGGTTTAGACTTGTCTTGATTTTATTTTGGTTTAGATTTAGACCTAGTTCTAGTTCAAATTTAACATGATTTTGGCTCAAGTTTAACCTAATTTGATTTTGGTTTAGACCTAAACCTTAGTTTATATTTTTTTACTTCAAGTTTAAACCTGATTTGGTTTAGATACAACCTGATTGGAATTTAGATTCAACCTATTTGAGTTTGATTTTAGCTCAGGTTTAAACTTGGTTTTGGTTTAAATTCAGGCTTGAACTTGATTTTGATTTTAGTTCAAGGTTGACCTAATTCTAATTCAAGTACAACCTGATTCTGGTTCTAATTTAATCTAATTTGATTTTAGTTCAGATTTAAATTTTATTTTAGTTTTAATTAATTTAATTTAATTTAATTGATTTGTAGTCTGATTTCTAAAGAAATCTCTTAGACTAAGAATACGGTGATCAAATTTTCAAAAAAAATCTCTTAAACTAGAAATATGACGTTTGGATTCTTACAGGAATCCCTTAAATCAGAAATATGACGTTCGGATTTCAAAAGAAATTCCTCATGCCAAAAATACAGTGATTGAATTCCTGAAAAAATATTTTAGGCCAGAAGTTCGAAAATTGAATTTCCAAAAAAATCTCTTAGATCAAAGTAAGATAGTCGAGTTTCTAAGAAATTTTTTAGGACAAAATAAAAAAGATTTAGTTTTTGAATGAATTTTTTTTAGACATAAAAGTGAGATGATCAAATTTCAGAAAAAATCTCTTAAATCTGTTGTGGCAATTGGTGCACATAACATACAAATTGAGACAAAGGAAGAGAAACAAAATAAAATTTTTTTTTTCTTGGCTTCAAACCACCCCCATGTGGGACTTCCCTTTTTCCTAATTTTTTTTCCTCATTGATTGTCCACAATGGAGGTGGCCTGAGTAGTGCAAGGGCGAAGCCAAAGCAGGGTTATACGGAGGCAGCCAATTTGCGGTAGGTGCATATTAGAGGTGGCCCAAGTGACACGAGGACGAGGCCAGAGCAATGGCTGCGCGAGGGGCCATCAGTCCACGAAATAGGGTGTGGTGGAGGTGGCCCAAGCGACGTGATGATGAGGCCAGAGTGGCGAATATGTAGGGGGGCGGCCGGTCCACGGTGGGCACACGATGGAGGTGGCCCAAGTGGTGATTGTTGCAAGGAGGGTGGAGGCAGAGAGCAGTTCTTGAGGGTAGGGGGACTCTAGAAAGGAGAAGGAGAAGGAGAAGGGATCTGCAGGGATACTATTGCCCTTGATGGAGACCGTGAGCTTGAATTGTTTTAGATCTTGAAGGATTCAGGTTGCTGTGATTTTATTGAGATTATGATATATGGATGATGATCTTCATTTGAATTTCAAACTTAGAGAGAGAGAGAGAGAGAGAGAGTGAGAGTTTTTGTTTATGGATTAAATTGTATTATTTTATAATATTGTATAATACGAGAGATTATTTATAATTTTTTTATTTTGTAGGTGTTGATTTGTAATTGTAAGAAATTTAGAGGTTTTTTTATAAAAAGAGCTTATTTGTAAAGTTTTAAAACTTTAAGGTCTTTTTTATAAATTTTTATTTATAAAAATAGCAAAATATAGACTTTTTGCAATTAAAAAATCTTCAAGGGATTTATTTATAAATTTATAATTTAACATTTATGAAGGATTTATTTGCAAAAAATGAAAATCTCAAAGAATATAAATTTTGAAGTATTTATTTGCAAACCTTAGAATTTATAAAAAGTATCTATAATTATTAATTTTTGAGCAATTTATTCTCAAATTCTAAATTTTACGGAGATTAATTTATAATTTTAAATATTTTATGGACTTTTTTAAAAAAAATTTATCTTAAAGACCTATTTATAAAATAAATCTGATTAAGGACTAATTTGTAAAAATTTATTTGATCCAGGGATCTATTTATAATTTTTTTTCATATTGGCCTAGATTTTTTATGAACTTTAGGTCCAATTTTAATCCAAATATCTAGCTCATTCAATCTATTTAGTTTGAATTCAATATAAGCTCGAATTTCTCAATAAGTTAGATCTAAATCGAGTTTAATTTCAATCAAATTTGACCATGATTCAGGTCTAACTATAATCTATATTTAAACTATAATTCAACAACATCCAATCTCTAATTTTGATCAAATTTCTATTGAATCTGATTTTGATAAAAATTACCTAAACAGAAAGGAGCATCAACACTATCAAAACAATCAATAATTAACATCTAACGGGAAAGGTTTATCAACATCATCAAAACAACCAATAACGTATTCGAGGAGAATTGCATGGCAATAAATAATTCAGGAGAAGCAATCATCTTGATGTGGACATCCTCTTAAAATTTCTTGAGAGTTATGTTTACCTGTATTCCCTACAAATAGTGAGTGGTGCTTCTCCATCAAAATAAACATGTCTCTTACACAATCAGAGATAGGTGGTCACTATATTTGATGACCAGCTAATTTTATAAGGAAATTGCTCCACCAATATTATCCTACATGTCCCTAAAAATAAGGTGATTCTATATAAATCAACTCAAATCATCTCCTCAACAACTATCATCAGTTATGGAGAACAATCAAAGAAAAAATACAACACCCAAAAAATTTATTTAACAAAAATTCAAATAATAGAGGCTAATTTTTAGTGTTTCAAGCTCATAAATAAATTCTACTCAATAAGACAAATCCAACAAATTTTGAATCACTGAATTTAGAGTTCAAATAAAAAGATTATAAATGATTAAATTTTTTCTAGCAAATATCTTCATTTAACATATTTAATTATATAATAATAATACCTTAAATTAGATTTGAATACACTTAGTTGCATATATTTATTATTTTAGTCTTTTTTTAGAAAATCCCTTAAATTAATAAAATTCACAATCAAATTCAATCACAATTTATAAATATAATTTTTATACTTAGCCCCCTATTATTTTCAGAAATCACATCACTTACATTACTTTTACAAAAGTCCTTACAATAATAATATTTACAACCAATTTCTAATAATCCTTTATTTAGTAGTTGTTACTTGTTATTTTAAAATTTACTTTTAGGTTCTAGTTAAACCTAATTTAATTAAAGAGTTTTTACATATCAACCAATTTAAAAAATATTTTATTTTAATTTAATTTTATTAATTAAATTAATATAAAAGGCTAAATTATTTTTATTTTGTTTTATTTTAAAGAACTGGTTCACAATTATCGAATAATTGATCTAACAAAACTATATTTTAATTTTTTAATTTCATAAAATTAGAAAATTGATCTTTCATAAAAATAAAAATAAGATAAGTTATTTTTATATTAATTTAATATTTATTCAAACTAAAATCAAATGAGAATAATTCAATTTTTTATATTAATTTTAATTGATAAAATCAAATTAATATAGAAATTTTTAATATTTTAATTAATGTGATTTTTTGTAAATTTATAATATAAAACGGATATTTTTTACTATTAAATTTTCACAAATTCACAATAATACAGTGGTCTCTCACTAACAGTTCTCAATTAAAATTAGATTCTAATGAAATACAATTACTCTAAATATGAACGAAAACCAAAATGGATTCAAACCAGAATAAAAAAGAACTTAAATCAAAACCAAATTAAAACCAACTTAAAATCAAACCAAAATCTAAATTCAAAACAAACCCAAAACCAACCTCATCATCATCAACCTCCATCGACACTTCTGCTGTCAAACCACCGCTGGCCGGTCACTAGATCATCGCCCCACCATCATTGGAGCATTACTGAATCATTGTCAAAGCATTTCTAGAATACTATCAGAATATCATCAGAATGCCATCATTGTGATTGTCTTAGTCGTACATAAATTGTTCTCTAGATTTAAGTTCATTTAAATCAAAATTTAACCTAAGTATCGATAATTATCATTAATCTATATGCATGCTAGTATTTTGTCTATACATGTTAATTCAAAAATTGGTAAACAGGTGAATATGCTTTAGAGAAATAGTTAACGAACAAGCATGATCGTCTTGATAACAATAGAATCATCAAGATAAGGTGTGGTGCAAATGAAGGACCACGAATAAAAGAGTATCAATTAGGAGCATCTGCTTTGAAATTGCACCCAATCTCGCCGCAACCCAGAGCCTCCTTCCTCACTGGCAGCAACTCCGTTAACTCCATCCAACTCCTCTAATGATATCTCCTTTACGGATGCTAGAAACCACCGCGTAAAACCTCGAGATTATCCAACTTTTTTCAGTTAACTACTAGATAACTTAAATCATAAATTATTAGGATAGAATCACCCAAATAAGGGTCTTTATCACATCTTACTCTGTCTTAATAGCAATCGCCCAACAATTCCCGTTATAACAAAGACTGGTGCGAGCCGTGGGTTTGGCTTTGTCGCTTTCGTTCAAAGGATGAGGCCGAGAGAGCAATCAAGAAGCTGAATGGTTATGGTTATGACAACCTTAGTCTAAGAGTTGAGTAGGCACAACGGAGGCAAAATTGGAATCTTTGGAGTTCGGCTTCAGACTTTTGATGAGTCATACAAAGTTCATATCGAGCAGAGTATATTTTCGCATGAAATTTTATTTCACCTCTATGATATAGTGGTAGATATTATACATAAATTTAGCTGAAAATTAGTTTCAATGTGCTTAAATTCGTCTTTTGGCTAATGATGCAATCAAAATTAAAAGAGAATTTTCATGACAAATTAAATTAGTACCGAGGCAAGAGAAAATTATTTTTCATCAAGTTTTCTGTCAATCCAATTCCTATCAACTAAATTAAACTTTATTCCTCGTGAAATCAAAAGGAAAGAAATATAACTATTGTACAGTTTCTCAAAAAGCAAAGAAATCTGCAAAGCTTCACTTTCTTTAATCTTTGCAGACAAACTAAATACGCTTTCTACTGTACAAATCTTGAATTCTCATTTCGTATTTGCAAATTGGCATGTTCTTCATGCACCACACATAGCTATACGAATTTACACTTGCTTTTTTCCATGGATTCCATTATACCAAGTACAGGTCCTCCTTAGATGGCCCATACCTTATTCAAACCATAGCGAAAGACCAAACTTCTATCGACGCAACACGCTTACGATTGCAAAGATGTACTAAGATTGCTCACCCTTTGCGGGAGGTTGACCGGCGAAGAGGACATTGCACGTTGGCTGCTGCAGTTGTGGAGATGGAAGGCGAGGAGAAGAGTTGAATATCTGGAGGCTGGAATCTCCCCGAATCACCGGCTAGCCGCATGTAGGACATGGAGGGAGAGACAGGAGGAGACCCAGCAAGCCATAAACCCCCGATCGGAGCTTGTCGGTCACTACCCCTGTATTGCACTATGGCTCTATACACATATGGAATAAGACCTTCCATCAGAGACAGCTTTCTCCTTCTTCCTTCAGCTAGCTATGGACAAATGCAGGAGACGAAGAGGGGCTGATTTATATAATAAAAAGGTATCCAACTGGAGGAAGGAAAGCGAGCAAATTGGATGAGGACGTGCGACTTGAAGGCAGCTGAGACCTGGTCTTCTACGAGAAGAAACAACAGCAAAAAATCTCTCCGAACCGCAGTTGCCATCAAGGTGTTAACATCTCACCAAATCTTATCATAAACTATAAACTTTCCATGGGTTTGGTGCATCCGGTTTCCTTTCCTCTAATCTCCAAATCATTAATCTTTATCGTTTAGTTGCTCTGTGATCCTTTATCTTCTGCTTTTTCAGGTGGTATGTTCTTTTCAGTACGCGCGACTCTGAGCCGTAGTTGATGCTTTTCTATGGCTCATTGGATTAACATGTTTACCACAATCTGTATTTGGAGTTAATACGAACAACTTTTGACGGTCTGTTTGCGTATTAATTATCATAATGAAGTTATGTTTGAAGATTAAGCAAGCTATGGTGGTAAGAGGCCGAGCAGTTTAGTGAGATCACTGCAATATATTTCAAAGAATTGACCAGGTCCTAACTGCTCCATTTTGAATTTATCTGTGTTGTTGTGGAACGGTGAGCTCTCATTGTCATTGAAAGTAATTTCCTCGAGGAATGCCTCAGCATCGAGATGCAGACTAATCTGTAGGATTTGCCGACACACAGCTTTTTTGAGCAAACAGGATTTGTTACTCTTTCACGTATTATCAGTTGTCGATGTATAGAGGTAAACAAACAAAATCCATGTTTGGGGTGTTTATAATTTGCAAATATGCTAAGAGCTAGATCCCCCATGCATGACGTACCGGTTGTCGTGTGTGCTGATGGCGGAGAGACTAGGCCGCGGCAGCTCGGCCAGCATGCTGCTTCCGATGAGCTAGTTTCTGGATGCAACAAGTGGGATATTCCAAGCCAGATTAATTTGTAAATATTCAATCCATGGAATGATGGAACACGAAGGAAGAGAGGAGAACGCGGGAAAGACTGAAGCCATGGGCGCCAGTCATCACTGAAGTCATCCCTCGCGTCTCCTCACCAAATCCTTCTATAAAAAAAAATTTTTATTTGAAAAAGTGCCATCTAGACTTTGGAGAACAGTTTGAATTGTGAGTGAGAAGGCGATTATACATCCTCCAGCTTGACTTGGGAGTTGCAGGCGCCGGCCATTATTTTTTGCGCACCAATTACGCGCGGCATGCAAGTCACAAAGCACCCACAAACTACACGGGACACAATATGGTGAGATCTAGCTTGGTTGGTCTGAGTGGGTTCAGTCATCGGGCGATTGCAAGTCAATCTTCACCTGCAAAAATTCGTCGGAGGGATTTCAGCAAAATTACTCCGACGCTTAAATTAAAAAATAAAGGTAAAATAAGTACGTAACGAATTAATACTTAAAATTTTTTATTTTGTATTTTAAGCGGATTGGTTATGTATCCCTTTAATAATAGAGTAGTTGAAATTAAGATTTTAATTTTGGATGATAAATTGCCTAGTCTAGTAATAATAGAGTAGTTGAAATTAAGATTTTAGTTTTGGATGATAAATTGCTTAGTCTAGTTGAACAAGCCGATGTGTTGTCCAAGTTTATTGACCGCAAATGGCTCGACTTATTTTTTTATAAAATGCCTAATCTCTTCCCTATATAGCACTTAGGACTTGTTCAGTTGCCAAAAAATACTTCAGTTTTTTGAAAAGTATATCTATAGAAATAAAAAAAATTAGAGATGTTGTTCAAGAATAATTTTTTTTTTTGCAACTTAAAAAATTGAGAACCACTTTTCTGTTTTCTAGAATTATATTGAGTTTTAAAAATATTTTAAAATAATTTTCTAAAGTTTTATTTATAACTTATTTTCACAAAAAAAAGGATTTATTGTATTTTTCACTTTTTTCCACTCTTTAAATTTCCCTATTATTCCTTTATTATTATTTGTTATTTATTCATATCTAACTCCAATCGCATGTTTTTTTTTGCATCGGATATTTCTTCTTTGTTGTATAAGATCTATAACTATATTTGTCTTTTTCAAACATCTTCTTAGAGTTTGCATCTTTCAATTATTATCTACTTTAACTAATTGGAATTGAGAGAGGAATTTCGGAAAAGAACCTTGCAGATAAAACTCATAAGTTTTATTAAAAATTAGTTATATATATTTTTTTAGAGTTTTTTGTAAAAATAAATTATAAAATAGAAATGAAAATGTCCCCCTCACAAAATTTGTTTCCCCGATTTCCATGTGATCATTGCTTCTCAAACGGTAGGGGTGTCAAAATGGGCCATTAGCCCACGGGCTAGCCCGGTACAATACAATATACGTCATGTTTGGTACAATTTGAAATTTACAGTATTCAAGTCGTGCCTAATTCGACCCATATGCCGAATCGTGTTTGGTGCCCCACTCACAACCCGTGGGCCAAATACGGCCTGAAACATGATTGGCCAGATACGGCGCAGCGCATGAGTTTTTTTTTTAAATCAAAAGCCTTGCAAGTTACAATGGCTGTTTTAAAGTGAGAGGAGTTCTTTTGACTAGTCTTTGTCCAGTCAAGCTTGCAACCTTGCAACGACTCCTTGCAAAAAGCAAGGAGCCCGTTGCATTTAAATATATTTTCTTAGAAATATATATAATAATAAAATAAAATAAGTTTTTTAAAATAATAAAAAATATAAAACAGTCAAAAGTAGTTTTTTCATGATTTTACAAAAATACCTTTCCTAATAATTTCTTTTTAAAAGTATTTTGGATATTTTATACCTCAAAATTCCTATAAATACCTCTCATATCACTCATTTTTTCACACAACTCATAATATTTCTTTTTCTCCTATACTTTCTCAACTCTCAAGTCTTTAATATCCAATTTATACTGTAAGTTTTGATAGTTCAGCTTTCGATTCTTTGACTTTTTATCTCTTCAATTTTTCAAGTTGACATACTTAAAATCAATTTTATTTTTATTGTTTCTCATAATTTTCTTGATAATGGCAAGCTCCTTTTTCGATCTCTATTTTTCTTTTGAGGATGAATCTCAACTTTCAGATTTTCAACTGAAAGTTGAGATTAATGTCGATCAACCTTCTTCAAAATAAATTAGCCAAAAATCCAAAAAAGAAGAATTAGTGATGTTTGGATACACTATGATATAATAGTGGTTAAAGGTAAGGAAAAAACTATTTATAAAAAATGTAGGAATCAACTAGATGCTACAAGTATGCATGAAACCAGTCATTTTTTAAGGCATATGTAATCTCATTTAAAAAGAGAGTATGACTTAATTTAAATACAACTTTCTTTTGCACCTATTTCTTCTTCTCGTTCACTTGCCATTCATAAATTTTTAAAAGAAAAGACAAAAGCAAATTAGTTAAATATATTATTTGGGATGAACAACCATTTTCTTTTGCAAAAAATTTTAAAATGGAAGAGCTATTTCAATAATTAAATCCATCCTTTCAGAAAATATCCAAAAGCACTAGTAGGAACGATGCAGTAAAGATATTTGCTACAAAAAAATAAATTAATTTTTTTTGCATGCTATAATCAAAGAATTAATCTCACATCTAATTACTGGAGTGCTGATTATGGTGTTTTTATATTTGCATTATTGCTCATTACATTGATGATTCATGAATGTTACATAAACATATTATTAGTTTTAAACTTTTAGAGTATCCTCATAATGCAGCTAATATTATCAATGTTATTATTTAAATTATTTTTTAATATAATATTCAAGATAAAATATTTAGTATTACTTTAGATAATGCTAGTAATAATAATATTGTTGTTGATTTACTTAAACGTCAATTGCCTATTTTATTAAATGATAGATTATTCGTATCCATTGCATATACCATATATTTAATTTAGTTATTCAAGATGGACTTAAACTTAGCAATGTATATTTTGAAATTGAAAATTTTATATAAATATATTAGATATACTCTTAGTCATGCTCAAGTTTTTAAAGATTTGTATAGGCAATTTTAAAAATCACATAAAAAGTTTCTTTTAATATTGAAAATAGATGGAATACTATTTATAAGTTATTAAAATCTTGTTATAATTATAAAGAAGTACTTACTCTTTTTTGTGCACGATATGTGAACGATTGTCTGTTGACTAATACAACTCGGATGATATGTAAATTATTTGTCATTTTTAAAATATTTTTATATTACAATTACAACTCTTTCCAGTAGTTATTATCCTACAACTTGTTTGATATTTAATAAACTTATACTTATTTCTTCTGTTTTCAAAAAATATAGATCACTTTCTGAATTTGCATAAGTTGTTCTTCCAATGGAAGTGAAGTTTAGAAAATATTTTGAAACTATCAATCTTGTATTTTCTCTTCCTATCATATTAGATCCACAAGTTAATCTTTCAGACTTTAAAATATTAGTTGATGAATATTATGATAATATGTGTTTTTTAATAGATATAGTAGGATATAAATAATATATCAAAAATTATTATATCATACGTATAATGTTTATCAAACACGATATGGTAACTCATCTTATTTTGCTCCATTAGAACATGTCATAAATCATTTCAAATCAAAAATTTATGTGTTTTCTATTTTGCAGAGAAAGAAATAAAAATTAATTTTGATTTTTTCCTCATATAATGAAATAGTTTTATATGAAAGCCGAAGTGTGGACTTTTTAACTAATGAAAATGCTAAAAAATTTGATATATTATTATGATGAAAAACACATACAAGTAAATATCTAGTGTTTTCCATCATGGCCTATGATTTATTAATTATTTCAGTATCTACAGTTGCATCAGAATATTATTTCAATGTATAAAAAAAGTAATTAATGAAGAGAACCTAATTAATATTTGAAGCTTAAAATGTATACATTTGCATGAAAGATTGGTATGATACTGAAAAACGAATCTAAAGATTTGGTGGAAGTTCAATTGATAAGAAGATTCAAAAAGTTGAAGAAACGAAATATATTAATCTTGAAGATTGAGCATGATTTTTGAAGAATTATAACAGTAAGTTAAAAATATACATATGCATATTATTATATTTTAAATTATTTTTTATATTTTTATTGAATTATCTTACTGACTTAGAGTGTTGAAGTTGAGTCGCCAAGTGTGACCCCTCACCTCGACAATTTTTTTTTTACAGATTTTAAACGGTGATGCAGATTTTTTATACTTCAAATATAGGTAAACATAATATTCATAAATAAATTTAAATATGCACATTTTTATTTTTTTAATATTTTAATATTAAATTTTTTTATTTTTATGATTATTATTTTTTATTTTTTTGTCAAATTTTTTAAGGTAGTCAAATTTTTTAAGGTATTCGCAAATTTTTTTTAAAAAAATCTTCATTATCAAGATGTCTCAAATATAGGTAAATATCATCCTCATAAATCAATTTAAATATGAACATATTTTAATTTTTTAAACTTTTTTATTTACAAATATTTTTCAATTTTTATGAATATTATTTTTTTATTTTTTATTTATTTTTCAGATTTTTTAGGTATTTACAAAATTTTTTTATTTTTTTATAAAAAATTTCTTTACCAAAATTTAAAACCAAGTTTCTTGAATAAAAATCAAAGAACTTAACCAACTAAACTACAACCTATTAATAACATATTTACGATTTATGTATTTTTATTTATTTATTAAACAATCGAATTTAGGTATGATACGGCCATGGACGGTATTTGCGTCCAAAAAATCTCACAAATTATACTAAACATGGCCCATTACCGTTTTGGACAGTGCAAGTTACGGTGGCCCGGCCAAACCGGCCGTGCCCAACTGCCAAGAGTCGGAAAAAATCGAATTTTTCACTATGATCGAGCCCAACTGCCAAGCCCTTCCAATTCGATGCGTCCGGATCCATAAACGAAAGAGCTCAACTTCGCCTCGCGCTCACCGGACCAAACCACTTGGCCTCGTCCTCCGCGGCCGTGCCGCCAGCCGAAAGCGATTCTCTTCCGACGCCATAACCGCCACCGCGACCCATGGCCGAACCCTCGTTGTCTTCCCCCAAGCCCCTCCAGCCACCAACCGCCGCCGGCGACCCAATCTCGCAGCCGCCCAACCCCCAAAACCCTAACCTCCCATCCCCACAGATCCACCCCTCCCCATCCATGGAGCTCTCCCAGATCTCTTCCCCGCAATTGCCCCCGTCCCAGCCCCACATGAGTCCCTCTCCCTCCCTCGACTACGCCCAGAAACAATCACTGCTACCTGCTCAGCAGCCACAGCAGCAGCAGCAGCAGCAGAATGGGATGGCTTCCTCCGCCAGTTTCCAGGCCCAGCCCGGCCTTCAGAGGTCCGGCTCGATGCCACGGATCAACCAGTTGCAGCAGCAGTTCGGTCCCGTCGCTGCGGCAGGCGCGATGCGGCAGCACACCGGGATGTATGGCGCGCAGTTGAACTTCGGCAACGCCCAAATCCAGCAGCAACAGCCGCAGCAGCAGCAGCAAATAGGTGGTGCGGCGATGTCTCGAACGGGGATGATTAATCAGGGTGGGCAGCTTCAGATGCTACAGGGGCAGGCGTCGGCCAATATCAATCTCCATCCTCAGATGATCGCACAGGTGCAATACTTTTCCTTTCAATAAGAATTGACTGGATTGAAGATTTGGTTTTGAAGGATTCCGTTTCGTCATTGTAGACAAGGCAGAAGATGAATTTAGTGCAAGGTTCACAGCTCGTTCAAGGCAATACGTCCGCGCAGGCCGTGCAAGGGATGCAGACAATGGGAATGATGGGCTCGCTTGCGATGACCCCGCAGCTGAGAGCAAATGGGGCTCTTTCATATGGGCAGCAGCGCTTTTTGCCTGCGCAGTTGAGGCAGCAGCAACAGCAGCAGCAGCAGATGTCACAACAAATGCCTCTCAATTCACCTCGAGTATGAACTACCATACAAATGGTTAATGTAGAGAAAATGGACAGTTTTATCTTTTATTGCAGAATTGTGGATGAATTGGCTTTTTATATAGCTTATGTTATTTCTTCAAAACTTACTGAAATTTAGCCACTACCTCAAATGAATGAGATGCAGAGCACCGCTAACAATATCTATTTGTAGCTTATTAAGCTTGAGTATATTCCCTAGGGCACATTTGGATTGGGATGATCATGTGATCACCATGTAATCTTCACGTGATCGTCACCTATATTCATGCAATCATGTTTTAAATTCTACTACCAAATTTATTCTCATTCAAAAACAACCATAAAAGTTTGGAAAATGCATGTAATTAAAATCCCATCATCACTCACTTCTCACATTAGTTACTAATTGCAATCATCATGCAATCATGCTAACCCAACAGGTCCACTGCAGAATAACTGGTACAGTAACTCAAAAGATGTCACTTGTTTTTCACTCTGTAATTTTTCCCATCCAGAAAAGAAGCATTTATATCATGTTGTACTGCTTTTTTTTGTTCATTTTCCTTCTCCACTATCTAGAATCAGTGCTTCATTTAACATCTTCAAGTGTAGTTCAAAACATGGGATGCTGTTCTTGAACTTTGCTAATGTTCATACCATCTATCTGCCAGAGAGATACACGCCCCCTATTATTCTGAAGCTTGTCCCAATATTAAATGTGTTCTATTTTGCAGAAGTTATCAGGTCAAAGCTTGTCAAGGGCATCATCTCTAGGAACAATAAATTCCCAGTTAACTGGGTTAGTTCAAAATGGACAGGCACTTGTGCAAAATAGTCTCTCACAGCAGCAGTGGTTGAAGCAAATGCAGCCAGCAATGTCTGTACCAGGTTCTCCTGCATATCCTCTTCAACAGCAACAACAGCAGCAGCAGCAGCAGCAGCAGCAACAGAGGCAGCAACAAAGTTACTTAGCTCAACAATTGCCTTCGTCTCAATTGCATCAGAAGCCAATGGGACTGAGCCAGCAGCAGATTGCCCAACTAGTACAACAGCAGCATCTAGGTACTCAGCAACAACAACATTTGCTTCAACAACAGCAGCAGCAGCAACTGCAACAGCTACAACAAATGCAGCAGCAGTTTCAGCAATCACCAAGGATGGCAGGAGCTGCACTTCAGAATTCGTTAGCTTTGACAGGTCCTCAGCAGGATTCAGCTGGATCTGGAATTATGTCACAAGGTGGAAGCTCAACGGAAGCAAGCACTCGACTTCTAGGAAAGAGAAAGATAGAAGATTTGGTTTCACAGGTAAGTCTTTTGTTCTTTTCAAGATAAGATGAGTAATGAGATGGATACTGTTTGTGAATAGGAAGGATGAAGTTTGATGTTTTATCTTTGATATAGTAAAGATCAATAGGATAGCAGATAGACCTTCAGCAACTTTGCTCCATAATTGATTCAGAACAGAGTTTATCTAGTCTTCTGCTTGTTGAAAATGGGGCAATTACAGTTTATTTCAATGTTGGAGAGGCAAGGATCCATAAGCGCACCATCCTGCAGTCAAAAGAAGATAACTTTATATAGAACAAGATAACTTTATGTTTTGGGATTTAGATATGCAGTCACATGGTTCTAAATTCTAACTATCGTATCTGTGGATAACATGCAGTGAACTTCTTTTCCCCCTGAGAAACAGTAAATGGATTTCTTGTTAGCTTTCTCTTGCATTACAAAATGACTTGTGTGAACAAAATTCAGTTTGTTTATGTTATTTATTTGAATGCTACGATTTTATAAAATAAAGCATGATCTTTCATCATGTACAGCAACGAGTCTAACCTTCAGAATTCTTGCAGGTGGACCCCTCGGCTAAGTTGGACCCTGAAGTTGCAGATCTCCTTTTGGAGATGGCAGATGATTTCATTTACTCCGTAATGCCCCTGCTTTCACTTTTTGAAGTGCAGAACTGAATTTGTCAGATGTACTTCAAATCCACTATCTTTCGCTGATAAGTTTATTTTTTATTAAAATTCTTTTCAGGTCACAGCGTTTGCCTGCAATTTAGCAAAGCATCGGAAATCTTCAACTCTAGAGTCCAAGGATCTATTGCTACACCTAGGTCTGCCAATCATATACATGACTTTTTTACTTGCTTAATAAGTCCTTAATATAATTTGTAGAATTATTAGCAATTTTTTTATTTACTGGTTTGAGGATAAGCTCACAAGTGCTTTATTCTTGCTTTTCAGTATAAAGCAGATATTGGCAGTTTTATTACGTAGTAAAAATAGTTGACAACCAAATCCTAGTTTGACTTCTCATCAATTTTCAGATGAAACCAAAATGATTGTGAAACTACAAACCCTTTTTTCATGTGTTGCTGTTGATCTAGTTCTGTCTTTTTGTAATCTTGATACAATGGCAACCATGTGCAGAGAAAAACTTGCATTTGACAATTCCAGGGTTTACAACGGAGAAACAGCAGTATCAAAGCAAATGTGTAAGTAGATTTCCAAGTCATTATTTTCTGAGCCTTAACAGCAGATAACTAAAACTAAGTGCCATGGTACCTAATTTGTTATAAAAAATGCTTACCTATATAGAATGTCAACCAGATTGAAAAATCACTTGTCTATTTGTTGAAGCACTAAGATTAATTTCACTTTATCCTCATGTGTAATCAATGTTGTTTTTCATACGATCTGCCTTTTGATTTTTTTAAAATTTCTATTTATTGTATGCGTTAGACTTTCAAGTGACTAATCAATAAACCTGCCCCCTTAATTGCTTAGGTTTAGAGAAATTTTTCTTATTATTTTCAATTCAAACTCCTATAGAAGAAATTGAGTTCAAATTCTTTAATTGAATCCGTATTCAAGCCAGAATGATGTATCGTGCAAGGCCATTTAATGACTTGGGCTGACTGGTGAATGTAGCCAAATGTGTAGCAGAACAGAGCTTCTCTTGTAATTATCATACAAGTCATATTGTAAAGTAGGATATACTTGGATACTGTATCTGAGAAAGTTAAACCGATAAACAGTTCGCACCAAGTTATTATATCTTCAAATTATTATCTGGGATCTTGTCGGATTCAATAATTTTGCGTATGGAAGCTTAAATTGTATCTCCTGATGATATCAATATGCTAATATATCCTTGTAAATATATGCAGCTGCCAAATGACATCCATGAGAAACGTGTTGAGGCGGTAACAGAAAACCTTGTGCTTCCATCAGTCTTCTATATTTTTCTAATCCTAATTTAACATAAATTAGCATGGTTAAATCAACAGGTCCGGGCTTTGCTGGAGTCCCAGTGTTCAAAGAGCAACCCAGATACTAATGGTACTGCTAAACAGTTTGCAACTGATCCTATAATCAATCGTACCCTAAAACCTTCACCAAGTTCAGAACAGTTGGTTCTTCCTGCATCTGCTTCTCCAATGCTTCACAAAATGCAACGGTTTTAACTGCATATATCTCAGACCATTGCTTGTAAGTACATACACCTGTTCTGGCTTATTCTTTTTTGATGAATGATATTTTCAATGTTTTTCTAAAAAGGGCTTGTTTTCCATGGCTTTCTTGCAGTGTACAGGACACTCCTACTGGCCAAAGGATCTTCTATGGATTGTTTGTAGCTATGATAATATAAACAGATGACATGTTGATGCTTCTCAAGTAAATACATGACATCAAATAGCAAATTATTATTTGTTTAAATTAAATTATGAGCGTAGATGATTGATTGCTGAAAAGAACAAGCAGTGTTGATTGCTGAAAAGAACAAGCAGTGTTTATGTAATTAATCCTTTTTTATGTTTAGAAGTAAATAGTTACGAAACTGCTGAGGTAGAGTTCTGTGATGCTTAATAGTTTAACTAGCATACAAATGGGTCAGTTTTTGTACTCCTGCATTATCTGATCATCATGCGATATTGAGCTTGATTATCCTCACTTTCTTCTTTTCATAAGTTGAGTTTGTCCTAGAACACCTGATTGAATTCAATGGATCTGGAGGGTATAGGGGACAATTTGATGTGTGTATTAGAGATATTGGATATGCTAGTAATACTGAAGCTGCTTGAACTCTCAGGTTTCTTATCATTCATCTGCTGCAACTATAGAAAGTTCAGGCGATTGGCAAGCAAGAGAATAGGCTGGCAACTTTAGCTGGCATGCTTGATGTCCTTTGTTTATATAATCTGCTTGAATTTGGAGTTTGGTGGCTATTCTATTCTTTTGATTCAGCAAATCAAAAGAATGTTAATGTATCTGACTTCTGGAAATCCAGCATCGGATCTTCAAATTCCTAGTGTCCATTTCTACAAGCAAATCACACCGGTGGACACACTGCAGCGAATTCTAGGAAAAACAACGAATTCATGCATGTACATACAAATGGACTGCTGCGGCTCCTCTGTACAGAGATCATATGATAATCTATCCATCCTAACAAAACCGCAAACTGGAGCAACGGTTAGAGCTTCAAGTCGGAGACCCGACTAGCACCAGCGTGTGCCACCAACCGCAGGAGATATTGGTTGGCCAGCATGCCTCGATTGGAACCATGGTCGGTATATTCCGGTCAATTGCATCACCCAAACCAAGCTGTACAGACACACATTTGATTTCCAGAAAGACGAGGGGCATGACATTTCAATGTTCAAGAAAATAAAATTCTTACCTGTCCGTACTTGTTCCAACCCCAGCAGAACACCCCTCCATCCTCTAATTGGAGATCACAATGAAGGTAGCAGTCAGAGTTTGCTCTAAAATTTAGCGCCTAGCGATCCTTATGATAATGCTGTGAAGGTATTTTTCACACAAAACATTACCCGTTGTGATGGCACTGTGGCGGGCACAACAAGAGACTACCTTGGCTTTTTTGTTCTCTAAACATGGAGCTTCCAAAAGTTTGGGTACGGCCTGCAAACCATAATGGTTGTGAATAGTATCATTTCAATGAGAAGAAGATTATATTATCGATTCATTTCAAACAATTCGCTCTGGTGGATGCCAGTTCCTAGCTGCCCAAACTGGTTTCCACCAAATGCATACACACAACCTTCCTCGGATATGCAGACAGTATGCCAAAGGCCAGCAGCAACTCCTAAGTGTTTTCACACCAAGAAGAGAAGAAACACATTCTGGACTTAGCTCATCATCTGTACGCCCTTGCCCGCACTGGAACGCAAAACAGTAAAAAGGCAACACAAGCTCTGTGAGCTGATTTCCAAAGACATTTCTACTCGGAATCAGCAGAAAAGATCAAAACAAAAGGGTATTATCCCATTTTACAGAGGGCCTTAGCTTGAACATCATATTGTGCTCTTTCCCATTTCTCTACAATTCCTAATATGTTAATGCTGGAGAGTAGTTAACATATTGCAGTGCTCAAGACAGCTTTGAGAGGATATATGCGAAGTACAGCCAGATTCATGGATATATAGAAGAACAGGAGTCCTTTGATTTCAGTGTAATGATGGATACATCGAACAATAGGAGTCTTTTGATTTCAATTTAGGTTTAGAATTCACAATTAAAAAAGTAATTTTGAAAGAAATATTGTAAGCTAACAAGTTGAGCAATGCAATTAGAGAAAACAGCACATAAAAATAACCCACTTCTGCCAACATGGAATGAACTGAAGCTCACGGACTGAATCACATCATTATAGGATGAGGGTTTTCAGAAAAGCCAGAACAACATGGAGCAAAACAAAGGATAAAAAGGAAATTAAGTGTTTGATACTATGTATGCATATGCTGCACTGCACTAAGTAGAAGCCAACTGATTCATCAATAAAAATACAACATTATGCCTTATTTGAAACTGGTTTCTCCCATTAGGATGATTATGAAGAGGCAAACCACTATTATTTAGGTTAGCTTACGTCCTTAAGAACTTAAATCAGCATAGAACAAAATTGAGTGTTTTACCATGAAAACTACTTGGATAATAAGATGGACGACGACACAATCCTAAATAGTCTCCAGAAATGCTTAGCTAAGAGTGTAAAATAGAAATGGGATCAACGTTCTAACATTTGACAATGGTGTCAAAGTCATCCACAACAGAGGCATTTATACGTTCATAACCCTACATTGGTAGCGGTAAGGCATTTGCCTTCCAATGAAGGCATCAAAGCTGCCAGAGGTGGATAAAGTGTTTTCTAAACCATCTAAAACAATTCATTTCACATCCACTACCAACAAAAGTTAATGTTCTGGACAGTCCCTCCGAATTTATTTCAATTCCCTATAAGTATAGGGACTCTCAGAAGGTTGGCAGTTGCAATTTGCAACAGCAATTCAGATCCATGAAATCCTTGTAAAAGGAAGAATTCAAACTTGATTAGAATGATCCAGAACCTCTTACAGTCTAAATCACTCCACAAATGAGAATTCAAAGGTTTTGAACACCAAAAAGCCTATTGGGAAACTCCGTTCAGACTGCTAAAAGGTGTATACTGCTTAAACATGTATACGACCGACCACTGCACAGCTTTTACTCAGGAACATATTCCTCGAGAACTAAAAATGCTACATAAGAAACAAAAGCAACAAAAGTATAGTGTCAAGCAATCAGTCCCATCAACTTTCCATCTCCAACCAAAAAAAAGACAAAAGCAATCGAGTAAAATTCGCAATATGAGAACCGTGCCCCGCATAGCCAAATACTATACGTCTTAGTAAAATGCATTAGGATGTAGAATACAAACTCAATTTCAGGGAACGATTATGTACACATGCAAGCTATCAGATCAGAAATCCTTTCTAATGCAAAGCTGCACAAATATTATCAAGGAAAATTCACCTGCCCAAAGAGTCCCCAGCCAAAAGTGACTAGTGCACCAATAGCTGGAATTTCATTGACCAGTAGAAAATTGATATTAGGAACAAAATAACAATTACAATGTTCTGGTAGCTACTGCAAAATGAATTAACAGTAGAGGAGCTAAGCAATCAGGTACTGCCCTGTAATTACTGCACTGTGACCGTCCCCCACAAGCAATAGCCTTCACAAACGTTCCAGTAGCTTTACAAATCTGCTCCCCTGAACTTAAACTCTTTCATAGTTGCTAATCGGTCCTTCCCATAAGCATCTGACTTAAAGCAAGCGACAGGATGGGCAGAAGACACCAAGCGAATGCGAGAACCCAAGCCAAGTTGCCCTTCTCCCCCGTAGTCCCAACCCCAGACCTGACCCACATCTGAAGCTTTAGGAAAAAGAGAGCACATAAGATACTGGTATAAGAGAGAATTTCTAAGAGAGCTTAGAAAAACTTGAGCCCTGATAGATTGAATAACATTAAGGAAGTGTAATATCTGATAGTGCTAATGTATGACGTCCACCAGCAGCTACAGCAGTAATCTTCACACCAGTGTTGAAAGTTACCAGCCATGGTGCTGAGCGAGATTCATCCCCAGATGTTCAGCTTTCTGGTCCTTGTTTAGCTGAAGTTACCCTCCTGCGCTTTGCACTTTCCTCCCCTCCTCTGCTTTCGCTACTTGATGCAGTTCCACTAGTCGTTCTGGAAAAATGTGACCTGGGGTTCACTGTAATCCTTTGGTTTTGTTACATCCATCAGGAATAAACTGACGAGGTGCAAAGGCAGCAATACATTTCAACTCTAATTGTCTCAATCATCAAAAACCTACCATCTTTTTCATCCTTGTCAGAAGTCCCTGCCGTACTTTGGTCCATGACTACTCTCCCACACGGAACACACACTTTCCAGCCCCAAGTGTAGACTTCCCCTAGATCTGAATTCGAGGGAATTGAAATCAACTGCTGAGCAGCCCTAAGGATGATAGTAGGCACATTTAAAAGATAATCCCTGATTACTGCTATAGGGTTTTACTTTCATGCATCATTATTTTAGAATTCATATTTATAAGCTGAAATTTAAAGTGACGATAGTCTTCAAATGAAAACCATTCATATACCCATGCAATACAATTCTCTTCACTAAATCCTTCTAAAAGTTTTCCTTGACGGATTTTTCATTTGAGTTTTATTTGCAAAGAAATTTCAGGTAATCAATCATCAACAGGTGAGCACAAAACCTGTAACTGCAACACTATGTGCCCACCCAGTGGCAGCCTTCACTATTGGTGCTTCAGTAGGAAGAGGATAGGCCTCTGGAGTTTCCTGAGTAAGGAAAAGCAAATGGCTTCAGCTTGTTTCAAATTACTGGAAGGAACAAAAACAAGCAGATCAATGCACATGCATTGTAGCAGCAGTAATACCTCATGTTTTCCAGAAGTCAAGTAACTTTGACCCATATCATCTGTAGCGTCCCACGTAAGAAGTTTGCCCAGTCTATTCATCAGAAAAGGCACATTGTCAAGAAAGTATAGCAATGGGAAGCAATGGGACATGAACCTCAGAAGTAACAAGAAAATATTCAAAAATTGTTGTAGCTAAATGGCGCAAACAGATCAAAAGTAAACCCTATCACATTGTCCACAAATAGATGAATTTCCATTTCAACAATTTGAACTTAGCCTGACCACTGACCATGGCGCTTCAATTTCTAAATGCCAGCAGCTGAATTTGTTGACAAGAAAAGTAGTGGACAACCAACAAAAAGAAGTTCAAGAAGCATCTGCCCAATTCTTTAACTCTTTGTTGATAAAAACTCATTGTATTTGAAGGAAAGAAACAGTAAAAAGCCCAGTTTCGCCACATAAAACATATCAAAAACGAAAATTTCAAACAACAAAAGAAAACTATACAAGAAAGAAAATACATGTTGGACACCTGGTCCACGTGTGATAAAGCTTAAAAGGACCAAAGCCATATCAAGCCCTGCCGAAGTAATGTTGCTCAGAACCCTTGACATCGAGCTATTGAAGAAATGTCTTATTCTATAATTAATAGGAGAGATTCGGGGTTAGCTTCACCAAGGTATGGTGGAACTCCGTGAGCCTCCTTTTTGACAATGAACAAACCACTCATAGAAGGGATTAATCCAAGTTTCAGTGATAGGATAAGAGATCCGAGAGACAAGATAAGAGACAAAAATCACAGCCAAGATCCCAACCAAGATCACAAACATGATAGAGGCAAACTGATATAAAAGGGACAACCTATACAGGTATGAGGCTAATGCCATTTTATTTGTAACAATCCTTCTGTTTATACAACTCAATGATAAGTTGCTTACTTGAATATTGGAGGGGTCACCACCGAAGACCTCTTGACGGTCCATTCACAGTTCCTCTCTTCGTAGATCATGATGCGAAATCAGCTAAGCAAATTTATATCTCAAGAAGCCTCTCGAGTTAAATCAATAGTAAACCAGATTCCATCAACGATTAGTATTTTCATTGAGATATACTTTGCTATCTTCTAACATGGAAGATCTTTGACAACTTACCAATAATGTCTCCACGATTATCGAGAGTAGCTACATCAAAAAATTAGGCGAGAGACAATAGGAACCTACGCTGGCTAAATCTCACATTGTGTCCTTTGACAAACTCGGTAAGCTAAGGAATCAGGCTACACTGACATGTTGGATTGTAATTCCTCCTCAATAGCGAAATATCAAGTGCCCCAACAATTGAGGTACCAACAATAACAAACCCTACTTAGTTGACAATATTTCCAAAATTTGGCGAATATAGTACAATATATGACACAATTGCTAGAGACTCAAACTTAAACAATGCAAAATCTTTAAAACTTCCAAAAGCAATTGCAAAGCCAAATGACATTTCAACATGATCCTCTTGTGACTAGTATTAGAAACTACCTAAACCCTTAGGAACAAGCATATCAACATGTGACTCATTAAGCGCAACACCCTTTTAACACCATCAAGGCCTATCCGCCAAGGTCTAACTATGCTACCAAGCTTCAAAAGGGACTGAGGCGTCCATGAACCGGTTAACAAAATTGCATACTACATCTCAGCTAGTTTGGTATCAACCCAAAGTGATGCGAGGAGTTACAGAGATGCTGAAGCACACTAGTAGCCCAAAGAAGGATTCTTGAAACACCACCTTCATACCAATCCAAGTATAATACTTCGTTAACTCCTAAAATAACCTATGAACCGTTACAACCTAAGTTATAACAACATCCGTTGAAATGAATGACGACATGAAAGACCTACAGAACATGTTATCATATTTTAGGATGTCACGATGCTACATGGGACGTGAAACTCGACGATATACAAAGCTTTTCTCATGACGTTGTAAGAACCGGCTAAAGCTTGATACGTATTAAGTTTGGATATTTCGAACTCAGATTGAAGTTTAGGTTAAAGTAGAAATCCAAAATTGAATTTGAACTTATGATTGATTTTGAATATTTATTATGTAATATTAAGAATTGTAATTAGAGTAAAACTTAAATTCAATAAGGACCTATAAATATTTTATTAACACGTAGAGTTTAGGCGCGGTATGACGGTGAGGTTGAACTAAAGAGATAAAAAGAGGAATAGAGAGAATAGAAAAAAGAAAAAAAAAAGTGTGTCAGCTCTCATGTGTGGGTCTTTCTAATGTTTCTCGATGGTCTTTCGTAATAGTTTCTTATACTATTCTCCTATAAATTCTCTCTAAAAGTGAAAACGTTGTTAAGATTTGATGAAAAAACCTAGTTGGATAAAAAAAGTACAATCCTTCTTATAGACTCTTATTAAATTTTTTAATATTGGGTCTCTCGCTCCCTCCGTAAACACAACTCAATTTTAGGTAGATCACGTATATCACTGTATCTTTTCTTATTATTTTATTTTATTTTATATTATTTTTTATTTCTCATATTATTTGAAAATAAAATTATTCGTGAAACTTCCGTTACGAATCCTAATATATACGTTGAATTATCGAATCACTCAGTGTGCTATTTTGATGATTTAGCTAACAAATTTATTGAGCATTTCATCTCACTAGTGCCATAAAGAAAAAGTCATTTCACCATTCTACCCATTAAACAAAAAGAAAGAGAAACACTTAGAAATACTTATCTCGATTTAGCACAATAACGTTGGAAGTAATAAGTGGACAATTTTATTCTTCTCATTGCGGCTATAAATGGGATTCGACAAAATACGAAAGTTATTAGTTGGCATGTCGACCTCCAAAAAATACTGACTAAAATTATCCAACAAACAAAAAAACATAGACGTAGAGAAAGTGATATGATAAAAAGGGAGTATGAAAGAAGCAATAAATCAAAGAAGAAGCGTAAAGAGGTTAAGCCCCTTGAACAAAAAAAACAATGCATCAAGCACAAGGATCGTTGAGACAATTTCAAATGTATATGTCTCAACAACTCCATATCCAAAGTACTGGCACAAATAGAACATTGGGAGTATTCAAAACACCTACTTTCACTTTAACATGATAAAGCTAAATTGAATGCGATGAGGCTATCGCTATAATAAAGATTAAAACCATGACATTGAGGTATATAAACATTTGAAAGTCAAAATTGAAAGGCTACTTAAGAAAGATCATTTGAGACAATTTGTCTGGAGAGATACTAGATGGAAGAACCAACCAAGGCCTAACCAACTTCGAGACTTGAAGTCATGTAGGCAAACTTCTCCCCGAAAGGATTGGACCAATGAACTTTACAAACCCCAGCCCTAGTGAACAAGCACTTGAACAAGATTTTCGTAGAACCACCATAACAAAATGGAATCTCAACATCTAAGAGAAAACATCAACAATTATCGAGGGCAAGAGGATTTGAAACACCAACACAGTGAAGCAAGCCCAAGAGATATTGTTTCCTCCACAAAGGACCTAAATGGCATTTTAACACCTTATAACGATGCCTCAGTTGACTGTCGTGGATAGACCTAAATGGCATTTTAACACCTCATAACGATGCCTCAGTTGACTATCGTGGATAGCTATGTCATACAACAAATCATAATTAGCACTACAAGTTCAGTCAATTTATTATTCACCTGGACCTACAACAAGATGGAAATCAAACAAAAGCTAAACCATATGTGGTAACTCTCACCAGGATCAAGCAACTCAGTGGCTCCACTCAGTACCATTACCCTACTTTTGATGGTTGGAGAAAGATTCAAGAAAGTAACCATATCCACCAAATTCATAGTGACCCAGATTCGGTTGGCATATAACGCTATTTTGGAGTGCTTGACTTTTGACCAAATACAAGCAATGGCATCAACTTTTCACCTAATCATAAAATTTCCGATTAAAAATTGCACGTGAGTCATAAGGATACCAAAGCTTGGCTTGGAGATGTAATGCAAGGTATTGCAAGGAGATGCCAAATAAAAAATAAAAAAGGTAAGGTCCAAATGAAAGAAGTCACAAAGCTGAAGTGTTGAACCAATGAAGCAATTATTTAATCTAATGATTAATAATGGCTCAAGAAACGAGGTTGAAACTCGATGCAAACCTCATTAAACCCTAGAAGTCTAAGCTTGAAGAACTCTTAAAGAAAAAACGATATTTTTACTTGGAACTAGAAAGACCTCCTTAGGACTGATCCCTTGGTAGCACAATATGAACTTGCTATCGTTAAGGACTGCAAGCTGATCAAGTAAAATAAGAGGTATTTTACCTCAGATGCCAAAAAGCCATCGCAAAAGAAGTAAAAAAACTTCTCACTGCCAGTTTTATCAGAGGTCAATATTCAAAATGGCTAGCAAATATAATAGTTGTAAAGAAGGTTAACAACAAATGAAAATATACGTCAACTTTATTGACTTGAATAATACTAAGGTAAATGTCACTTGGCTTGATCTCCACTCAGAAGTCAACCTCAACAAATCTACATCAAATCTTTGCGGCAATCTAGTTATCTCGCCTCAACAAAGGTAAATGCAACCATTGAAGAACCAAATTAGATGGATTCTATCATGAACTATCTTACTAAAGGAAGATTACCAAAAGACCAAAAGGAAAAGTCAATGGATCAAAAGGTTGACAACAAACTTTATAATGATTGACAGATGGTTGTACAATAGATCTCTCACTCACCACTTACGTTGTCTAACTTTGTCTGAAAGAAATTATGCACTTCAGGAAGCTAATGAGGAAATCTGTGGAAACCATGGAGGTTGGCGAACCTTGGCGCACAAGCTCCTCCAACATGACTATTATTATATCAATATGACCAATAAAGCGATAGATTTCATTGCTCGGAACGAGCAACGTCAGAAGTATGACTCAATGTATCATAGCTCACCTATTCTGTTGGAACAAACTCAAGTGGTATGGTCAAATACCAATAAAAAATAGATATCTTGGGAACTTTTCTACCAACTTTGAAACAACAAAAGCTTTTAATTATTGTGATAGGCTACTTCACTAAATGAGTAAAAATTGAGCTACTCAAGACAACCATAGAGAGGAAGATCCGAAACTTTTTTGACAAAATGTTGTATGCCACTTCGAATTACCAAATATATTAGTCATCGACTTGGAAAATAATTTGATAGCTTGAAGTTCAATAAATACTCTGATAGCCTTAAGCAAAGGTTCGTGTTGTTTGCAAATCCTAAGGCAAATGGTCTAGTGGGATAACAAATTGAACTATACTCTCAAGTTCGAAGAAATAGGTGGAAGAAGCAAAAGATGTGCGGGTTGAGAAACTGCCTCAAGTGTTGTGGCCATATAGAATAAGCCCCCAAGCTTTAATAAAAGAATCACCTTTTCTATTGACTTATGTAGTTAAAGCGGTTATTTTCTTTGAGCAAATAAAATTTTAGTTGGAGTGGTTATCCCAATGGAGATTGGGCTCTTCTAATCCAGAGTTGAGAACTATGATCCAAAAATAAACAAATCTATGATGAGAGTGGAGAAGGATCTATTGTCAGATGTTCAAGAGAAAACCTGCATTTGGCTATCAGAATACTAGCATCGTATCGCCTGATACTACAACACCACAATTAGAAATCACGATGCAATCAAGAGATTGGGGCCTCTATCGCACTAATATTATAACCAAAATATCATAAAGTTATCCCCTAACTAAGAAAGAACCTACAAGATAATTTGAGTCGTCACAAAAGGGGCATATAAGTTGGAGCATTCAAATTGCGAAGTCATCTCGTATTAGGTATGTAAACAACATCAAAATATTCTATCAATATCCTTTTGCTTCTTCAAAAAATAACGTTTTGCATAGCTAAGAAAGACTTAGTTATAAATCACACACTTAAACAGAAAAGACTCGATTGCAAATTACGACCATAGAAACTCGATTACAAATCATATACTAAATTGAGAGAAACTCAGTTACAAATCACATACTTAACCTAAAAAGACTTAGCTATAGACAACACACTGATCATAAAATCTCGATTACAAACCACTCAGTTGATCAAAAAAGACTCGATTACAAGTCATACATTTCACTATAAAAACTTGATTACAAGTCACATGTTTCATTGTGAAAGCTCAATTATAAAACACATGCTTGATCGTAAAAATTCAACTACAAGTCACATACTAGACTATAAGGGACCGTTTGATTGGGGGTCAAGCTTAAGGTCAAGGTCAAAAGAATAGATAAAATGTAAAAAGATAATGTGGTCAAGTAAATCTTATTTGGTTACTGATCTGACTAGCGGGTGGTTCAAATTTTTTTTGACCAATTTGCCCTCAACTTTCCCTTTAAATGGGTAGCCATCCTTACCACCGACTCCGTCTTCTCCGACGAAATGCAGCGCACCGGCGAGCTCGCCGGGCAGCTCGGGCGGCCAGTTCACGCGGGGAGCTCACCGGGTGAGCTCGCGCATGCAGCTCGGGCGACGATCTCGTGCGGGGAGCTCGCCGAGGGAGCTTGTCGAGCGAGCTCACCGACCAAGCTAGCACAGGGAGCTCGTCAGGGAAGGAGACACCGAGGGCATTTTAGTCATTTCGTATTTATAATTTAATTAAATTAAATAATATTTTTCTGGTCAAATTTTTGGTGTTTGAATGGTAGATCGGTCAGTTGGGGATAATCCTGGGTTTGACCCCCAACCAAACGAGGCCTAAAAAATTAGTTGCAAATCATGCACTTGATAAATAAATTTCGGTTACAAATTGCATACTCAACTAAAAAAAGTCAACTATAAATTACACCCGAGGCTAAAAAAGCTCAGTTGCAAGCAACACTCCCACGCAAGCATCAAGCTAGGAGCATTCTTGACAAAAATATACATCAAGAAAAAATTAAATTGATACTATGTAAAGGACAGCTAAAAAGATCATTAATAGCAAGTTCAAGACACAAAAATTTCATAGTTCATATTAAAAAGGAAAAGTTACAATGAGCTTTTAATCTAATGCTCTCTTAGGCACACTTGTCGCTTCCCCGATCGATCCCTCCTCATTCTTGTTGGAGCTCAGCACTAATTGGAACTAGAGTCGGCCTCAACCTTGGCATTCTCGCCAAGAATCAAATCAAAGTTTATCACCTCTTTGTATTCCTTCTTTAAGCGCTCCATTGAGCTTCATCGTACAACTCAATGCAAAGGCAATGAGGATCAAAAACTAGGTTGCGCAAGGTGTAGATCAACGTGTCACGACAATACTCATAGGAATCCACACTGAGTTGACCCATCTTCGTCAAATAGGCCTTGTTCTCCTTGAACTCTTTGATGGCTAACTCTCTAGTGTGCCTAAGGAGTTTGAACTTTTCCCCATCTTAGAAGCCAACAATGATGGCTTCCTAAGCCTTGAGGAGTTTGGAAGCATGTTGCTCCTTGAGTCACTCAATCTAATGCCAAGCCAAATCCCTCTCCTCTTCGGCTTCTATTCTCCTTTTCAACAATTTTTTTTCTCCTCATCCTTTTTCTTTGTCTCAACTTCAGTATTGTTGGAGTTGGTAATAGATAAGTCCAGTTTGAATCTCCATCTTCGATCGAAGGACCCTTAGGTCGGCCTCAGTGGCAAAAAGTTTCAACTTATTGATCAGTCCCACTCTCTTTGCCTCCTGGAATCACTTGTTTGCATGATGAAAATATTTCATCATTTGCAAGTCAACTGAAAGTTAGCACATAAAAGAGCTTTTATAGCAGAAAAGAAGCAAGGCAAATACATTTACACCGCAAGTGGTGTTCATGCTGCCGACAAACAGATCCTCGTTAGGGAGCTGAGGGGTACGGGAATTGGAGTCGAACTCGTCATTTGAGCCGTCGTTCCCCTAATTGCCAACCACAGCCTCCTTTCGGAGTCGCCTAGGTTTGTGGGGGCTCAGCATAGCCTAATTTGACTTTGAATGAGGCAGTACGAGATTGAGATGTCAATCACGTCAAGGTGGACTTGGAACAGACAATGTTGGCCTCCTATACCTTGAGAGCTATTAACAAGGCACTAGGGGGTCATAGTTTCAGTTGAAACAATTAGAGGAGTACAATTTTTTTTTTGTTTCTTCTCACTTTTGAGGGGTAGTTGAGCTACTACTTTCACCCATAGAAGATTTCATTTTCCCCCTTTTCTCCTTTGTCTGTACAGTCAGCTTGAAGGGGTTAATAGCTTCCTCGTCTTCTACTTAGGCTTTCTTGATGATTGGAGAGGGGGAATTTGAGAAGCACCGACTCATTGGCATAGAACATCATTTATGAACGATATGTGACTGAGACACATGTACAAATCAGGGAAATAATTAATTCCAGTAATCAAGAAAAGTAGAAACTACAAAATCTGCGTACCTTACCAAATTGCTTAGCTACGAACAAACATTGCTCTCACAAGCATTTCTCGTTAGACTACTTTAGAGCAGACCTCTAGTAACACATCAAGCTACTTCTGATGTTTGGAGCCCCAAGTTCTCACGAGAGAATATTCTCACAGGATAATCCTTCCAAAAATGCATGAAGAAAAAGTTCGAATTCGAAGAGTCGTCGACCTTTTCTTGGTGCAAGAGACCACCTTTCGTCTGAGCTTGACCCTCTTCCACACCGCGAAAGCATCTCGAAACATCTTGATTGTCCATGTAAAGCCCTTGCAAGTCACAAGACCGTGGAACACAATGATAAATCTCATTCCATTCAGAACAATCAAACTTAGTGCAAGGTCGAAATCAACCAGTGCCTTGCTAGTGAAATTGTTCACAAGGTACCTAAACGACACCCCCTGTCCACTATTGTCCGCCTCTCATTTTTCTAGTTGATCAAATTTTCACCCAGTTTTATACATATACTAATTGTAGACCTTTTATCAATTGGCGAGCTAGTCCAATCCACATTTGAATAAACTTTTATATTCATTTCTTTATGTCTCTCATAAATTAGACCAAATCCTAAGAAATTTTTGAAGTACCTAAATATGTAAATAAGTGAGATTTTCTAAATTTTTTTCATAAACTAACTCATTACTCTAACTGCATAACTAATTTCTAGCATGTTGATGGTCAGATAAATTAATTTTCCTACAAATCTTCTGTATATTTATAGATCTTCTAATGATTTTCACTAATATGAATACAACTTCAAGTTTGAATCTATAGAAATCTTAACTGGTCTTTGTCCAAACAATCCTATGTTTGTAATATGTCAAGTACATATTTTTTTCTCAAACTAACTAGTCTTTTCTGTGAATATATTATTTCTATTCCAAAAAAATAGTGTAATTTTTCAAGTTTTTTATTTGAAATTGGGTATGTATAAATTCTTTAAATTGGTTTGTTCCCTCAATATTTTTTTTCTATTAGCACAATGTCATCAACATAAACAAGTGATGTTATGATTTTTAATGTTTTTGTTGACAAAAGCATTATGGTCTACTTGACTTCTCTTAAAGCCATACTCTATAAGAGTTGTACTAAGTTTTCCAAACCATCCTCTTGGGAATTGGTTTAAACCAAAAAAAAAATCTCTTCAGTCTACAGACTTGCCCTCTTTTTTCTAAGTTGAAGCTTGGTAACTCAGCCATATGCACTTCTTCTTCAAGATCATCATAAAGAAATGTATTTTTTAACATCTAACTGTTGTAAATTTTATTTTTTATTCACAGTATGAGGGAGAATTATTCTCACTAAACTCATCTTAAATACTAGTGAAAAAGTTTCAAAAAAACCTACTCCATATGTTTGAGCATAATCCGTTACTACTAGTCTTGTTTTAAACTTTTCTATATTGCCATCAAAATTATGCTTTATAGGGAAGGCCCATTTGCATCATACTATTGACTTGTTTTCTTATTTAGAAATTAATTCTCAAGTACTACTCTTATGCAAAGCTTTCATCTCAAGCTTTATGATTTCTCTCTACTTTTTATCTGAGAGAACTTTCTCCGCTATTCTAAGTATTTTGTTCTCTACAATCTCTTAAGCAAATTTTCCATATAATAGAGTTAAAAAGAGAATGAGGCACACTTTCTAATGGAATATTTTGTATATTCTTGTTTGCTTTTTCTTATTGCAATGAGCCACGCATCATCACCTTTGCTAATTTCATTATGCTCAAGCTGAATTTCTGGAACCACTACTGTCTGAAGTTTCTTAGTTTATTACTCATGTTGTATTCTTTTTGTGAATCCTTTACCAGTGAGTACAACTTGGTTGGGGTGATTTAAAGACCTTTTATTTCTTACGCCTGATATATACTAGGATCTCTTTTGATTGGTTATCAACTAATTCAATTCTCTCCAAAATAGCTTTTGAAAAAATTAGTAATACAATGTTCTGCTCTAGATCTTGATCACTTATTATATTAGTGAATTATTTTTTTTTATCTTCATTAGGATAATAAACAGCTTCTTTATAAAATTTTACATCTATTGATATCTAAATTTTTTCTGGTTTGGAATCATAGCACATAGTGGCTCTAGAATGTCCTGAAAATATTCATTTTATTAATTTATATTGTAACTTATCTCTACATGGGTCACTATTATAAACAAAGCATATGCAGCTAAAGATTTTTAAAGGGAGATGAAATGGTTTTTCCTCAAAACAAAGAATTTTAAACGAACTTCTATTGTCAAGTTTTAGAGTTGTTATCTATTTATTAAATATAATTCATTGAAAACTACATCACTCCAAAACCATGAGGGTATGTTTCTTTTAAATAATAAAATCCTAATCATCTCTAGCAAATGATGATTTTTCCTTTCAACAATATCATTCCATTAATGTGTATTAGCACATGATGTTTAAGACAAAATCTCATTTTTTCTTAAGTATTCTACAAATTTTAGAGACACATAATTCTCCTTCACTATCTATTTTTATAATTTTAATATTAGTATTGAACTAATTTTTAATCTCTATGAAAATTTTGAAATATCTCAAACACATCCGAATTTTTTTTGTTAGATATAGTCAATTTCTCTAAAATAGTCATCTATAAAGGTTAATTATAACTATTTCAATATGTTGTCCTAAATGTCTATGCATCACTGTGAAGAAAGAAATATTGCTAGTTTTATTCATTTTAGACAAATACATCGGCCTATAATATTTTAAACACTAACAGGCGTGACATAAATCTATTTTAAAGATACTAAATTTAGGAAATAATATTTTAAATATATAAAATGATAGGTGACCAAGTCTATAGTGCTATTTGTATGTCTCTTCTTATTGGACCAGTAAAACTTTTGAATCAGTTATTTCACCCTTCAAAATATAGTCCTTTGTTCTCACCATCCTCATCAACCTTTCTCCCTATATAAACATCCTAAAAAGAACAATAACTTGGATAAAATATTGTTGAGCAATTTAAGTTCTTGGTTATTTGACTAACAAACATTAAATTAACAAAAAATTTAGGGACATAAAAAAGAGGACAATTTCAAGAATAATAATTGAATATCATCTTATCCTGTTACTACAGATGTTGTGTCATCTGCTAATGTCACTAGTCTTGATACTGTACAACTATTTATATGACTAAAACATGATTTGTTATTTGTTATCTGATCAAAGACTCCTAAATCAAATGATGCAAGAGCCTCTATAATTATTATGATGATTTTTCTTTTCAAAGAGAGAAGTATTGTATTTTCTATTATCTAATCATACTACTCTAAGATGATTATTAAGGAAAATTTAAGAGAACATTTTTGTGATTTGTTATTCAGATCTGTCTTATCAAACTGATATGTTTGAGCATTGCTTGCCCAAACTAATTTACTAAGTAATTTGTTGACTTAATTCTGTCTCGAATTCGAATTTTTCGTACAGTCCTAATTAAATTAGAATTCATATTAGAAAGTAATTTAATAAATTTATTTTTTTCTAAATTTGTCTCCTATTAGAAAACTTGGATTAGTGAAATTCTTATTTAACTCAATCAACTACTTTTGACTCAAACTTAGTTAGGGCACATCTATAAATACCCTATTCATTTAAGAGTTTCAGTACAATAAAATAGAGAAAAATAAATCAAAGTTCTCAAAACATCTTTTGACAACTAAGCTATTTAGTCTCATGTGAGAATTGATAATATTAAAGTTTTGTCTCCATTATTATAATCTTCTCTTTTTCTCATCAATACAATATCTTTCTGATCATCTTTGCCCGTCGAGTAAATTATAAACTAAATCACGTAAATATCTTATGTGTTATTTTTTCTTTTTTTTCTTCTACATCATGAATTATACTGGATATCGATATTTAGCACAATAGTAGTCAACATCTATCAATTGTGTGTCATGATTTGTCACATTTTGTATAACTTAGGTTGCTCCTTCTTCCTCTGCCAATATAGCCTCTCTTTTTTTTCCTCTAAAACTATTTTCTCCTACCATTTCCTATCTCCCCTTCTAAGATTATAGCAAAACTTTCTCCTATTTTCTTTTGGCTTACAGAAACAATACCAACTCTTTGAAATCTTTCATTATATCTCTCGCTCTCCTTTATCTTTATGGTTGCCTTTTGATTTTGCTAGTCTGTAACATATTAGTTTATTCCAAAAGCCAATAAGGATATTGAATATACACTTAATTCTCTATCTTCTTATTACAGGTTATAGATCTGTTCTCAAATAGAAAATACACGAGATATATTATTTTTACTCTCATATATCTTGCAAAATTTTTACCATATGGCTTTTTATATTGGAGTACCCCATGACCTATTTCAAGTTCTACATTATTCAAGAGAATAAACATTACAACTAAGTCTTCTAATTTTCGGTCATTGTCTTCTCCACTTTTATTCCAAGAAGGTTGAGAAAGATGGTCGCTAGGGTTTGGAGCACAAGCAAAAGAGATAAAAACAATGGGGCAAATGGTCATGCATGGCAATTTATAAAGACAAAAAAGTCATCTTATGCCACGACGTGGCTAAATTTGAGCCAAAAAAATCATGAGAATGAATCATGAGGGACACGTCAAAAATTCAAAAATGTCATCAAACAGAAAACGGTCGGCACATAAAATGAGAAGTGACGCCTCAAAAATAGGTGACTCTCTAATGATTTACAAAATTAGACAAGGCCGCAGCACAATTCCAAAAAAACTCCGAAATACTAAAATTTACCCGTCTCAAGTAACTTTGAATACCGAGCTATGGTAGTTTGGTGCGTGGGGAACACTGTTGACACAACAAACCGCTAATTCTGCTCCACAAAACACTTATGAAGCTTAAAAAGACCAGAGTCAACTCAAAATCGAAGCCAAATCAAGTCTTGCCGAAATAACGGGATTCAGAACCTTGACACCGAGCTACCAAAGAGATAACCGTAACTGATAAGTGTCAGACTAACCTTCACCGAGGTATATGATGAAATTCGGAGAGCTCCTTTTCAACGATCCTATATGAAATGGCTCAATATAAGATTCAGTCAAAGGATTAAAAATTGAGATGAGATACGAGATGAAAATCACGGCCAAGATTCTGGCCGATATCATGAAAACGGAAGAAGCAAACTGGTAATGCCATTTTATTTGCTGCAATCTTTCTGCTTATACAACTTTTCGACAGGCCGTTGACTTCAACATTCGAGGAACTGTCGCCGAAGAACTCCCAGCAGCCTAAATCAGCCAAAAAGATTAAAATTTTAAAGAGCATCTCGAGTTAAAGCGGTGGTAAACTAGACTACATCAACAATACCCAAATGAAAACCAAACAATTCGAATAACAAATTTGGAATCGAACCAAGAGATCAAGAAAAGCCTAAAAGAAAATGGATAGAGAGCAGAAAAAACAGGGAAAGAGCCGAGAACCTAAGATCGCCATGGCGAAACCGCATCCCCCACCACACACTTCCCTCCAGCCATCCCCGGAGACAGCAGAGCCGGCATATGAACAGCCATCGGGTACAGTAGCGGGGATCTCTGCGGCGAGAATCCAGGCAGGAAACCCCACATGAGCACGACCTTCTTCTTCTTGCTGTCCTCGACCTCCAGATCCTTCCCCATCTCCGCGTCCTTCGCGTCCTCCTCCATTTCCTCTCCTCCTTCTCTTCCGTTCATCGCCTTCTCTCTCCCGCTCTCTTCCCGAAAATTTCCAGGAAAAATAACTCGAGAACAGATCGCCTCCTTCGTGCGCTTTCTCCGCTGCGCGAGCTGTCGCCAGCCACGACTGACACAGACAAGAAATGGAAAAGAGAACCCTAACTCGCGACAATAAATTTCAGGGAAGGGAATTTGCCTTTGTAGGATGCCACCGTGGACACGCTCGAGTCGCGCCAATCGGACAGCCGGTTCTCGCGAAGGTTCCTGACCGCGAGTCCCCAGGAAGTTTCCGGAAGGCGAATGGAGATCAAACATAGGGGATCGTGAGACATAGCATTATGCCAGTGGCGGGGATCCTGAGACGCCCTCATCAATAGTCATTTCGCTTATTAGGCAGCTTTGTCGAAGTTAGTTTTACACTCCTGCTGCTTGCTTTAAAAATCACATACAGGAGGTCGGAGAATCCTTTGGAGACTGGATTTAGTCGCTATGGTTTCGATCAGCTACAGTCGCAACCGGAGCAAACTGAGAACAGTTTCCCTAACCTCTAACATAGACCGAACAACAAAGCAACATGCGTGGTAGCTTATTTTTCAGAACGGTGCGTTTCTAGTGGATGTATAAAAAAGCCTGGGGGATCATTGCGCTTGCATTTGGCTTGTCTGACAGCAATAGAATATGGAACAAGACACATAGCGACCTGTTTGCTCACATATCTGTAAATTGCTTGTGACCAGAGATATTGGTGAGGGTGTTTCAATGACAAAAACTTACTGATTCATTTACTAAACAAAAAAATGCTGCATATTCAATCATAGAAATATCTGCCCCATGGGGCCAGCATGCAGAACTACCATCAATTTAGGCATCGGATTCTTGAGGTGCATGTAGTTCAGGATATCTACAATTGCAAAGGCCAGCTACAAGCTTGAATTGCGCATAGCCTAACCATCCCCGCATCAATACCATCGACCTGACTGCCCTACAGGCCTGAGAATTCCATAGACCATCTTAAGCAACCAGCTGCTATTCAAATATAAGCAAGGCAGCCAAGCAGTACAATACCTGGACATCGCCTTCACTGTTGAAGGGACATTGCAGTTCTCAGAAAATCTGACTTCTCCTTGGCAGTAGATATTTCTAATCTGCATCAGAAACTAGGTATGACTGGTATTGATGAGCTAATGAGACACGGACAACCAAGTTCTACATGGAACATGGCCACAGCCAATGATGCAAATTCAGTCTACTAGGAAACTGCAGTATTTGTAAGAGTAACAGAAAAAAAATATAAAACACCAAGTAATATGAATCACAATAAATCCATTCTATTGGGATCTTTATATATGATTTCTAGTCAAAGCTACGCGAGGGAACCCTAGTTTTTGGCCCTAAGTCCTTCACTTACAAACATTTATCCCACACTAACTAAGCAGAACCAATGCAGTATTAAAACGGTAAAAAGCTACTAAAAGAACAGTTCAAATCAGTGATACCCATATCCTGACCAACAGAGGCCTACATACTGGGCATCATTCTGCAATAAGGAAACAACAAATCTTCAGCAGACTAGTCAATGTTGGTCATCACTATCTACAGATGCCGCATACGCTTCCCCTTTGTATCGGCACCATCGTTCAGGCTGAGCCCAATAATGCTACTACCACCCCTTTTCCTAGAGTTAGGACATGAGTCATCATCCACAACTGCAATTGTCTCCAACAGATCTGACAAAACAGAGGGGCATGTTCCCTTCAAGTAATCAAATCCTTCAGTAAGCATCACAGCTGCAAGAACAATCACCCGGAGACTAAACAAACAAGAGCACGTAAATTGGAACTTGAAGTTGTGGACTCATTTGCTCTTACTCACAAATAAAAATAGATAATTTACATACAATAATAGTATGCATACATTCACAAGCAAAAAATTAAAATATGATATTTATCCAACCCATCACTTCTTAACTATAATTGTAAAATTTTGGATGTCAGTTCAGCATAATTATAGATGGATCTCTTCAGGTAAAAGGGAAAAAAGGAAAAATCACCCTAACCCAGTAGCCAATTGCTTTCCCAAAACAAATAAACTATCCTGAGAAAGAATATTACACACCTCAACTAAGTACAATTAAAATTCATCCAAAATCTAGTCATCTTTGCTTTGGGGGCAATGGCACAACTACTGAGGTTATCATTGAGGGGTGTCAATGGCTGCCCTGAATCTGTTCTGCAAATGCTGTTGCTGCCTAGTTTGTGCCCAACATTTCTTGGAACAGTTCTTGAAATTGACTACTTTCTTAGTAATCGCATAAGATCTTAAGGAAGAAACTGCCAATCATTTTCCACATCTTACTCAAGTAGATCAGTTTGAATATCAACTATATAGTTATGGGTGAGAATATTCTCTTACTAAAAATGCATCTAGTTACATTGATGATGTTCAAATATGTCTTTTCAAAGAACAAATTCCATTAATCGCTTAGCACTAGGGAGATAGCTTTGACTCTGATAAGTAACAGAGACATAGGAGCCTCCTTTTGTTGTTGTTTATCTCTCAGGAAAAAAACTCCATCAAATCCTAGGACTCCAATTTGGAAGCTTAAATTTTATTAACATGTTATAAATTAGCAAACAAGTTGAAAAACCTCCTTGGAAATCCTATTGTGCATTAGAAAATGTATCTTCTCAAGATCCTAAGTGAATGAAGCTAACAGAAACCAATAGTTATATCTGCCTAAAAGAAACAACCAAACAAAGAAATAAATAAATAAAAAAAACTATAAAGACTAGCCTTTACTCTGAATTGCATAGGTAGGAACTCAAAACTGGTTCATCAAGAAAACATACTAGTAGAAAATTCACCCATTTGACTAAATTTTTTATCCATACCTATTAGAAATTCTAGAAAGGATTCAAAATTCTTCACCTAAAAGAAACCAGTATCCTCAGCTAAAAAGAATTGCTTAAACATCTATACTTTGAATTATAGTTTATAAATAATCTATCCTACTAGAATTCTACATGAATATTGAATTAAACTGATACACAGCTAAAATGCAAAGATCAAGCACCAAGGGATCCTGGGATGCCAAGAGGGTAAGCAGGTGCAAGTTCCACTAATATGCTTTTTTCATGGATGATTACAAAGTCAAGCATATCAGCACAAACCTCCTAAGTTTTCACGTGTAGCCATGAATTTCAGACAGGCATTCTTTAGATGAACACAATGATGTTGCTCTGCTAATGCCAAGGTTGTTGCAACAGTATCAGGAGTGACTTCCTCAGATAATTTTGCTTCACATAGGCATTTTAGGCGGTCCAATCCAAACCGATCAGCTGCAGCCAACAAATGCTGCACCATAATGGTGCGTGTACTCATTGAGGCAGACCCAGTCAGCTCGAGGAGATTAGGAAGAGTGTCTGAGTATATGTAATGAAGCAAAATCTGAAAGGGAAACAAAAGATTATGAATCAAGGAAGGTGGGAGAACTACATACAAGCTTCACAACAACAAACTTGTAATGCTGGCAGCTGGCATATACAAAAAAGGTAAAGCGCTTCATTCCCATCAGAGCATGTCATGCTGTCTCAAAGCGGGAAAAGCATTTGATCAGTTTTTTCATCTCAGAACTAATCACTTTCTGTTCTAATGGCAAGTAACAGGAGAAAAAATACCAGGCACTTCGATCTTGTAAGATCATCAAAGAAACAACTTGAATTTGCTCATCCTTTATCCATTCCAAATGGACTTGTTACTTCAACACAAAGCAATGCATTTTACAACCTCGAGAGCCAGCGAGCAGTATAGTTGCTGAATTAGCATTTTTGCTCACCAGATATCCAGCTGAATACATACCATTTGAACTAAAGATTCCTAAGTGGGTCCAAGCCACCATTTAATAGTAACCTCATACTATTTGAAAGGTAGAGAGAGACCTACAGATGCAAAAGGGCAGAACAAAGCTGTCAAGAAGGCAACCTACCTTAAAAGATCAGCAGCTAATTTACTGTTGGAGGTTGCTCAAAACCATCTTATGTAAAGATTAATGTCCTTTAGCATAGCTAAATCTCAATGAGCCCTTTATGTCTTAACTTATTAATGCACCTAAAGTTAATATAACAAGAATTTTGTCAATCAACTGAGCAAGATTTTGGAAGGAGTAAGCAGGATAGTCAAAATACCTAAACGTATAGTGAAACAAGTTTCAGTCTCATTACCTTGAAAACACAAGGCTCAATATCCTGCAGCACAACTTTGTCCAAGTTTGGATTACCAATTGGACCAAAGAATTGTGCACGAAATACAGGGGATCTAGCAGAAAGTATCAACTTGTGTGCCCTAAATCTCTTGTCACCCACCTCAAGAACAATATTAGAACCCACACCAGATTCAAGCATTGCCTTGAGGCAACGCCCCAAGTCTGAAGGTGGCACAGAAATGGCCGATTGATCTACTGCCTCAATCCGGGTTCTAACAACACCCACCGTACAGCGCATGATTAGACTGTCATCCTTCAGAAAATCAGAACCCTCCAGTGACGCTCTTCTGTAAAATCGTTTGTAACCCCTATTTCAGAAATTAAAGAACAAAAATGGTCATATAAAGCAAATTAAAGGCGGATTTAATTAACTATCCCATCATAAATTACATGATAATGTTAGATAGGAAACTATTGGCAACAAACCATGCAACTAAAGAAACAGTCTTGGACAAAACAATAAGATATCAGAATATAAAGAAAAGAAAATTGCATGCCATGCATGGGAAACCATTACCAGCAAATATATCGAATTTTTAAGTCAAATCACTACTCATTTATATTCCTCAGTTCATAAAGCTATTAGCCATGAAAATCTCGGATCAAAATCACCACCAAATTTGTAAACTGCTAACAAACCCTAATTCGGACACAAAATAGAAGGAGAGGAAGCATACCACATACTGCCGCGATACTTGAGCGTATATGGCCCGCTCTCCAGCGCCCGATCGAAATGGGTGTGCACCTTGTGCTTGTCCTTCCCGCTCTGGTCGAGCAGCGTGAGCTCGAAGAGCGCCCTGACATCAGAACCCTCGCTGGCCAGCGCGATGAACACCGAGACATAGAGCGAATTGTCCTCAGGGTTCTTGCCGTCGGGGTAGAAGTAGATCGCCCACTGGTACCCGCCGACGGAGAAGGTGTCGGAGGTCATGTAGTTCCCTGGCCCCATGCCTTTGGCCAAGGAGTAGCCCTTGATGGTGTAGTGGTGGGAGCCGTTCACCGTCTCGCAGACCACCTTCGACTGCGAGAGGGTGGCCTCGCAGCTGTTGTCGTTGTGCACGCCGCAAAGATGCGCCACCAGCTCTACCATCTCATCGGATTCCAAAGCCCAGCCTTCTTTTTGCTGGAATCGAGGAAGCCCTAACCCGAGCTCGGCCGGAATATGAGGGATTCGGGCAGGAGAGGAGGGCGGAGGGCAGAATTCTCTGGAAATGAAAGGAAAAGGAAGAACGACAGGCGGAAAGGAAAGAAGGGAGTGTGCGATCAAGAAACCGTCGTCTCATTTTAAAAACTATCTACTTTAAAATATATTTATCTTAATTTCAAAATTATAATTTCTTTAAATTATAAGAAACAAAATTGCATATAGATCCCTGTAAATTAATATAATTATATATAATTTCTTTAAATTAAAAAAATTATATATAAATTTTTTGATTTTGTCCGTTGGTGTAAAAAAAAAACCTTAGTCGTGCCTTTTATGTTCAAATCATAGGTAAAATTATAATCTAAGTTTAAATCTCAAGTAAAACTCATCTAAAATGAATCAATTTTGGTTAGTAAAATTAGAATTTTTTGGTAGTTATTTTTATACAATGCATGGTGACAAAGCTCCTCCTCCTTCTTCTTTTCCTTCTTCTTAACAAGAGTAAGAAGAGACAAAGAAGAAGTAGTAGTTCAAAGAATCTCCTTCTTCTTCTTCAATAAGAGTATAAAGAAAAAGCCTCCTCTTTATCCTCTTTCTTCTTCTTTTTTAAGAATAGCAATAGCAAGAAGAAGACTTCTTCTTCACAAGAGCATGAAGAAGAAGCCTACTCCTCATCCTCTTTCTTCTTCTTTTTCTTTTTCTTCTTCTTCTTCAAGAGCAACAAGAGCAAGAAGAAGAAGCGTCCTTCTTATCCTCCTCCTCCTTCTTATTGTTGTTGTTGCTAGTCTTCTTCTTTTTCTTGGTGCTTTCCTCTAGCTTATCCTCCTCCTACTTGTTCTTTTTTTTTCTTCTTGCGCTTGCCACTTTTGTTGCTTTTGTTGCTCTTGAAGAAGAAGTTCTTCTCCTCATTCTTCTTGTTGTTGTTACTTCTAAGGCCCCCTTCTTGTTGCTCTTTTTTTTCTTGTTATTGCTAGCTACTTCTCAGAGAGAGGAAAAAGAAGAAGAGGATAACATATCAAAGAAAAAAAAAAGAGAAGGAGGAGGAGAAAGGGAGATGGAAAAAAAAAGGCGACTATATCAGAGAAGAAGGAGAAGGAGGAGAGCTTGGACAAGACGGAGGAGGAAGAAAAGCAATTTGGATGTTTCACAATTTTATGCTATCAAAAAGAGTAATCTTTGAATCACTTTTTTCACAGATAAATTAACCCAAAAGAGCTATTTGCAACTTAATTGGTAACTCAAGGAGTTGTATGTAATTTTTTATATTACAAGTAATTATATGCAATTTCACCATATTACAAGGAGTTATATACAATTAATCCTATAATATTTTGGAATTTTAAAATTTCAAGCTTAGAAATTTTGATAGTATATTTATTTTGTAGGTATATAAATTTAAAGTTTTAAAATCCAGTGTTTATTTAGTTAAGATTTGTAAATTCCATATTTTATTTGTTCGATTGAATTTTTATGATATGTTCACCAACTACTCATTTCAAATTTATTTTACTTTTATTTTAATAATATTTAGATATTTAAAATTTTACTTTATATGAGATTAATGAATAAAAGGTTGTATTAAATAATACCAAATTTTGATATCTTAATAATAGGTTAAAATTTTATTTTAAAAAATTAAAAGAGTTGGACTTAAATAATGATACTGGTTGTACACAAAATGTGAATTATTATAATAAACACATCTAGTTATCATATTATAATAAATTATGTAATTTGCATCCAAATTGATTTGATTATGTTTTTCTTAATTAATTGTAAGGGTACAAATTAGTTAATATGATAGAAATATTCATTAGAATATCTGAAATTTTTACAATATGATAAAACTTGCAAATTATGGCAAATTGTATTTGCAAATATACAAAAAAATGAGTTATTTTTACGATCACCAATAATTTTATATTAATTTAAAATTTAAATAATATCTTTCGTGCACATAATTTATAGAATTCTTAATAAAAGATTAAAAAATTATCATATTTTAAGTAACCATACATAATCCAATGTCATAAAAAATATTATTTTTCGGTGTTTCATAAGCAGTTCAAAAAATGCTGAAAATTTTTTCAACATTTTTTACATTATTAGGGGCATTTTTGACCTTCCCCAATAGTGTAAACTGTTGTAATGTGGAGCATATTGATATTGTGATTCATAACCACTATACAAATTAGAGTTAAAAAAACTCATTTTCTCTATAACATAAAGAAGATAAAGGTGGGGCCTCATATTGCGATTATCAAAAATTGGCTCCACCAGTTGCACCATCATTATTGCTATTATTGCTATCAATAATATTGTATGTTCTTTCAACTTTCTCTTTTAATTCTTTTTCTAAGATATGATGAGTAACTTTTTGTGTTTAAAGATAATTTAAGATAAATTCTTCTCTTCTCAAATCCACTCTATTATAGGATCTTTATCTTCAAATATGACAGACAAGTTGATTATCTCATCCTCGAATAATATTCTCATTTATAAGTTTTAGGTTCTTAAATACATTTTATCATGATAAAAGATAAGTTTCTCCAATTTCTCTATCTTAATTTTCTTCATCATTTTCACATAAATCAATTGAAAATTTTTCCAATTCCTCTTGCATTGTGAAATAAAAATAGTTTAACTTAAACTATTAATTGCTAATGTTGTAAAATGAGATATTACATACTAACCATAAATACTTCATTATTTAATTATAATTCATCAAAAAAATTAGAAAAATTTGGTATTATTTAAATTAGTAAATATATACTATTCTTAAATATCAAATATACTAGAAGTATCACCCCTAATAGCCATAATTATTTATTATGTGCTAAAATCTTTGACTTTATTTTTGAAATCATTTGCCTATTTTGCAACGCCCCTGACCTAGCATAATATTGTTCTCGGGCGCTTGCAGCCCATTCGCCAACTGGACCCTAGGATTTTATTTTTTTTCGGTTCCCCAAGAAAAGACCCCATTATTAGGTTTATGCAACATTATATTTAGTTCAATCTCAACTCTCGCATTTTGTCAATGTGAGACTAAAAATCACACTTCAGTCATATCAGATCTCAACCCCACATAGCTCACTAGCCTATAGCCAGAGTCATGGGCCTCACAATATCCTTCCTTTAGAAACTCAATGTCCTCACTGAGGTAGCCTACATCGTTCAAGAGATGGCATAGAGTGGATCTAATACTACTATATAATGCCCTCAACTCAACACAATATTGTCTTTGGGCATTTGTAGTCCACGGTCCATCCAACCCTAGGATTTTATTTTTCCCTGCTCCTTAGGAAAAGACCTCGTTAATAGGTCTACGATAATCATCATATTTAATCTAGTCTCAACTCCTATACTTTGTTGAGTGAGACTAAAAATCACACTCCGGTCACATCGGGCCTCAGCTCCACACAATCCGATAGCCTATAGTCAGAGTCATGGGGCTTACTATATCCCCCCTCAGGGACTCAGCATTCTCGCTAAGTTAGTACATATCATTCAAGAGATGACACGGAGTAGTTTTGATACTACAATGTGATGTCCTCGATCCAGTACGATATTATCCTTGGCATCTGTGACTCGTAATCCACCCAATCCTAGAATTTTTTTCGACTCTTTGGAAAAAAGTCTCATTATTGGGTCTATAACAATCATCATATTTAGTTCAGTCTCAACTTTCGCACTTTGTCAATGTGGGATTACAAATCACATTCCGGTCACACTAGATCTTAGTCCTACATAGCCCATTGGCCTATAGTCAAAGTCATGAACCTCATATATTTAATGGCCATACTTAAGTTTAATACTTTATATTATAAATTTTACAAAATATAAAATAGATAAGTTTAAATGTACTTCGTGTAATGCTAATATTTTAGTAGTTATATCTAGCTTCATCCCCTCGATTATCTTATGTAATGCTTTAAGACTTGTATTGTTGTTATGTTGACATCATCACCATATTAAAAAATTAGATTCAAAAATTATCCTACGACTTGATCAATTGTTAAATATCTATTGTAGTTGCAACAAATTAAAGTATTATAAAATGATAATATACTTAATTACTAGTAATATGAATATCACTGGATAATGTTTTGTCCCAATAATGGATAACGGTCAATAATCTTCTCCCATTTGTGAAATTTATTTGTTTCTATATATCATTTTATCTGTAATTTTACTCGTTCTATTACTTCATATAAAAATTCCATTTAGGATTGATCATTTGAGTTAATAGTTTGTAACACCTTAACTAATGGATTAAAGATACCAATTATATTTTCAATCGATTTTCAAAATTGCTCATTCAAGACTTGATTATAAAATTTTTCACAAACAAGTTTCTTTTACCATTTTAATTTAAAGTAATACTTGTCATATTTTTTACTGATAAATAATCTCTTCAACATTTATTGATAGGTATATAGGGAATCCAAGAAGATGAATTGTGTAGGAAACTGAGTAATGTCTAACCTAATAATCTCTCGACCTCATATTTCTTTTTTCATCAGTTTGAGATACCAAACATGGTTATAAATAAATGATGTCAACTACTGACCTTCTTCAATAACTTTCTTCATATCATGATCCTTATCCTTTTTCTTTAACATTAAGTTAATAGAGTGAATTGCATAAGGTACTCAAAAGAGATTTTTTTTTACATTAATTTCTTCCCAGTATATATCAAAGGAGTTGCATTGTTAGTTATAACCTATACCACTCTTGATTCGCTAACCTTTTCAATAATATTGTCAATCAAATGGTACAAGAATTTATTGGTCTTTGACTCCCTTGTTGTGTCAACTAATTTCAAAAAAACTATCCTTTGAGAATAACAGGCTAAAAAAATTATCAAATTTTTACTATTTTACATCTTTCATTCATCAGACATTAAGGTGCAGCTGAATTCATTCCAATATTTATGGAAAGTCTCCACTAAAGTGAAAATCTTTTTGACCATAAGATCCAAATAATTTTCAAAAATATCGTAGGTCAACCTCTTAAGTGACATGTATCATCCCATGATAATAACTATCATTTGCTAAATGCAATAGAACATGGTAGTAGAAAAAGAATTTGGAAACTATTCTATCCAATCAATATTTTACTTTCTGAAAATCACTTGATGTTATCCTCAAATTAATTTGATTATCATTTTTCAACTTTAATAGAAATGAGTCACCAAAAGAAATATTAATAGATACAATGTTAGAAAAATGAGAATCCCCTCTAACTCCTGAAGAGATAATTGTACGTCACATTGTATGTTATTTTTTGAAACTAGTAGATAAGTGATCACAAAAAGTAAATGAACATCAAGCAGATTGCTTATGAACTATCTCAAAAGGGTTTGCACCACCTCGAGTTTTCTTATATAATCTTTGTCTCTTATGAATAACTTCTTGATTCTCATTATCTTCTTTTTCATCATCAGAAACTTATTCGGAATTTGGATTACAACTCCTTATAAGTTTTTTTTTCAAATCATAATTTTTTACTTTATCCTTTTTTTCCTTTTCTTTACTGCTATAGATTATTACTCAAAACATTTACCTCATTTCATTAGAAAGTCTCTCACAAATTTTGATTATGCCAGTTACTTCTCCCAAATGCTTTTTTAGACCTATGACTTTAGAATTAAGTACACGATCATATCATTTGTAATGAACTTTTTGAAAATTTGTATCCACTAATTCACAATATTATCATGTAATATCATCATCGTGAGTAGCGTGTTGTGTGTTTTGTGTGCGAGCCCTCTATAATCAATTGCATGGACAACATAGTTTTTAAAAGTAAATACTTAAACTTAAGCAAGATAATATTGTAATGTATTTAAAATAAACAAATGACACTTTAATTTAAATTATTGATATTTTTTTTTTAATACACTCTAATAAATTGGGGCATATATATATATATATAATCAAAAATTAAAATTACTAACATAACATATGTTTAGAATTCTCTAAACTATCAAAAACATAATTGCAAATTTTAGGTTATGAACCTGTGTTATATACAAATGAGGTAAAAATCGTAACCCTCTCATTTAGAGGTAACTTATAATACTAATGCAATATATAAATAATTAATAAAATATATTTATCAAAAATACCAAAAAATTGCAAGTTTATTGATTCAAACCTAGGTCTTGTAGAAAACATGCTAATAACTTAATCATCTCTTCTACAATTAATTTATAAAATTAAAATAAAATATAAATATTAAATAACATGCATGATAGTTAAAGAATCTAAAAAATATACCACAAAATAGCGATAGCAGAATAGCAATAATGAAACAACTTCAACAACAAACAATAGTAGTAGTAGAACAACTTCAACAATACAACAATAGTAGTAGAACAATTTGAATAGTTGCAATAACAGGAGCATCAATAGTAGCACAACGCTTCAAAGAAGAAGCATCAACACATCAAAGAAGAAGTACCAATAGCACAACGTCAAATAAAATAGCAGGAGCAGCAATAACAAAATAGCAGGAGAACAATAGTAGCAGCAGCAGTAAAACAGTTGCAATAATGCAACAACAACAACAACCAAAACAACAATAATGCAACATAATTGAATCAACATCAACATAATAACAATACAACGCTTGAAAAAGAAGCACAAATAGCACAATGCTTCAAAGAACACTAGTTACAAATATTTCAGATCTCTACTTCATATAATGACTCGAATAATGCTGAACCCTTTTCCATCGTCAAATATGATCACTTCATGTCTAGAATGTCAAAGAAAGTGCAATAATTATTCACATGCTTGCCAAGATGCTGTTCATATGGTCTTGTTTATCAACCCTAAAAATTAAAACCAAAATATTGGCTAAAACATTTTGGCCATGGTTGAAAATCGAAATATTTTGGTTGATACTTCAAACCTTGATTCTATGTTTGTCCATTTTATTATAGTAGACTATAATTCTTGTGCTTATTGTTGACCATAAAAATTATATGTATTCTCACGAAACTTGATTATTGTTTATTTTTACCCTCGTACTTTCAAATAATTATTTACATTTACTTGTTTAGTGTGGTATTACTATATTTGTTCTACACATTAATATCTAGTTTTCAAATTTTGTTTATAAATTCTAAATTTTAAATAACAATTGTACTATAATAAATCACAAAAGTATATCAATATATAGAGACTTCTATTAGGTTATATGGCATATGATGATATCATTAATGCATTTCATTCTTCTTTTAAGATATAAAATACTTCGCAATCTGCAAGTATGATTATTTATTATTGAATCTCTTACTCTATTAAAAATTTACAATTACTCATTCAACATGTTATTATTATATTATTGGTTACATATTAATAATTAATTTATTTCCACAAGCATATTTTACTTATATTATCCTCCCAAACTCCAAACTAGTGTCTATGTACCCATGGTATCCATATTTTATAACCTAAATTACTTTTGGACAATTTTATTCAAGATTTTGATAGAAAGAATGGATCTCATTCACATTTGATATAACAAGTGATAAGTGTTGATTTTTAAACTGAACTTTAACCAATTTAGATGTTTCATAATTCTCATTTCAAAGCAACACATAATGTAGTCACCTAGGGTTAAACAAGTGGCCTCCAAATCACCATCGTATTCTTCCACAACTATGATTGTTTATTATTTGTCCCCTTAATCTTTACTAATTATTTATGTTTACTCATTTAGCATGTTATTATTATGTTACTGACTACTTATTAATAACCATTATACTTCCACGAGTATGTTATTTATTGAAAATTTCCTCCTAAATTCCATAGTAGTGTCTATGCAACCACAATATTCATATTCCATAGAACTAAATTAGATTTTTGAAGAGTGTTTGTTTAAGATTTTGATACTGAGCATGGATGTCATACACATTTGACACAATAAATGATAAGGGCTATTTGCTCAATTGAACTTCATCCAATTTATTTGTTTAGTTCTCAATTCAATATTACACAAAAAGTAGCCATTTAAGATAATTCACATGTCTTGATTATGAAGGCAACTAGGTAATTTACACCGGATACATGCGCTTTTTATTTGCAATTGACTTCTTTGTAATGTATGATTACTCAGTGCTTTTCTTTTTTTCTCAAAGACAAAATCAAAATATTTTAATAACAAACAATGCAACTGATTCTAAAAGTGCTATGCATCTCTAAACTGCTATCAAACTTTTGTTTGACCAAGCTGTACATAAGTGTTAATAATTAACCATAATAATGAAATGCAAATAACTATAACAATAAATTTAAAAAACTAATTTATACTTGTTGTATTATCAAACTATATTACATTATTTAAATTAAATACTTATTGTAAACACATTTATGCCATTAGCTATAACTATATTCACATCCAAAAGAAAAATAAAATATTTTATAAACAAATTATTAACTATTGTAATAACAAAAAAGTGTTCAAATTAAAAATTGGGCAACTAAATGATTTTGAAAGTTGAAAATAAATGAGAAATTTTGTTCAAATGATTACATCTACATGAGCATTGATAGCTAACCACACCATTAAGCACAAAAAATACTAACCATAAACCCAAGTAAGCTAATTTATAAAAATTATATTATCAAATTACTATTGCATTATCTGACTTACAATCTATAGTAAACACATTCATAAAATGCTAAACCTATATTAAGTTTAAAAAAAGTAGAAACTTTTACAAATAATCTACTAACTCATTGCAATAACAAGAAGAATTTTCTAAAAAATTCAAATCAAACATAAGTAATTGAATGACTTTCAAAGTTAGAAATAAAATAGAAAATTTGTTTAAATTCTAACATTTATGCGCATTAATAATGAAATATAACAATAAATACAAAAAGGCAATCGAAAATTAAATTGTGCATGCTACATTATCAAACTATATGACATCATATGATGTAAGAATTTATAGTAAATATATTTATATAAATAGTTCTTGTCAGACCATCAAGTAATTCTATAATGAATATATATAAGGTAACTTTGAATTGATTTATGAATTTGCCTTGAATAATTTTTTGAAAGTAAGTCCGAAATAATAAAAATTAAAATAGAGATAAGAAAACTACACTTTTTTACTTCAAAAGATCAATTATGAAACTTACAATGGTGAATGAAATGAGGTAAAGACAAAAATATTACATGCAAAAATACAAACATTCTCTAAAGAGACCTGATGCTCTATTCCCTAATTTTTTTTGCATGTTTAAAGGCCAATTCATAAACCCAATTCGTTCAGAAGACGTCACCAAACTATAAAAACAATTCATAACTTACAACTCATAGTCGTTTACACATAGAAAACTCTACTAAAGCATTTTAATAAACGCTTGGCTTGCAAGTAAAGACTACTTTCTCTCTCCACTCCTTCAAGTGATCTTAAGAGTAATAGTTTTAGTTTTCTTTTTCTCAGGCTATCATTAGTATCTCATTCTTGCACTCTGCCAATACCTTATTCATTTATACATTCTCTGATGGTAAGAACTTCCTCATAAGCTTGCCGATGCAGTGCTCGAAGCAGATGTACTTGCATGCTTTCTCATCTTCAATTGTGGGCTTTCCATTGACCATAAAAATATTGCCATCCTTTGCTTGAACCTTAGCATGTTAAGCTTGATGTCAAGCATATTGACCATGAACACGTAGGCGCCCAGAGGTCCTTGATGACAGTCGAGACGGCCACCATGACTTTGGCATATGAAAAATGGGTGTGTGTCTAGATGTTGAAAGATTTCTTCACTATAGTTTTTGATGGCAACACCAAAAGTAAAGCATAAGGGTGGAAGGAGAAATCTTAGGAATGATATAAAGTACAGATTGGATAGAAAACATCACTATTGGTCATTGAAACTCTTTGAATTGTACATGAGTCTCTTGCTGACCATATTGGACCACTTGTGATGAGAAAAAATAGAAATTGTCGAAAAATAAAATCAAAGATGAAGATAGGGAATGAATGTCGGAAAAGAAATGCCCTCACTCTTTCTCTGATTTGGATATGGAATCAAAATTTTTTCAAATCTCAAAGAGTAGTATGGGGCATTTCATAAACTATGTACTAGATTACAGTAGGCTAGAGACTGAGAAATTGATGCTGACCAAAGAAATGATTGATTAGAAAATAAAACTATGGCAAGGGTTGAATAGAAAATAAAAATTGTGTAGCCCTTCCCTAATGTGATGAGTTCAAGTGGGTCATGCCGTTTGTTACATGATCAAACTTCTATCCTAAAATTTTGCTCGTGATGGCACCAAGGTTCACCCACCTCAGCCCACCAAACTCGCACAAGCCCACAAGAGTATAGAGAAGAAGAGAAGTACAATAATTTTGTCAATTTTTTATTACTCACATAAAAGAAATACAACTCTAATGCGGAGTGACACTACAAATCTCTCTACATGTGTGTCTCTCAACTCAATAGACACCCTAGTCTATTTATGATACACATATTTGGCTGTGAGCCACCCATGGAGATCATGGAGAACATGCTCCTACAATGTTCTCCCTGCAGTCCACCTGTTGGAGATCATGGAGCATATTCTCCACAATGTTTTTACTGCAGTTCAGCTGTTGGAGGTCATAGAGATCATTCTCCACAATGTTCTCCCTGCAGTTCACCTATTGGGATCATGGAGAGCATGCTCCATAATATTCTCCCTGCAGTTTTCTTGACTCTCTCCAACTGCAGCCACCTGTCCCATCAGCCCTCAATTGCCTCTTTACTAGCCACATGTCCCTTGACAGGTGCAACTCTGATTCTCTGGCCTGCAGCCATGTATTTTCAGCCTGCAGCGCCAAGTGTCCAGCCTATTTACACTCCGGCAACTCATTTTAGCTAACCTGTCTTGCTGCTCACTTTGTAAGACTATTTGGGCTATTCATGTCTCCATCTGAACATGTCGTAACTCCGTCACTTGCTACTATGTGTGCTGCCCACGCACACATATGTTGGAGGCAGTTCGTCACCTCGCATGATACTCCTCGTACTGACACCGACCACCACAGTTGGTTGTTTCCCCATATGTGTGTTGCCTATGCACACATACGTTGGAGGCACTCCATTGCCTCTGAGATCATGAGGTCCGTTACATGATCTCGTTGTGGTGGCACCTACCACTCACAACGGGTGTGACAAACCACCCCCACCAGGAGTGTCCGACGTCTTCGTCGGAATAGAATCCGTGTACTCATTGATTTGTCTCTCAAATTGCCATAGCGTAGAGTCCTACTTCCACGTGGCATCAGCCTCACTGCCACCTTTTGAAATCACAAGAAAATCAGTTCGTCGATTCTTCTTGCTTTATCCCATATTCCGATGTGCAAGAATCTTCTCGAGCTCCTTGTCAAACTGCTTTCGAACTACTGGTAGAGCTTTCTTTGCTTGCTGTCTATCTCTAAGCACATCCCTATTGAAAGGTTTGAGAAAGCTAATATGGAATGTTGGGTGTACCTTCAGCCTATCGGGTAGCTTCAATCGATAAGCAACCTGCCCGACTTTCTTCACCTCTTCGAAGGGGCTGTCATACCTTGGTACCAACCCACGATGTATAATCTTGCTGCTGATTTTCTTCCATATCTGTGGAGTAAGTTTCATCAACACTATGTCCCCAAACTGGAATTCTAATGAACGCCTTCGTTTATTTGCATGCCTCTTCATTTGTTTTGCTACCTTGCGCAAGCTGTCCCGAGCTTGTTCTATCAGCTCCTCCTTCTCCTTGGCAAAGCGATAGGCAACAGGGCACTTTCCTTGGTCAGTCGATTAAGCCAACTCAAGAGGGGTGAGAGGTTGTTGTCCCATGACAAGCTCTGCAGGACTCATTCCTGTAACCGATGACCTATAGATGTTATAAAAAAATTGGGCTGTGTCCAACAACTACAACCAATTCTGCTGGCTAGCCGTTGCATAATGCCTTAAGTATTCTTCCACCAAGGCATTGATGCATTCCATTTGGCCATCCGTTTGTGGGTGATTTGCCGTAGAGAACTTCAACTCTGAACCCATCAAGTTGAAGAGTGGTGTCCAAAACCTGCCTGTGAATCTAGCATCTCGATCACTCACGATGTCTTTCGGGACATCGAAGTGCTTCACCACATGCTTATAGAGTAGCCCATCTGCTGCATGTGGTGTTGGTATGAACACCGCATACTTCGAGAGTCGGTCGATGACAACTAGCACTAAGCTCATCCCATCCACTTTGGAAAAGCTTGAGATAAAGTCCATGGAAATGGACTACCACGGCTTCTCCGAAATAGCAAGGGTTGCAGCAACCCTGCCTCCTTCTTCCTCTTTGTCTTGTCAAGCTGGTATACAAGACAAGTCTTGATGTACATCTCGACGTCTTCCCCCATTTTTGGCCAATAGTATGACACAGTTGTCTTTTTATTTATTTATTTATTTTTTGAACAGATCCTGAGTTGATAATTCTAGAAGGTTGTTTTAGGTGAAGAGATTTGATTAGAACCCTCACATTCAAATTTAGAATAAATATAGATATAGATGAGGACTTGATTTATTTTCTTATAAAAAAAAATTATACTTATTTGCGATATCCAATTTTTAAGGTGGTTATTTGCAAAATTCTTTTTCAAAAATTTTGGACAAAAATATAATTTTATAAATTCTAGGAAATTTCTTTTAAAAATCTATTTATAAAATTTTGAACCTCTTAAAATCCTTTTTAAATAAAATTTGGACTTGTTTGTAAATAAAAATTTCAGAAAGTTTATTTGTGAAAATTAGAAATCTTAATGGGGGTTATTTGTGAATATAAAATTATAAGGGTTTATTCACAAATTCTAATTTAGCCCAAATATTTTTTTTCTTGATCAAAATTTGGGCCCAATTCAATTTATGGTTCTATATTTAAATTTGACTCGTCATGAGTTCAACTCAAACTCGGAGTAGAACTGCAAAGACTACTTAAATAAAGTGCCCCATTCACATTCACTTCATGAGCTTTCTTGGAGAAGGAAGTGGATGTGAAAAGATGAGTGACTATCTTATTTCTCATCGCTGCTTCTACAACTGTTTAACAGGTAAGATCTCTTACTTCTTTTCTTATCATTTCATGTTTGCTTCCTCTCTCTTTATTCACTTATTTGCTTTTCTTTTCCTTTTAAGGCATCATGAAACCTTTTGTATTTGAGAAAATTTGAAATGGGAAAGAAGATAGATTGACTTTGTGATGCTTTCCTCCCATCCTGGGAACTAATGCTGAAGAGATTATGGCATACGGACCTTGGAAGCATCAGAAATGAATGTAGTTTGACAGCTACCACCCTTTTGCATATTTTTTAAAGAGGGAACACCATGTGCTGATGGACTGGGCGAGTTTTTCATGTTGGTGCCCATTGGATGTTTTAGGTAATGAGAGTTTTCAGAGACCTTGGAATTTCGCATCTTCAATAGCCTTTCATCTTCTTGGGGACCATCCTTCCTGCTTGCCAGAGCAGTGCCAGTTTTGCCAAGTACTTAGAGTGAGTTGATGATGTGGTGTCTCAATTTTCAGCCCAATTTATGGGCTTCGGCTTTCTAGGATGAGTCATAGCATCTAAAAGATAGCATGTTAGAGATTTGGGGAGCTTGTGTAGTGTGATCAAGATGTGGAATCGTGCTACAAATACCTTCCATACTCTATATGGTGAAGTCAGTATCTCATTATAGGACATAAGGCAGCTAGCTAAAATTTCCATCCTTGGGAGTTCCTATGATAAATACATCCCAATCGACTATCATGTGAGCCTCAACTTTGGTTATACCCTTCGTACTCTTCTCAGAGTCTATGATTGGATGGTGACACATTTCCTGAATGGTTAGCAGTAAGTGTATTTTGACCACTAGATCAATATTTCTATGAGAGGAGCCTGACAAACGAGCCCACTAAATTCGACTAAATTATGCATGACAAAGAGAAAATCCTGTCAAAGTTTGGCACTGAGACTTATTTTGTTGCTTTCATTTGCTTGTGGCTCTGTTGCTTTGTCATGCCGCATGGCAAGCGATACATTTGTTTGGAGATGTTTGCGATAACCTGCAAGATAGCGCATGGACAAAAGGTTGCTCTAGCTCCTACAGTGTTGGGCTTAACATATGCAGGCCTCAGAGTGATGGTGGATAGCCCAAAGGGCTAGGTAATTCTTCTACTTGGTTCCCCATCCACTTTCTTTATGCTTGAATTTATACTCATTTTTATTGGACATATACTAAGTTGAAGCCTAGCAATAAGGTCAAAGGGTTATGTCTTTCACGCTCAGTTCCTATTCCTGAGATGATTTAGATCATGAATACAGTTGCTTCTACCTTCTCTCCTAAAGAAGGTAGGATACATGTGTAGGATTCCCAAAATTTTGATTGATGAGATTTTCCCTATACTCTTTTAGATTCTAATATGTTAGCAGATGTGACTCATCTTCCATTATCTTCAGAGGCTTATGAGTACATCATTTCTTTGCGGCATGGACTACTTCCACTTTGCTCAAGGGAATATCTAGCTACAAAGTCTTATAACCTGCATTAATTTTGTCGACAGTTCGGGTATAATTAGGGTTTCTCTGGAAATATTCTTGCTCCTCCACCACCATCATGTCTTGGCTAATTAGTAGGCTATTGACTACATCTTACTCATATCCAAGATGACTTAGAGTACTATATTCCAAATATTGAGTGAGAGGTCAAGGTTCTTCACTCACACACCGCAGTGCAGTTTAACAACATTGAAAGATATTTTTTGCATCGACCCCAGAGTTCCTATTCTAGAGTGAGCCTGATTTATGCATTAAGGGAAAGCAAGCAACGATAGGGTCGAAGCGGTAGAGGACTCATGAGACATGGGAAGCTTTGGCTCATAAATTTTCTCATCTTGGATCCAATGGAGAGAGGCCTATTCCTCCCCGAAGAATTAGTGTTGACCATTTTCGAGGTAATGCAGGTCCTAGGTTAAGTTTGAGGCAAAAGGCACCTCAATCTATACGTGACCCCTGTGTGTCTAATGCCCCGAGGGGCTTGGCGACATATGCGAGTTCATCTATGGGTGGGAGCATGGAGGCAAGTTAGCATCCACCACCTCAAGGCCTAATCTCCTTGTTTCCTGTTATTGTCATGAATGTAGGGCTAGGAGCTTCCCTTCCTTTGCTGACACCAATGTGCTAATCTTCTGATATAGATTTGAGTGGAGTGATCCAATCAGCCTCTCTGCTACCTGCATCAGTTGGCTATCGATCAGTATTGATAGTAACCCCTTTCTTTTCTTTTCCCCTTTTGGCTAAAAAGCTCTTTTCTTTTAGGTGGATGAGGAATTCGGAGATTCTTTTTAATAATATTTTGGACTCTGATGGTAAGATATATCTCAACTTTGTCAATCTTGATATTGTGCATGTATTAATTTTGCCCTTGTTACAAATATGGTTCCTGGGTCATGCTTCAGTGGAGGGATATTTGCATCCATGGGTATCTGTCCATCATCACCAGTGTCGGGTAATAGTCTGTTATCTTCTTCTAACTTTGAAAATTTTTTTTCTCTTAATGTATCATTTGTCCTTTTAGATGATGATAGAGAAGCATGAACGAGCAACTACTAAGTCACCATGGTCGTCGAGAGATATTATTAGGCTTTATGTATCTTAGGATTATTCTTATCCTTCTTATCTAGAGTCACTACTTGTTTTAGTCCTCTTTATTTAGGAATATTATTATCACTTTATAGAATTTCTTTGCTTCACATCATATTTTGGTTTTGCAGCTTTGTATTTTTTTTCTTTCACATTCCAACCCCGCAAAATGAGTCCTGATTTTTTCACTGGTTAGTGAGCTTGATAGTGGATATCCCTTCAAATATCCTTTTGATGATATAAGGTCCTTTCTTATTTCGGTTTGGGATTATAAGTCTTTTTAGAACTAAGACTATTTCTTCCTTTTGGAAGGATCTAAGTCGGATCATCTTATTGTAGGCCTTGGATATTTATGCTCAACATATTTTTAGGTTTTATTGAACCACGAGGCTTGTCTCGTCCAAAGAGTCTAGCTCATCAGGGTAAAGACAAACATTATCTTCTCTTATGATTTCTTCTTATATGATAATCCTTAGAGAGAGAATTTGTACTTTCAGTGGCAAGATTGCCTCAGTCTCGAACACCAATGCATATAGTGTTAATAAGGTAGGGGGTCAAAATGTGGAGTGATAAGCCTATAGTACTTCAGAAAGCTTTTAATGCTAGTCTCTCTTATTTCTGACAATAATTTTCTTCAATATCTTGGAAAGGGTCTTATTAAATACCTCAGTGAGCCTGTTAGCTCTCATATTGTAGATGGATGAATATCTCTAATCTATCTTATGATTATGCATGAATCATCCTATTTTGAAGCATCAAAAGAATAGTCTATTATCGAAAATGATCCTTTAAGGGATATTGATTGATACAGAATATTTTTTTGAAAGAAGTGAATAATAGTATCTGCTTTTATCTCTTTCAATGGAATCGTTTCAGCCCACCGAGAGAAATAGTTGATCACTGCTAGTGTGAAGTGATGATCTCTAAAAGAAGATAGTTTAATTTGGTTGATGATATCTGTACCCCATACCTTGAATGGCTATGAGGACACTATTGGATATAGAGGATTGGGGTGTTAATGAATGAAGTCACCGTGAATTTGGCACATATGATATTTTCTCGGGTATTCGATATAATCTCTCACCATCATGGGTCAATAATATCCCATACAATTAATCTTCATATTATTTTTGGGCTTGATTGATGAGCACTACAAACCCCAAAATGTATCTCATGCATGACTTCTTTGTCTGAGAGATAGTGCAGAAGTAGTTAATTAAAGTTTCTTCTATAAAGAGTGTCATTGGTAAGTAGAAAGCACATGACTCTCTTTTTGAGTTGTGTCTATGCGAATTTATCTTTTAGGAGTTTTCCATTTTTAAGGTAGTTGGTGAATAGTATTCTCTACTCTATGCCCTCTTCTATTAGTTTAGATTTAGTCTTCTCATATTTGATACTGAAGATTGAGCTTATTACTTATCTGCTATGGATTGTGATTAAAATTTTTCTTTGATCAAGATCAACCAGTGCCTTAGCTAATTTGGCTAAAGAATCAACTTCCATATTGATGGACTAAGGAACCTTAGTTATTTAAATATGAAATTTGTCTCATGAGTACTTGAGTCTTTTCATGTTATTTCAGGAGCTCAGATTTGTGGACCTTATATTCGCTTTGGACTTGGGTATAACCAGTTGTGAGTTATCAAAAATATATAGGTATGATATTTTCATATCTAGGGTCATTTTCAGTTCTGTAATTAGGATCTTGTATTCAACTTCATTGTTTGTGCATGATTTTAAAAGAAAAAAAGAATATCATAAAATGTCCCCATTGGGAGTGACATAAACGAGTCTGATACCTACTTTGATTTGTGAAAGCTTTGGTCTGATCCCTAGTTTGATGGATAATGCTCCATCAGAGTATAACTTCCAATAAAGTTTCCCTTCTTTGACTAAAAAGATCTCCTCATTAGGGAGCTCACAACTCAGTGGAGAATCATCTGATACTTGATAAGCTACAAGAAAATTGATGAGAGCTTGCCCTTGGATTGCCTTTTAGAGAGTGAACTTGATATTATATTCCATTAGGATTAAAGCCCACTTTGCTAGCCTTTCAGTGAGTATAAGCTAATCATCAAGTACTTTATGGGATCAATCTTTGATATTAAAATGACTTGATGAGAGAGTAAATAATGTTTTAGCTTCTTGACTGTGAATATGAGTGCTAGACAATGCTTTTCGATGGAGAAGTAGTTACTTTCTACCCCTATTAGCATTCTACTTAGATAGTAGATGTGTTTTCTTTGCTCTCTCTATTATTCTAGATAAGAAATACCCCAGAGATCCTTCCATTGTAGCTATGTAAAGTATAAAAGATTTATCAGGTAGAGGTGATGTCAGGACTACTAGCTTTTAGAGATACTATTTTATCTCTACAAAGGCTTATTGGTAGTCTTGACTCTAAATGGATGGAGTGTCATTCTTCATCAATATGGAAAAAGGCTTGTATTTTCTGGAGAGGTTTGAAATAAATCTCCTTATGCATGCGAGTTGGCCTTGGAACGACCTCAATTGCTTTAAGTTGTTCAGTGGTGGTATATCCAAGATAGCTTTGCGCTTAGATGGATCGATTTCAATCTCCCAATGTCTGACAATAAAATCAATTTTTTTTCAATAATACCTCAAAAGCATACTCATAGGATTCATCTTTAAATTATATTTCTTAAGACAGTAGAATATCACTTTTTTGTCTTGGATGTCCATGTCTTTGGACTTAGTCTTAACCACCAAATTATCCACATCATATTCCATTAATTAATGGATGAGGTTATCAAAGATTTGGGTCATGACTTTTTAATAAGTGGCACCTGCATTGTTAAGTCCGAAGGGTATCACCTTGTAATAATAGATGCCAATTGGAGTTCAAAAAAAAAATTATATGTTTCTTATCATCAGGATGTATCTTGATTTAATTATACCCTAAAAAATCATCCATGAAGGAGAATATTTCGAAGTCAGCCATGTTGTCGATCATGATTTCTATTATCTCGATAATAGAAAATTATCTTTTTGACATTTTTTATTTAAGTCTCTATAGTTCACATAAATGTGGATTTGACTATTCTTCTTCTTGACTGGCACAATGCTTGCCACCTAATCTGGATATTTTTTTCTAATAAAGTCTACTTCAATCAGTTTCTTCATTTTCTCTATCACCTTTTGTTCTAGGTCGAGTTTCATGTTCCTAGGTACTTGTTTGACAAGTGAAAGCCTGGGATTAATGGCTAACTTGTGGACTATAACATCAGGATCTAGTCTAAACATTTTTTTATAGTTTCATGCGAAGCAGTCAATATACTCTTAGAGTATTGCTTTGAGTTGAGTTTAACTTTCCTCTAAGATTGAGTGCTAATGAAAGTTGGCTTGGGGTCCTCCTCTGTACCTAGGTTGTTCTCCATCAGTTCATTGACTGTGGCTTGCCCCCCATCCTCAAGTTCTTGTGGAGCCTTTTTTAGTTTGAAGGTTATTTCTTCACCAAGTGGTTCATTATATTGAGTGAGATTTGGCAAAGGTTTGTTTAAAAGCTTTTTAGCTGCATTATGCCCCTTTTCTTCTTGTCCTGGTGAAATTCTACCAAGGATGTTACCTTCTTACAATGTTTGGAGAGTTGCAGCTACGTTGGTATATGCATCAGGGGGTGTTAATGTCATTTGGTAATCCTGAATATGACCATGAGACATATGTGGATGTTTGTAGTAATATAACCCTATCCTTTAGTATTTTGGTTTCCTCTTCCTAGAATGTAAGCATGCCCTTGGGGATGAATCCCATAAATTCTTAAAAAAATGACTCTCTCTTTGTTTGTGATATGTCAAATTAACAATCAAATGGGAGGGCATTCTCTTTAAAATCTCAACAACAGAAGTCATTTTTTTGTAAAAAAAATCTCTTTCAGTCTATAAATGATTCAAACTGAACACATATTTTGGATTGATTGTCCTCCTCTATATTTAAGTTTTACACGGGTAATTTTAATCATATGTTATAAATTTCTTAATAATATATTATACCATCAATTCATATCATACACCCAATAAGCTATCAAACTGCAATAGAAGCCCGATAGTTAATAATTTAATATTCAGCAATAAAGAGCTTTCACAACTTTCAAAAATAGTTCTTAATATCAAACAGAAGACCCATTGAAAAAACTAGTTTTAAGAATCAATTTTAACTAATACATATTGTTGAATTTGAATGTCTTGAATTTGAATTGAAGATTAAATTGAAGTAGAAATTCAAAGTTGAATTTAAATTTATGTCTGATTTTAAATATTTATAATATAATAATAGGAATTGTAATCAAAACAGAACTTAGACTCAATAAGAACATGTAAATACTTTAGTAATACATAGAGTTATAGAGTGAGTTTGAGATTGAATTAGAAAAAAAATAGAAAGAGAAATAGAGAGAATATAAAGAAAAGAAATAGAGTGTCAACTCTCATGTGCGAGTCTTTATGGTGTTTCTTAGTGATCTCTCGTGGTACTCTCTTGGAGATTTTCTCTAAAGATAAAAATATCGTTGAGATTTAGTGAAGAATTTAATTGGACAAGAAATAGCGAAGTCTTTTTTATAAACTCTTATAAAGTTTGTTGATAGTAAATATTTTACTTCCTTTGTGGACGTAACTCAATTTTAGGTAAACTATGCATATTGTTGTGCATGTTCTTATTTTTTATTTTATCTTGCATTAATTCTTATTTCTTATATTATTTGAGAATAAGGTAATCTGTGAACATTCTACTGCGAATCATAATAATTGGTATCAGAGCCTAGAAGCAAACAACCAATATAACAAAGTCCTTACTTAATGTGGAAAAGTTTGACAATAAAATAAAATTTGTCTTATATTAAAATAATATGAAGACAGTTTTTATTTACCAAAATCTATAGAAGATGTTAAAAGGTAAAGAAAATAAGCTAGCTAAGATGAGCAATGAAGACTGGAGGAGATAAATCAAAGATATTGAATTTGAGTATTCTAAACTTGATTGATGAGATTTTGTACAACAAATAATTGAAAACTCATATATTGACTTGAGGAAATATATCAAGAAACATAACAACAAGCCTAATCAGATATGGTAATTAGGGCACTTTTAGAATTCAACTTGTAGATTTGAAATGCCAAGATAGCAAATATATCAATCAACATAATTCAACTAAGGCATTGAGTTTGTAGTGATGAGAACAAGCTGTACAATGGTATCTCCCTTAACATGGCTGCAGTGCACCAAATAATTTTGTAGCAAGCGTTAGATTAGATTTCTCTATAGTTTATATTCTTTTTCTAGTAAAGAGTATTATGATGATATAGTTTTCTTCAATAATACCTTTTCTTGATGATAACAAAAGTAGAGTGTTGTCAAGTAAAAATAGAATTAGCTAAAGCTGAATAAGAGCAAAAGGGAATTTGATGATCAAAAATTCAAGAAGAGATGTAGGGATGCAAAATTGATATGATGAAGAAAAATTATCAACAAGGAGGCAAGAAATACTAGCTCCTTGCCAAGCTCTCAAAATGTCCTATAATAAATTTCACTTGCACCTCTTGCCAGTGTAGGATGTGAATTATCTGAGAATTCCATACAAATATCTGGATGACACCATTTAGAATAGATATTTAATGCAAAAGATCCAAATGGCTCAACAAGAGCATGTGCCCAAGATTCGAAATTTCTAGTTATTGGAAATTGTAAGCTTATTGAGAAAATATACACTTGTAATTCACCCATTGAAAAAACAATAAATAGATAATTAACAAGTGCAAAGAAATAAAAGCAAATCTATTATGCGAGAAGATGGATAAAGATGACAAAGAATTACATCTTTAGGCACCGTTTGATTTGGTGTTAGGAACAAGATCAATATTTTTTTAGTGTTATCTTTTTCTTGTAAAATTAATATTGCTTATTTTACAGTACCATTAAATTAAATTATTATAAAAAAATAAATAATTTTTTGAATTTTAAATTATCGTAGGATTAATTTTGATAAAAAAAATATTAATTTATAAGAATGACTTACTAGGTTTGATCTTAATTTTGATACTGATTCCGAACCAAATGATCTTTTAAATTTCATTGAAGCAAACAAAATGTACCAAAAGATAACCATTGGAATTTCACTCAAAAATTCCATAAACCAAAGGCTTATGAATATTTAGCCCAAACAGAAAATTAGTTTTGAATCACCAATTGCATATTAATTTTCCAATGATATGGGGCAGACCGCTTTCTGAATTCGACAAAATATAAAATCATGCTTCCACAAACTAGGCCTTTGCATGCAAGCAGCAACTACAAAAGCTTAACTACTTCTATTCAACTGAAGCTAACAACCAATCACCTTGACTTGTCAAGAATGATAACAGGTAAATTCCATTGTTCTGTCAAAAAATTCGAAGCTAATAACCAAATTCCAGTAAGATCTAAACTAATCCATAGAAATTATCAATGCATAAGGAAATATTACTGTTCAAGCTCTTTAGAGACCCAATAAGAGAGGTGAGTTTCTTATGATAGTCATTTGCTGCATTCAATTAGTTTCCAAGGGCCCAATCAAGAGAAGAATTTCTTTGAGACAGAGATCCAACAACCATAAGAATTTTGGGTGATACGAGAAGATCGATGAGAGTCCATCTCATCCTCTATTTAGCTGCAGAATAAGATAACCACTAGAACAGGTCAAACAACAAAGAGAACGTGGAATGTGCAATATGAAGAACCTCAGTAGTTGACTTGAAGGTCCATGCTATCGTCTATGCATGTTTGCTATGATAGAAAAGGTAGAATCTTGAATAGATGAAACCAAAGGCTAGTCAAATGCACATGGAAGGCACAAGGTTGTGAGTCTTGTGCCACTCGCAAGAAGCTGTGGCTAGAGACACAGGTAATGAAAGGACTGACATGTTGCCGGGCCAGGTCTAGAATGGGCTCCAACGGCCTTATGCTAATGCTATGTTTAGTCCCATATCGGTTATGGGAGTTGACGGAATCACTCATTCCTCTATAAAACGAGGCTCTATGGGAACAAGAGGTCATACTTACCTGGACGGAGTCAACGGGTGATCAAGAAGGCCTGTGGCTTAGGATAGTGATCTCCATTGCACATGGGGGGTGTGCTGTCTTACCATCTGCCCGAGTGGTAGAGTGGACGTCATAATTTGTGGCAGCGGGGGTACGCGCTTGCGCGGCCCCTACCAAAAAATAAATTAAAATTTTCTTGTTATAAATGAAACAAGCATGCTCAATGTAATGTACTGCAAATGTAGGTAAAGAAAATAAAGAACGGTGCTTGCTAATTTAGTATGAGGCCATAAACCAGTGGATTGGTGATAAGGCACCCAACAATCATATACCTAGTGAGCTATCAAACTACAACAGCCAAGCCTGATAGTTAATGATTCAGAAAACTAATTTCAAGGAAGAATTCAACCGCCTTGGTTAGATAACTGAAAACTCATAGATCGACTTAATGAAATATATCAAGTAACATAATAAACCTTATCAGATATTAATCAATGTAATTCAACCGAAGGAAAGAAAATACTCTAAGAAACAAGTTGTGGCATGATATCTCCCTCAACATGATTGAACTGAGCCAAACAAGAGGCACACAACAATTATTTTGCAGCAAGAATTAGATAAGCTTTCTGACTACTTCATGTTGTTGCTCTAGTAAAGAGCAACACGATGATATAGTTTTCATTGATAATGTTCTTTCCTGATGACAACAAAAATGGGGTGTTATACAGGAAACAGTGTTAGCATAAAGAAATGGATTAGTTAAAGCTGAATAAGAGAAAAGGGCAATTTGACATTCAGAAATTCAAGAAGAGCTGTAGGAACGTAAAATTGACATGACGAAGAAAAATTGCAAAGAACTGAGTAGAAAATGCCACCCGTCTGCAAAGCTCTCCAAATATCCTGTAATTAACTCTGCTTGCCCCTCTTGCCATTGTAGGAATATGGTTTGATGTGAATTATCAGGGAATTCCATAGGAATATCCAATTCACCCCATTTCATGTAAAAGCTTTACACAAGACGTTCAAATGGCTTAACAAGAGCACCTGTCTAAATTTGAAATTTCTAGTTGGTAAAATTGTGAAGTGGTAAAGAAAATAATCAAAATATACACCTTCAATCATCCACCAAGAATGTAAGCACAGAGAGATTAACAAGTACAAAGAAATAAAAGAAAACTCTATTATTATGTGAGAAGATGGATAAAAATAGGGTGCAGAAGGAAAGCGCGTTTAAATTTCATTGGTGCAAACAAAATGTGCCAAAGGATTCATTGGTTTTCTGACTTGTAGCTTCAATTAACCAAGGGATCCTGAATATTGTAGTTCAAAATGCAAAATTTGTTGTCAATCAGCAATGATATTATTCCCTTTCTAGCTATATGCGCCACAACGCTCTAAAATTTAAAAAACATAAAGTCATGTTGCCACAAACAAGGGCAATGCAATCAACTAGAACAGCTTTTAAACTACATCCCTTCGGTTGAAGCAGATAACCAATTGCCTTGACTTGTCAAAGATATGAAATGCTGTATGACACTGTTCTCCAAAAAATTGAAGATAATAACCAAATCCCATTAAAATTTAGACGAATTCATACATAATCTATCACTGCCCAAGAAAATGTTACCCATGGAATGTAATAAGAGGGATGTTGATGGTGCTCACCTGCTGCATTCAGTCAGTTTCCAAGGGACTAATCAATAGAAGAATATATTTGGAACAGATGCCAACAACTTTGGGTGGTACAAAAAATCGATAATAGTTCATCTAAATGATTAATCCATCGTCAAATATCTATAATTATTAATTAATAAATATCTGAACCGTCGGCCTCTGTTGTCCAGAGAAATGCCTCCAAGTCCAACTGCATGGCAACAAGAAAAATTGACAGAAACGACCCAAAACATGACCGGAGACAATATAAATCCTTTCTTATTCCAACTATGCAATGCTCTAATCTTTAGAGGGACTGGGGGTTTTCTAACTTCCTTCATTTGTTAATTTTTAAGTTTTTTTAAGCAAAAAAAATCATCTGGGTGATTTATGAAGAATTACTTATATTGCTATGGCCACGTAAAACATCATCAGCAAAAACTACAAATAGAACCAAAGATAATAAACCCTTTCTTGTTCCAATTTACTGATGCTCTAATTTTTAGTGGGCCATGTTGGATTTCTATACACTTTTAGGTACCTCATTAGGATCAACGGTATTGACTCAATGCGATCTGTGATCTTTGGGCTCGGCACCATCAGCATCCTTGCCAATGTCGTCCTTCCTTGCGAAGGTTACGTCAGGTACCGTTTTCTCGTTTCTTCCTTCGATATTATTGAAGTCGTTTTTGTTTTGTGTTCGAGTTTGGTTTGTAGGCAATAAGCTGAGGTCCCGGACTTAACCTCCATATCATTGGAATATATTATTTTATTTTTATTAGATTGCTAAATATTATTTTAGATTGGAATTAAGGTATATAATATTAAATTTAAGAAATTCACATAATTTATGAAAAATAATGTAAATATAATAAGTTTGTGAGAACCCAATCTATTAAATTTTTTAGATATAAAATTATCGCATTTTATAACTTGGTTATTATTATAATGTCAAGTGTAATGAATTAATCCCATATCGGATATTGGATAGATAGAGTTCAATATATATAGTGAAAAAAAGGCCCATATTCTATGAACTTAAGCTTTTAGGATGGTTTGGTGTGTTCGACCTGTTATATTATTCTGGTTCGACATTTTAAATTATATATTTTCATAAAAAGTCATTTACATCTAAGTTCTTGCAAATAATTAAAATTATATATAATTTTTTAAAAATTATATTTAATTTTTTGGTGTTCACCATTAATATAAAAAACTCCTTGTCCTCCGCCTTAGGCATCAAATCCTGAATATTTTTTAATCAAAATTATGAAAAGACCAAAATATCTAGATGTAATAATTTAATGAAAAATCAAAAAACTAATTGCAAAACTAACAGAATTGCATGTAACTCTTTCATTTATCTCTAACACTCGCAGTTATGATTTCTGGAAGATTTTGAAATGTCAGAAAGACATCATGATGATTATTGAAAACGAACATGTCGCTCAACTAACCGAACTCAAAAAAAAAAAAGGCCGCTGTCACAGTCACAAAGGCCAATCTTGTTGCATTGGTGTTGGCCCAGATGCTGCCTTCAGCATGGGTGATGCAGGCAATGACGCGTACCCATGCTGCTTCTACGCATTCTCTGGAGCAGGTGTCGACACCGGTGTTGACTTGAACAATTTACAGGACTGGAGCACCTTGTTGACCTCAAAAACTAAAATGAGATTTTTGTCAAACACTTCGCCAACAATCCTAATAATGTTGATTCCAATATGAAGTGTAACGATCCTGTTGTCATTTTGAACTGTGGGGTTATAATTATTGACCAGCAGCGATAGTATTGATGATGTTGTTACCGGATTTGAGGGTAGGGAGAGAGTAGAAGACAAAAAGTACGTAAAAAAGGAGGAAAGAGAGCTGAAGAGAAGGAGGGCAGAGGCAAAAGACGATCATACCGCCGGGAATGAAGGATTGGAAGGTATCAATGACAGAGAGACGAAGAGGAGGAGAGAGACTGAAGGGAGCACATGTGGAAAAAGAGGAGGGCAGTGAGATTGGAGGAGAAAGGGGCAAGGACAATGCCAATAATGGAGGTAAATTCACCGAAAATGATATGACAGGCGGAGAAGGAGGGGGAGACAAAGCTTAACCTACCTTTATATAGACTACATGAACTTTCTAACTAAGGTTTAAAATTTTGACTGAAATTGAAATAGTTACGGCTAATGGCAAAACGTTTTGTTCATTTAAGTTTCAGTTCTAGGGTTAGGGCAGCGAGAAGTGGCAGCGAGAGTGCGCAGAGCACAGCGAGTTTGCGGTGAGATCCCGCAGAGCAGTAATAGTGGTGTAGCAAGTAGTGCCCTGAGCAGAAGCGACAGAGCAGCGAGTAGCACAGGGAGTAGAAGCTACAACACAGAGAGCAACGCGTGGAGCAGAAACGGTAGAGCAGCGAGCAACGTGCAGAGCAGTAGCAGCGGAACAGCGAGTATCGCGTGGAGAAGAAACGGCGGAGTAGCAAGCAGTGAGTAGTAGTGGAGTAGAAGTTGCGAGCAGCAAGCAATGACAGAGCAGAAGTGAAGGAACAATGAGTAGCGACAGAGCACAAGCAGCGACGACAGATTAGTGAGTAGTGACAGAGCAGAAGCAATAAGCAATGAGCAGCGAGTAGCGAGTAACACTTTCAGTTCAGTAAAACTTACTTTCTTCAGCTCTCATTGTCATGTCGAAGAATTTCTCTGCTTCTCTGTTTTTGAGTAGTGGCAGAGCAGTGAGCAGTGGGGGGACAAAAGCAATGAGTAGCGGCGAAGCAGCGAGCGACGATGGAGCGAGTACATCCTCCCTGAGGCAAAGCGAGCACATCTATCCAAAGTTAGCGTGAATGAAAATGATGGGCTCAAAGGCATCAAAGGGGAGGATCTCCAAGGTGGCGTCCATGCTTGCAGCAGTAGTGCATGTCGAGAGAGCATGCTTGGAGCAGTAGCATGACGAGGTTAGCTCGATTCTCTTCCCCACTAGCAGTGATCGGTGGGGCATCACAGCAAATCAAGGCGACAAGGAGGCCGGCTTTGTGGCAGTTCGACGGTGAGGAGGCGGTGCGGCATGATGCGAGGCCGGAGTTACCTAGACTCTAGAGGCGGACGAGTGCAGCAGCCAGGAGAGCTCAAGGAGTAGCTCGGCGACCTGCTCTTTGCTCTGGCCAGGTGTGCATGGGTGGACATGCAGCAACAAGAGTGTCGGAGGAGATATCGACGGTCGCCGGTGTTCTGCTGAGCCTTTGCTCCTGTACGCGAATAGATACCCTGTTCTGCTGCACAGGCCTGTTACTCTTTGTTCTTTGCTCTTTGCTCATGCTGGTGGGTGCATGCTCATATGATTTATGTATTAGCCTAATGTGTTTAATTACATTTTGTGCGAGACATAATTAAGAGCTGTAAATATATTTTACTGAAGATGATCAAGAGCTGTAATTATATTTTGCTAAACCTAATCCTAAGTTCCTAATCCTAGTTTTTCTCTCTGCCTGATCATTTCAATCAAGTTACTTTGTGAAAAGCAAAAACAATGACGGTGATGTCTTATTAGGCTGAAAATAATCAGCTAATTAGAGTAAGACCTCATCATAATTCCAGCACAAGAATTTCAGCCAATTGGAGAAGGACCTCATCATAATCCTAGCATGAAAATTTCTCCCTATCAATGTCCCCACTCTCTAATGAAGCATATGAATAAATAGTACAGGAAGTGAGTGGTGGTTATGTTTTTTCCCCGATAATGAGTTGGTGAAGTGATTGAGGTCCGTGGAAAGAGATAAGGTTAGGATTTAAAGCAAGGTTAGGGTTTCTTCATTATATAAAGTTGGCTCCATTGTAATTAGGGTGCTTAGAATTTCTTTTTTAATTTACTGGTGTTAGTGTTTTGTTTTTAAGGTATCCAAATTGTTGCTGCTTTTCTTTTATTGTAGTTTATCGAGAAAAGAGGTAAGTAATGAGTTGTATATGATTTACATTTGAGCTATGATTTTCTTGTTCTTAATATTGAATTTCTTACTCCTTTGATCCCTGTAAATTCATATATTTTTTTTAATTTTGTTATTAATAAGTTGTAATGCTCTTTTCATTATACTTATCAATATCATTTTATACAAATATATATGGAGATATATGAATGCCAAGATGTTGATTTTAATTTCATGTAAAAATATTTTTTATAATTTGATACTTTTTATATGGATTATTTGTATGCCAAAAGGTATAAAATTTACTTAAATGTGGGCTTCTATGCAAATTATTAATAAAAAAATTTCAATAAATTTTGAAATTTATTTGTTACTAAATTTATAAGAAAATTATGTTTTTTAAATTGTTTAAAGGTTTAGGACTTATATAAAAATTAAGTAGTAAACCAATAATTTTAAAAATTATACTAAAAATAGCTACTAAATCTAAAAATTTTGAAGCCATGTAAAATTTTGGTAGTAAAGATTTAATTTTAGGATATGCAAAAAGAAAATTCTTTTTTACTCACAATTTTTTAATTTTGTAATTTTATAATTTAGTAAATCGAGAAATTTAGAAGTTATGTAGAAATTAGCTATTATTTGTTAATAAATTTGTCCAAAATTGAGTTTTTTTAATTTCGTAAGTTAAGATTTTATGTGAAAATTAGGTAGAAATTGAGAATATATAAATTAATATAGAAATTAATTAGTAAATTGGGAAATGTTAAAGTGAAGCAAAATTTAGCTACTATTTGTTAATAGATTTGTCCAAAATAATTTTTTTTTATTTTTTAAGATTTTATGTGAAAATTAGGTAGTAAGTTGAGAATATGTAAATTAATGTTAAAAATGGTTTGTAAATTGAGAAATGTTTAAGTTATGCAAAAATTAGTTATTTTTTGTTAATAAATATTTTTCAAAAATGGAGTTTTTTTTATTTTTTTTAAAAGTTAAGATTTTATGTGAAAATTATGTGGTAAATAGAGAATATTTAAAGTTATGTGGAAATTAGCTAATCAATTAGAAAATTTTAAAGTTATGGAAAAAGTAACTATTAAATCAAGATTCTTTTTGCCTAATCATAGGAAAATTTTTCTTCCACCATAATTTATACTGCTGTTGCTAGTCTTTCTCTATTGTTGCTACTATTATTCATTTGGATCCATTGCTCGTTTGTTGTTCTTGTTGCTACTATTGTTGTATTATATATGGTCCCCAAGTAAAATACGCAATGATCTACTCGTGATGACAATATCGTATGACAACATTGTGAATTAGTGGATGCAGGTTTTTGAAAAGTTCGTTACAAATGATGTGGTCACGTGCTTTATTCTCGAATTACAAGATTAAAAGAGCATTTGGGAGGAGTAACCGGCTCAATCTGAACCTATGAGAAGGTTGCAAATGAAGTGGGACAAATATTTTGGGTAATAGTACAAAACGATAAAGAACATAGAAGAAATAATAAGGCCAAAAAATCACGCTTCGAATATGAGCTTATCAGACGTTGTAATTCAGATTTTGAGCAAGTTTCTGATGACGAAGACGATGATAATGAGGTTCAGGAAGTAATTTGTGAGAGTCAAAAATTGTATGAGGAAGTTAAAGGTGATACTGGCCCTTCCGAGATAATTTATGATTACTAAATTATTAGTTTTAGAGAATGATGTACACAATGATGCACAGCTGCCTCTTTGGAAGTTAGAGGGGATTTTCATTTTTTGACATTGGGTCTATCAATATTGTTCTAATTGATCCATTTCTATTGAAATCAAGAGATGATACTCAACTAAATTTGAGAACAGTATCAAGTGATTTTCAAAAAGCAAAACAGTGGTTGGGTAGAGAAGTATCCAAATTTTTTTCTATAACCATGTTCCATTTCATTTAGCAGATGGTGGTTACTATCATAGAATGATACGTGCCATTAAAGAGGTTGGCCCAGGAGTTCTTCCACCAAGTGGCTATGAGATTTCTTAAAAGTATTTGGATTTTGAAGTTGAAAAGATGTCTATTTTTATATAGACCTTTCATAAATATTAGGATAAATTTGGGTGTACCTTGATGTGTGATGGATGGAAGATATAAAACAGTAAATATTTGATAATTTTTTTAATATATTATACTAAAAGGATTATTTTTCTAAAGTCAGTCAATATATCAGGAGAGTTGAAGACTGGTAATTTCTTATATCATTTGATTAACAATGTCATTGAGGAGATTAGTGAATTAAGAATGGTACAAATTATAACTGATAATGCAGCTCTGTTGGTATATGATGAGAAGGAGTTAATGTAAAAAAGGAAACATTTTTTCTGGACACTTTGTGCAGCACATTCTATTCACTTAATATTGAAGGATGTAAGTAAAGATTCTAATATTAGAAAAGTGGTTGAGGAAGGTAGGAAGTTGACGTCATTCATTTATAGCCATGCTTGGTGTCTTGACCTAATGAGAAAGGAAACATAGGGCCAAAAGATTATCAGGTTAGGCATTACTCGGTTTGTTACATAATTTATCTCCTTGGATTTCCTGTATACCCATCGCAGGTGGTGAAGAGATTATTTACCAGTGAAGAATATGACAAACATTATTTGAAGTAGAAACGGTTAGAGAAAATTCTTTCTGAACAATTCTACAATCAAGTCTTGACGAGCAATTTTGAAAATCAGTTGAGAATATAATTGAAATCTTCAGTCCATTAGTTAAGGTGTTGTGAATTATTGACTCAGATGATCATTCACAGATAGAGTTCTTTTATGAAGTGATAAAATGAGCAAAATGACACAGAAGATGACATATAGGAATAATTGAATTTCATAAATGGGAAAAGATTATCGACTGTCGTTGGGACAAAACATTATCTAGAGATATTCATGCTGCAGATAATTGAGTAAAATATCATTTTAAGTACTTTATTAAGTTATAATGATAATATTATTGATTAATATTTAATTATGTTGTAGGATACTTTCTGAATCTAATATTTCAATACACTGATGAGGTCAACAATAGTAATATAATTCTCGAATCATTACGTAAAGCAATCGAGAGGATGGAACCATATATGAGAATAAGAATATTTACATTGCGTGAGATACATTCTAAATCATTAATTTTTTATATAATTAAAAAAGTTTCTAATTTGAGTATGTTCATTAAACAGACAGACGACTTCAAAAATAAAGTTAAGGATTTTGGCACACAACAAACAATTATAATTATTAGGGGTGACACTCCTGGTATAGTTGGTATTTAATAATTATACATATTTGCTAATTTAAATTATATTCACTTTTTAATAATTTTTTTTGATAAATTATAGCTAAATGGTGGAGTATTTATGGTCAGTATACAATACCTAATTTTGCAAAGATAGCAATTAGAATTTTAAGTCAAACTATTTTAAGTTTATAATGTGAGAGAAATTGAAAAACTTTTAGATTGATTCATTAGAAGATGAGAAATGGACATAAAATGAAAAAAAATTAGCGAAACATATTTTCTATCATTATAATATGTGTTTAAGAGCCCGAAACGTACAAAGGAGAATATCATTAGAGGATGAGATAATTAACTTATCCGTCATATTTGAAAATTATGATGCTCTAACAGAGTGGATTCGAGAAAGAGAATAACTTGACTTAAATCATCCTCAAATACAAGAAGCTATTCGCCGTCTCTTAGATGAAGAATCAGAAGAGAAAGTTGACAAAATGGAGAATACTGTTGATACTAATGATAGCAGAAATGGTAGTAACAGTTGGTGAGACCAATTTTCAATAATCATAATATGAAGACTCGTCTTCATTTTTTCCATAACATGGAGGAAATGAATTTTTTGACTCTAATTTATATAGTAGTTATGTACCATAATATTAATATGCTTCACATAGTGGACAAAATGTCAATCAAGGTTTAATAGATAGTGCGGGCTCTAACTACTATGACAGATATCATAGCAGAATATCTTTTTTCAATCAAGAATATCATCAGTCAATACAACACTATGAGATTTCGTACTATCCGCATGCTGAACAATGCTATCGATCATAACTCTATCATATTGATGAGGATGGTGATGAAGAATACCAATCTCTTCAAGATTCGTCTTAAAATAGCATATGATTATAAGACATGGTTTTATGCTACCTATGAAATGATATTTTTATTATTGTCTTAAATTAATATATTTTGTGTTATAAATATAGTTCCTGTGCATATAATATTATTATAATTTTATGATATCCAAATTTAACGTATTTGTAGTTTTATTTTGAATTATGATAATTTATTTACTTCGTTATCACATTTTGTTGTAGTATTTTTCTTCTAACGTATTTTGTATTATCTACTTTATATTTATTAATCCTGACAAATATATGATATTTTTTTAAAAATGGATAATGATAAATCTGGATGATTATATTACAGTTTCAGATCAAGTTACACATGAAGTAGGAAGAATAATTATGTCTATTTTTCGCCAAAAACTTATATTTTATGGTAGAATGATTCTACCTTCAGCTTGTGACATGCTTGGATAAGTTTTAATTGAGCAGACATTAAAAGAACGTGGAATAATAAATGATCAAATTTATCATGTCTTTCAACAAGATTTATTTAATGCTATCAATCAGCGTCTTACCCTAATTTTTCCTGAACATTTTGCACAATATGATATTTATTTCACATGAGTTATTAGACCATTTTTACTATATATTGTCAATAAACATGATTATTATTTTTATTTTTGACCTTTGATGTATGGTTATACTTCAGAATCGCTACCATGAGATCGCACAGAACTAGTTATTCTTACTCGTATGCGTATAAATACTCGTCCGGATCATCCAAGCACTGAATTTATAATTTCATATTAAGATATTCCGAACTCAACTGATAATGATTATGATGATGATGATGATTAGTTGTATTACGTTATAATTAATAAATTATGTATGTGTCAAGTATATTTTAATAATAAGTTAAATTTGCTTATGTTAATCTTTAACTTTTAATCATATTCATATTATATCTTGTATATTTTCTATTTTTTATATATCAATATATAAAAAATAGACTATATCAGTGGTTAACTATCAAAATTAATTTAAATTAATTAAAATAATATTTAATCTTATGGTAAAATTAGTTATAAATTTTTTTTTAAAATTTTATTGTATTTTTAATTTGAAGTCAAAGTACAATTAAAATATACTTAAACTTTGATTAACACACAATTAATAATTAAAAAATTTTTTGGCCGAAATCGAAACGAGAATGATTTCAGTCGAAACATATCGGTTTTACACTATATCGAAACTGAAATCGAAACTTAAAATCTTATTTATAATATTTTTTATAACCTATATCACCATTAGAAAAATATAAACAAAATATTCATTTATTTAATAAAAAGTTCAAACGTGACAATTTTTTTTACAACTTAAGTTATAATAAAAAATATATATAATTTTTAAATTTTCACATAATTATACACAATTTCGACCATTTGCAAAAAAGTATTAAAAAAATCACATATAAATCATCTACATATAAATAAAAAAAAATCCTATATAAATATATGTAAATTTGAAACTCAATCCACCTGACCCAATAAAATAATCAGATTTGATTTTTATACCATGATCCTATTAATGATTTTCACTTATCGTTACTATTAGCCAAAAAAAACCGCCCTGCGATATGAAAAGAATATTTTTTCAACTAATTTTTACTAGTTAAATTAACGAAAAGAGATGATAATGTCTCAAATAAAGCATAAAACGACTGTGTTTTTGCAATCCCACTGCTGCAGAAGAACGTCACATTGAAGCTTTGAACTCGCGAGGATGGCAAACATCTAATTGACCTCCCATCATCTCATGTCCTAACTTTTCATGCACCAATAACACTGCCTTTTCATGCCTCGATCAATTTCCATCAGGCATGCGTTGCGCATGAAATCATGTACAAGTTTGACATCTCTTGGATCACTGTCCGCCATTTGCTTCGTTCAGCTCCATCCGAAGAAAAATCTCTGGAAGCATTTACGTTCAGAAAATAACTAAAAAGCAACTCATTTTGACCCTAATCTTGAAATCTCTGCTTGAGATCGATCACAACCACGCTAACATTATCAGCGCTCTGCCTCGCAAGCGCCAACTTGGTCAGCAGCATCGACGCATCGAAGCAAGCCTTGTCTGAACCCCCTTCTCCCCCACTCCCTTCCCCGTCGTCGTCGCTGTCGCCGTCTCCCCCTCTGTTAGTCCGCAGGCATATCCTTGCGATGCCGCAGGCCATCTCATTGCTCACCACATCCCAGAGCCCGTCGCTCGCCAGTATCAGGCACTCGTCCTCCTCCGTCCGCTCCGTTGTCGTCACCTCCGGCTCCGATATTACATACGGCTTCAAGTATCCATCCCCGATTGCCCTCGACATTGCCAGCACGCCGATCACTCTGGGCCCGTCCCAGTATATCACCCGCCCGCCCGCCGCCTCGATCCTCTCCATCTCGTCCGGCCGGTCCGGCTGCCAAACAAGGGCAAAATCGTCATTTCGCTGATACTGATGTGCGATCTTCCCTGTCGGATCCGTAAAGGAAGGTTTATTACCTTGTGATCTGTGGACAGCGGCACGGCAGCGCCGCCGCGGCAGAGCACGGCACGCGAGTCGCCGCAGTTGGCGACGACAATCTTCTCCGGCGTCATAACTGCCACGACGGCGGTCGACCCCACGTGGTCGCAGTTAGCCGACGTCAGCTCGCACCGGCAGGTGCCGGCCCTAGGTCCGCCGCGCCAGTCCGCGACCTCCTTGTCCATCCGGGAGAAGCTCCTGTCCATCACGCCCTTCCAGAACAACGCCGGCGCGGATCCCGATCCCAGCCGCTCCACCTCCTCGGCCACTATCTCGTGCATCCGATCCTGACACGCGATCGCCACGTGCGAGCACCCATGGCCGTCGAAGACCCCGTAGAAGTGATGCCGTCCGTGGCCGCCACTCCCTCGGATGAAATCAGGCCGAACAGAGGCAGCGTCCTCCATCTCCCTCCTCCGCCCGCACACCATCGTCATTCCGTACCTCGGCAGCGGCTCGACGGGGCTCAAAACCCCGCGCTGGAGCGTCGGATTTCGCCTCAAGCTCGAGCCGGAGCTCTCCTCGCTCCCCGTTCCAGAGGGGTTATCTCCAACGTGATCTTCCGTCAGTACTGCCAGAGAAGAAGCGGGGAATTCCAGGCGTTGCCTCTTTTGCATCGGTTCCTTCGGCGCCACCATCGCCTCCACGCCGGAGACGAGCTTGATTCTTCTAAGCTGCATCCTTCTCCTCCTCGCCACGCGAGAGCTCGACTTGCAGGCATCCGCCGTTGCCTCCGAGCCGCTGCTCACTACTTCGCAGCAGATCTCCACCATGAGGGAACACGATTTCTTCGAATTCACAGCGAAAATTTGCGAGACAGAGAGAGAGAGAGAGACCGGGCGGGGCTTCCTTCCCTTTTGATTTGGGACGAAACCGAAGGAGGCTCGCCCGGGCAGCTGCCCGTCACCGTCCCGGGCCGCCCTGTGGACAGGTACAGTTGTGTGACGTCGTCCTCGCACCAGAACTGATTGATCGCCGCCGTCCATCTTCATCGATTCTGTTTCCATCTTCTGTCGTTCCGACACGTGGTAGGCTCAGAAAAATTCTACGGACACGCGTCAACAGGACGGAACCGTGATGCTGTCAAATCGTTACTTTCTGCCACGCATGTGGTCCTTCTGTTTTGATTGAAAGCCTAAGAGGTCTACCATCCCAGAATTTGTTTTTCTAATTTTTTTTATTGCATATCATGCCCGGTATTGAATATTTTTCGAATTTTAATTTTTTAAAATAAAAAATCAAATAAAAAATAGGGATAATTACGGGTGACCCCCCGTAATTAGCCTTAATTACGGTAAACCCCCCGTAATTTCCGTAATTACCCCCATTCCTCAAATTCGCCCATATTTACCCACAGCCCCCCGATTGTTATTTAATCAAATTTTTACCAAAAAATTCCGATTTTACCCCCGGTTATTTTACATATACCCCCCTAAAAACTTACTTTTTTATATTTCACCACCCCGGATTTTGCGTTTTTACAAATAACACCCCGAAAGAAATCAGAATTACAAAAAAGTCCTGAAAATTCGGATTTTTGCAAATAAACCCCCGGAAATTATTCCGATTTACAGAGAAGTCCCCGAAAATTCGGATTTTTGCAAATAACACCCCGAAAGAAATCAGATTTACAAACAAGTCCTCGAAATTAGAATTTTTGCAAATAAACCCCTGAAATTATTCTGATTTACAGAAAAGTCCCCGAAATTCGGATTTTTGCAAATAACACCCCGTCGCGCGGGCGGGGACGGGGGGAGGCCGGCAGGCGGCGGGAGCGGAGGCGGCGGGAGCGGAGCCGGAGGCCGGTGGCTGGAGCGGAGCCGGAGGCCGGGGCGCCGGCGCGCCGAAACGCGGGCGCGGACGGCGACGGCCGAGGCCGTTCCGCCCCCGCGTGCCGGGGACGGAGGCCGAGGCCGGCGCGCCCGCGTGCCGGGGACGGACGGCCTTGGCCTTGGCCGTCCGCCCCGGCGTGCCAGCGCGCCGGCCTCCGCCTCCGTCCCTGGCACGCGGGGACGGAACGGCCTCGGCCTCCGCCTCCGCTCCCGCCGCCGGCTCACCGGCGCCCCGGCCTCCGCCTCCTTCCCCGGCACGCGGGCACGGGATTTTTGCAAATAACACCCCAAAATTATTCAAATTTACAGAAAAGTCCCCGAAATTTTGATTTTTGCAAATAACACCCCGAAATTATTCCGAATTACAAAAAAGTCCAGAACTTTCTTATAAAATCCTCTTCTTCCTGTAGCCCTAAACGTATCTGCGCCGCCGCTGCCGCCGCTCTGCTCTGCCGCTGCCGCCGTCGGTCCTGCGCAGCTGCTGCGGTCGCTGCCCCGCCGGCTCGCCGTCGCCGTCAGCTCGCTGCCCTGCGCCACCCACGCCGTCGCTGCTCTGCGCTGCGCCCCCCACGACGTGGCCGTCGCCGTCGCCGTCTGCCATCGCGCCGTTGCTGCCCCGCCGGCGAGAACACCGCCGTCCCGTTGCTGCTGCCCTCCTTCGTCTATATTTTTAATCATATTTTAAATAAAATTTTACAAAAAAGACATTAGTGTTTTTTATATTTATAATTACAAATTTAATATTTATAAATTAAAAAATAGACCCTTAAATTTTTTTTTAAAAAATAACTCTAATTTTTTTTAAAAAAACTAATTTTTACAAATACACCCCTCGCCGGAGGCCCGACGGCGCGCCGGACGGCCAGCCGGCACGCGGCCGCGAACGGCCTCCGCACGCGGGACGGAGGCCGAGGCCGGCGCGCCGGCACGCGGGCGCGGACGGCCAAGGCCGAGGCCGTTCCGCCCCCGCGTGCCGGGGACGGAGGCCGAGGCCGGCGCGCCGGCGTGCCGGGGACGGACGGCCTAGGCCTTGGCCGTCCGCGCCCGCGTGCCGGCGCGACGGCCTCGGCCTCGGCCTCCGCGTGCGGGCGCGCCGGCCTCGGCCTCCGTCCCCGGCACGCGGGGGCGGAACGGCCTCGGCCGTCGCCGTCCGCGCCCGCGTTTCGGCGCGCCGGCGCCCCGGCCTCCGGCTCCGCTCCAGCCACCGGCCTCCGGCTCCGCTCCCGCCGCCGGCCGCCGCCTCCGCTCCCGCCGCCTGCCGGCCTCCCCCGTCCCCGCCCGCGCGACGGGGTGTTATTTGCAAAAATCCGAATTTCGGGGACTTTTCTGTAAATCAGAATAATTTCAGGGGTTTATTTGCAAAAATTCTAATTTCGAGGACTTGTTTGTAAATCTGATTTCTTTCGGGGTGTTATTTGCAAAAATCCGAATTTTCGGGGACTTCTCTGTAAATCGGAATAATTTCCGGGGGTTTATTTGCAAAAATCTGAATTTTCAGGACTTTTTTGTAAATCTGATTTCTTTCGGGGTGTTATTTGTAAAAACGCAAAATCCGGGGGGTTAAATATAAAAAAGTAAGTTTTTAGGGGGGTATATGTAAAATAACCGGGGGTAAAATCGGAATTTTTTGGTAAAAATTTGATTAAATAACAATCAGGGGGCTGTGGGTAAATATGGGCGAATTTGAGGGGGTGGGGGTAATTACGGAAATTACGGGGGGTTTACCGTAATTAAGGCTAATTACGGGGGTCACCCGTAATTATCCCTAAAAAATATGGATAATATCTTTTGGAAATAGCAGCATACAATAAACTATATTTTTAAACCAAAAAAAAAAAATATGTGGACGGTGGCGACCAAACTGGAGTCAAGAGTGAAAACAAGTCTTCCATATGTTATAAATTTTTTTTTTAATAAATAACTATTTATTTTATTATAAATGTAAAAAAAAATGTTATTTTATTATTATTAATAAAAATACTTATCTTATATTATAAATTTATAAAATAAAATATCTCAATTAAAGTATTTTTAAAAATATTTTTTTAATTTAATTTTATCAATTGTAAAAATATTTTTATTCGATTTTATTGAAATAATAATTCATAATTATCGAATCGATTTGATAAAACTAAATTTTTAATTTTTAATTTTATAAAATCGAACAATCGATCTCTTATAAAAAAATAAAAAAAATTATATTTTATATAATTTAATATTTTTTAAATTAAGAAGGAATAAATTTAAATAAAATCAAATTTAAAAAAGTAATTTTTAAATATCTAATTGAGGTAAATTTTTATAAATTTATAATATAATATGAATAATTTTTTATTAATAATAATAAATTAAGTGATTTTTTTAAAATTCGTAATAAAAATAATTATTTGTAAAAAACTCTATAAAATATTGCCAAATAGAAATAATTGTGGTAGGTGGATAATATGGGGATCATTTAAATTTGGGGAAAAAATCTTCGTTGAATTTGTCCGGAAATCAAACGCTTAATGTGATGAAAATACGAAAGGTTAGTCAAAATGAGTTAATTTCGCGAAAAGGTTGCGACATGGTCCCGTTGTGAGTGGTAGGTGTCACCACAACGAGATCATATAACAGATTTCATGATCTCAGAGGCAATGAAGTGCCTCCAGCATATGTGTGCACGGGCAGCACACATAAGAGCAAACAACCAGCTGTGGTGGTCGGTGCCACTACGAGGAGTATCATGCGAGAGAGCGCATTATCATACGAGGCGACAGACTGCCTTGAACATATGTGTGCGCGGGCAGCACACATAGCAGTAAGTGACGGAGTCATGACATGTTCAGAAGGAGACCCGAACGACCCAAACAGTCTTGCAGAGCGAACAGTGGGACAGGTTGGCTAAAGTGAGCTGCAGGAGCATGTGAACAGCCCGAACACTTGGCGTCGCAGGCTGAAGACACGTGGCTGCAGGCTGGAGAACCAGAGCTGCAACTGTCAAGGGACACGTGGCCAGCAAAGAGGTAATTGAGGGCTCGTGTGATAGGTGGCAGCAGCCCAAATAGTCAACTAACTGCCAGGAGAACATGGCTTCCAGCGGTTGAACTGCAGGGAGAACATTGTGGAATATGTTCTCCATGATCTCCAGCAGTTGCTCACAACCAAATATGTGTACTATAAATAGACTAGGGGGTCTATTGAGTTGTACACACACAGGTAGAGAGACTTGTAGTGTCACTCCGTGTTAAGAGTTGTATTTCCTTTTATGTGCGCAATAAAAGGTTGGCAATGTTGCTGTACTTCTCTTCTCCTCTATACTCTTGTGGGCTTGTGCGAGTTTGGCGGGCTGAGGTGGGCGAACCTTGGCGCCATCACGGGTGAAATTTCAGGGTAGAAATTCGCCAGTGTGACAAGTGGTATCAGAGCCCGGTTTGGTGAGAAATCGGATCAGCGGAAGCCAAGATCAACAAAAGCCATGGTGACGCAAGTGGAGCTTCGGGATCGGTTGATTCGCATCGAGGAGATGCTGGGGGAATCCTCCAACCGAAGATGCGGGAAGCTTATGGGCGCAGTTGGCTTGGCAAGAGAGGCAAAATGTTGCTCTCAAGGAGGCCCTTGCGAGTGAGGTGAAAGATGCGGAGGAAAGGTATGCTGCGATCATGGACTCCATGAGATCGAGTCTAAAGTCCTTGGAGCAAGACTTGATGGTGGTGAAGAGAGCAGTGGCAAACTCCATTATTGAAGGCGGAGCTCCTTCAAATGTAAGAGTTCCAGAACCCCATTCCTTTAATGGCTGCAGGAATGTAAAGGAGTTGGAGAACTTCTTATGGGATATGGAGCAGTACTTCAAGGCTGCTCACATTCCGGAATGGGAGAAAGTCACCATCACCAGCATGTACTTGAGTGGAGATGCCAAATTATGGTGGCGTACTAGAGCATCGGAGAATGCTCGAGCTGGGAGAGCTCAGTTGGAGGATTGGGAGATCCTTAAGAAGGAACTAAAGGAGCAATTCCTTCCGTGCAACATAGGGTGGGTTGCGCGAGAATCCCTGAAGAAGCTGTGGAATTTGGGGACCATAAGGGAGTATGTGAGGGAATTCAGCTCCCTCATACTCGACATCACCAACATGTCCGAGGAGGACAAGTTGTACAACTTTCTTTCTGGCTTGCAGCCGTGGGCTCAAGCTGAACTCCGACGGCAAGGAGTGAGGGATCTTTCTTCGGCCATTGCTTCTGCGGAAGGCTTGGTGGATTTCAAGCTGACGACAACCACCAAAATGGCCACGGAGGGAAGGAAGATGGGGCGTGCACATAAGGATGGCAAGAAGCCCGAGGGAAAGGGCAAGAAGGTTGCAGAACCGAGCTAGTCCAAGTTGCAGCCCACCAACAGAGAGCAGGGCTATTTTATATGCAATGTTCCTCATCGGGCAAGGGAATGTCCAAGGAGGGAAAAGCTATCTACTATAACTCTCAGGGAATCTGAGGAAGAAGGACGTGGTGCGGCGGCAACACCACGCATGAATCCATTGCAACTACTCAACTCAATGACGACAGAAAGGCAGCCGCCTTGCAAAGGGTTGATGTATGCATCGGTGCTACTAAATGGGAGGCCTGTTTTGGCTATGCTGGACACAGGAGCGACCAACAACTTCTTCTCCCATAAATTGGTGAGTGAATTTGGTTTGCAGGTGCAACCAAATTCATGGAAAGTGAAGGCGGTAAACTCTGGGCCAACTCCAATTCATGGAATGGCCAGCGTAACCCTCAAAGTTGGAGCTTGGGAGGGAGAGATCGGTGTGACAGTCTTGGCGCTCGACGAGTTTGAGTTTATCTTGGGGATAGACTTTTTCGTCCAAGCTAATGCTAGCTTGGTGTCTCACTTATCAGGTCTGCTGATTTCTGCGGAGGAATCACCATGCTTTATACAGGCAGTGTATGGAGGGAAAACTACAGCAGCGGGTATGCAGTCTCTCCAACAGCTGAAAGCAGGTCTCAAGAGGGGCGAGACCACCTATGTTGTAGCACTGATTGAGATACAACCGGATCAGGTAGTGGAGGTACCTGATGATGTTGCAACTATCCTGGTGGATTACGCGGACGTGATGCCACCAAAATTGCCCAACGAACTTCCCCCTCGGCGGGCAGTTGACCACAAGATTGAGCTGGAGCCAGGTGCTAAACCTCCAGCTTAGGCCCCTTATCGTTTGGCAAATGTGGAGTTTTTGGAGTTGAGGAAGTAGCTCAACAAACTGTTGGATGCGAGACTGATCCAACTGTCGAAAGCCCCGTATGGTGCCCCGGTGTTGTTTTAGCGGAAACAAGATGGTTTACTTCGGATGTGCGTGGACTATCGGGCACTAAACAAGGTGACTATCAAAAACAAGTACCCGGTGCCGAACGTAGGTGACTTGTTTGATCGATTGGCCAAGGCGACATACTTCACCAAGTTGAACTTGCGATCGGGATATTGGCAAGTCCGGATTGCTGAGGGAGATGAGTCAAAGACGACATGTGTCACGAGGTATGGCTCATTTGAGTTCCTAGTCATGCCTTTTGGATTGATAAATGCTCCAGCAACCTTTTGCAACTTGATGAATGAAGTATTGTATGAGTTCTTGGATCGATTCGTAGTGGTGTACTTGGATGACATTGTCATCTACTCGGAGACGTTGGCAGACCACGTTGACCACCTTAGAAAGGTATTCTCTCAGCTTACAGAATACAAGCTCTTCGTCAAGAAGGAGAAGTGCGAGTTCTGTCGGAAGGAAATCAGGTTCCTTGGGCACAGGGTGAGCAAGGGACAGATACAAATGGATGAGAGGAAGATTCAGGCAATCATCGATTGGGCGGCCCTAACAAAGGTATCAGATCTTCGTTCTTTCCTCGGTTTGGCTAACTACTATAGAAGATTCATTCAGGGTTATTCAAGGAAAGTGAATCCCCTGACTGACTTGCTGAGGAAGGATCGAAAATGGGCATGGACGGACTCATGCCAAGCGGCGTTTGACCAGCTGAAGGCAGCAGTGTCAACAGAACCGGTGCTGCGATTGCCTAACTTCGAGCTTCCATTCGAGGTACATACGGATGCCTCAGATCGTGCTCTTGGGGGAGTTCTTGTTCAGGAAGGACACCCAATGGCATTTGAGAGCCGCAAGCTCAAGGATGCGGAGCAACGTTACACCACACATGAAAAGGAAATGACAGCAGTGGTGCACTGCTTGGACACCTGGAGGCATTATCTATTGGGAACGAAGTTCAGGGTTGTAACAGATAATGTTGCGAACACCTACTTCAAAACCCAAAAGAAATTGACCCCCAAACAAGCTCGGTGGCAGGAGTTCTTAGCTGAGTTTGATTTCATGTGGGAGCACAAGCCTGGACGACAGAATCAAGTCGCGGATGCATTAAGCCGAAGGGAGGTGCAATGCTACGTAGCTGCACTATCCACAGTGCAGTCAACCCTGCTGGAGAGGGTTAAAGAGCAAGTCGACGCAGACCCAGAATACGTCCAACTCAGGGGAGAGGTACGTGAAGGGGTAATTAAGCATTATTGGCTTGAAGATAACTTGTTGTATGCTAGAGGCAACAAGTTGTACATCCTGAAGACGGGAGGGCTGAGGCGTGAGCTGCTGCGAGAGACTCACGATCCTCAATGGGCAGGACATCCTGGAGGGCAAAGGATGATGACACTTTTGTCCAGGTCATACTATTGGCCAAAAATGGGGGAAGACGTCGAGATGTACGTCAAGACTTGTCTTGTGTGCTAGCTTGACAAGACGGAGAGGAAGAAATAGGCAGGGCTGCTGCAACCCCTGCCTATTTCAGAGAAGCCGTGACAGTCCATTTCCATGGACTTTGTTTCGGGCTTTCCCAAAGTGGATGGGATGAGCTCAGTGCTAGTCGTCGTCGACCGACTTTCAAAGTATGCGGTGTTCATACCAACACCACATGCATGTCCAGCAGAGGTAACAGCTGGGTTGTTCTACAAGCATGTGGTGAAGCACTTCGGTGTCCCAAAAGACATTGTGAGTGATCGAGATGCTCAATTCACGGGCAGGTTCTGGACAGCACTCTTCAACTCGATGGGTTCAGAGTTGAAGTTCTTTACGGCTAATCACCCGCAGACGGATGGCCAAACAAAGCGCATCAATGCGTTGGTGGAGGAATACTTAAGGCATTATGTGACGGCCAGCCAGCAGAATTGGTTGGAGCTGTTGGACACAGCCCAATTTTGTTATAACATCCACAGGTCGTCGGCTACAGGAATGAGTCCTGCAGAGCTTGTCATGGGACAGCAGCCTCTCACTCCTCTCGAGTTGGCTCAATCGACGGACCAAGGAAAGTGCCCTGCTGCATATCGCTTCGCCAAGGAGAAGGAGGAGCTGATAGAACAAGCTCGGGACAGCTTGCGCAAGGCAACAAAACGCATGAAGAGGCATGCAGATGAACGAAGGCGTTCATTGGAGTTCCAAGTCGGGGACATGGTGCTACTGAAACTCACTCCACAGATATGGAAGAAAATCAGCAGCAAGACCATACATCGTGGGTTGGTACCATGGTATGACGGCCCCTTCGAGGTGATGAAGAAAGTCGGGCAGGTTGCTTACCCGTTGAAGCTACCCGACAGGCTGAAGGTACACCCAACGTTCCATGTAAGTTTTCTCAAACCTTTCAACAGGGACTTGCTTGGAGATAGATAGCAAGTAAGGAGAGCTCCACCAGTAGTTCGAAAGTAGTTCGACAAAGAGGTCGAGAAGATCCTTGCACACCAGACTATGGGGAAAAGCAAGAAGAATCGACGGACTGATTTTCTTGTGAAGTGGAAAGGCGGCAGCGAGGCCGATGCCACGTGGGAGCGGGACTCTACACTATGGAAGTTCGAGAAACAAATCAAGGCGTAGATGGACTCTACTCCGACGAGGACGTCAGACTCTCTTGGTGGGGGTGGTTTGTCACACCCGTTGTGAGTGGTAGGTGCCGCCACAACGAGATCATGTAACGGACCTCATGATCTCAAAGGCAATGGAGTGCTTCCAGCATGTGTGTGCACGGACAGCACACATACGAGCAAACAACTAGCTGTGGTGGTTGGTGTCATTACGAGGAGTATCATGCGAGGCGACGGACTGCCTCCAACATATGTGTGCGCGGGCAGCACACATAGCAGTAAGTGACGGAGTCATGACATGTTCGGATGGAGACCCGAACAGCCCAAACAGTCCTGCAGAGTGAACAGCGGGACAGGTTGGCTAAAGTGAGCTGTAGGAGCATGTGAACAGCCCGAACACTTGGCGTCGTAGGCTAAAGACACGTGGCTGCAGGCTGGAGAACCGGAGCTGCAACTGTCAAGGGACACGTGGCCAGCAAAGAGGCAATTGAGGGCTCGTGGGACAAGTGGCAGCAGCCCAGACAGTCAACTAACTGCCAGGAGAACATGGCCTCTAGCGGTTGAACTGCAGGGAGAACATTGTGGAACATGTTCTCCATGATCTCCAGCAGTTGCTCACAGCCAAATATGTGTACTATAAATAGACTAGGGGGTCTATTGAGTTGTACACACAGGTAGAGAGACTTGTAGTGTCACTCCGTGTTAAGAGTTGTATTTTCTTTTATGTGAGCAATAAAAAGTTGACAAGATTACTATACTTCTCTTTTCCTCTATACTCTTGTGGGTTTATGCGAGTTTGGCGGGCTGAGGTGAGCGAACCTTGGCGCCATCACGGATGAAATTTCAGGATAAAAATTTGCGGGTGTGACAGCAGATATTGCCGTAGCGGATTATCTATGCGTTGATTGTTAAGGCTGGCAATGGATTTGAATTTGATTTATTTACGAAAGACTTGGGTTTGTTTGGAGCATATTTGGACAAGAAATAAATATAGTGCAAATCCGAATTAATTTTAATAAGTTATTTATACAAATACTTGTAAAATTCAGGGAAATCGGGATCATAACCAGTCCGATTCAGAACCAAACTCGACCAAATTGAATTCCGGTTTTTGCAGACAACATTCATAATTTTTTTTGCGAAATAATCTAATAGATGATGGTGGTGAGCCAACAGGTGACACAATTAAAATCCGTTTATTTGTATTTTTACGAGGCTAGAAGCACGGCAACAATCTTCGATAATTGAATCAGTCGAAGAAGAAACAATTGATTGCCAGCCCACCGTCGGCGGAAATGACTTGGCCGGTGATGTACGAATCAGCCGGGAGACACGGAAATGGGACCAGCGACGACACCTCCTCCGGCTCCGCAACACGCTGGAGTGGTGCGCGCCACCGCAGCTTCGTCATGAATATCGCTCGCTTTCAAGCACCTTCACCAAAACGCACGTACATCTATCACGATATCGATCGATTTTGCAAATTCTTAAGTAGAGGAGAGGATCACTCCGTTATGTTTACAGGTTGACCAAGGGATGTTTTGGTGAATCCGGGTGCGACGCAATTTGTCTGGATGTTGTCCTTGGCCCACTCACGAGCCAAGTTCTTCGTCATCTGATTCAGCGCTCCTGGTTCAGATCAGAATTGCAAACACAATATTATATCACGTAGCTCACCGACAGTTACGTGGTGAATCTTCGTGTTGATGATGATCACCTTTGGTGGAAGCGTATCCGTCTCTGACCACGTACTAATTCAATACGAAAATCACTTCATTAATATTAGCGCACTTGTCTTTGAAAATAGGATGGTTCTCAATTCAGTTCATCCGCTCAATAACCATTGATAATTATATGTAAATCATAAAAAAAGTAATTATCTCAATTGAAGGAGCCCCATTTTTTATTAATTTTGATTTGAGAGACTTCTCGATATTAATTTGTTAGATCGCTTTTCCAATAATCTGCAATACGAGAAAGTGAGGAGGACCGTCAAAAATTTTTCCATAATGATCGTTCCAGCACTCAAATCAATTATGAATATACATAATTTATTGTTGAAAGGAGAGAGATATTAGTTTTTATTTTTCTAGAAATGATTATATTTTATAAGTTGTGGAACATATCTAAATTTTGCGATTTAGGGACCATAATCTTTTCGGATTATTTGGGATAGATTATTATAGATTTCAAATTTGTCAAAATTTCCTTTAGGATAAGAGTACATAACGATCTAAACTCTGATTTACTTATGTCGAGGTATCCGAGATCAATAGATACTTGATGTAATATCTTCGATCAAGAATACAGAGCTCTTTATACTTCGGTGTTGGAATATGTTGAGTTTCTTGTGGCCAATGTGTCGAGAGCTCATTGCAATTTGGTCTTAAGGCGGTTCTTCACCTCGGGCGTAATGACTCTTGACCAATCTAGAGTTTAGTTCTTATTAACTCTTTGATATGATCATTTCACTTTGGTGTATTATCAATATCCCTAAGTCTGGATATCTAGTTTTCAGAACTCGGTGTTCAGAGTTACTAGGAGACGGTGTGCTTCTTTCAAATATTTGGCGATCCTTCGAGAATCAACTTGTCGTCTTTACTAGCCATCACTTGGCTTTGGGAAATGGAGTGTTGTTCCATCAAATCTCAAGTTATTATTTTGGCTTCGCCTTCTTTTAGGTGATGATTTGTTCATTTATCAAAGTGACATTTTGTATGCCTTTTAATTACTCTTTATAATATTATTTTTTAACTAAAATCGTGTCCTTTGAATATGAGGGGAGGCTATTAAAATTTTTGTCCTTTGGACTTCAATGGCTCAAGTTAAGGGTCTACAATCTTTTTTCTTTATTTAGAAAAACTCTTTCGGCCGTATTTTTTTTCTAATAGACAAATCCACTTTCAAATGATGTCCCTTTTGCCCCTTCTAGTTTTAAGAGGAGATCTTTTGCTTCAAGGGAAGAGGTTGCTTCCTTTATTGAGAGGAGTTCGACTCCCTTTTGAGGCTTTAGAGTTGATATTGCTGCCCTCGAGAAGGTCCTCTTTGCTCCATACTGGCTTAGTGTCGTCCTCTAGGGGGTGAGAGGCCATTGAGATCTACACCAAAAAGGGCCCACGAGGCTGACGAGGGTTCGTCTATTGAGGACAACAACTCTAGTTTGGCTGTGTTATGTCCCTCAAGGGCCTTCATGACCATTTTTTCCCTTAGCATCAAGTAAATTTCTATTTTCCATCTTCATCTTATTCTTAATAATTTTGGTATGAGTTCTTATCTTTATTCGGTTTGATTGTGAAATATAATTGTTGCAAGGTTTACCCAAATATCCTTCATGAATGAGAGCTTGAGATAGCAGAGGAATGTCTTTTGAGCATTTGTAGACTCTTCTACTAAGAGGCTCTCAGAGTTGAAGGCTCTTGCAGGTTGCCAGCTGGCATCTTCAACCCAAGGAAAGTGAAAGAGGGAGGAAAAGGAGAGCCAGTATACTAGCGAAGGGATGACAAGAAAGGGGTAGGTGATATCTTATGCTTCTTCACCTTCTTGCCAGCCTGAGGATGTTGAGGCTAGTGCTCAATTGCCTACTCATTGCCTGATGACGAAGAAAGTTAATTGCAGCAAAGGTGCCACTTCTGCTCCTTTTGCTCCTCCTACCCATGACAGATTGTGAGGATAGTCTTCCTTGGAGGAGATTGAGGTCAAGGAATACTTACTTGGAGACTTTGGGGAGGATGCCAATTCTACCTTGGCTTGGCTCCCTCTTGGCCAACTCTTTTTAGAGGGAGTTCGGTCTTACACCTTCATAAGTTTGATTTTTTTTTTTTTGCCTTCATCTGTATTTCTTTTTTAAGCCTTAAGTTTGATTGCAGGCCTTGCAAGGTTTCTAGTATGCTAGGTAATGATTTTACAAGACTTTGAGGCCAAGCTCCATTGAGAAGAGCAAGGCTGAAAAAGAGGTGACCCTGCTTCATTCATGACTTGAGTCTCTCTAACTCAGCATGGAAGAGACCAAGAAGAAGATAGAGGAGGAGAAAAATCTCCACATAGAAGAGTGGGAATTGGCTTTGTTTGGTCTACAAAACTAAGAGATTTGACATCCCTGGATAGTGCCAAAATTGACGCTGTTGCCACATATATTTTGAGTAGAGAATATGATAGTACTTTGAAGTTGGCTAAGATCCAAGCACTCTCAGAGTACAAAGTTAGTTAGTGATGAATACCTCTGGGATCATGGGAAGCTCGCTTGTTTGTCGGTAAACAGTGAAGAAAACTCATCGTAATCCCGAATTCAAGTATGACGACCTCTGAGTTGAATTATATGATGACTTGAGAGTTCGATGCCTCAAGTAGGAGTATGAGGATCTCATTCGGAAGAAGATCAAGGTAGTAAAGGTGAGAGAGGCCGAGGAGGGCGTCCTAGGGCCGATTGAGCTAGCAGATTCTTCTGAGCCTCTACCTACTTCCTACTGATTGTACCCCTTATTTTTTTTGAAAGAATTTTGTATTATTTTTGTCTCAAAATTCAATAGATTTTTTGTATTTTTTGAGTCTATTTTTATTGGTTTGGGACCCATTGCCAAAGTCTTTTAAGTGTGCCTCTGACCTCAATCGATCTCCTTTCAATATTTTCTTATGCTAATGATCTTGCCTAATACCCTGAAGCCAAGTTGATGTTCAATGGACTTGCCTTCTACCTCGGTTGAGCGTTGAAGCACATGGCTGAATTAGAACTTTTAAGTAGTGTAATAACAAATACCTTGGTCAGATGAGGAAAGCACTTAGTTGGACCATAAGACCAGCAGAGTCAGGTTTTTCGAATAATATATTGGTAGAGTCACCAAAGCATCAGGTTGGACACTTAGTCCAACAGAACTGGGTTTTTTGAGTAATATATTGATAGGGTCACCAAAGCACCAGGTTGGATACTTAGCAGAACTAGGTTTTTTAAGTAATATTTCAGTGAGATTATTGAATCAGCTAATTGGACATATATGCCAATAGAGGTAGTTTTTTTGAGTAATATCTTAGTGGGGTCATCAAAACACCTCGTTGGACACTAAGGCACATAGAGACAAATTTTTTGAGTAATATCTTAATGAGATTAGCAAAACACCTGCTTGGACATTTAGGCCAGTGTAACCAACATTTTTATAATGAGACAATAAGCAATCTTTTAAAATAAATGAGAGATTGTATTAAGATAAACCTTTTTGAGGTTGTCAATATGTTAATTTTGAAGGAGCACTTTGCCATCAAAGTGAAATACCTTCTTTTCTGCTTGATTGACTCGTAATTCTTTACTATAGTAAACTCATGTTGTACTACAGAGGGATCAATATTAGGAAGGTCCTTGGAGGACTAAGCAAAGACATCTTGATTTTTTTTGCAAGAACTCGCCTAGTTCAGTGCATAGCGGTTCTATAAGATTTGCGCCAAATGGGTGGAAGTCAAGTCTTTGGCAACAAAATCGAACACGCAGATGGCAAATTGCTCCCTCAAACTTAGCATATTGACAATCTCAAAAGGTTTTCTTTTTAATACAATCTCTTATTTATTTTAGAAGATTGTTTATTGCATCATCACAAAAAATCTGACTCTACTGGCTCAAGTGTCCAACAAGAGGCTTCAGTGACTCTACCGAGGTATTACTTTAAAAATTTGGCTCTTCTAGTCTAAGTGTTCAACCAAGTATTTTGGTAATCCCACTGAGTTATTACTCAAAAAATCTAACTCTACTGACCTAAATATCTAAACAGGTGCTTCGGTCACCCTACCGAGGTATTACCTAAAAAATTTGGCTCAGTTGGCCTAAGTATCCAATTAGGTATCTCAATGACTCTACCAAGGTATTACTTAAAAAATCTAGCTCAGCTGGCCTTGGTATCCAACCAAGTGTTTTAGTAACCCTATCGAGGTATTATTCAAAAAACCTGGCTTATCTGACCTAAGTGTCCAACCAAGTGCTTCGGTGACCCCATTGAGGTATTACTCAAAAAATCTAGCTCAACTGATCTAAGTGTCCAACTAGGTGTTTTCGTGACCTCACAGAGGTATTACTCAAAAAATTTGATTTTATAGGCCTAAGTGTCCAACTAGGTGTTTCGGTGATACCACCGAGGTATTACTTGAAAAACTTGGCTTTGCTGGCCCTACAGTCCAACCAGGTGTTTTGGTCACCTAACCAAAGTATTGTTAATTCTGCTACTTAAAAGTTTTGATCCAGCCGTTTGCTCCAACACTAGTCGAGGTAGAAGGCAAGTCTATCGAACATCAGCTTAGTTTTAGGGTATTAGGCAACATCATTGACCTAAGGAAATATTGAAAGGTGATTAATTGAGGTCAAAGGTGAACTCAAAAGAATTCAGAAAAGGGTCCCAAACCAATGAAAATATAGTATAAAAAAAAGTAAAAAAATCTATTGAATTTCGAGACGAAACTAATACAAATTTTTTTTAAAAAATAGGAGTACAATCATTCAGAAGTAGGTGGAGGCTTAGAAGACTCTGTTAGCTCAATTGGCCCTAGGACGCCCTCCTCAACCTCTCCTCACCTTTGCTGCCTTGATCTCCTTTTAGATGAGATCCTCATACTCCCACTTGCAGTGTCGAACTCTCAAATCATCATAGTATTTAACTTGAAAGTCATTAGGCTCGAATTCGGGATCATGGTGTGTTTTCTTCATTATATCTTGATAAATGAGGTACCCTTCATCGAAGGATACAATAGTGAGCTTCCTATGATCTTGGAGGTAATCATCACTAACTTTGTACTCTGAGAGGGCTTGCATCTTAACCAACTTCAAAGTACTATCGTATTATCTAATCTGGAGATATGTGGTGACAACATCAATTTTGGCACTATCCAGGGCAGCCTTATATCGAATCTCATAATCTTGTAGATCAGACAAAGTCAATTCTCGCTCAGCTATGAGAAGATTTTTCTCCTCCTCCATCTTCTTCCTAATTTTTTCCACACTGAGTTGGAGAGACTTAAGTTGAAAATGAACCATGGCCACCTCTTCCTTACCCTTGCTCTTCTCAGTAGAGCCTAGCCTCCGAGCCTTGTAAAATCGGTGCCCAACAAACTAGAAAGATTGTAGGGCCTATAGTTAAACTAAAAGTCATGATCCAAAAGAAAAAAAGAAATATAGATAAAGACAAAAAGAACTAGACTTATGAAGGTGCAAGACCTAACTCCCTCTAAAAAGAGTTGGTTAGGAGAGAGCAGAGCCAAGGTAGGATTGGCATCCTCCCCAAAGTCTCCAAGAAAGTATTCCCTTGCCTTGACTCCTCCGAGGAAGATCATCGGTTGGTTAGGTTTCTAGCGAGGAGGAGGCAATGAAGCTCACGGGCGGAGGCAGTAGATAAAGTGAGACAATGGCCATTGTGTGAAGCCATAAGGAAGAAAGAGCAGGGAAAGAGCGCGAAGAAGAAGAGCAAGTTTAGAAGAGCAAGAAAAAGGCAAGAGATAAGAAAATACCTACCTTTTCTTTTCTCCGTTTGTTCTCTAACTTGTCGTGCTCTTCTTTCTGATATGGTATCCTGATCCTTTCGCTTCTTTTTTTCTCAAGTTCAAAAGTAGTCTTCTTTTTATAGGCAATGAGGAGATCAAGTTGGGTTGGAATGGACTTCATTCAAAATTTTGAATTGAGATCTTATCAATTCTTTTTCATTTATGTTGAATGAGTTTTGTTTTGATTGAGTTGTTGTGGATGTATTCGTTTAAGATTCGATAAGTTTCTATAGAGAGATTTGGATCGGTTTATCCATTGTAGATAAGAGAATTTGAAAAATATACTCGCTCTGGATATTGAGTTTATAAAAAGGTTATTGATAATTTTTTTTTTGGAAAATTTGGACAAAATCACAATTTCATAAATTTCATGGGTTTTCTTATAAAAAAATTTATTCAGAAAATTTCAAAACTTTCAAGGACCTTTTTGAATAAAATTTAAATGTATTCAAGAATAAAATTTTTTGAAGGACTTATTTGTGAAAAATTAAAATTCTAGGATTTTATTTGCGAATATAGAATTTTGGGGGGTTTATTTACAAACCCTAGATTTTGTAAGGATCAGTTTATAATTATTAATCTTTTGAAGAGTTTATTTACAAATCCTAAATTTTGCATGATAATTTATAATTTTAGAATTTTATTAGACTTTTTCATAAAATTTTATCTCACGGGCCTATTTGTAAGAAAAATTCAGCCAGTGACCTTTTTGTAGAAATTTATTTGATCCAGAAATTTATTTATAAAATTCTTATATTTTTTTCATTTTAAACCAGATTTTGGATGTATTCTAAGCCTAATTTTGGTTTAGATATTTAACCCACTCAACCCACTTTAACTTGAACCTGAATTTACTAAGATTTTAGGTCTAAATTAAACTCAATTTTTGTTCAAATTTGACTACGATTTAGATTCAATTGAAACCTCTACTTGAGCCATAATATAGTGACAAATTAATTTTAATTTTGATCATATTTTAATCAAATTTGATTGTGGTAAAAATTATCTCAAATAGATTTAATTTGTCATTTGAATATGGGCTTGATTGTCAGCTAAAATGAACCTAAATTGCTACAAGAGTGGACTTGATTTGGTATACGGAATGAACTTGATTTATCACAATAAGTAAACTTAATTTACCATAAGAAGTGAATTTGATTTGCTACAATAAGTGGACTTAATTTGCCATTCGAATATGGACTTAATTGCCATGTAAAATAGATTTAAATTACTATAAAAGTGGACTTGACGTGTTACAAGGAGTGGACTTGAGTTGCTAGAAAAAGTGGACTTGAATTATCACAATAAGTAGGCTTGATTTGCCTTAATAAGTGGATTTAAGAAATTGGGCGAAATTTTGTATTTATGTTTTTCTAGAGAAACATGAAGTGCATATTTGATTGGACATTCCCTTTTGAGAAAGTTAGACATTCCATTATAGATAAAACATAGACATTTTTTGTTGTTGCCCCCCTAAAGGCTTAAGCGCAACACCTCTTTAAGAATTGGGCATTGATTAATGGCATGAGTCCTTCTACTAAACTGATGTTAATTTCCATCGATTCATTGATTGTGGCTTGTCCCCCATCTTCAAGTTATGATGGAGTTTCTTTTGATCTGAGGATCATATCTTTACCAAGTTATTTGTCACATTAAGTGGGACTTGGCAAAGATTCCTTTTTTTGATTTTTAAGGACATTTTGGTTGCACCATGCCCCCTCCTTCAAATTTTGATGAAGCTTCATTGAGGACTTCACCTTCCTGTGATGTCTAAAATATTGTGGCTAGCTTGATGCATATGGTTTATATGACAAAAGGCGCTGATGATGTTTGATCAACCTCAATATAGGTCCAATAGTGACCATGAGGTATGTATGGATACTTGATGCAATACAGCCCAGTCCTTTAGAATTCTTCATTGGCACATTGGAGCAAGATACTCTATAGTAAATGGCTGAATCAGCAAGTAGATGCTCAGGTCGATGCTAATTGAACTGTAGTAATTCACGCTGACAATTTGTCCTCTAAAATGCCAAATTGGTGCATGAGCTTTGAGAGAAGTAACTATATGAAGTGATGTTCTCCCTTTTCTTTTTAATTGTGATGTCAAAAGAAGCAAATGATGTAAAGCATATGGGTGTGTATCTATTCTTTTGAAAGAAAATTATTTTTAGAGATTTCTTTTAGAAGATAGGTAATATATCCTTTCATCTTCAATTAAGGCCTCCTACTTGATTCGGTCTGTTAAAGTTTAAGGATGACTTTTCTGAGAATGTGGTAGGTTATTGATGGATCTTCTCTTGCTTTCCCTAGTGTAGTATTTTTTTAAGAACCTATTTTTTTGGCGGCTTCAATACTTTTACCATATTCCTACTGTTTAGTTACTTATTTTGCCATGCCTCCCAACCTCAATTTTCAAGATTTACCACTCAAAGATGCCCTTTGGATGGTCTTTTTTGGTTGATAATATACCGAAGTGAGGTTGGATAAGTCCTCCTAATTCTAGCATACGATTCAATTTTCTCCCCTATTTTTATTTTTTCTTTCTTTATTTTTTTTGATAATCTCATTCTTCTTTGAGGATCCAAGGTTTGCGGGCTTGTAGATGCCCATCAATTTTTATTATTTGAGTCTGCCTCTCTTGGTTTGATTTTCATATAATATTTGTACATTTAGGACTTTGTTTGCTTTTTTTTTTGTGTGTGTGTGTGTTGTGGTTTGGGGTGGGGGAGGGGGGGGGGGGGTGGTAAAACATTGTTCATTAATATGCAACCATTTGGCTCTTTCATATTGCAAATTTGGTGAAAGTAATATTTTCCTTGTTCATTAATCAATCTCGCATTAGAAGATGATATTACTCCTTTCTCAATCGAAGAACATTAAACATGCATCTTTCTTTTGTTCTTTTCTAACTCTTGCAGCATTGGAGATGGAGATAGGGATTGTAGCATCTTTGACTTGAGATCCCAAAGTCGATGGAATGCCTTGCTGATCCTTCCTTTGGTAAGAGGTAGCCAAAATTGACTTTTACCTATTATTAAGTCTTTGAAAGACTGATACCCTAGTTTATGCCAATAGGTCCTTTGTTTCATTATTGAGATTTAGCATAATGAAATTTGGCCTTTTCCGTTAGAGCAAACTCAGCCTTTGCTACCTAGACAAATTTGGTTTTTGTCCTCTTTGTGCAATTCGTCTCTTATCCTTTGGGTGGATTTAATCTTTGCCCACTGGGTGGGAGGTGAGGGGTTGATCCTTACTAAGCAGGTGGAACAATAACTAGATCAATGGTGGTATTAGCAAGGCTAGGAGCAGTAATGCTATTGGTGAAAGTAGAAACACCATGCATGAATTGGATGAAGTTGGTCATAACCTAATGGCTAATATGGACTCCATTTGTTCTTGCAACGATTGTTGGTTTGTCATTAAGATTTAGCATGATAGCATTTGGTCTTAACTTTTTGAATGCATTTGGCCCTTGCCTCCCGGGTGGACTTAATTTTTGCCCTCCTGGTGGGTGGTCTCTATCCCTTGAATTAGAGGCGAGAAATTGATTCATATTAGATGGGTAGAAGAACAATTGGATCAATAGTAGGGTAGGTTATGAGCAGTCAAAATTAACTATTGCCTATTTGTCAAGTCTTTAGAAGACCGATTAGTTTGTACTAATAAAGTCTCTATTTCATTGTCAAGATTTAGCATAATAAAATTTGACCTTTTGCCCCCTAGATGGACTAAAGCTTTGCCCTTTAAATGGGAGGTCTTTGTCCCTAGATAGGAGGGGTGGATGGTCATTCTAAACTTGAGGAGAGTTGATAGATGACTTTCTGCTATTCCTGTAGGGCCTTTTGTACGACTTTGCTTTTTCTATCGTCATGCTTTCCACCCTCTCAACTTCTCCATGAAATATAGTGGTCACACTTGACATGTTTTCTATATGGGCAGCCATAACCTGCATATGTTCATTCAGCACTTGCATTTGCCCGTTAACATATCTTATATTAGTTATGGCCAGCTCCTTCATAGCATCTAGCTATAATTTCATCATGCTATAATCACATTCGCAGGTGAACCACTCTCTAAACTAGTCATCTCAGATGCAGCCTTCAAAAAGGCCTGTAAAATGTTTCATTTCATCATTAACAACTCTAAGGAACCTATTTGCTTCTTCTCATTTTGCGTTCTAAATTTTGTCAGTATTGAAATGATGGGATGGGAATTGACTTGGTTATAAACATCTAACAATAAATATGGTGGCACATTTGCCACTGGAAGTTCTCTTTTTTCATTTCTAGTGTCTGAGCCCTTTAGCAAAGCTTTGAGTTTATCAAAGAGAAACTCATCGAGAGTTATTTGTCTTTTTTATTCTTTGACATATTCTTCCATGGTATCGATATATTCTTGGATGACTGACTTCTTGATATTATATTTATCTGGTTGAACCAGTTTCTTTCTCTTGTTCGTGTTCTTCTTTTTGGTGTTTTGAGCAGATGGGGAAGTCTTTTCTAATGAAGCTTTCCTTATCACCATCCTAGGTCTTCCAAGGTCACTAGCCGTCTTGTTCATTAGCCTTTTCAATTTTTTTTAGAGATGTGGATTTCCTATGGGTGCTCCTATTTGGGCATTTGTTGTGCTCCTTCTTCAATCAGGAGTCCAACAAGTGACTCATATGTTTCAAACACAGTGATGTGATTTACGTATTCAGTGGATGTTTTAAATAAGGCTAATTCCGAGAGAGTCAGCTTACCTTCTTGGTATTATTTTTCAATCCAATCTTTAAATACAAAATAGTCTTCAATGGTATGACCCAAAACTATATGTTAAGAAAAATAGTTTGGGTGATCCATTTTGTCAGCCTCACATGCCCTTTTGGATTCTAGCAATTGGAGACCTAGTTTTAGAGCATCTTGAAAGATTTTACCCACTCTCTCACTCTTAAAAGAGTACCTTCCCCTAAATTCTTGTTAGAAATTATTGTATGACTCCACCTCTCTACCTCTCTCAAGAGTGGATAACATTTGAGAATTACTTTCACTTGTGGGAGAACTTGTGGGTTTCTCCTGTTCACTTGTTGTGAATATTGCCCTCACGCTTTTAGATGGCTCACTGTGCCTTATCTTATCCTTTTTTAATTTGAAATTTTGTGAACTAAGTAAGGCTAGTCGGTCAATCTTTTCCAACCACTTGACCTATGTGATGAGGTCTTGGAAGGTATGGAGAGAGGAAGTGCATAAATAGGATATCATATGATTCTTCCTTATATTGTCAAGGACTAAATTCATAGCCTCAAATTAGCTTATGGGTTTCTCACACCTAATGCTGAGATTTCTCCACTATGTGATGTAATCCAATACTAACTCATTATCATGCCTGGGTGTTGAGATGAGGTCCACAATAGTCATCTTGTCGCTAATCCCTCCAAACATAATCTAGAAAGCCTCCTTTATTTGTGACTACATTTGTATAGATTCTGATTGTAGACTGGTATACCATTCAAATCCTACCCTATTAAGCTTGCTAAAAATTGGCAAAAGAGCAATGAAAGGTCATTACTTAAATACCCACATAGAATCACAAAGTGAACTATATGTTATTTTGAGTTCCTTTGCCATTAAACAATTTGAAGTAAGGTATTGTGTAACCCCTGGGGTATGACACTTGATCGTGAGAACTAGGGTATGCTTTGTCTGTGTCATTTCTCATACCTATGTTACTTTCTTGTCTTAACTGAGTGGCCACCATTTGTTGCACCTACTATTGTATGTATACTGGCAGTTCCATGTTGTTGTAAATACTTGAGATCGAAGATTGGGCATTCTTTGTTGGTGGAGGACGTGCTTGCAAAGGACTTGCATTTTTATGAATTTTATCTGTAAGAGGTATGTCTTCTTTTACGGCTTTTTGAGGCATTTGCTGAGGTCACTCAAACTTGTTGGATTTTTATCTCACTTGAATCATCATCTCTGTTAATTTCATGACCTTCATTTGAGCCTTATCTCTCTCTTTCCTTAATTGTCTTAATTATTCTTGCAGTTTCTCTATGATCATTTTCCTACTGGAGCTTCTAGTTATGGTTAGGGCTTATATCAAGACATGATGGCCTACATTTTGAGAGTCAAATTTGGGCTTAGTGTGTTTTGGGTCTAGGCTAGCTTCTTCCATTAGGCGAGTTACCTCATTGAGGAGTTTACTTATAGAATGAGTAGCTACACTTTTCCTTTGGCATAGTAACAAAGATTGATCTGCAATGGTTCTCCCTTCTTGAACCTCTTTGTATGTAATTCTTCTTGTGCGATTTTCTTTTGGTGTTTGGCTAGTTGGGGCATGGGCTCGTGGTTCCTTCCTGAGTTATAATAAGAGATGACTCTAATAGTATGGATGATTTTCCTTTTAGGGGCTTTATGCTTATGATGACTCTAGTTACTTTGGTTAGTTATTTGACTCTTAGCCACAATCTTAAGATAGGATTGTGCCCCCCTATGTCTTGCTTTGACCCATCTCTAAGTCGTTCGGTAGGGTGAAGAAATTAGAGGTGGGAATGGTGATGATTGACTTTGTTGGAGGAGCAGGGTTCCTGAGTCAGCAAAAAATTTTAGTAGCCTTTTCTTTGTTGTGATAGTTAGGATGGGTTCTTCGTCCGTGCATGCCTTTGGACTTACTTTTATTTGCCCTCAACAAAAGGTGAGCAAAGACAATTGAAGATTGAGTTTTGTTTCGAGATTAGTCATTGGAAGACTAACATCCTTGCTAGTTTAGGCGCAACTTCTGGCTCTTTATTAGATTGATTTTTCTCATTTGGAATGATGACATTGGGCCTCTTTCTTGTTAATGCAAGGAGAGAAGTGGGCTGGTCCTGTATGACAGTAACTTCAATTGACGTAGTTGCAGGTGTCTTCTTGAATTGGATGACCTTGGAGATGGTTCTGAACTTGATTTGAACTTCAGTTACTTTTATGGTGACCATCAACTAAGGTAGATGCAGAGTTGATCCTGCCCTCAGGATGATGGTGTACCTTGGGATGGAGATGTCTTTCTTTGATGTCATTTGATATTTTCTTCTACAAAGGAGAACACAATCGATCAATTTTCAATTGTAGTTCTACCTTATCAATGTCTCTATTGTATTAGTTAAGCTTTTACACTTGGAGGAGAAGTCATGTCCCATTGGGCCAGAATTTGTGGGATCAATTTTGGTGAGCCAGAATTGGCAAAGACTCTAGAGAGAAACCTCGATGTACAAATTAAAGTGTGTTTTAATTTGAAGTACACTATCAGGTATTGTGAGAATATTGAGCTTCAATAAGTGCAAACTCCTATTATTAATTACTTCGATGATTATAAAAAATTTTCTAAAGTAAGAAACCTAGCTAATAAAATAGAGATACAAAAGAAAAAAGAAAATATGATACTGATTTATTTGAAAAATGATACATAGCTTAAGTAAGGGCATGTCCCCACTTTATAATTTAATAAATTTAAATACATAAATGACATGAAATGAGAAAAGTGAATGGGAAGAGCTCGACGTTTGCCGCTACCCCACTCTCATGTGCTGGACTATATGGAGTCTAACTCAGACGAGTCTCGTCTTGATCTTTAGAGGATATCGATGACTTGATCTGGTGATGAGGCCTGGTGCAACATGAAGAGATGAATTGAAGAGCATTGACAATTAACTCCTCTTGACAGCATTACTGATAGCTCATCAGGTATAGCCTAAAGTGTGGTTCGTTAATGCTTAACTTCTCTTGATAGCATTATCGAAGACTGGTTTGGTTTAGCTTAAAGCATGGTCGTGAGCCTTGGGTGCTAATGTTTAACTTCTTTTGATAGCATTATCAATGGTTTGTTAGGTTTAGCTTCGAGGGGAGCATTATCAATGTTTTCAAGGAAGGGTGGATTAATTCTAGAGGGTGTGTCATCAATCGCTTCTCTGACTATCCTGAGGAGTGCTTCATCAATGACTTCTAAGATTGACTTGCGTAATGCTTCAACAATAATTTTTGAGTTTGAAAGGCACATTACCAATGGTTTCTAGGATTGGCTAGCTTGAAAGGTGACTGACGACTTCAAACATGTCATCAATTTATTTAGATGAGGTGTACTGGCTAATAGGTTGAGCAAGTTCAAGCCAACACTTTGTCCTATTTGATTTGAAGAAATGATCAGCAACCTTGGCTTATGCTAATCATCTTTCAATTTAGTAATTAAAGGCTTATCTTGGCTTGTTGTCAATTAAATTTGAGGTGCTCTCGATGGCCTTGGGCATTTATCGACTGACCCTATTTGGCAAGGTATTTCGGCTAATTGAGTAAGAGAGTGCAAGCATATATTTTGTTCGGATTTGATTTGAAATAATGATTAGCGGCTTTATCTTATGCTAATCATCTTTGATTTGGTGATCAATAACCTATGTTAGCTTATCGTCGATTAAATTCAAGGTATTATTGATAGCATTTCACTTATTATCGATCGACCTTGCTTGAACTAGGTATTCTAACCGACTAAGCGAGTGTAATCCTACCCTTTGTCTAGATTTGATTTAAAAGGATGATTAGTGGCCTTGACTTATACTGATCATCTTTGATTTGATAATCAATGGCCTATTTTCATTTGTTGTTGATTGAAATTGAGGTATTATCAATGATCTTGGGCTTGTTATTAACCAATCTTATTTGGACGAGGTATTTCAGCTGATTTACTGGGCTAGTGTAAGCCTATATTTTGTCCAAATTTTATTTGAAATAATAATTAGTAGCCTTGGCTTATGCTAATTATCTTTAATTTGATGATCAATAGACTATATTGGCTTGTTGTCAATTGAATTTAAGGTACTATCGCGGTCTTGGGTTTATTGTCAACTAACCTTATTTGGACGAGGTATTTCGACTGACTGGTTGAGCGAGAGCAAGCCTATTTTTTGTCCAAATTTGATTTGAAAGAATAATTAGCTGTCTTTTCTTATACTAATTATTTTCTTATTTGGTGATTGACAAATTATATTAGCTTATTGTTGATCAAATTTAAGGTATTGTCGAGGCCTTGGGTTTATTATCGACTAACCTTGTTTGGATGAGATATTTCAACTGATCGATTGAGTGTGTTCAAGCCTACTTTTTGTTTAGATTTGATTTGAAATAATGATTAACGGTCTTGGATGATGCTAATCATCTTTGATTTGGTTATTGATGACCTATGTTGACTTTTTGTCCATTAAATCAAAGATATTGTCGACCACCTTGGGCTTGTTATCGAGTAGTCTTGTTTGGATGAGATATATCAGCTGACTAACTGAGCGAATACAAGCCTACTTTTTATTCAAATTTAATTTAAAAGAATGATCAGCACTATTGGCTTATGCTAATCATCTTTGATTTAATGATCGATGACCTACATTGGCTTATTGTCGATTAGATTTAAGGTATACCAACGACCTTAGGTTTATTATTGGCTAACCTTCTTTGGAGATCGTGTTCCGACTGATTGACTGAGCAAGTGCAAGCCTACCCTTTGTTCGAATTTGATTTTAAAGAATGATCAGTGGCCTTGACTTATGCTGATCATGCTTGATTCAATGATCGATGACCTATATTGTCTTGTTGTCGATCAGGCCTGAAGTGTCGCCGATGGCTTCAGTGACACATCTAATGGGATTCGCTTCGATCTTGTTTAGTTTTATTTGAACTAATTTTGGTTTGGGTCAAGATGGTAATATCACCCATTATTCATAGCCTTGGAGTATTATTGAAGGTTTAGCATAGCTAGTGAAACTCAGTTTGACCCTGTTCAGTTCCATTAGGGTTGGATTTGAGTTTGGTTCAATATTTGAAACTTGATTTCAGTTCGAGTTTGATTTGATTGAATTCAATGTTAAAAATGTGATTAAATTGCGACTTGCTAACTTCTTCCTGAAAGATGATGATAAGTTTTGGTTTTTTCTTTCTAGAACCTTTGGTGATTGGGTTTACACTAATACTTTACAGCATGAAATTAGAGGCCAATATTATGAACCGACTGCTGCAACTATGGAGAGTTATCATATTAACCATGGGAATTATGTGAAACATTCATTCCCAAAATCATTATTGGTATTGATGATGAATATTCAATTTGAAATGGCAAATTCAATTAACCAAGCTTGACATTGATTTTCAAAAGAATATTTATCAAATCCTGATCATTGTCCCCAGTTTGGACAACATTAATTTTGACCTGAGTCTAATTTAATTTACCTTGATTTTGGCTCGAGTCTAATTTTATTTGATTTGGGTCGAGATTGACTTTATGTTGGACCTTTTTCGGTTTGTTAATAAATCCTTAGCAAATCTTGGACTCAAGCCCTTGGTGGATTTTTATTGAGTCTTGTCTCAACCCATTGATAGATTTGAGTTTGACCCATGTTGGACCTTCATTGGATTTGGGTTTGCATCTTAATAGACTTTGGTTCAAGTTCAAATTGATTCGATTCAGCTTGGTTTCAGTTTAGGCTCAAATAGATGTTCGATGAGCTTGCAAGCTAGCCTTAGTCTAAATAGATATTTGGCAAGCTTACTAGTTGGTTTTAGTCTGGTTAGACATTCGATGATCTCACAAGCTGATCTTAGTCCAACTTTCGGGTGAGACAGCAATCTGGTCCTAAGTCAATTGATTATTGGATGAGACTGCATACTTGTCCTAAGTTAATTGATTATTGATCAAGATTGCATGTTGGCCTAAATTATTTTGACTTTCAAGTGAGTCCGCAGGATAGTCCTAAACCATCTTGACTTTCGAATGAGATTATAGACTAGCTCTAAGCTGATTGATTATTAGGCAAAATCATAGACTGGCCTTAAGTTGTCTTAACTTTTGAATGAGACCATAGACTGACCCTAAGTTAATTAGTTGTTGAGTGAGATCATAGGCTGATCATAAACTGTCTTGACTTTTGGGTGAGACCATAGGTTGGCTCTAATTTGATTGATTGTTGAACAAGATTGCTGACTGACCCTAAACTGTTTTGACTTTCGAACGAGACTACAAGCTAACCCTAAGTCGATTGATTATCGAGCGAGACTATAGGTTGGCCCTAAATCTTTTGAATTTCGGGCGAGACCGCAAGCTAACCCTAAATCGTTCAGTTGTCGAGTTAGATCCCTGGTTGACCCTAAATAGTTTTGACTTTCAAGAGAGACTACAAGCTAGTGCTAAGTCATTTAAGTATTGGGTGAGACCATAGGCTAACCTTAAATCATTTTGACTTTTGGGTGTGATGGAAGACTGACCCTAAGTCGATTGGCTATCGGACAAGACCACAAGTTGATCCTAAAGTATTATTAAGATATATTCTTTTTTTTCTTTTGTTCTCATTTTGGGAGAGTTTGGGTGCTCGATCTTTTTGTATTCGATTATCCAAATGTGGGTAGGTTACAGTGTTGGTGAAGATCTTCTACTATATTAGGAGTTGCGGGTAGCTACGGTGTTGGTGGAATTTTTCCATCATATGAAGGGCCACGAGTGGCCACCTATATTTGGGTATTCTTACTGTGTGAGAGGCCGCAAGTGGCCATAGTGGTGATGGAGGCTTGTCAGCATAAGGAGACGTGGACGGCCACAACGTTGGCGGGGGCCGTTGATACATGAAGGACTGTGCATGGCCACAGTATTAGTAGGCGTCTACTATGAGATTCAGTCATCTGATCTCTTTATCTTTGGTCATTTGAAACCCACGCATCAAAGCTGCGAGTGATCACAATGTTGATGGGTTTTTATAATATGGTTTGGATGCTCGATTATCTGGGTTCGATTGTCCAAATCGGAATAGTTTTATTACTTTTAGATGAGCAAAGAGCGACCTAGAGATAAATGAGGCCACGGGTGGCCATAAGCTTTGAGAAAGAAGGGAAGGGGGCAATAGCAAAGGTACGGGGTCATCGATACCTTACAAGAAACAGAAGAGGAATGAGGGGGATGAGGATAAGAGAAAGACTTACATCTTAGCCTTCTTCAAGATCTCCTTCAAGAGTCCGGTCTTCAATTCGTGTAGAGTCTCCATCTATCTCAAAATTTTCTCTATCCCTCTCTCTCTCTCTCTCTCTGTCTATGTGTGTGTTGAATTTGTGTGCCCTAACTCTTTTTATATAGGGTTATGGGAGAATCTTAAATTTTAGTTATTGCGATTTGATTGGGAGATTTGATGGATATTCTCTTGCCATAAACCTCATATTTGAATCTCATATTGATATGTTTCGAAATTACACCTTCTTTATTTGAAGGTTTGATCAATCTTGTTGGATTCAAACAAATCCTTTTTTGTTTTTGTAGATCGCGCTCAGTCTATGAGGTTCGAGCATTCGAATTGCTAGCATTCGTTCACCTGAATACCAACTGGATTTAAAGAGAAGTCTGTGAGGTTCGGGAGCTCGAACACGACTGATATGTGCTCAATTTTTTTTAGTCATTTTCTATTTCGAACTAGATCCTACATTGTCCAAATTGGATATTTGATGGGCATTCTTTTGCCATAAGATTTATATTTGAATCCCAGATTGGTATATTCCGAGATTACAACTTTTCTTATCTAAAAAATTCTATTAATCTTTGATGGATTCAAAGAATTTATTTGTGAATCTACATATTGTGCCTATCTATGAGGTTTGGGTACTTGAGCCTCTGATGTTCGGTCGTTCAAATACAGGTCGACCCAGGCCTGATTTTTTAACCCTTTTTTTGTTTCAAATTAGGCTCTCTACTCATTTGGGCTCGATTTAATGTCAAAAATTTTAGTCCATATTTATTTCAGATTGGACCCTCACCGATCATGAATTAAACTTAGAGTTTACTTCTAATTCTTGCCGAATTCAAAACCAAAATTAGGTTACAAAATCAACTGAAACAAATATTAAGGGCTTAGAATAGTAGAATCAACTCTTTTTTTAAGAAAAATGGACATATTTAATGTCCACATGAACACTCTCTCTATACAAAGAGAAATGATCATGGGGATATTTTATTTGTTTATTTATGTATAGATGATTTGATCTTTACTAGCAACAATCCCCTTATATTCAAGAAATTCAAATAAGCCATGATACGAGAATTTGAGATGACAGATATAGAGCTAATGTACTATTTTATTAGCATTAAGATGAGTTAAAGTAATGAAGGCATCTTTATTTCTTAAGAAACATATGCAAAGAAGGTTCTTAAGAAATTTATTATGAAAGATTTTAAACTAGTTAACACACTGATTGATGGAAGCATAAAGCTCTCCAAACTTAGTAAGGGACAAGATATGGATGACATCCCTTTAAAAGTCTTATTGAAAGCTTGAGAAAATTAACTTATAGGAGACCTAATATTTTTATAGGGTCAGATTGGCAAGCTGCTACATGGAGAAGCAAAGAGCTCTCTACTTAAAAGTTGCTAATAAGATTTTTTTTTTTTTTACATCAAAGATACACTCAACTATGGGTTATTCTATCCATATTCATTTGATTTTCAACTTCTTGACTATCTCAATAGAGATTGGAGAGGAGATGTGAATGATAAAAACAGTGATGTGGACGATGGAAACAACACCGCTTGATTTATTTTCTTTATGAAAATTTTGACTTTCACATGGTTTTCAAAAAAATAACATATTCTTACATTTTCTACTTTTGCAACTATGTGGTTACATCTTCTCGTGTGTATCATGCAATTTGACTTGGAGATCTACTCAAGAAAATTCATCTTCCTCAAATTGAATTGACCAAGATTTGCATTGCCAATAAATATGTTATTGCATTGACAAAGAATCTAGTATACCATAAAAAGCAAGCACATTAACACTATATATCATTTTATTCAGGATCTTATGAAGAAGAAGATTGAACTAATTTATGTGAAATCTCTTAATAAAGTTGCTAATATCTTCACCAAACCGTTCAAAGTGGATTTCTTCTATAAATTTAAATCATTACTTGAAATAGTTGATAAAAAAATTAATTTAAGGAAGAATTTGTTGAGAATTAGATGAAATTTCTAATTTATTTCATTTCTAAAATATTATAGGTTTTATATAGAAGCGGTCAAGTTCAAATTTACAATTTGTAGTTTGGTTCATTTTGTAAATCTAGTTTATATATTTAGGGTATATAAAAGGACACCTTATGATTTATATGGGGTCTACTTTTGTAAGTATTTTAGATATGAAATGAATGAAATTCTTCTCCTCTTTATCTCCAACAGTAGCTTCTCTTGGTAAAAAAAAATGTTAATGGAACCCGATTCCTCTTGTTCCTCCTGTGACCGGAGCAGTCATCCCGTTCAGAGTTCATCTTCCTTCTCCTATTTTGTTGCTAAATACCCCTTTGCATATCTCCCTTATGCCAGGGTACAGTCTTTGGTTGGAAGGGCCACATTTCTGACACGCAGACAGATCATGGCATTTGCGCATTATTGCAAAATCATTATATTGAATGTTCATTAACTTTCCATCTTCCTCGTGGGGCGAAAGGTTCTAGCCTATTGATCTACTAGAGTTTAATCCCTAGAACCCCTTGATTCATTCTCTCTGAGGCCAAACCTGCTTTGAAGATCAAAATCCCTGCTGTAAATGTATCCCTTGTTATCGGTTTGTAAAGCATACATATAGCAGTATTCTTGTAGAAGAGGATCCTAGTCTCGAATTTTTTCCGTTCCTGATACAAAAACATAAATGGGAAGTACAAAAATTGCCATGCGTTTTTGTCAACCACAACAATTTGATGCAGCAAATTTCGCTGGATTCTTCATTTGTTTTTTCACCCCCAATACGGATGTATACCATGCACCCCAAATGGTACAGCCTCAATGTGCTGTTCGGTTGTTATTTTCAATATAGATTAGTGTGTTGTATTAATACTAAGAAGCAGGCAAAGACCGTCCTCCATCGACACCAATTATTTTACCAGTAATGTAGGAAGAAGCCGGGAGGCATAGGAAGGCCACAAGAGGTGACACATCTTCCGGTTCACCAATACGCCCGAGGAACCCGATTGGCTTTCTTTGCCCTCTCTTCAGCATCAAAAAACTATTCAAAATGAAGAGAAACTTGGTACATTAGGAGAAAATCTATCTTCAGGCAAAAATGCTTAATAAAACAGCAGATGATAGATGAAGAAGCCTTACGCGTTCAGTCAAAGGTGTTAAGATGACTGAAGGTGCCACGCAATTACCCGGATGTTGTCCTTGGCCCACTCACAAGCTAAATTCTTGGTGAGTTGATTCATTGCTCCTAAGAAAATGGAAGCACACAACTGAGTCACAAGTTGGAAAACACCATTTTCAGAGTCATTCGTAATGATACCTTTAGAAACTGAATAAATGCATGCCCCTTCAAAAGCTATGGAAGTAGTTACAGACGAGTTGAATACGATTCTTCCGGATCCCGATTCTTTCAGAAGTGGGTAAGCAAGTTGGCTTAAGTGGAATGCAGATTCGAAGTTAGTAGCCATGATCTCTGCATAATCTTCAGCAGTGCAATCCACAGTAGGTTTGCTTAAACCCGTTCCGGCATTATTAATCTTGAAAGAAACAAACAGTGATACAAAACTGTAAGGATTAGAGCAAGAAGAAGAAGCAAAAGCATGAGTAGATTTACGTCATACTCAAGCTTCCAATTGTAGCAGTAATTCTATAGTGGAAAATTTATCGCATTTATTCTATAAAACTTGGTTTTATACTCACAAGAATGTCGAGCTTTCCTTGGAAAATAAAAGAGACTTTGTGGATTAGCTCTTCTCGTTCAGCTTGGCAAGAGACATCACACAATGATCCAGTCACCTTCAAATTCCGATTTTTCCACTGTGCAAGGCATTTGTTGAGCTCAGCTTCATTCCGAGAACATGTGTGCACAGAGGCTCCGAACCTAGCAAGTTCTTCAACTATGGCGTGCCTACAGTAAACCCATTAGAGCAGAACTAGTATGGTCACCCGGTTTTGTTTATTCCACAAAACCAGCCAAAACTCATCAATAGATATATTTTCTCTCAGGAAAGATTGAACCGATCGAGTTGAGAACAATTTCAATGCTTCAAAATACATTGAGACAATTCCAACAGTTGTCAGCATACAGTTACTGTAATTTTCAGCTATCTACAGAAGGAGGAATCTCATGGTAAATTGAATACTGTTTGATTTGAAATTAATATCAGTATCAATATTTTTTAAAATTATTTTTTTTATAAAATTAATATGATTTATTTTATACCGTTATTAAATTAAATAATTATAAAAAATTAAATAGCTTCTCAAAATTTAAATTATTATAATATTGATTTTAATAAAAAATATTAATTTATAAAAATAATTTATTAATATTAATTCTAATTTTGATTGTGATTTTTGACCAAACGGTAATATGTTGTCTAATCATGTTATCTACCCAAATATTCAAACTCTGTGCATGCATAAAAAAGGACTGCGACGCAACAGCAGCAGCAGCGACGACAATAACACCAACAAGAAGTGCATCTACTGTCTCTAATTCTCGGAAGCAAACGGGATATGAGAATGAAAATGCATCACTGTAGTGATCGGGAGAATGTTGGGGGAGCCGAAAGAATGTCGAACCGGAATAATATAGTGGGCTGGACACTAAACCATCCCAAAAGCTTAATCTCATGAGATATGAGACTTTTTCACTATACATATTGGACCCTATCTATCCAATATCCGATGTAGGAAATAGTATCGAATCGAAATAATATAGTGGGCCGGACACCAAACAATTCCAAAAATTTAAGCTCATAAAATATGACCTTTTTTCACTATATATATTAGACCCTATCTATTCAATATCCGATATGAAATTAATTCATCACACTTGACATTATAATAGGAGCATACCGATTCCTTTTGTGCCACCGGTGACCAAGACAGTGCTCCCACTCGGTGACCAGAGCCCTTCCTTGCTCTTTTTGTTTGTGTTGAGGCCATCCATCCGCGCTATCTGCTCTCTCTCCTTTCTCTTTGCAAGCGATTCCAACTCTAGTAACAGTACACCTTTTTTGAGAGAGAGAGAGAGAGGGAGAGACAAGAACTTAAGCACACAAATTGCCGTCTTTGGATCATGGTTGGCAGAGAGACACGTGGACGTTTTCACGCTTCATATGACACTTGGTTGGCATCACCACGAGAGATGGGAGACTTCCCAACAGCAGCTCAGAAACAAACAAATTAGGAATGTACGTGAGAAAGAATCATTAAGAGTCCCCGCGAATATTGTTATATAATTGAGGCGAGATATTTTAGTCAATAATGTGGGTTAATTCTAATATTATGGGATTATGATTATTTGGTAGTTATTTCAGATATTTAAAAAGTGCAAATGCAACGATTTAAAGTGATTGGTTTTTTATTTTGCTTTATTTGAGGAGATGTTGCAGGATTAGGACTGTCAATAAACCCATATATTAATTAGATTTATGGGCTAAATGCACTAAAAACTCATTTAAAACTTATTCAAAATACCTAATAAATTCTAATGAAATAATTTGTTAAATTTTAAATTTATTTAAAAAATATTTTAGAGGCTCTTTGAGAGCATATTTAGAATTTCTCAATATAAAATTATTTTATTTGATCACATTACATGATTTACAAATAGAGGAATTCAGGACTACAAATTATCCTAATGCCAACATTTGTTCACTAATATCAGTTTTGTTTACATAAGCATTTGACTCCAAATTTGAACAATTGGCTAATTGATTAATGAAATCTCCATGCAAATTAATGATGAGGTAGATAATTCTCCATTAGTATTTTGGATTTATGTACAACTTCGGATTGGGATCATACCCAAAAATTTATAAAACATGAATAAGGTTGATTTGAAATCTGAGCCTAGTCCAAAAAAATTAGTACAATATTTCGGATTCATATTAGACTATTGTGATTCAAGCTCAAGCTCGAACTTAAGAGGGCTCGAGCCCAACTTGGTTCAATTGCAACTCTATTTAGAATCATGTTAATCTACATTAGAGTTATCTCAAGATCTAATTACCTCAATAATTCTAAGGTGGATCATATGCCAATTCGCTTTTAAGCACCACTTTAGCATGTTATTAGAAGTAATGAATGTAGATAAACAGAATTAAGTATGAGCAGTTTAGAAATAATCATAAATGTCTATGCTTATCTAAGGTTAACATGATAATATATAATTTTATCTCTAGATGTCGAAGACATTGGTAGAACTCAATAGATCTTAATAGGTCTTAACAGGCTTTAATAGACCTAGTATAAATTTAACAGGCTAAATATTAAATGGACTTAATATAAAAGTTAATAGATCTTAACAAGTCTCAGCCCGCCTCAAGTCCGTATAGATTGATCTTGGACCCACCCAAACTTATAAGGATTGGGCCCATTGCTAGCTTTAAGCAGCAGGATGAGGTGAACTATGGATTTGACATTGCGGGAAAGTTGAGTGTGACTATGAGGTAGGTGACCTTCATTTTGATTCTATTTATTTGACAATAAATATCTCCATTTAAGACTGTTTTACTCTTAATAATTTATTGACTATCTCAAAAATTCATATTAATTAGTTTCTTCTTTTGAGTATTCATTAAAAGCATGCTATGTTGATTGGTGCATAAGATTTTAGTCATATACATGTACTTGTATGGATTTCAGATTAATATTATGATACATGAAATGTGAAACACAGTTGAAACTTGTACCTTTAAATAAATAACTACATACACTAAGGGCCTGTTTGTTTTGTGAAACTTCAAAATTTTAAAAACTTTAATATTCTAAAATTTTAAAATTTTAAATTTGAAAATTCTGATAATACGTTTGTTTTGTAGGATATGCAAATTCAAAATTTAGAAATCCTATGTTTGTTTTATTTGATTTGTAAATTTCAAATTTATAAGTTTTGTGTTTGTTTTATTGGAATTTTACGATATGATCATCATATAATTTAAGTGGTGAGATTATCCTAATTCAAATTTATTTTAATTTTCTATTTTAGTAGTATTTAAATATTTATTATTTATTTTATATGATATTAATGAATAAAATATTATATTTAAACAGTACCAACTTTGATATCTTAATAATAGATTAAAATTCTAATTAATAAATTAAATAAATTGAATTAAAATAAAGATATGATAAATTGTATATACAAATACAAAAAAAAATATGAGTTATTTTTATTATCATTTGTAATTATATATAACAATTTCCAAAATGAGATATAAAAACATCTCTTTTTATGGTTCTTAGGCTGACAACTTTAAAAGATTATCAAATCCATTAAAACCTATTAAAAGAGAAAATTATAGAGGGTGATGAAAGAAGTCAAAAAAAAAGAATAATAAAACCTAAATCCTTCAATTTATAGTATACAGGTATAGATCTACAACTCTCATTTCAACTAAATCAAATAGACATAAACAAAAAATAACCACAAATATGAAAGCTACTAATTTTAAATTTTTTTCTCAATTTATTATGTATTTTGGTGGATTAGAAAGATGAATAAGATGGAAAGGCTTACAATGATTATTTGTAGCTTTCTATTTTTGTTTATAGTAAAAAAAAAAGGTATTGAAGGCCTTACATGCTAATATAACAAGTTTATTTTCAAATATTGAAAAATAGAACCAAAACCAATAGATAACAAATATTTGTTCCAAAAATTCAAATAAAAGGAACTAACATTACTGATATCAACCAAAGAAGAAAGGAATAAAGAAAGTCAGATAGTGGTGAAAGAGATATTTAGGATAACGCAATATGTAACCTACATTAGGGGTAATGTGATACCTAAATGCAAATTTTATAATTCAACATATAATCTCACATAGTGGATTTTAAAATATGAGATTTTGAAATCCATTCAATTTTGGGAAATAGTAAATCTCAAATTTGTTGGGATTTGAAAATTCTAGAATTTTAAAGTTTTTACTAACAAATACTTAATTTTATTTTAAAGTCCTAAGACTTTCAAATCTAATAAAACAAATAGACACTAATATTAATATGCATGTAAGCAAATGATTATGATCAAAAGTTATGATAGATTTTGATTTAAATGAATTATGATCTTAGTCAATAATTGTAGAATATACAATCTTAGATACCTAGTTATATTCTACGTCGATGCAACGATGATGGTGGCAGTTTGGCAATTAGGGGCAGTAGTCATCAATGGTGGGGTATCATGGTAGTGGCTAGAGAGTCTACATGTGAAGATTGACGACATAGGGTTAGGGGCTGTTTGGAATTGTTCCAAATGGCCCGAATTGGCTGAATTGAGGGAATTGGGCCCAATTCCCTCAATTTTGATGTTTGGAAAACTAATACTATTTGGGAATTGCTGAAATTGACAATTCCAGCAATTCCCAATTCCAGATTTGAATTCCGAATGATATTGAATGAAATCCACAATTCCAGTTAGAATTGTGTGGGACCCATGGGAATATTAATTTTCAATTAAAATTAAGAATTTCTCACCCAAATTTTCACCCAATTTTTTATATCTAAAATTATATAAATTTTTTTTATCTACTCATTATTTTTTTCACATTCTTATACAATTTTAATACCTATAAATTAACTTTTTTAATTTAAAACATATTTTATTGATTAAATGTTTGTTAAAAAATTATTCTATTTTTTCTTAACTTATCAAATATTATAAATATGCAACCCTAACATTATTTATATTTTAAAGCACAAAATTTTTTTTCTCTACTCACTAATTTTTTTTACATATTTTTCTAAATATTAATACTTATGGACTATCAATTTCTAATTTAAAATATATTTTATTGATTTAATAAATATTTTAAAAATTATTTTTTAACATAAATATATTTTTAATATTTATATATATTTTAACCACCAAAATATATTTTATTAATTTATTTATTAAATATTTATTTTTTTAAAAAAATTAATATAAAATAAAATAAGAGTAATTTTACTTATTTGAAAATGATTGATTTTTATTCCCAAACACTGAAATTCACGAAATTGATGAGATTGATAATTTCTTAACTTTACTTCAAAGTATAGCTAAACATCAAAATTACCAATTCGGTCAATTCCTTTAATTCCCTGAAATAAATTTATTTTTGAAATAACAAGGTGTTAAAATAAGAAACTATTGTATAAGGTGTTGGTCAGAATCTAATTATGAATTTTGCTAATGTTGGCAGTTTTCTGTGAAATAAAATTAAAGGATCGCATGTAACACATGTCTTTGTTCCTTTAAATTCTGTAAAATTAACTAAAGACATGTTTATTTTTAAAACTTTAAAGTTGTAAAAATTTAGATGTTCTAAAATTTTAAAATCGTAAATTTAAAAATTTTGATAGTGTGTTTATTTTATAGGATATGTAAATTCAAAATTTTAAGATTTAATATTTATTTTATTAGATTTGTAAATTTTAAATTTATAAGTTTTATGTTTATTTGATTGAAATGTTATAATATGCTTACCATTGAATTTATTTTACATTTTTTATTATTATTTAAATATTTAACTTTTTATTTTATATAAGATTAATGAATAAAATATTATATTAAATAGTACTAAATGTTGATATTTTAATGATAGATCAAAATTTTAATTAAAAAAAATTAAAAGAGGTGGATTTAAATAATTATACTATTTGTATACAAAATGTGAATCATTCTAATGAACAAATATAATTATCGCATTATAATAAATTGTAACATTTGCACCCAAGTTCATCCAATTATATTTTTTTAATTAATTGTAAGCATATAAATTAGTTAATAGAATAGAAATATTGATCAGAATATCTAAAATTTTTACAACATAATAAAAAAACTTATAAAATATAGTAATTTATGTATGCAAATATATAAAAAATAACATGAATTATCTTTACGATCACTTGTAACTCTATATACCAACTTAAAAAATTAGATAATATCTTTATTTTGCATAAATTATAGAATTTTTAATAAAAAAATATGCACAACAAATAAATACCATAGTTTAAATAACCACATATAAGCCAATGTCATAGAAGATAATACATCAGTTTTGACATTCATGATACCAAAAAAAAGTTCACCAAAATATTAAAATATCATAAATTCTAGTAGTTATATGGAGTAAAGAATTTGGCAACTTTCAAAAGTCATTTTTCTTCATCCATAACAAAATATGCTTTGGTCTTGGCTAGATCACTCAAGAGATACTTCAAAAAAATTTTATTTCCCTAAGAGTATAGCCATAATCTTATAATTTGTGAGTTTCAATTGTTAGTTCTTGTGCAAATGTCAAAGATCTATCATTATGTAATTTTGTCATTGTATTAGCAAACTTCTGCATTATGTCAATTGCTTTAATAATATATTCTTGTTGTGCCCCTTTTCTAGTAACCTTTTCATTGTGGGTACAAATAGTACCATTAGATAAACTAATGCATGTGGATTATAAACCACCGGGTGCTACATCAAAGCCATTTTCAATGCCTAGGCCATCATGCCCAATATCCCTGGTGCTGATGTTATCATTCATTTGACTGTTAGAGTTTATCGATCTCCCTAATAGTTGACTATTTTGTTATGTCCTTATGGCCATCATGCTTCCACATATTGCTTCAGGTTAGTCATAATATGAAATTGAATTATTAAAAAATTTCTTATTCTTTGGATGTACCTACAAAGAAAAATATCTATTTGGTAATTACGAATTAAAGTGGCAAGACAAAATTTTAACATTTATAATTAAATATACATGCAAGTAAGTGTTTGATTCATCTTTCCCAAAAATATTTTTTTCTGACAATATCCCAATTTACACTACTTAAGCCCTTTATCTTACATATCTTGACCCCATTTTCTACCACTTCATATGATTTGAAATTTGGGTTTCATTCATTTTCACTCCAAAATTTTCTTTCAAATCTTTAATTACATTCATAATTGCTTGAGATTTGAAATTCTTATCTGCTTTAAGTCCCATTGTAGCATGCTCAACCATGAATTTGGGAAAGAATTACGGTTGCGCAACGGTCCATCCTATGTATTTTGTTGTTGCCATATCCTTACCTTTATCTTTAACAACGGATGATTCCATATTGTAATACAAAAAGGGGATACCTAATTAGTACTCTTTTTTGAAACAATAAAAGTTACCACATAATGTTACAAGTAACTATTATAAGCATTATTTGCAAAATTTTTCATCAATTAAAGTGTAATACATATTGATTGAAGAAATAAGAATATTTTTCATATTTACCATACTAGTATAGACTAACAAAGAATAAATTTGAAGCATAAGTTGTCAACCTGACATAATTTTATCAAATAATTGAAGATAACAAAGTGTCAGCCTATTCATGAAATAGTAAAAATATTTTCACACAACATATTAGTAACAATAAACAAATATTAAATTACAAGCACCATACGAAAATGCAATAGTTTTATCAAACAAGTCCATGATTAGCTCACATAAATTTCAACTATTAGTCCACATAAATCTCAATGATTAGCTCACATTTCATTAGTTATTATTTTCCTTAGGGTTAACCATGCTTGAACTTCTTCACATTACTCTATCTAGGTTTGTGGCCTTTGTCTTTTATGTTTAGAGTCTTCCTCATTTCTCTTTGTATTTCACTACTCCTTTGGTTATTATATAATTATGGATAATACGATAAGCCACCATAATCTCAACTTGTGTTTTCAATGGGAAGAATGGTTTAACATCCAAATTTCTGAATTGACCTTTGAGTGATTCAAAAGCACGTCCAATCATAGTACGAGCTGATGTTTAAAATTAAACAACTCTTGAGGTGTTTGTGGTGTGTATGTCCTATATTCTCTTAAGTGATACCTAACTCCTCTATAAGGAGCAATAAAACCAAGATGAGTTGAGTAGCCAACATTAACCAAGTAGTACTTGTCTCAGAACTAAAAAAATTAGTATATATTATAATGTTTTACAGTTGAATATGCTTACCTTTGGGGACTCAAAGTCTATCTGGTCTTTGCAAAGAATCTTTAAGGATAAGAGTATTATAAGCAAAACCTTCCCAACTAGCTAATACATAGATGAACTTCAAGTTGAAGTCCATCACTGCAAGAATGTTTTAGGTAGGGTATGAATTTCTATCATGAAATGTTGTAATATATTAGAGGAGATCTTTGCTTGTATGTGTGTGTCACTGAATGCACCTATGCAATCTTGATTTGGGCATTTCATTAGCATCACATAAATAGAATTTTAAGTGAATATTGCTACATTAATTTATAATTTTTAAAATATACCTTAAAATAAGGGTACAACTTCACTTTGTTGGTAAAATATTGTGAGATAGCAGTACCAGGATGTTTAAGAAACTCATTGTGGAGCTTCCCTACATCATGTAAAATATAGTGGATGAATCAACTGACTATTTTAATAGAATGGATAGAAAATTTTCAAATTTTCCTATTCTATTGACCATGTAAAATTGTGTAAACAAAACATAACTAGTTATTTTTCCATAACAAAGTATCTTATATCACTTAAAAGACCTCTTTGTCGAAATAAATTTGCCAATTCAAAAAACACTGGTACACTTATGCACACCATTTTCTTGTTTCCTACATAATCATTTTAAAAAGTTCTTGAAATAAATTAGGCTCATTCTTCTGCTTTTGCAAGGATTGACAATCTATCTCTCCTACAGATATCCATATCTAACACAAAGTATAGGTAAAAGAATGAAGCCATTGTGCTATGTACAATACTAATGACTATAATTTCATCATTATCATCAAAATTTATCTACATTAAAAATATTATACCAATAGTTAATCTTAGTATGTCACTACCTATTTCACTATATAGTTGACCAATAATGAAAAAATTATCTTTCATTATATATATATTATAGGAAAAAAACATAAAAGAAATTACAAATATATATAAAAAGATATTGCAAGACAAATAATTTCTGTAATCACACTATTATGATTGAATGATATAAATTTCCATTTTTAGTATTTTTCTCTAGGAGAATCATATTCATACAGAACTAATTTATGAAATTGCAAGAATATGAATATTATCTAGAAATTTGATCCAGATTTAGACCTAGACGATGTATTTAATTTACAACGGCTCAAATTTCTTAACCCAAGAAAATTCATGAAAAACTAAAATTTATTCAACAAACTACATTTCTTAAATCACCTAAGTTTGTGTAATCTAACCAATCGAACTCATGCATGATGTTTAATCCCACACAAAAACCTAAAAGGAACATGCAAAATGAAAGGACATAGAATTATATATAAAAAAAGGACTTGGAACATGATGTCTAACCGTGAAATTATATAATAAAAATAAAAAAGGACCTAGAATTAGGCATGCAACCAAGCAAAATCAAGTTCGACGTAATAAGATTTTGAAAAAGTTCTATCTGCATCACTCTTGAAATAGAAATACTAACCAGATGTAGTCAGCTAATAATATAAGAAAATCATAAATTAACTTATATAAATCAAAACTAGCTAATATATCTCATCATCAGTAATATGAAAGTCCAAGTTCATAATTTTTTTGAAAGTTTACATGAGTCTAATCATATCTTAACAGATTCCATTTGATATATAAATTTGATTGAAAATTAATAGGAGATGCTTATTTGTTGTCCAGTAGATTTGGGTGTAGATTTAAATCATTGTTGTTTTGCTCTTTCTCCATGTTTATGTAATAAGAAGTGGTAGCTTCCTAAATTATTCTCTTGCAGATAGATGCTGCTGGCAACTTGGTTATGAAGAATTGTGTTGGGAGTAGAATGGTAGCATCAAGAGGCATTAAGATCAAAATATTGGTTATAATGTGTATGATTATGTAAAAGTTGTTTTTGGTGGGTTAAACCTTGATTGGAAGAAGAATTGAGTGTTATGAGGCATGTCCTAGTATGGATCATGGCAATGAATTTGATGAAGCTCCTCGGGACACTTAACTATCAACATGAAGTAATAGGAGATGGTCATGAAGCTAAAACATAGTAAGTAATAATATTCATGAATCACTATTTTCCCATTTAGTAAGGCTGAAAATCATGTTTATTTTATTTGAATAGATTGTAAGATACTAGGTCATAGCTTAGCATGAGCTTTATGCTTATCATCTTAGTATACCAAAGTGATTGTCTTAAGGATAGATTACAAGGTACTAAGTCATAATTTTTTTTTGAAAGTTTACATGAATCTAATCATATCTTGAAAGATTCCTTTTGATATATAAATTTGATTGTAAATTATTAGGATGATCCCATAAAATATAGAAAATCTCCAAGAAAACTCATCAAAACTAGGACATGGACACATCCAAATAACAAATATTTGTTCCAAAAGTCCAAATATAAGGAACTAATCTTGTAGAAATCAACTGAAGAAAAAGAGATACAAGGGCAGTAGTCGAATGGTGGTAAAAGTGGTTTTTGGGGGTAACGCGATACCTAAACACAGATTTTATCATTCAACATGTGATCTCACATGGTGGATTCTAAACTTTGAAATTCTGAAATTCGGTCAATTTTGAAAAGCTAGTAAATCCCAACTTTTTTGAAATTTGAAAGTTCTGCGTAATAAAAAATTAATTTTATTATTATCAAAATTTGAAAATACCAGAACTTTCAAATTCTATAAAACAAACAGGCCCTAAAGATATTAATATATAATTAAATATTCTACACAGATTATTTTCAAAACATATTTTAATTGTCTATAACTTATTCACTCGAACTCCAAATTCAACAATTCAAGATATGTCAGATTCAATTTTGTGTTTATTTCATTTGTGAGCTCTAAAACATTTGAATCAACTTTCTTTCACTCTAGTTTAAATTAAATTATTTTATTAATGTTGTTAGACTTTCATTTGTTATTTGCCTACAATTGTCAATGGAATTTGATGGTATGATTTGATTTTTAGAATCATTATGTATCAAGATGTAGGTAGGTTAATATTGGTTCTTTTATAGGATTAACGAATCATTAGACGTGACCACCACTAGTATTTTGGGTATGGAAGATGTATTTAGTATGGTGGGTGGACACTACTCGCCATTTATAGAGAGTACAAGTAGATACAACTCATTGGGAATTTCAGAATACATCTATGATGCAATTGAATACACTGTTGGTTACTTTATTGTGCTATATATTCCTCCTTGAATATACTATCAGTTGCTTTGTTACTATGGCTATTTTGAAATTCTTTCTTTGATCATTATTGTGCATCACTTTTGAAAAGTGTTATTATCATTGATCATGTATATACTGTTCATCCTATCTACTTAATATTTTCTTTTTGTTGAGGGTGGGGGTTCACCTATTAAGCAAATTGATGGACTCATATAGTTGCTATTCATCTTTTTAGGTGACAATACTAATGACAAACTGGTACTGTGTTGAGTTTAGATATCTCAAACTTAGATTAAAATTTGAGTTAAAGTAGAAATCTAAAATTAGATTTTAACTTATGTTTGATCTTGAACATTTATATGTAATATTAGAAGTTATAATTAGAGTAGAACTCAACTCAATAAGAGTCTATAAATACTCTAGCAAGATATAGGATTTAGGCATGGTATAGTGCTGAGGTTGAACTAGAAAAAAATAGAAATAGAGAAATAGAGAGAATAGAGAGAAGATAAAAAAAAAGAGTATCGGTTCTCATGTATAGACCTTTCTAGTGCTTCTCAATAATCTCTCTTGTTAATTCCTCATAGTATTTTCTTGGAGATTCTCTCTGAAGGTAAAGACATCATCGAGTCTTAGTGAAAAATTTAGTTGGGTAAGAAAGAACAGAGTTTTGCTTGTAAACTCTTATAAAGTCTTTTGATAAGGGATTTCTCACTTTTTCCATGGACGTAACCCGATTTCGGATATATCACGTATATTACTGTATCTCTCATTACTATTTTCTTTTATCTTATATTATTTTTTATTTTTTTTGTTGTTTGAAAATAAAATGATTCATAAATCTCCCATTGTGAATCCCAATAGTGCTAGAGGATGGAGATGAAGATCAATGTTGCTTACTTATGGTATCAGGGTTGTAATGAGAACAATAATATGTGAAACATTATTTTAGTTATAATTTAGTTTTTTGGATCTATTTATTAGATTCTATACTTGAATTCGTAATAAAAGTTACTTGGCATGTAGTCTCTTTTATTATAGTGTCATAATGTTGGTTCATTCTCCATTATGGGACTAGTGGTAGATGATAACGGGATGTGACAAATATACACAAAAAATAATGGATTGTATGCTTTGGAGTTCATTAGCCTTGAGGGGTACAAACTAGAAGAGACGATTGGATGATAAGGGATGCTATCACTATTGCTTCATTTTCCAATATGCTTGTGTGTGAGGCTTTTGAATCCCAGGACATAACACCAAGAGGGCTGACTTGTGGTATAAGATGAGGTAGATAGTCTCATCTTCTTCTTTAGGTTTATCTTCTCTATTGACAAGTAAGGCAAGGATCATTGATATGTTCTATCGTAGCAATAGGTGCAATCAAGTATTGAAATGCTTTTACTATGGAAGAGAGTGTTATGCTGTGAACTTGAAATTGTAAGTCAACACTTAACAATATCATATGTATATAAAACCAAGGCCCCCATAAGCACATACAATATCACTAGACTTGTACAAAAATAATAACACACTAACTAGTATTAATAAATCTTCAAAAATATATGAGATCAAATTTTATGTTCAAACATATAAATTAACATAAATGATTTTAATTTCACTAATATATAATACCTTTAATTATTTAGTAAACCACATCTTAATAGATTTCTTAAAATTGACTATATTTTAATTTGTAAGCAAATAAGTCATTCATGTTAAAAAATAATATATATCAAAATCACATAATTATAAAAATAATTTAATTTAAAAATATATACAAGATCAAGTAACTAATTTATCTTATCACAGTCTGAGTTTCAAAACCAATCCAAAATTTTTTATTCAAAATATATTTTCATTTCCAATATCAACTATACTTATACACTTAATCTAATGATATGAGTTACATATATAGGACTTGAGATAAGATCAGAACATAGTGTCACACTTAACATTTGTGGGTAAATTACATACATAGCACTTGAGATCAAATCATAGCACAGAAGTAGGACTAGTTCCTTAAGGACAAATATGCATGTTAATATATTCATGATTTTCTTTTATTGATCGTACCACATCACATAATCAAATTATAAATATACTTGGAAGTATTTGATAATATTTTTCTTCAATCCATGTAAATTTTTATAATGAAAATAAAGAACTATAATTTAATTTTCACAATTTTCGAAAGATAAGAGTTTTCATTTTGATTTTCAAAATATACATAATATTGGTGATATGTTCAAAATATTATTTATCATAGAGTTAAATAATATGAACTTTTTTAAAAATTTAAATTAATTAATGTATCATAATATCCGTTGAAGTGACTTATTTGGTTATCTCAATCATGATAATGCAAATTAGAATCATTCCCGAGATCTACATCTTCATCTTCCATGATGTATATATATTCTAACCTCAGCCAAATTTTTTCAATTTTCCTAGAGACTAGAGAGCCCTCAAAATTTGAATCTTGTAGCTGAACATATTCACAAAAAGAGATACATTATACAATCTAGAATACGTAATAACCACTATAATATTTTGAGATTGGAAAGTCAATACGTGATAACCACAATAATATTTTGAGGCATTTTCAACATTTCAAGAACACCCCCAATAATATCAAACATGACTGAAAAAAATTTCTAACATTTTTTCTTGATGTTTAAGAAACGCCAAAAAAAATGTTGAAAAAACCTTCAACTAGGTGATTGACAAATGTTGGTGAAAAAAAAAATTTGCAGCATTTTTTTAATAAGTACCAAGAATTTTTCAGTATTTTTTAGAATAAAATACCAGGAATGTGCTACTGCTACAATAACCCTACTATATTACTTGGTACAATAACCTTGCTACTACACTGCAGATCTAAAAAATGGCAACTGCTATACTAATCTTGCTTTTCATATTTGCCCATCAATACATGTGTTGTATTACATGTTCAGTATTTGAATTTGTTACAAAATAGTGTTGATAATAATATATTTTTTCAATTTTACTTGTACTAATAGTATTTAAATTTATTACAAAATACACGTGACATCTTGGGTACATGAAAAATTGATTTACTCGTGCCTATGAAAGAGCAAAAAATGCATATTAATTACATAGCTTGAACAATCTGCTAAGGATCATAATTTATTTATAAAATTATAATTGGAGGCCATACTAATTCACATATTTCATAAACCAATCTTGCATGTCCTTGTGGGACTCTTCAGCACTCTTCACAGCCGAGATGTTGTTAATGTCATAATAAATAGTCCATCCATGAAAAATACCAGAAAAAGTCTTGACTAGGCTAGGAACCTACAATAATAAAAAACAAAATATGGTCCCTTTTGTAATTAAAAATTACTAGCCAATATAACATTATCAAAAGATTGAAAGCATTTTTGCTTTTTCTAGCTACTCAATTGTCCAATTTGTATTTCTTCCCCATCATGCTTCGGATGCATTCTCAAGATTTTAGGAACAGACACTAACAACACAAGATGGATATAATGACAACAAAGGAAAGAGTAAAATGACAACCCTTTGAAGACAAAATTTCCTTGAATTGCTTCACCAAAGAGGACGGTGACTATTATCGGCCATGGTGGCATGGCATGTGTATGCAATAACAATGGAATAGAGAGCATATAGTAGTGTTTTCTATTACTGGCCATGCAACTATATATTAGACAGAAGAAAAGCATAAAGACAATAAAGAGATACACAACACCACATGCTTTTGTTGGGCTATATGCATCTGATCTTGCTTCTGCGAGTGATAGATGCAGATTCAAATGGTTAGCAAGTTACCATTATTAACGAAGTTTTCAGGATAAAAAGAGAGGACGTAAAGCTTGAAGAGCAGAACATAATTATTCTTAACAGAAAAATTGCCAATGATTGCATATAAAGATTACCATTTACATTTCTAGGATGCAAACACATAGAAAATATATGATTTACTGATGCATAGATATATGATCTATTTTTAGAAGTCTTCCTCATTGTCTCTTTACCTATTCTGAGATGAATAGAGTATGCTTTGGACCTCTCAAAAATCAACATATATCAGCATCAGTTTTGAGAATAATTTGACATGGAGTTCCATATTTCCCTATACCAAGTATTATGTTGCCATACTTGAATGCCTATAATCTTATCATTGAACACATTCTGTTCCAGTAGGACCCCAACAGCCTATCAATCTGATACACTCCATGTCATCTAATATGAGCTGTTACAGATTATTCACTAGAGACACAAGAATTAATACTTGTTGTTTAGAATTCTGTTGGCAGTCGCTTGGATCCATTATACAGTCCAGCATAACAGAAATATAAGGTGCTAGTTATTTATTGACCAACATGGATATAAGGCTAGCCTCACTAAAGCTAAAGAACTAAAGCTCAGCACATAAATAATGATATAAAGATACTAGAAGGCTTCAGCTTCATTTTCTTTATCTCAGCCAATCTCCTTACTAAAATTATTTTGCATTAGTTTTGTTTCAATTATTTATAAACACTTAAGTTAGACTTTTTCTTTTTACTTTTTCCTCAGAACAATCTCCATGTATAAAACTAAAAAGCAACATCTTCTGTGAGCAAATCACCAACAGGATAACTAGTTGAAGCCAAGTTCTGCTGAAAAATAAGTACTAAAAATGAAAACCTGAAGGAATATCACAACTTTGAAGCAGACTCATTAATTTAAAGTTGATTTCTAGTCATTTTCTTTCTTTTATGCCTGCGAAAAATGAAATTCTCAGGGATATAACTAACATGTTATTATGCAGATAGAATTCACTTATGTTAGAACAACTCTCTTGTAACATAATGAGCATGACAGAAATGCTAAGAATGAAATCTAATTTGTAAAGGAAGGACAGAAATAGAATTAAATAATCAAATAATATTAGAATTTACAAGTAGTTGTACACATCACAATTATTTTGAAATTGTAAGATTTATCAAAAAGGAGCATCTGAATAACAGCAAACGAATCTACAATCAAAACAAATAGAAGAAGATTCTAACTGACAAAGATCCTCGTTGCATTATGGAATCAAAATAGATAAACGTTACGAGTAGTTCGTGCAACATCAAATTGGAAAGTTACAAATTGTCCAATGAAAGACATTTGAAACAAAAAGGATTCTACGAACAAAACAACCTGAAGCAGAAATTAATAGACAAAATGCAGTCATGGAACTTTGTTTTACCATATTGCATTGCAATTGCTTGTCGGAGACATTCTTTTCTAGCCACAGACACTTCTTGATGGGATTGATCATTTGATTGAGTAGATGATGAGTCTTGATATGGAAAACAATGTCTCAAATGCTTTATCTGATTACCGTGTTGTGCCATTAAATCCACTCACTTGTTGTTAGGATATGAAACAGATGACTTTGCAACTCAATAAATTCCACTTCAATGGGCAGTCACTAATAGCAGTTGATTTTAAAATGCTAAACTGTTCCTCAAGCCTTTTGTTGCTGACATTCTGCAAAATTAAGAACTTAAGCTTTAGGTGAACCATACGAATGATAAATGCTCAATTCAAACTATAAACCAGTAGAATGCACCTAGAAGGGATAACTTTATCACATTATCTTACAAACTATTGATTCATGCATCCAAAAACCACCTTTTTATGGGCTCCATTGCTTTGAATAGGTGAGATTTCATGATTTACACCTAAAAGCATGTAACACCATTTGCAAGATGCGCAAGATTGATGTACACCTGTTAATAAGCTATAAACCCCTCCCCAACCAGGACATATTCAAGGATTAACAAAATCCCTTTGATAAAAAAGAAAAATCGTAATTTTATCTCCATATTTAAGTTGTGCTACATGCATCAGTTGAAATGCCTTGTTTTCAGTCAACGTCAGAAAACAAAGAAAATTACATTTGATTCAAAAGCTGATCATGCTGTAAAAAAGCTAGAAACTTAATCAATCATAAGAAATTGACTAAAAAATTCCATCTTTCGTGACACTATAGAGAAACTCCAATTTAACTTCAGTTTATATACATTTCCGATAGCATAAAATCCTAATATATCACTTCGAGGAACTAAAATGTCAAAAACTAAATCAATGAAACTAGAACAGTGTTAAGGAGGAGTGGACCATGATATCATCCGAAGCGTCCGAGAGCTGGGGGGATGGAGAAGTCCCGGATCGAAGAGCGGTCCAATGTGGTGGGTTCCAACTAGGATTTTGGGGACGAGGGGGGCATGAATTCTTCGAAGATGGGGGCAGAGAAGGGGTTCAGAAGGATAGGAGTGAGTTTCCGATGGCAGAGGGGGGCAGCCTGGCGTTGGCAGCGACGGAGCTGGCGGGGGCGGCGGCCTGGGTGTTGCTCTTGCTCGGCTGTGAGATTAGTGAGAGGGAGAGAGAGGGATATCGGCAAGGGTGGCTAGTTGGAATGGGCGCCCAGTCTCTTAACAATAAGGGATGGTATTTGGCATGATCCATCAAAAAATTTAGGTTCTAAAAAAAATATAATTAAATATATGTAAATTATAAAAAAAATATCAATAGATTGTAAGTTAATTGATGAAATTTTTTTACTTAAAATTTTATAAATATCTAAAAAAATCTGAAAATAATAATTAAAATAAAAAATTTTATAAAAATCAATAAATATTTACAACTACAAAAAATTTTGAAAAAATTTAAAAAAATTCATATTTAGATTAATTTATGAGTATTATACTTATCTATATTTGAGATATTTTGGTAATGAAGATTTTTTAAAGAAAGAAAAAATTTTGCAAATACCAAAAAATCTCAGAAAAAGAAAAATAGAAAATAATGTTCAACAAAATTGAAAAATTATTTACAAATAAAAATTTAAAAAATAAAAAATATACATATTTAAATTGATTTATGAGTATTATTTTTATTTATATTTGAGATATGACGATTTGCATTCATTTAATACCTGCAAAAAAAATTGCCTAGGTGAGGGTTCGCACTAAACGACACTACTCCCACGCTCAAATCAGTAAGATAATTCAATAAAAATAATTTAAAATATAATAATACATATATGTATACCTTTAACTTACTATTATAATTCTTTAAAAATAACGCTTAACCTTCAAGGTTACTATCTTCCGTTTCTTCAACTTCTTGAATCTTTTCATCAGTTGAACTTTCATCAAATCCTTAAATTCTCTTTTTAGTATCATACCAATCCTTTATGTAAATGCATACCTCTAAAGTTTTAGGTGTTAATTGAGGTTTTTCTATCATTTAATGCTCTTTTTTCTGCACTAAAATAAGATTTTGATTTAACTGTAGAAACAAAAATAGTTAATAAATCACGGACCATAATGGAAAGCACTGGATATCTACTTACATGTGTTTTCAACCATGATAATATATCAAATTATTTAGCATTTTCATTTATCAAAAAGTCTACACTTTAGCTTTTATATAAAGCCACTTTATTATATAAGGAAAAAAAGTCAAAGTTTATTTTTCATTTTTTCTTTGCAAAATAGAAAATATGTAAGATTTTAATTTGAAATGGTTTATGACATGTTCTGATGGAGTAAAATGAGATGAGATATCATATTGTGTTTAATAAATATTATACATATCATATAATAATTTTCTAATATATTATTTATATCCTACTACATTTATGAAAAAACACATATTATCATAATACTCATCAACTAATATTTCAAAATCTGAAAGATTAATTCGTGAATCTAATATGATAGCAAGAGAAAATACAATATTAATAGTTTCAAAATATTAATATTGTATTTTCTTTCAAAATATTTTTTCAAACTTTGCTTCTATTGGAGGAGCAACTTCTGCGAATTTAGAAAGTGATTTATATTTATTGAAAATAGAAGAAATAAATATAAGTTTATTAAATACCAAATAAGTTGTAGGATAATAACTACTTAAAAGAGTTGTAGTTACAACATAAAACTATTTTAATAATGACATAAATAATTTATATATCATCCAAGTTACATCAATTATCAAACAATTACCCATATACTGTGCACAAAAAAAGTAAATGCATCTTTATAATTATAACAAGATTTTAACAACTTTTAAGTAGTATTCCACCTATTTTTTTGTATCAAGAGAAAATTTTTTATGTGATTTTTGAAATTACCTACATAAAGCTTTAAAATCATAGCACAACTAGGAGTAAATATAACTAAATTAAATATATGGCATGTGCAATGAATATGAAATAATTTACCATCCAATAAAATAGGTAATTGGCGTTTAAGCAAATCAACAATAATATTATTATTACTAGTATTATCTAAAATAATACTACATATTTTATCTTGAATATTATACTCAAAAATAGTTTGAAGAATAATATTGGCAATATTAGCTACATTATGATGATATTTTAAAAGTTAAAACTAATAATATATTTATATTACATTCATGAATCATTAATTTAATGAACAGTAATGCAAATAAAAGAAGCACTATAATCAGCACTCCAACAATCAGATATGAGAGTAATTCTCTAATTATAACTTGTAAAAAAAAATAACTTATTTTTTTAGTAGCAAACATCTTCACCGTATCGTTCCCAGTAGTATTCTTAGATATTTTCTGAAAGACCGGATTTAATTATTGGAGTAGCTCTTCCAATTTAAAATTCTCTCTAAAAAAGGTTGTTCATCCCAACTAATATATTTAACCAAATTTTCTCTTTTTTAAAAAAAAAAATTTATGAATGTCAAGTGAATTAGAAGAAAAACAGGTGTAAAAAAATTTATGTTTTGAGTTAAGTCATATTCTCTTTTCAAATGAGATTGGATGTGCCTTCGAAGATGGTTGGTTGCATATACACTTCTATTTTTTATTTGATTCCTATATTTTTTACAAACAGTTTTTTTCTCACCTTCCATCACTATTATAACATAGTGTGTTTAAGTATCACTGGTCCTTTTTTTTCAGAATTTTGTTTATTTTGACTTCAAGAAGGTTGGCCAACATCGACTTCAACTTCTCGTTGAGAATATGAAAATTAAGATTCATCCTCAAAATAAAAACAAGAATTAAAAGAAGAGACTATCATTATAAAAAAAATTCTGAAAAAAATAAAAAAATAAACTTGATTTCAAGTATATTAAGTTGAAGAGATGAAGAGGCGAAAGTTGAACTATTAAAACTTATAGTCTGAATTAGAGAACAAAAATTTGAGAGTTGAAAAAGTATGAGAGAAGAAAAAGATTATGAGTTGTGTAAAGAAATGGGTGATATGAAGGGGTATTTATAGAAATTTTGAGTGTGAGATATTCAAAAAATCCTTAAAAAAAATTATTGCTAAAGATATTTTTTAGAATCATGAAAAAAAGGTGCTTTTGACTATTTTATATTTTTTAATTATTTTTAAAATTTATTTTATTATTTTATAAATTATATTTAAATAAAAAATAATTTAATAATTAAAATTTTTAATTTATATATTTTTTAAAATTAAAAAAAATTATTTTTTAAAAATATACAATGGCTTAGGGAGCAATTATATTTGTAAGCTCGTAGCCTTGACTAGCCCTTGCAATACGTTTTGACTGGTCAAAGTCATTTTAACTTTTGCACTTTAAGTCTTAGCTGTAAGGTTTTTGATTTGGAAAAAAAATTCACGGGTCATGTCGTGCCTGGTCCAAACATGTCACAGGCCATGTCTGGCCCACGGGCTGCGAGTGGGCCACTAGGTATATTTTGGCATATGGGTTATGCTAGGTATGACTCAATTACTATAGATTTTGAGTCGTGTCAAATACGGCCCATAGTGTGTCATGTTAAATCAGCCCGTAAGCCGAAGACCCATTTTAACACCACTAGAAATCGGGGTATCAGGCTTTAAGAGAGAAAATCCAATTTTTTAAGTAAAAAATGCTGGGTTCCACTGGAGTTTCTTGCATTTTTTCTAAAAGATCGGAAATTACCAAGCATTTTGTGTTAAGCATAAAAAATTTTTGGCATTTCTCCAACCACTGCATATGAAATACTGATAAAAATATAAATTGTTGTAATGAACATTGTATGCTTATGAGCTTGAAATTCCATAAACATATGTCAACACTAGATATTATGTAGAAAATAGATATCCACCATAATTTATGATACAAAAAAAAATAACACACAAGAAATTTATGTGATTCAGTTTACAACCTACTTTGGATGAAGATGATTCGGAGGAGATTTTATTAATGAGAAAGAAGAGGAGATTAAAATAATGAAGATAAAATTCCAATATCACAAACTTTCATAATGGACTAATTAAGTTAGTCGTTACAAAACATTTTTAAGTTTTGATTTATGTCTCTCTATCTTATTATATGAAATTTTTAAATGAATAGGGTATTTATAGGAATGATCTAAATAAACCTGAGTTAGAGTAGGAGATTGATTCAACTAAGTATGTAGCCCACTAATCTATATCTTTAGGTAGTAGATAAATTCAGAGAAACATTCATGTTGCTAAACTACTTTCAAATATGAATCCTAATTTGATTAAGATTTTTCGGAAAGTCTAGATTCAAGACACGACTATATCAATAGTATGTAAGAATTCTTTTGAAGAGAGAATTTTTTTGCAACTAAATGGGTTTTGAATTTTACACTATCTATCTTAAAAGAATCTTCTTTCTTCTGAAATATCAACTTGCAACTAATTACTCTTTTATCTTTTGGTAATTTCATTAAGTCCTAATGATGATTGTTTTAAAGAGAATCCATCTTCTTACTCATAGAAATTTGCCACTTATAATAATTCTTATCCTACAATGATTCTTTATAGGAAGAAAGATCACTAATATCAGGAAATAAAGCAAAAAATATTATATTATTAAAATCATATTTTTTTTGGTGACTTTATATTTTTTGAGATCTTTGAAATAGAATTTTTTTAAAAAAACTTTAACTTAATTTTTAGAGTTCTCGTATTCCTAAATAAAGTCTTATACCCATTAGACTACATTGTACAATGGGAATGATGAATTTAAATATTCTTAATAGATTTATAGCCTATGTTGGATGATAAAACGGTTGTAGACATTCTCTTATGAATCTACCTAAGTAGAAGGTGAGATGACTTCTACATATTATCATCAGTAAAATTTCAAAAGTACTTGCGAAAAGGAACAAGCACATGGTCGGGTATACAAATTGCACTAACATCTATAGAGTTTAAAATCAATTGTATATTGATACGATTCCTTTTGGATTATACTTATACAATAGTTTTAAGATTGTGAGAGCTGTAAAATATTTTTAAAATATAATTACTATTATTATTATTAGATAATAAGTGGAACATTATTGTAAAAAGATATTATTATCTAATAATATTTAGATATAATTTATTTGAAATTAAAATTAAAGACAAGTGTATCTTTTTGAATGTGTCTATTTATTTTGATTGGATGTGTTTATTCAAAAAAAGATACATTATTTGGAAGCATTACTTCATAAATACATGTGTAGTTTATAAATATATATTTCGCACAAATTTCGATAGAATAAATAATAGACAAAAATTACAACAAAATAATAGTTAATATTCAAACAAATTTCTCTCTTATGCTCTTAATATTGATCTTAAATGATTCAGATTTCTAAACAAACTTAAAATACAGACCAAACAATCTATTTATATTAGGTATTATATTTCCGGAATAGTTTTGTGTAGACTAATTTATAATAATATAGAGAAAATACTATCCTCGAAAAATATTCTTTTATATCGTCTTGCTTAATCTTATTTTTTATTTGATAATAATTATTTATATTTTTGAAATTTTACACAAGGTTATTCGACAGATTAAGAATTCTTCCTCCATCAACGCAGATAATCTGCCCAGTGATATACGATGCAACAGGAAGGCACAAGAATATTGCCATAGCGGCAACTTCCTCCGACTCCCCTAAGCGACCCACTAGTGTACCGGCCGCTGCTTTCTCCTCCAGCTCTTTGCGTTCACTCAGCTGCATGCAGAAACAAAATCAAAAGGGGTGTCTCATATATGAATCGTTTGCTGCAATTGAACACGATATTTTGGATCAAGGGATGGAAGAGCATACTATTCGTGTAAGATTGGTTTTGATTACTCCAGGTGCAACGCAGTTGGATCTGATGTTGTCCTTGGCCCACTCGCATGCCAAATTCTTGGTGAGTTGGTTGATGGCTCCTTTGCTTGCCGCGTAAATGGAGAGCTTTGGAACGGGCACAACCCCCGCAATGGACGAAATGAAGACGATGCTGCCTTCGCCTGAAGCTTTCATCAGAGAATGAGCCAGTTGGCAAAGGTGGAAAGCCGATTCAAAGTTGGTCGCCATGATAAATGAGTAGTCTTCGGCAGTCCAAGCCTCACATGGCTTTGCGATGAACGTCCCTGCATTGTTGATCTATAAAATTCTATCATCAGTAAGTTTCCTGTTTGAAATATGAACTACTCTTATTCTTATTTCTTAATGCTCACAAGAATATTCAGCTTCCCATGGAAAACGGATGTGACCGTCTCCATTAGTTTTTCCCTTTCAGCTCGAGAAGAGACATCGCAAACCGATCCGGTGACTCGAAAGTTGGATTTACTCCAGTTCTGTAGGCACTCGTTGAGCTCGAGCTCGTTTCTCGAACATGTGTGTACTGATGCTCCAAAAGCAGCTAATTCTTCGACTATGGCACGACTGTTCCAGTAATCCATTTCAATCAATTACTTGTATGAACAAGAACATGATACGGTTTTTCCAGGGATCAACGGAGAAGATAAAATACCCGATTCCTTTGGTGCCTCCGGTGACCAGCGCCGTGGCTCCGTTCAACGACCATCTCTTATCTGTCCCAAGCTTGCCGTTGATGATGTTGGGCTTGGTTTCTCCAATGTCGCCCATGGTCTCTTCCTGGTTGGAGTCGTCCCCTCCCCTTAAGCTCCATGAGCTTTTATAGAAGAAGCTGATCGGCTATTACTGCGATTGGTTCATGGCCCCCATTGTAGCCTGACTAAATTCCATGTAGTCGACGAAAATCTTGCGCTTCAGCTTCTTGTGTCCGTATATTATTGCCGGCTCTCAAGCATCTGGATTAGAAGACAATAATAAGAAGCTACGAAATAAGAAAAAACCGAGGCCCTTGTAGTAGTGAGAAACAGACCTATCCAGAGTACATTTGGGCACATAAAAAGGATTTTTGTTGGAGATAGAGATCGCGACAAGAGGGGATGCATTTTAGCCTGGACAACAGCAGCCGGCAACCGGGCCAACCTTGGGTTTAACTATTTGAAGAGTTTGTAGTCATCTTAAAAGCCAGTAGCCCCAGGTTTTATCGACAAAACTTTTCAACCAAAACTTTGATATTATAAAACTTTCTTCGAGTATCCATCCAGAATTAAAAAACAAAATATGATTAACAAAATTACATGATATTCCTCAGTTCAGAAACGATGGAAGTTCATACAATGAGACACGTCCAAATAGCATAAATTCAAAGCATGTCCCAGTTCTCCTGGAAGGCGGGAAAAACACTGTTCGAATAATCCCACTTTTCTGCGCAACAGGAAAGATCAGGAAAGATGTGATTAATCATGTGTTGGATAAAAACCATTCACGGACAATCCTCCATCAACTGAAATGATCTGCCCGGTGATATAAGAAGCTGAAGGAAGGCAAAGGAATGCTACAACAGATGACACCTCTGCTTCTCCAACTCGACGGAGTGGAGTACGAGAAATTACTCCATGTGTGAATTCTTCGTGTTCAAAAGCTGCAAAGAATTTATAGTAAATCAGACATGAAGGAAATCTGGCCAATAGTAGGATAAAGCTACAAAGAAATCAAATTATGTTGGATATAATTGATACAAACAAATTCCACAGTACAGCCCCTCGAGAAAAAAAATCCAGTGTACAGATACCCTCCGTTTAACTGAGGAATAGCGAAACTCCCATTTAGAGCATAAATAACACCAGCATGAATTCATGCAAAAGATAAACACCAGCATGCACTCATGCAAAAGTTAAATGAAAGAAAATCCAGAGCGCAAAAACTAAATGCTGACGTAGCAAGTTACTGTCTTTCTTGTTAAGAAATACGGTGCTTGATAGAGAATAATACCCAAATTTTTTTTACTGGAATTTCCCTACAATAGTAGATTTGGGATAAACTCTGCATGATTCACATCGCCAATGTTTTAATTAGCGTTAAAATTCTAATCAATGTTTCTTCAATAACTGAACCGCCAAACGTACCATAGTTTTATTGTTGCTTGAAGTGAGGGCTCCTTTTCTAAAGCGAGGATAATGACATAAAAGTGACAACTAGAAATAATCAATTGAAATACATGTAGAGAGGTTATGTACTTGACAAACAATTTGTTAAACCGAGCCTTAAAAGCCTCGTTCCATGACACGTCTGGTCGACATCCCAGCCAATACCATCAAGATCACATTGGCTCAATGGCACAAATGATGAATGCCCTGCAAGCACATATCTCGAAGACTATAAAATATAATGGGTTTGGTCTACGTCTAGATGCAATTGGGTGGATATTCAAGGAAAGTAAGAAATAAAGATCCTAAAAAGATCTTTAATATAAAATCTAAAAATGATATCGACCAAATAAAAAAAGTTCAATATAATCAGAACTAGAATAACAAACTTCCGAATTTACTAAAAAATCTCCTTAATCTATAAGTGAAAAACTTTTCTCCCTCTCTCGATTACTCTTATAAAAAGAATTGATAGAACCTTTTTTTATTTAAACATTGAAACGATCATTGGCGAAGAGTTCTCGACGATTCTTCTTACGCTTCGTATTTTTGTTTCATAGAATAGTGAAAGAACGACCTAATATATCTAATATCGAAAAATCTCTTGAACCAAAACCAGCATTTGAACTGGGCTCTCCGTCAACAAAAGTAAAGGTCAAAGCCAATATGTGACAAGATCAAATAAAAAGCAAAAGAAAAACGAAATTTTGAAACAAGATTTTAAAATATAATTTTTATGTTATATACATGTTAATATATTTAAAATTTAATTTTTATAGAATTATAATAAATAAAATAAGATTTTTTGGTAAATTATGTATTAGTATATTTAAAATTAAATTTTTATAGGATTTTGATATAAAATTAAATATTTTAAAATAAATAATTTAAAAATTAGCATACTGGTTTTAAAATCGGTTTAGAACTGATTTAGAACCGGAATCGAAAAATCGGTTCTTAACTCAAATCGGTATAGTTCCGATTCTCGATTTTTTGAAAATCGAAATCCGGTTTCAATTTTAAAACATGTAAAATCGGTATGGTAATTTGGTTTTGCTTACTCCTACACACCAGTAACATAAACATGTCAAACGATCGCGCTATCGATTTCACTATACCACCAATACTATTTTAAATCGTGCCTCACACGGCTCAAAAGGATAATGGATCGTACTTTACACGACCTATAAAAAAATAGGCGTCAAACATGGCCTATAGGTCTATGGCCTATAATCGTACTATATCTGATCCGATTTATTTTTTAATATATAAAATTTAAATAAATATGTATTAAAAAATAATTATTAATAAATTATAACATTGTTGGTTGAAATAATTGGTTTTTTTAGAAGACTTGGATTCAAATCTTGACAATAAAAAAGTAAGATTTTAATTTGAAATAGTTTATGGTATTTTTTTGATGGAGCAGAATACAATGAGCTACCATACCGTATTTGAAAAATATTATATGATAAATTTTTAACATATTATTTATATTTATTACATCTATAAAAAAAATACATATTATTATAATACTTATCAATTAATATTTTAAAACCTAAAAGATGAGCTCATGGATCTAATATGATAGCAAGAGAAAATACAATATTGATAGTTTCGAAATATTTTTCAAACTTCGCTTTTACTGGAGGAACAACCTGTGCAAATTCAAAAAACGATCTATATTTGTTAGAAATAGTAAAAATAAGTATAAGTTCATTAAATACTAGGCAAGTTGTAGGATAATAACTATCTGAAAGAAGTGTAGTTGTAATATAAAATATCTTCTACAAATTATCCAAATTACATTAATCAAATGATAATCACCCATGTACTACTATACACAAAAAAGAATAAGTACCTCTTTCTAATCATAATAAGATTTTAATAACTTATAAGTAGCATTCCATCTTTGGATATCAAGAGAAAATTTTTATGTGACTTTTGAAATGACCTACATAAAGCTTTAAAATCTTGAGCACAACTATGAGTAAATTTAATATATTTACATAAATTTTTAAGTTTTTTAATTTCAAAACCTACAATTTTCAAGTTTAAGCTCATCTTAAACAACTAAATTAAATATATGACATGTATAACGAATATGAAATAATCTACCATCTAAAAAGATAGGAATTTGATGTTTAAACAAATCCACAACAGTATTATGATTACTAGTATTATCTAAAGTAATGCTAAATATTTTATCTTAAATATTATACTCAAAAATAGTTTGAAGAATAGCATTAGCAATATTTGCTGCATTTTGAGGATACTATATATTATCAATATAATAAGTAGTAATATAAATATAAAAAATACCATAATCAGCACTCCAACAAGCAGATATGAGAACAATCCTCTAATTATAACTTATAAAAGAAAAAAATTTTTTTTTTTTGGTGAACATCTTCACTACATTGTTCCTAGCAATGTTCCTAGATATTTTTTGAAAGAGTGAATCTAATTATTAGAGTAGCTTTTTCATTTAAAAATTCTCTATAAAACAATACTTATTTATCTCAAATAATATATTTAACCAATTTTTCATTTGCTTTCTTTTTCAAAAATCTATGATTGTCAAGTGAATTAAAAGAAAAAGTAATTACAGAAAAAAAAACCCTTTGTTTGAGTTAAGTCATATTCCATTTTTCAATGAGATTGGATGTGCCTTTGAAAATATCCAATTTCATGCGCACTTTCAGCATCTAGTTAATTCATGTATTTTTTACAAATGCTTTTTTCCTCACCTTTCACTAGTATTATATTATAGTGTGTTAAAATATCATTATTTCTTTTTCTTCCAAAATTTCTATTATGTTGGCCTGAAGAGGTTGGTCAAGATTGGTCTCAACTTTCGGTTGAGAATCCAAAAATTGAGATTTATTCTCAAAAGAAAAACAAAGATTTAAAGAAGAGTATGTCATTATCAAGAAAATTATGAGAAAAAATAAAATAAACTTGATTTTAAGTATGATAAATCGAAGAGAAAAAGAGGCGAAAGTCAAAAGTCAAACTGTTAAAACTTGAAACCTGAATTGTAAATTAAAGACTTGAGAGTTAAGAGAATATGAAAAAAAAAGAATGTGAGTTGTATAGAAAACTGAATGGTATGGGAGGATATTTATAGAAATTTTAAGAGTATAAAATATTCAAAATACCTTTAAAAAGAGTTATTGAGAAGGGTATATTTTACAAAATTATAAAAAAAACTACTTTGACTACTTTTGACTTCTTTATAACTTTTATTATTTTCAAACTTATTTTATTATTTTATAAATTATATTTTAATAGAAAAGAAATTTAATGATTATAAAATTTAAATTAATATATTTTTTAATCTAATATTGAATTTGCAAAAATAACAATAACTCCTTTTTCTCCATTTGTTACCCGTTAAAGGGAGCCAAAGAGGAAGCAAAGAGTAGGGTTTGTGTAGATTCGGATAGCTTCTAATTTTTTCTAAAAAGTTGACAAACTGAGTTATGTTGACTTGTATGTTATGTCGTGTCTAGTTCAATCATGTTACGAACTATACTTGGTCTACGAGCCAATGGGGGGTGCTAAAGATGACCCCATATACAGGTTATGGAGCTCATGACTAGACAACAGCTTAACTAGTTCTACATCAATAAAGTGTGAGAATTGAGACTGAACAAAATATGATGACTGTATAAACCTACTAATGAGGTCTTTCCCTAAAAAGCCAAAAATATATAAAATCCTAGGATTCGATGAGCTAGTGCGTTGTAGGTGCCTAGGGACAATATCATAATTAGTTGAGGCGTCATATAATTGTATCAAAGTTGCTTTGCATTATATCTTAAATGTTGGACTAGTTTAGTGAGAACGTTGAGGAAGGAATTGTAGGGCTCCTGTTTAGACAAGTAGTTTAGCCTTTATTCTCATATCCATAAAATATGAAAGTTGAAATTGAGTTAAATATAATGACTGTCTTGCACTAACAATAAAATCTTTTCTTGAAGAGTTAGAGAAAAATAAAATTATGAAGCCTGATAGACAAGTGGATTGTAGACGCACATAAACAATATCATATTTGGGCAGAATGTCACATGAATTGTGCCAAGCATAGTCTAAATATATACAATCCAAATATTATATATTTTGGACTATGTCAAAAACGGTCCATTATGGGCCATATCGGGTTGGTCCGAAAGTCAAAGATCCATTTTGATATGCCTATAAACAGGTTTGAGTCCAACAAAAATATTTCGGAAAAGCCCAAGCGGCAGCCCACGAGCAAGCTCGGCCCAAATCGTAAATCATCTACAAACTTTATAATAAGATGCGATAGTCAATTACGGAGACAACAGGATACACAAATCAGGTGAATCGTACATTTATAATAAAAAAATTGATGAAACTTAAGATACGTAGAAATCATTATAAGACAATGAGTTATAGTCTCGATTTCTCACTAAAAAATACGTTAAAACGTTATTTAATGCCTCAAAATTTCTTAAATCTCTTTGATCATCTTATATTTGACTTTTTTTTTGAGGCATTAAACAATATTTAACATGTCCATGGGAAAAATTGTGATCAGTATCTACTTACTCGCAATCCAAAAACTCGCACAACTTTAGACCCTATTTGAATACTATACAATTTGAGGTCGTATGTAATTCCAAATTTTATATAATATGCAATGGTTGATGGGATAATTATAATTAATGAAAAGATGGTGCTTATATGCAAATTTTATTTCATAAGAAATTTTTTTATTTTTCTTATGAAATCACAAAGATCTCATTGTTTCAACAAAATTTGAGATCATAAAAAAATATATTAATTAAACACCTTCAAAGAAATTTCTTTATATGGAAAAAAATTCTATGAAATTTTTAATTCTTATGAAATTTGAAATATTCAAATTGCATGTAATTTATTGAAAACTTAACAAATTATATATTTTTTTGCAAACATAAAAAATTATATATAACTCTTTAAAATTTTACTAAATTACATATTTTTTTCTCAAAACAAAAAAAATTGTATAACTTTTTAAAATCTAGTTGAATTGTATATTCTCCTTCAAAATTTAAAAATTACATATTCTAATTGGGTTATTGATATACTATACATTTTTTTCGGGTATAAATTTAATGTTATAATCAAGAAAATTTGAAAAATATATATCATTTGATGTTGTTTATATGAAATTAAAAAGACAAAAAACACCACTAACATGGTTAAAATTGGTATAATGGAGAATATGAGTAAAATGAACCCTAAATTTATTTCATATCAAGCCTCAAATCTTATCTACATTGATCCCTAATTCCAACCTAAATTAGATTGAAACAAGTTTGAATTAGGTCAGGGAAAAAATTATCAAATTTATATCTTAAATTAAAATTTAGAGTTTTTAGTAAGCAACTACCTATCTTATCACTTTAGCAAAAATGACAACCGTTTTATATTATAAATTTACAAAAAAAATATCTTGATTAAAATATTTAAAAATAATTTAATTTAATTTAATTTAATTAATTAAATTAACATAAGAAAGATCAAATTATCCTCATTCAATTTTAATTCAAATAATTATTACATTAATATAAAAGTAACTTATCTTATTTTGCTTTTTGTAAAAAATCAGTTGTCCAGTATTATAAAACTAAGAATTTAGAATTTAATTTATCTAACTAACTGTCAATGATTGTGAATCGATTATCTCAAATAAAACCAAACTAGGACAATTTGATCTTTCTATATATTTAATGGATAAAAGTTAAATTAAATTAAATTAAATTTTAAATATTTTAATTAAGATGATTTTTCATAAATTTACAATAAAATAGATGGTTATTTGCTAAAAACTAGACAAAATCATCATTTTTTATATTTAAGTTAAAATATAATCCGAGATCAGATAAATATTTTAATTGAATGAAAGAGTTTTATGCAATAATGACTAAACCACTGAAGTCTATTTTAATTAGATTAGAAGTGTTTTTAGTTTTTTCTATTTTAGTTTAAAAAATGCCAAATGATTAAGGGTGTCAATTTAGCTCATAGCTTACGAGCATCTTGAGCTCAACTTGAATTTGACTCACCTTGTTTCGAGTTCAAGCAACTTGAAAACTCGACTCGTTTGGTAATGAGCCGAGCTTGAGTTAGACCCAGTTCAATCGATTTCAACTTGAGAGCTCATTTATTTTTTTCATATATAAAATATAATTGTAAAAATATATTTTGCAACATATAATATAAATATTTAATTGTTTAATTGTGATGTTGTATTTGATATAATTTTTTATATTTAGATGTTGTTATGTTATCATAATTATTCAACATCCATATTTTTTAAATTATATATATACATATCATTAGCATTACCTACAAATTTATTAGTTTAATATTTTTTTATTATGAATTTATGAATTGTAATTTGTGATGTTGTGGTTGATTTTTTATAACTTTTTTTATAATTTTTAAATTATTTTAATATAAAATTAATTAAAAATAATTTTTAAATTAATTTTTGAAAATTATATTTGAGCCAAGCTTGAGCTGGCTAGTTTTGAAGCCAAGTTGAGTTAAGATCGGCTCAGCTCATTTACACCCCTACAAATGATACATGTTCTCTGAATATCTCTAATTCTAATTGTAAATCTTCTTATTTATCCAATAATTTAAGAAAGAAAAATGTAATATTCTAAATTTTAAGAAATATGTAATTTATTAAAAATCTAAAAAATAATATTTAATTATTTAATTTTTTGAAAATGAATATACAACTTGTAATTGATCCTTTAAAAAAATAAAAAATAAAACCAATTATAACCAATTAAAGAGTTTAATTTTTTCAGTATTTAATGTTGAGAATTGGAGGAGAGATAGAATAATATAATTAATTTCCCACACCGAATGGGAACGTGCATGGAGCACTTGATTGCAGGATCCCACCGAGCATAAGAAAGAAACGGCAGAACACAACACTTTCAACAAGGAACCACTCAAGCAGCAAAGTCCTACAAGCACCACAGATATTGCAATCAGTACAGAAAGCCGGTTTCATTAAATTGCTACCGTGAATTGTATTCAATGGACCAAGACCTGCGTCTCTGGCTCCACTTCTCAATTGCTGAATACAATCATTCCCAAGACCATCTCGGAGAGTAGGTTGACGGTACTCGCTCAGCAACAACTCTGTATTCTTCAAATGAAGTTTTTTGGAGCAAAGCTATGAATTAATGGAGAGCAGTTGAGAAAGAATGTGTTCCAGAATCCACATTTTAAATGCAGATATGATTTTCGTCCTATTATATGGCCACTTGTATTATTGAAAAGAGTCTAACTGGGAATCATATTAAAAGATTCTCCGAATATAAAACATTAGTGTTCCTGTTGCCACCCGGGTGTTGCCATGCATCGTGCAAATCTTCCACGCAGTGAAGGCCCGCGTTGATGACGCAGAAGGCGGTCAATGATTCAGCTTCTTAATCAGTGTATTTTCATTATGTAAACATTGAAATGGAGAGTTATCTCAAACCATCCACATCAAAATCAGAGCCGGCGGCCAATGCCATGGAAAGTGAGACGCTCGGAGTAGTATCTTGGAGAACATCTCATGAGTTAACCAGTCGCAACCGAGTACGCAAAGAAACAATAAGCATGTCAAACATCACATAGTGCGAGCGAGAGATTCTCATTGAAGGAGAGGTCCGGAGAGTATGACAGTGTGCGAGTAAGAAACAAGAATGCTAATCGACTTCCAAGCTCAAATAATTTGCGATTGACAGGTTTGCCTATTGGTTACAAGCAGCGATTAGAGCCGATCTTAGGTCAGTTTATAGATGTTTTTTTACATTTGAAACTTTGGACACTCAACTCTGAAAATGTGACTGAGTCTAAGGCGCCTATAACACTAATCCATCTGCTCATATCATGGAATGAACAGCCAAAAGCTAAAACATGGAAGCAGTTGTTGGTGTCCATTTCTTTGATAACATTATATTCCAAGAGAAACCGTCAAACACTCAATTCCACACTCAATCCCACATGATTAAAAGAGAAACCCTAACATCTTTTGTTCGTCCTTTTCAAAGAGAAAAAAGAATTTCTACAACTTTTGTACCGCATCAACTGAATGTAAAGCGCAATATACAACATCATACTCGAAGAAAGGACTGAGAAATCAGATTTTCAGCTAGAAAAGAATGGCAGAAACTAGCTAATCTTACGATGTTATTTCAATAAGCTTCTTTTACTCATTTCTCTTTATCTTGAATCGGGAACTAAACTCGAGATGTCGATGGTCGTTATCGATACATTATCGAATTGGAGACATGCATCATTCAGTGTCCCTGTGTCATCTCACCGACTAATATGCTTTGTGACTCAAAAAATTGTCCAAAAATCATTAGTGGTATATATTATATATACGACTGGTCATACTTCCTCTTCTTGATTGTCCACTTACACGTCCTCGCCGTCCTTCGAATATTAAAAAGAAAGACATTTTGTTTCTTGTACGGTACCCAGGAAATAAAATTATCTTCTTTCAAACCAATTTGAAATTGGAGACATTTCAGGCAGAAACCAGAACAAAGGACAACGTGGTTAGTATATGTATTGAAGCACATTGATCCCAATTGTAGTGTCAATTGTTTATAAGACTCTATCCCTTCTTATCCGTCTCATCTCCCAGTCTTTATAATTGAACTTTTCTGGTATGGCGTGGTTCGGCACATGCAGTGGAGTGGTATTTTGATGTTGGTTTCAGGCATTATCTGTACAGGACAAGCTTTGTTCGGTTTTATAAATCTTCCACACTTCAAGTGGTTTTGTTCATTAGCATTATTTGATGAGCCAGAAACTCATCATCATCATCATGATTAATTATGATTTTAGATAGTCTTTACTAATACTTAGTGGATTGCGACAGTTTTGTTCATCCAAACAGATGAAAAACAATAATGTTAAAAAAACCATTTTTAAGAGTATATATAAAGATTAGTCAGATGACAACTAAAGAGTACTAGATTTTTATGAAGGATTGTAAGGAACGAAAGATGGTTGTGACATACACAGGAAAAACCATTTTTGTAGGATAGTTAAGCATCATGTGTTCAATAATTTAATAACACAATGATTTTATTGAATAATGCATATAAACTATGAAGAATTATGATATATTGCAGTTAATTAGTAGTTTTTCCACCACATTGGAGATCCATTCGTAATGTCTAAGAAAACTATTTGGAGTATGGCTACACTATCCGAGGATGGGCTAAATTTTTTTTCTCCTTTGCCAAGTAATCTACAAATATTCAATTATGATATGAGCAAGTGATTTCTTTTTGACAATTGGCATATGATAGATGGGGAAAGCTGTTGTGAGAAGTGGTTGGCAATTAAGCTGTTGGGGAGTCACAAGAGTGTTAAACCAGATCCATATAGTGAGTCGGATACCAAATCATCCCAAAAGCCCAAGCTCATGGGATATGAATCTTTTTTACTATATCTATTGAATTCTATCTATTCAATATCCGATGTGGGACTAATTCATCATACCTGACATTATAACAATCTCCACCTTTAGGTGTGATTTGACCATATCAATTTAACACTTTTAATCAAGAACTCTTTTACTCGACCACTTTCATCGTGCGATTCATGTCCTCGCATTAGCCTCTAGTACTCGTGCCCTTGCATCGGCTTCTGGCGCCCACACTTGTGAGCTCGCCATCCTGGCGCCAGTGCATGTGCCCTCTCTCAAGTCTCAAGCCGGCCTCGCGCGAGCGTCCGAGCCCTTGGGCCTGCACTCACGCTCTTGCCGATCTTTGCTATGAGACTAACATGTGACTCAATTCAGTCGTATCATCAGGGTAATTTTGGTCTTAAGAGTTTGCATAGTTTCGAACATGAAGCTTTGATACCACTTGTTGGAGAGTCGCAAGAGTATCAAACCAAATCTATATAGTGAGCCGGACACCAAACCATCCAAAAAGCTCAAGCTCATGGGATATAGATTTTTTTCACTATATCTATTGGACTTTATTTATTCAATATCCGATGTGAGACTAATTCATTGCACCTGATATTATAACAATCTCCCCTTTCAGGTGTGATTTGACCACATCAATTTAACACTCTTAATCAAGAACTATTTTACTTGACCACTTCTACCGTACGGCTCATATCCTCGCACCGATTTTTGATGCTCGTGCCCTTTCCGGCCTCGTGTTTGCGCCCTCGCACCGGCCTTTGGCGCCCGTGCACGCGCCTTCTCTCTGGCCTCACGCCGGCCTCGCGCCAGCGCCTGCGCCCTTTCACCGATCTTTGCCATGAGACTAACATATGACTCAATTCAGTTGCATCATCACGGTAATTTTGGTTTTAAGAGTTTGCACAGCTTCAAGCCTGAAGCTCTGATACCACTTGTTGGGGAGCCACAAGAGTGTCAAACCAGATCCATATAGTGAGCCGGACACTAAACCATCATAAAAACTCAAGCTCATTGGATATGGGTCTTTCTCACTATATCTATTGGACTTTATATATCCAATATCCGATGTGGGACTAATTCATCACACCTGACATTATAACAATCTTCCCCGTTTAGGTGTGATTTGATCACATCAATTTAACACTCTTAATCAAGAACTCTTTTACTCAACCACTTCCACCGTGCAACTCATGTCCTCTCATCGGCCTTTGATACCCGTGCCCTTGCCGGCCTCACGCTTGTGCCCTCGCACCAGCCTCTGGCGCCCAGGCACGCACTCAAGCCCTTAGGACAGCCATTGGACTTTATCTATCCAATATCTAATGTAGGACTAATTCATCACACCTAATATTATAACATTAAAGAACACAACATTCAACTATTCTTTTAACAACAGCTTTGATATTCTAAAAGTGATTATATAACATTAAAATAATTGTCCTTTCTTGCTTTACGAGATGAATTTCAAAACAAGAAGCACAGTGAAAAAGTTATCTCTGGACTTGATAAACACACTTCAAAGTGTTCTACATTAATAGTAAAAAAAGATAGTGAACTATACAAAGTAATATACTATCTAAAATTTAAATCTTATTGCACAAAAATTACATCATAGAGATATAACTCACCATGAGCAATTTTATGTATGTTTGCATCTATTTCAAGAAAAGCAAATAGTAACATTTAGAATATATTTTTTGATAATAGAAAGAGAAAAATCTCAAACTTTTTTTAACTTAAACAAAGAGTAAGTTGGAGCAAATGGAGGGCACAATAAATATAATGGTTATTTTTTTTAAAAAAATGTAATAATATTTTCTACTGAATGACAAGTGCATAACACATGCTTTGAATTAAGGACACATTGGTTTCTTAAAATTAATATATTAATTATATTTTTGGAGTGTATATCAGTTAGATTCCATGCATGACATTTGAGTAACCTATAATAGTTGTTGTTTGTTACAAGTATACAATAAGTGCTTTGAACTTAGAAGACATTCATTTTTTAAAACGAATATATTAGTTATAGTTATCGGAGTGTATGCCACTTGAACTTCATGCAAGTCTTGTGTAGCAATTTATGACAACTGTCCTTTGTCTTTAAATAGATGTAGAGATCTAATTTAGCTAGACAATAAAAGTTGTAACCAAGCAAGAGTTTAAATTAAAACATAATATAGCCTAATTGTTTATAAATCTTGCATAAGCACATATATAGATACATAATAACAATAAAAACAAAGTGCAACAATCATGATTTATTATAGAAAATATAACATTGGATGAAATATAAGTTTAGAGGAAGTTTTGTACTCTCATTGACATTTTTCTCTACTAAATATGTAATTTTTTCATCATCATTAATAACTTTTGTTATTGCCCAAATAAGAAACAAGTAGATGTTATCAAGATATCTTTTTCATTTCTTCTTTAATATTTTATTGTCTAATTTCTTGAAATAATAAGTGAAAGTGGCAACATGAAGAGGAGATACTATGTTACTTCAATTCTCATGATAATTATCATGAAGGGTATATATTTTTATAATATGCACCTCTTTTTGTAACTCATGAAAGCATAGACTGATTTTCCCAAGATTTTTCTGCCTCATGATCAAATAATATTTTTCATATAATTTTTGTGAAATCTGAAAGTTATGCATGCATAATATAATTGTAACATAGTAGAAAATGCATCGTGTTAGAAACTATCAGTTACCATACATAAGATTGCTTTACATTAATTAAAACTTGATTTTAGTTTGTACATCAATTGCATCATAATTTATGCAACAATTTTTTTCATCTTCAGCTTTGGTTGTTTTTTTTTTGCATTCACATCCAAGATACTAAAGATCCTTTTCAAACTTTATTCTTACTATTCATATCTCAATTTGAAAGTAAGTTGTCTAATTATAACAAAATAAAATTATAAGTTGTCTAATTATAACAAAATAAAATTATCTGCTGAAAAGATAACATACTATTTTATCTTTCATTATTTGCTAGAGACTAAGTGTACCTCTTTTTTCTCAGATGTTTTATTAATCAAATTAGCAATAATGACTTTTTCTACTCTGAAACTATCAAGTTCTTAAATGAATATCTATTGAGATGTTCTTGTGAAAAATATTTTTTTCAAATAATTTTAAAACCTAAATTAGGAAATATATTTAGAAGGACAAGTCCATAAACAAAGTGTTTGAAGAACATGTTAGGTGAAAAAAAGACACTTCTGAAGAACATGTTAGGAGAAAAAAAGAGACTAACTTAATATCGTAAAAAAAATTCATTCATACCATAATTTTATTTCTTCTACTTTAGGTATTTTAGGATTTATTTTTAGTGTCGTAGAAAAGTGTATGAAAAATATAATCTTGGAAGATGTATAGTTTAAATAATTTAATTCAAACGAGATTACATTTCCATTGCTATTTTCTCTAACTCATTTATCAAAGTGAGTGAATTTACTTTGAAAATATTTAATAATAACAGGGGACACCAATATAATTGGATTAATCTGAACAAGTTTGTCTAGCTCAAATTTGTATATAAGAGCTAAGGAATTCCATAGAGTTACGTGGATGAAAAGTTTCCTATTAGAAAGATCATATGAAATGTATCAAAATAATGGTATTTGTTTACTTTACTATTGAAGTAATACAAAGAAGTAGAAAAATATTTCAATCTCAAAGATAAAAGGTAATAACTTATGTCATATATGCTATAATATGTTCATGAATGGTGTGGGTAGTTGGTGTATTCTTTGCAGTGACTTTTTTCTCAAATTCAACAATTATAACCATCTCAAAAGATCTATATTATATTAAAGTGGTTAGTATAGAATGTAAATAATAATTGAACCTTTGATTTTTTTTTTTTCACAAAAAATATGTTCGACTTAACAAATTGCGACCGATTTTGGTAAAGGATGCTTAGCTTATTCAACTTTGTAAAATTATATAAATGTTGAATATCCCTTACAATCATGTGAGTAATTTTTGTAATAGTTAAGTTACTAACATGAATCTCATATATGCTGCTACAGCCTCGAAAGCTAGGAATAACTACTTGAATATTCTCATTTTGAAATCATTCTTTTATTTATTTGTAAAAGCATGTCATTGCAGTCTTGTTATTCATTGAACATCACAAAGTCAATGGTTAACCCATGAAAATTGGTGTTTAAAAAGTTTATTTTGTGTTGTAAAATAAATAGTAAAGATATATAAATTATACATTTACCTCATTGTTTATATGTCAGTCTTGATAAGTGACCTCTTTTTCCACCACTTTTGAATTATTTTTACAACTCTCTTTTGTAAAATACAAACTACAATTATCCAACAACGCTTGAACATTGTTTATGTTTTAATTGTGTCTATTTTTCTATTCATTTATTCCAATAAATAGTATTTTTTTAAAAAAAAGGACAAGCATTTGTTCCACAGGAAATAAAGAATACACTTTAAGAAATAAAGGTTATGAAAACTTAATTTAAGATTTTTGATGTTATTAATATTGGACTATTTTAGAGATATACATATATAAAAAAATTATTTGATAGATATATTTTGAAACTTGAGCTCAATGTAATGGACAACTAATTTTTAATTACTAATAAGACTTCTTTACAAATGATATTTATAGTATAAATATTTAATTATGTATCTATAAATTACATATATTTTATATTTTTTTTATTTTTCTCTAGATAATGCTACATATAATTGATCATTCAAGAAAAAAAATTTTAATTAAATAAACACTAGTATAATCTAATATTTGTCCTGATGCTTTATTTATTGTCATGGAAAAATGTAAATAGACTAAAGATTATTTTCATTGAAATTCATATAGACAATTGTTAGATATTGTTGAGTGATAATACAATCTAAGATAAGAACACATTCTTTTGACCCATAAAATTAGCTAAATTAATTTTAGTGCAAATAATATTTTGAGAGAATTCACAACAAATTAAATGCCTACTATTACAAAGAACATTTTTAGGATTTAAATTCCTCTTTTGTAGAAGATGAAAATTATGTTTTAAATTTATTTTATGAGGTGATAAACTATAACTACCTTTGACTTGAATCTTGGGCTAATTAGAGATAAGGCTGTTGAGAATTTGGGATAAAATAAATTTAAATTCGTGCTTGTCCTATCATTTTATTAGGACATACTAGAACTAATGTAAATTATCATGCTTCTAATCATGAAACTTCTTTGAAGGCGAAGATATGGAGCAACTACAGGAGTGAGGACATGCAGGATAGTGAGGAGGTTTGTGACGATTAGTGGCAATTTCCAAGGTAAGTAAAGTTTGTCTATTGAATTTCACTCTTCTTTAATATGTCAATTGGAGAGATATTGCAATTCATGTGGTATTTTAGAGACATTTGATTTATAAGCATATGATTGAATCAAATTTAATCTAATAACATATGTGATGGCTTGTGTTTTATACTTTGTGACATTCATGGACATATTAGATATGGAATAATTATTTAAATATAGAAAAAACCTTCATGGATATTTAGAATCTTGCACTAAGAAATTTAGAAAAATATGGAATCAAATCTTAGTTTTGAAATTAAATCTATTAAGGATTAGGGGACATGATTTGATTAGATGGGATCACCACTCCATCAATAATTAGGAGTGCAGTATGGTACAAATCTATTTGGTAGAGAGTACGACCACTTTTATAAACTAATTTACATGTAATTTGGTGCAACCCTACTTAGTGGTGGATACAGTCAGCATCGTTAGATTAGTAGAGGAGTTCATAGTCACAATCGCTAATCATTGACTATCGTAGAAGAGACCATCATACCATTATTGTTTTATTATTATTATTATTATTAATGATGTTATTTGCGGATGATAACTCCCTACTGAGTGATTCTTTACTCATTTTATTGATTTTCTTCATCCATAGGGGAGTAATTGATGGGTGCTTATGGCAACAATAGTAACTCATATGGATGTACCTGCGGTTGGAGTCATTATTCACTTAGGTTATTTTATTTCTCTTATTCAGAGGCTATAATGAGCAAATCATGTAATAAATAATAAACTGTATTTCTTATTTTGGAGATTATGAATTTTCTTTGGACTATATATTTTCATTAGTTGTAAAAACTTTAACTTTATTTATTCTATTAATTTTATTCTTTTATGTTGTTCACTTATTATTGTAGTCTAATATTGGACACAATATGGTATTACATAAACCATTCAAAATTATTTCATGTAGTATATTTATGTTTTGTATTTGACTTTCATTTAAGAAAATATCATATTTTAATAACAAAGTCTCTAGGAAAATACAAAATTTATTCATTTCATCTTCATCTTCATTTTTATTAGCTAATATAGCTTATTTACTAATATATTCTACATTTGTGGATTTATTTTTTAAGGCAAAAAAATGTTTTCATGAGTAATTATTTAGCTAAGTTACCAACATATGTACTTTGAATCAACAAATCACTTGGAATTCTAGCTATCCATTTTCTATAGTTAGTTCATTTTTGTTCCCTAAGATATTATTTGGTAACAAACTAAGAAAAAGATAGCCTAACTAAGTATTTTTTACTGAAAAATTAATATTAATTATTTCACACCGCTATTAAATTAAATTATTATAAAAAATTAATTAGCTTTTTAGACTTTGAATTAGTTTAGGATCAATTTTGTTAAAAAATACTAGTCTACAAAAGTTGTTCACTAACTGTGGCCTTAGTTTTAGCTTTAGTGAATTACTAAACGCACCATATATTCAAAATTTAGGATCTGATTTCGCTCAAATATTAATTATAAGTTTAAAAAGTTTTAAATTAGAGAAAATATCTGATTGTGTTAAGGTAGAAGAAATTAGATGTTCTCTAGTTGTTTTAAGTAGAACAAGTAGTACTCGATGATAATCACCGCCCAAAATCATTAGCTTGTCTCAAATAGTAAGTTTACATTAGTAATACCACACAACATAAAATCCAATGCTTCGGGAGATTTTTTCCTAATCATTAAAAATTTGTCCCAAATTATTAAAATTATTTGTCTAAATAATTTGATTTTTGGACTTTGTTCACTATAAGAAATTAGACCTAAAGTATTGCCAATGGTCAAAAGTGTTGCCAATGTATTGGCAATGTCTTGTCGTGATATTTTTGAAGAACCACCAAAACTTACGTCGAAAATTTTAGCAACACTTTTAAAATACTACCAAGAGTCTTTCCTGACACTTCTTGTGATATTGAAAAACTACCATCAAAAGTGGTCATTAGCGATGCTTCATAAAAAGTGCTCCCAATAACTTTAAGGTTTTGACAACTAAACTCAAAATTTGATCATTTGAATATGGAAGTTTGGTTAACTAAACTTAGTATACAAAAACTAAAATATGATTCTCAAATTACAATCTAAATAATTTTAAACAAAAATAATTCTAACACAAAAAATAATTTTAAATAAAATATCATACAAAATTACAAGTCAAACTCTATGATAATACAAAATTATAACTCAATCCACAGACTAGATTACGATTTTCTTCAAAAATTTACACCAGCAAAATAAAAAAATTAATTAACTTCTATTAACTTCAACCTTAAAATCATACAAAATTACAACTCAAACTCTATGATAATACAAAATTATAACTCAATCCATGGACTAGATTACAATTTTCTTCAAGAATTTACACTAGCAAAATAAAATAATTAATTAATTTCTATTAACTTTAAATTCAAAATCAAGATTAACTAATGACAACAACTTTCAAATATTGCATAAATTAGTTCATAAATAACACAAACAAATGATGACCCTCATGCAAAATTCAAAAATAACAAATAATTCGAATTTAAGTGCAAAATAAAGTATCTAAATATGCCTTAGGAATTCATTCCTTCAATTTTTCAAATTCCAACACCATTCCTCTACTTCTCCAAATTCATCTATCATTAATTTAAAACTTTAAAAATCACGATATACATTGAGCTTAAGATCTCAAACAAAATAAATGCTAATATTTTCAACATTTCAAATTCAAATTACTAGGTGTCAAGAAGGAATCAATATATAATTAGGTGGAATCAAAGGATTGAGCCTTTGGACTTGCTAGAAAGTAGCGGTATCGAAGGAGGTTGGCAAGAGAGTTGGTGACATCATATTAGGCCGACCAAAGTTGGTGACACTGGAGGAGGTCAGCAAGAGAAGAAGAATCACATCTAGGTTTGATTTAGAGTTAGGGTTTCAATAGAAGAAGTTAGATCGAGATATGACTTACACATTTGATGCTCGAATAGTAAGAACAAGCAAATGATGGTTTCACTCTATTAGTTACATTCATACATCCAAGCTTACTATTTGACAATGGGCACACTCTATATACAGTTATATGCTTCTATTGAATATTTTGCCTTTAGTCCAAATATCAATAATTTGTGAAAAGTAGGTATATTATATACTTTTTGATCAATTTGGATTTTTGAATGGAGTATAATAATATTATGTACTGATTCAACTATTGATAATAAGCACAAAAGTTGGTTTTAAGAATTAATAGTTATTATAAATATTTTCTTGTAGAGTAGGTATAATTGCTAAAATATTTCCTAACTCATTGTCAATATAAACAAAATATAATTATGTGTAAGCTGACACATTTCCTTCTATATTTAATCTACCTAAAATGTAATACATTTGTTGTTGTACATGAAAGTTGATGCATTTCCTTCAAATTTTTGGTCAAGTTAGATGCCTAAGGATACAAATGCAAAGACACTATTATAAGCACATATCCATTCATGAATATGAATTCTTAAAATATTTTTAATCCTAAAAATGTTATATCATTCAGTTAGAGGAGGCATATAGCAAAGTAATATTTTTCCTTAGTGACAATAAAATGTGAGTACTTCATACTTAAATCTTTTTACAAAACAATACACACAGATAGGAACCAAACTTAGAAGGCATTATATTATATCATTCTAATCATCAATCGTTACAATCCAACTTGAGTAAAATTATCTAAACTGTTAAATCAAAAAAGAATAAAAAAAAGTGTTTTAGGATGATTTTGTTATTTTAGTTTATTAAGAATAGATATTTACCTTTAAAGCTAAAGATTGCCATTTTAGCTCTCATTTGTTACTAAATAGAAGTAGATTTCATTCACACAAAGAATAAATTACATGAAAGTAGACTGCTCAATGTATTAGAAGACAATATGTATAGTAATTGCAAAATTTTCCTATATCTTTATTAGACATAACAATATTGGTATCCTTTTGTAAGTAAATGAGGCAAAGATATTTTCCTTCTCTTATGATGGGTAGTGAAAATATTTTAAGTTTTGGCCATAATCAAAATATTTTGACTTTAGCCCAACCTATAACAACTCAGTTTAAAATTTAGTTTCAAACTTAATAAATATTATACTTATATTGATATTTTTCTATTTCAAAAGTGTCACTTAGGTGATTAACTATATGGGTTTAATGAAATGAAATAAGTTTATTCACTTTCATAATGAAAGAAAGGGAAAAACACTCATAAATTATGAGCAAAAATGGCTCAAATTTGACCACTATCCACCATATATTTTTTAAAAAAGAGATGATGGTCTCCCTTATTTTGGATCACCCAATTTTTTTTCAAAAAAATAAAATTAAAGAGCCTAGGTTATTGTAAAAGTAAATAACTTACACAAGCCTTCACTTGCAACCTAGGATAAAAATGTAGTAGTAGAATAATTTTAACAGAAAATTTCATGGCAGAGGGAATAGAGTGGATATCTAGAGTGATGCAAGAATAGGATTTAATCCATGAAGTTTGTTGTCAAGCCTTAGATTATCAAAGGCAAGTTCTAGGATGATGCAAAAATAAGGTTAAACCTAGGTAGATTGTTGCCAAGCCTTACACAAACAAAGGTAAAAGATCAATTAAATCACAAAAAAATAATATAGGAAAAAATTTAAATTGTAATGGGGGAGAATCATCACTGTTAAGAGCTTAACATATTTTAAAGGAAAAGTCTCAATACCTCTATTGATGGAACCTAATTCACCACCGATTTCGGTTGAGAAGCTCCTTGAGACTAGGACTATCGATAGACCTAGCTCGCATGGGCTTCGATAGTCCCACACGGGCTTGAGGTGGGTGAGGCTTGCTAACTTTTATATCAACCCCATTGAGGATCTAACCTGTTAAATTTATACTAGGTTTATTAAGACCTATTAAGACCCATTAAGGCCTGCCAATACCTCCGATATCTATATATAAAACCATATATTATTATGTCAATCCTAGACAAGCATAGACATTGATTATCATTTCTTAACTGCTCATACTTAATTCTGTTTGTCTATATTCATTGCTTCTACTAACATGCCAGAGTAGTGCTTAAAAACAAATTAGCATATGCATCTACCTTAATATTGAGGTAATTAGATATTGAGAGAACTCCAATATAGATTAACATGATTCTAAATAGGGCTGTAATCGGGCTACGCTAGGCTCAAGCCTTATCAAGTTTGAGCTCAAGCAAAAGAAGGCTTGGGAGGAGGTGATGGTAGTCTACCTTCAAAGCACTGACCTTGCACAACTCCTTGTGCATACAAGGGATAAGGCCATGGCATACTTCAAGGCCAAAGTTAAGAACTTTCAATCCACAAGACAATTCTCTCCCAACTCTTTTGAAGAAGGATATTTCTACTATTGACACAACATGGTGCACTCCTATTAAGACTCCAACTTTAAGCTGGTGAACATCCACATGGAGCTATACAACGAGGCAAGGATCCTCCATCTCAAGGAGTATGAGGAGCTCATCCAAAATAATCCCATCCTGGAGGAAGGTGGATAATCAAAAGATGGCTTTAGTTCAGAATTCTCACTTGGGGAGGATGATGAGATGATTAAAGCTTTGGAACCAAAGAATGGAGCTTTCTATTGTATCTTTTGTTTCTTTTTCATATGTAATGATTTGGTTTAGACTTGTTATCTTTTCTTTCAATATCAATGAAAATCTCTTTTAGTTTTTGCATGAGTTTGATTTGGATGTAACTTTGTTAATAGCTAACGTGGTAGTAGCTTAACCTAAGTTTTACCCTAGGGAGAGACTTTATTTAATTGAACCTTTGTTGTTATTAGATAATCACTTTGCAAGGTAATTATACAAAATTTTAATTCAGATTTTTAATAAATGATGCTCAATAAAATCAACATTTGGGAGGTCCTTTCCATGTTAAACTTGGGATTCAACCCATTTCCCTTAGGCCAATTGTCTATAATCAAGAATTGAGTCCTTTGTTAAGCTTATAGCTTACACTCACTCATCACCTGATTAAGCACATAGCTTGTTATCATGCTCCTTCACCTTGGTCAAGACCATTGCCTGGAAATATGCCTCTCACTTGATCAAGCTCATAGCTTTCCATCGAGCTATTTAGCCTTAGAAAAGTCCATAACATGCAACTAGGTCTTTCTTTTAGTCAAACTCATAGGTTGTCACCCAGAAATTCTACTTCGGATAATTTCATAACCTAAAGTTGAATCTTTCTTTTGGTCAAGCTCATAGCTTATTTCTGAGCTATTTTCCCTCATATAGGTCTATAACCTAGAGGCAAATCCTTCTTTTGGTTAAGCCCATAGCTCGTCATCGAGATGTTTTGCTTAGGATAAGTCCATAACCTAGTGTCAAGTATTTCTTTCGATCAAGCCTTAGCTTTTCACTGAGTTATTTTGCCTTTGATAGGTCTGTAACTTTCGATCGAAGTCTTTCTTTTGTTAAGCCCATAGCTTATCACCTAGCTATTTTGCCTCAAACAAGTCCATAACCTAGAGTGGAGTCTTTTTTTTAATCAATCCAATATCTTATTACCAAGTTGTTTTGCCTTAGATATGTTCATAACATGGAGCTAGGCCTTTCTTTTAGTCAAGCCTGTAGCTTGTCACTGAGCTATTTTGCCTCAAATATATCCATAACTTGGAGCAGAGTCTTTCATTAAGTCAAGCTCATAGTTTGTTATCGAGTTATTTTGCTATAGATAGAATCCGGATTTTTTGAATAGTCTTAATTATATTAGGAAGTAATTTAGTGGGTCTAATCCTTATCTGGATTTATCTTCTACTAAAAGACTTAAATTAGTAGAAGTCTTATTTGAGTCAATCTTCTACTTTGACTCAAACACAATTAGGCCACATCTATAAATACTCCATTGATGTAAGGATTTTAATATAGAGTGAAAGAGAGTGGCATAGATCAATACTCTCAAGACGTCTTGTGATGGTTAGATTACTTAATCTTTTGTGAGAGTTGGTGATATTGGAGTTTTGTCTCCATCGTTGTAATCTTCTCTTTCTCTTCTCATCAATACAATATCTTCTGAATCGTCTTCGACACATATATCTCTTGTGTGCTATCTTTTCTCCTTTTCTATTCTTTTTCTATATCGTGAATTGTGGTAGACATCGATATTTTACGCTACAAGTAGTATCAGAGCTTGGTTCAATATGTCTGCTATGAAATTCGATATAGAGAAATTCAATGAAAAGCAAGAATTTTCTATTTGGCAAGTAAGAGTTCATACAATTCTTACTCAACAAGGGTTGAAAAATACATTGGAGGACGTCAAGCCTAAAGATGTTATCGAAAGTGTCTAGGAAAATCAAAATGTTAGTGCACATAGCACAATCATCCTAAGTCTCACCGATGAGGTACTCTATCCGTTTCTTGATGAAACATCACCTTCAGAGTTATGAAAAAAGCTGGAGAAATAATATATGAGTAAGTCTATCTCAAATCGAGTTTACTTAAAGTAGAAACTCTTCAATTTTCAAATGAGAGAAAGTACGAATATAGTTGATCATCTTAATGCTTTCAATAAACTAGTCTCTTAATTGTTAAGCATTGATGTTAAAATTGAAGATGAAGACAAGATAATTATTTTATTATCGTTTTTACCTCCTTCTCTTGAGAATCTAAAAACTACTCTCATGTATGAGAAGGATCTAAAATTTGATGATATTTCTGTTGTCCTTCTATCTAATGAATATTTGAAAAAGATTGGAGGGGATGTGTCACACTCAGAAGCATTAATTGTCAGAGGTCGTATCAAAGAAAGATCAAAGATAGGTTGTTCTAGATCCAAATCCAAAGAAATAAACTGCAGGTATTGTAAGAAAATGGGATATGTAATTAAAGAGTGTTGGAAGCTCAAAGCAAAGAAATAAAGAGAATCTCAATCTAAAGAACAAGCCAAAGAACAAGTATCAGTTGTTGAAGGGAGTTCTGATGATGATTTTGGTAATGTTTTCTCTATTATTCTAATTTTGATCGTTACCATGATATTTGGATTCTTGATTCTGATTGTTCTTACCACATTTGTCCTAATAAGGATTGGTTGGAAGACTACAAGTCCTATGATGGTGGTTTAGTCTTGATGGATAATAACAATCCATGCAAAACTGTTGGAATTGGAACAATCAAAATTAAGGTGTGTGATAATATTATTAGAATTCTTACTGATATTAGACATGTTCCTGATTTGAAAAAGAATTTAATTTCTTTAGGTGCTTTGGATTCTATTAGTTATAAGTATTTTGCTGAAGATGGAGTTCTTAAGGTTGCTAAAGGCTTATAGATAGTGATGAAGGGCCTAAAGTGTGGAAATTTGTATGAGTTAGTAGGAAAAACCAATGAAGGTGGAGCAACAATTTCTCAGGCTTCTTCTTCTGATATAACCCACTTATGGCATATGCGTCTCAGTCATATGAGTAAGGTTTAAGTGAGCTTAACAAAAGAAAATTACTGAAAGGACTCAACTTATGCAAATTGGATTTCTTTGAGCATTGTCTCTATGGTAAAAGTCCAAGATAAAGTTTAACACCAGTACTCATTGCACTAAAGGCTTAATTGATTATATTCATTCTAATGTGTGGTGATCTCTTATTCCATCAAAATATGGTGCTCTTTATTTTGTCAGTTTTATTGATGATTTTTCCAGAAAAGTGTGGACTTATTTTTTGTATCACAAAGCCAAAGTGTTTTCTATTTTCAAACAGTGAAAAACTTCAGTTGAAAAAAGGATTGACAGAAAAATCAAATACCTCAGAAGTGATAATGGCGGAGAGTACAAATCAACAGAATTTCTCAAATTCTGTGAAGATGAAGGCATCAAACGCCACTTTACCATCCCATAAAAATCTCAACAAAATGGTGTGGCTGAAAGAATGAGCAAAACCTTATTGGAGAAAGCACGTAGTATGCTCAGTACAAATAATCTTGATAAATATTTTTGGGCAGAAGCAGTCAATACAGTATGCTTCATTATGAATCACTCTCCTCAAATAGTCATTAATTATAATACTCTTGAAGAGATATGGACTGGTCAACCTGCAAATTATTCTTCTTAAAGATTTTTTGTTGCCCTACTTATGTGTATGTTGTCAAGGATAAGTTAGATGTACGTTCCAAAAAGTGTATTTTTCTGGGTTATGCCAAAGGTGTCAAAGGCTATCATTTATGGGATCCTACTATTTCAAATGTAATTATTGAGAGAGACAGTATTTGATGAAAGTGTTATGCTAAAATCTCTCAAGAAAGGTCTCAGTGATATAATGCAAGTGGAGGTAGAGCATGTAGTTCTTTCAGAAGAAGATATTCAGGGTATGCCCAACTCTCAATAAATTTCTAATAATCAAATTTCTGAGAAAACTCCATTTCGAAGATCTCAAAGAAAAATAAAGCCACCTGAAAGATATGATTTTGAAGATATGGCAGCTTTTGCTTTAGTTACTGACAATGGTGATCCATCTTCCTATAAAGAAGCAGTGCAGGATAAGAATTTTTCTCAGTGGCAAGCTGCTATGAATGAAGAGATGGATTCCCTTTAAAAGAACCATACTTGGGATCTGGTGAAATTATCAGAAGGTAAAAGAGTAATTGGTTGCAAATGGGTATTTCGAAAGAAAGAGGATTTCTCTGAGATAGATGGTGTTAAATTCAAGACCCTTTTAGTTACAAAAAGGTATTCACAAAAGGAGGGTGTTGACTTTAATGAAATTTTCTCTCTTATGGTTAAACACACATCTATTCATTTTCTACTTGCTTTAGTTGCTTTTCATAATCTTGAGTTAGAACAGCTTGATGTCAAAACTGCCTTTCTACATGGAGAATTAGAAGAACAAATTTTTATGCAACAGCCTGAAGGGTTCATCCAAGAAGGCAAGAAAAATTTTGTTTGCAAGTTGAACAAATCACTTTATGGTTTGAAACAGTCTCCAAGGCAATGGTATAAAAGGTTTGACAGTTTTATGTTGGGACAAGATTTCATCCACTGCAAACATGATTGCTGTGTATATTTTAAGATGCATACCAATAACTCATTTATTATATTACTTCTTTATGTTGATGATATACTTATCGCTACTCAAGACATATCTCTATTGAATGATTTAAAGTTTAAAATGAAAAAGGAATTTGAGATGAAAGATTTAGGTGCTACAAGGAAGATTCTCGGTATGGAGATTGATCAAGATCAAAAGCATGACAAATTATGGCTCAAACAGAACAAGTATCTCGAGAAGATTATTTTTCGTTTTCACATGCAGAATTCAAAACCCGTCAGTACTCCTTTGACATCTCACTTCAAGCTTTCAACTCAACTATATCCTTCTACAGATGAGGAGTATGCATACATGGAGAACATCCCATTTTTAAGTACTGTTGGAAGTCTAATGTATGTTATGGTATGCACAAGACCTGATATTGTACAAGTAGTCAGCATTGTTAGTCGTTACATAGCAAATCTAGGAAAAGAGCATTGGCAGACTGTGAAATGGCTATCAAGATATATCAAAAGTACTCTTAATATTGGTTTATATTTTGACAGAAATCTAGTTCAAGAGGCCAAAATTATTGGCTACGTCGATTCAGACTATGCTGGAGACCTTCATCGATGACAATCCCTCACTGGTTATCTTTTCACTCTTTGTGGAGGATCTTTAGTTGGAGGTGTACCTTACAGTCAACTATGACATTATCTATAACAGAGTTTGAGTATATGGCAGCTACAGAAGCCGTCAAAGAAGCTCTGTGGCTAAAAGAATTGGCAAATGAAGTTGGTTTTTCTCAAAATATTCTTTCTATTTTTTGTGACAGTCAGAGTATCATACACCTTGCGAAGAACCAAATGTACTATGCCAGATCAAAGCATATAGATGTCTGATTTCATTTTATTCGGGATATTATCGAAGACGGTGAGCTTTCTTTACAAAAGATTCATACTTCAAGAAATCCTGCAGATATGTTGACGAAGGTGATACCGATTGACAAGTTCAAGTTCAGTTTGGACTTGATCAATGTCCAAGTTCTTTGATCCTACCCCATGAGGTAATGGTAAAGACATCTATTGAAGATATTGTTGAGATTCACAGCGAAAGGTTTACGAATCATCTTGTTCTCAAACAACACAAGAAACGAGAAGTAATACAAAATAAAAGAAAATAATAAGATAAGCCAGTGAGAGATCCACTATCAAAAGAAAAGGCTTTTACAAGAGTTTACAAGAAAGACTTCACTCTTTCTTACTTAACTAAACTCTTTCACCAAGCCTCGGCAACGCCTCCACCTTCAGAGAGAATCTCTAAGAGAGCACCACGAAGAACCACCACAAGAGACCACCGAGAAGTATTAGAAAGACCTGCACATGAGAGCCGACACTCTCTCTCTTTCTCTTCTCTCTATTCTCTCTATTTCTCTCTCTCTATTTCTCTCTAGTTCAATCTCAATATTATGTTATACCTAGGCCCTATGTATTATAGTATATTTATAGACCCTTATTGAGTCTGAGGTTTACTCTAATTATAACTCATAATATTACAAATCAATCAGAAATATAAATCCAACGTTGGATTCCTATTTTAACTCAAACTCTAATTTGAGTTCGAGACACCTAAAACTCAACAATAGATAGGTCCATAACTGGAGCTAGGTCTTTCTTCAGTCAAGCCCTTAACTTGTCATCGAAGTATTTTTTTTGACCCTACAAGCAACATTTTGAGGTAGTGAGGAGTATCCCAAATAGTAAGTTTACATTAATAATTCCATATAACATAAAATCCAATGCTTCAAGAGATTTTTTTCTAATTACTGAAAATTTGTCCCAAGTTATTAATATTGTTTGTTTAAATAATTTGATTTCTAGACTTTGTTCACTATAAGAAATTGGACCTAAAGTATTGCTAATGGTCAAAAGTACTACCAGTGTATTAGCAATGTCTTTTCGTGATATTTTTGAAATGCCACAAAAACTTACACTAAAAATTTTAGTTGCACTTTTAAAATACTGCTAAGAGTATTTCTTGACACTTCTTGTGATTGAAAACTACCATCAAAAGTGGTTATAGATGACGCTTCTTAAAAAGTGCCCCCAATAACTATTAAGGTTTTGACAACTAAACTTGAAATTCAATCGTCTGAATATAGAAGTTTGGTTGACTAAACTTAGCATACAAAAACTATAATGTGGTTCTTAAATTATAATCTAAACAATTTTAAACAAAAATGATTCTAACATGAAAAATCTAGTTATTTGAAAATTATAATCTTGTTACATATTACAATCCAAATAATTTTAAACAAAATATCATACAAAATTATAACTCAAGCTTCATGATAATACAAAATTCCAACCCAACCTACTGACTGGATTACAACTTTCTTCAAGGACTTGTACTTGCAAAATAAAATAATTAATTAACTTTTGTTAACTTCAACTTTAAAATCAAGATTAATTAATGATAATAACTTTCAAATATTATATAAATTAGCTCATAAATAATACAAACAAATGATAACCCATATGCAAAATTTGAAAATAATAAAGAATTTAAATTTAAATGCAAAATAAACTATCTAAACATGCCTTAGTAATTTATTATGAGCTAAGCCTTGTTCGTGGCCAATATTCATGATAGCTTGAATTGATAGGTGATGTTTTGCCAAAAGAACTCTTAGATTTATTTGTCAATAATTATTGCCAGTGGTTCAACTTCCACCCACTTGCTAAAATAATCAATTATCGTTACTAAGAACTTCCTTTATCCTAAGGCTAGCAAAAATGGTCCTAGGATGTCTATTTCTCATTAGTTAAAGGGTCAGACAATCTATGTATGTTGGAGCTAGACTCCCGGACTAGTACACTGAGGAAAGTCTTTGGGATTGCTTGCAGTTAGAGATAAACCCAATTGCTTTAATTACCATATTTATCTAATAATATCCCTACTTGAGGAACTTGTGAGCTAAGCCTTGTTCACCTTTATGATTTTTGCATATTCCTTCGTGCACTTCCTGAAGTGTATAATCTATTTTGGATAATGTCAAGTAATGAAAGAGTAGTTGTGTGAGTGACCTCTTATACATAAGCCTTTCCACTAAGATGAAGCTTGCCATCAGTGTTTTGATCCATCGAGCTTCCCTTAAGTCTTCTGGTAGTCTTTTTTTATTGAGCTAGATCACTATGGGGTTCATCTAGCATGGTTTCTTGGTTATAATATTCACCACAGAGATAGTAGAGTAGCTCAGTTGTCTAAGGTTCTCCATAAAGATATGTCACAACTATGGGTTTGGTGAAGCTAAGGCTATTCTCGCTATGGCATATGCCTCTACATTGTCCCTAGTATCCAACATGCTTACATACTATTCATCTTTCCTATAAGCCTTTGTGCATTAGATAGGTATTGCACTATTATTGGGTCTTTTACTTCATATTCCTCTATTGCCTATATATGTACAAGTTGACAGCCATTAAGTACCTTTAATTTCTAAGCCTTGGCTACTAGGGCCACACAGACTAGGAGGAATGCTTTGTTTTTTGCAATTCTTCCATATGAACTCAGTAGCACCATGCCAACTCCACTTCTCGACTCATAGGATGAACCATCTAGTCGTTCTTTTCATAGTATGGCATTAGACTCTATAGGATACAAAGTAGTCTCCAACATGAAATCTGCCAAGACTTGGGCGTTGATCACTTTATAAGTCTTAAAAATGACCCCAAATTGGCTTAATTTGATAGACTATTTAAGCAATATTCCTTATTTCACTAGCTTTTACAATGTTTGCTATACTGAGGGGTTCATTAAGATAGTGATAGGGTGTGCTTGGAACTATGCCTAAAATTTCTGTGTGGCTAAAACAACATAGGCCAATTTCTCTATAAGAGGGTACCAAACCTCCACTTTGGTGAGGGTGTGGCTCACATAGTATACTAAATATAGTTTCCCACCTCGTTTACTTACCAAAACTAAACTAACAGTTTGATTTGAAGCTATTACATAAAAATATAGTGTCATTTTGTTAAGGTTTAACTAGTAGAGGGGTTCAGAGAGTTATTATTTTAGCACTTCAAAGACTTGGTGGCACTTCTACCATTGGAATCTAGACTTCTACTTTAATGCTCTAACAAAGAAAGACACTTCTCATCCAATTTGGATAGGAAGTGATTTAGTATAACGAAGTGACCTAAGAGTCTTTGCATCTCCTTGATCGAGCTTTGTGGGTTCACCTACATAACTACTTTGATTTTCTTTCGATTTGCTTCAATTTCTCATTCGAAGACCAAATTTCAGAGGAATTTCTTGAGTCCACTCCAAATGTGTACTTTTTTGAGTTTAGCATCATTATGAACTTCCACAGTGTTTTGAATTTTTCCTCCATATTAGTGAGGTGTTCTTTAGCTTTGTGACTCTTCACTAGCCTATCATCAACATATATTTCTATGTTTCTATTGAGCTAGGACTCAAAGGCTCAATTCATCATCCTATGGTATGTCACTCCTTATTTTTTAACCAAAAAAGCATTATGACTTAACAAAATATACCTTGGGTAGTGACGAATGATATCTTTTCTTCATCTTTAGGATGCATATAGATCTAGTGATAGCCTAAAAACACATCTAGAAAGCTAAGGACTTGATAACCTAAAGTAGAATCTACCAACTAATCTATTTTTGGGAGCTAGTAGTCATCCTTCAAGCAAGCTTTATTTAGATCACTGAATTTCACACACATCCTCTACTTCCCATTAGGCTTCTTCACAATCACGATATTGGTAAGTCACTCTAGATACTAAACTTCTCTAATAAAATCTACATTAAGGAGCTTATTTACCTTCAATAATAGCTTATTTTTCACTCCGGGGTGAGATGTCACTTATTATACTTAATTGCTTGTGGTTCTCAACCAGTGACATCAAGCAATCTATGTCAAGTAGGTCTTTCAAGGCCCAAATGAAATCATCTTGCCTCTTCTTCAAGAATTCACCTAATTCGATTCTTAGATAGTTAAGGAGGTTTGCACTGAGCTTCAACATCTTTCATGAGCTTTTCTCTACGATAAAGTTGATGAGCTACTCCATTTGTTTAGCACGTGTTTGGTTTGGTTTGGTGGCTCAGTTGTGGGTCTCTTTGACCACCGAGCCTTTTCCTTTCCAACTCAGCTTATCTTTCCAGTAAATCCCTTCACATCTCTTGACTAGGCATTAGTCTCTCCTTGTTTCAATTGTCCCATTTTTAGCCCAAAATCTTATTACTAAATGAAAAGTTGAGATTATCGCTTAAAATTAATTAAGAGTTAGTGACCCTGGATGATGTTGTAAGCCAAATGAGTTTAGACCAGTATGAACTTCAAATCTATCAAAATGTCCCTTGGGCTCTTTTCCATTGCTAGCAACAAGTTGATTATACTGACTGTGGTAATCTAATTGCTTGTAAACCCAATGAGAGTTCTAACATAGGGCTCAAACCTATGCTCAATCTTCATTTAATTGTAGACTTGAGTGAATAAAATATTCACCAAATTGTCCATATATTTTATGATACATTGTATGATGTATTCATCTACAACACTCGAGATGACCAATGCATCATTGTAAGGGGTGGATAGTCCTAAATCCTTGGTGGAAAAGATGATACCTCCAGGAGTTAGATCATAGTGTCATCTTTCACTTCTTCTTACCTCCAAGTTATGGTTTGATATTTTCCAATTGACAACAAAGCTTCACTTAGAACAAAGTTCCTGTAAGGATCATGTTAATGTGTCCTTTCACTGAGGGGTTGCCGAGTTCCAAGATGGACCTTCTCTATAGTGATTCTTGCTTGGTTATTATGGTCGTATCCCTATGGAATCTGCAGTACTTGGTTTTATTTATTTTTTGTTCTATTGAATCGTAGAAGTGGGGGTCATCTCAAATAGACTATATGCTCTATTTGAACCAGTACTCAACTTTGGAGTTGTTTAGAGGCATGTAAATATGAAAATCACTTGGTGTTCCTTGTGCTCAATGTGTTGCTTCTTAGACTCAGGAGGTTTTGCTTTCCTAAGTTCCATCTTTAAATTGCTCTCCTCAAACTCCCTCTTAGCTGACATTATCAATATGCTTCTTACCTTGTTGAATGAATTTGGCTAGGCTCTTGAGACACTAGCGGGCCATTTAATAAGCTAGCTTAGCTTGCCAAATCTCATTTATCACTGTTGTAAAGTCGATGAAGCTATCTAGCTTAGTTACCTCCAACCTAACTTTATTGAACTGAGCTAGATACTCCATAAGGATTTCTCCTTCCTTTTATTTTATTTTCCGGAGCGTAGAGGGGTGTCATTCTTTTAGGGTACCAGAGAGATGAACTACTCTATAGACTTATTTACTAAGTCATTGAAGCATATTATAGAGTCCTTTGGTAGTCTAAAGTATTAGACTTTGATTGAGCCCTATAATGTCATCGTGAAAGCTTTGCACATAATTGAGTCCCAAGCTCCTTATAGCATTATGGTATTTTGGAAGGACTTAATATGGTTAATTAGATCCTTGGTGACATTGTGCCTCATGTGAACACTATCTAAACTTCAATTGTACAAGAGAATATGCCAATTCGAGAATTGAGAGTGTCTTATACTTGCTTCCAAGCTGCTAGTGGCATGATCTCTTTATAGCTTCCTACCTTAGCTCTAGCTGAAGCCTAGTTCAAGTAGGCGTGATAGATAGCTCTGTCAGCTAGGTCATATGTAGGGTTAGATTTCTTGAACTCCCTTGAAGCTTGATACTAAAGTGGGAAATGGGAAGATTGGCCCTAATAGTATCCAATAGCCTGAATTTGGTAGCTCGGATGATACAACTCATCAAGATATGCCTAATTTGCCCTGTATAGTTATGGTTCATATTGCTAGTTTGACAAGGAGCCTGTGGAGCTTGTGATAATTGCTGCACTTACTGAGCTTGAAAATTTTGTATCATGAAAAAGAAATTTAAGATGAAAGATTTAGGTGCGACAAGGAAGGTTCTCATGGATATTAATCAAAACTGAAAACATGGCAAGTTATGGCCTAAATATAGCAAGTATTTCGAGAAGATTATTTCTCATTTTGGCATGCAGAATTTAAAATTTGTTAGTACTCCTTTGGCATCCCACCTCAAGCTTTCAGCTCAATTATGTCCTTATATAGATGAGGAGTACACATACATAGAGAACATTCTATTCTCAAGTATTGTTGAAAGTCTAATGTATGCTATCGTATGCACAAGATCTGATATTACACAAGCAGTCAGCATTGTTAGTTATTACATGGTAAATCTAAGAAAAGAGTATTGCAAGTTATGAAATGGTTATTAAGATATACCAAAGATATTCTTAATATTAATTTATATTTCGATAGGAATATAGTTTAAAAGGTTAAAATTATTGCCTACATCGATTTAAACTATGTTGAAGAACTTGATCGATGACGATCACTTACTAGTTATCTTTTCACTCTTTGTAGTGGTTCTATTAGTTAGAGATGTACCTTACATCAACTATGACATTATTTACAATAGAGTCTGAGTATATGACAATTATAGAAGTAGTCAAAGAAGCTCTATGGGTAAAAGTTTTGCAAGTGAAGCTAATTTTTCTCAATATATTCTTCCTATTTTTTGCGATAGTTAGAGTATCATACATCTTGCAAAGAACTAAATATACCATATCAGATCAAAGCACATATATGTCTAATTTTACTTTATTCAAAATATTATTGAAAATAATAAAATTTCTTTATGAAAGATTCATTCTTTAAGAAATCCTGCAGATATGTTGATGAAGGTGATTCTGATTGACATGTTCAAGCTTTGCTTGGACTTGATCAATATTCAAGGTCATTAATCCTACCCTATGGGCAATGGTGAAGGCATCTATTGAATATTCAAATTCAAAGAACAAGAGGACTCAAGCTAAAGTAGAGATTGTTGACCTAGTCATGTCTCGATTTCAGATTTTTAAAGAGTCCAAATTAAATTAGGATTCATATTAAGAAGTGATTTAGTGAGCTTAATCCTTCTTTAAATTTGTCTCCTACCAGAAAACTTGGATTAATAGGATCCTTACTTAAGTCAATCTCCTACTGTTACTCAAACTCAGTTAGGCCACTTCTATAAATACCCTATTCATCTTTTAGAATATAGTGAGATAAAGAGACATAGACTAATCTCTCAAAATATCTTGTGATGGTTAGATTAGTTAGTCTCTTATGAGACTTGATGATATTGGAGTTTCGTCTCCATTATTGTAATCTCTTCTTCTTTCTCATTAATACAATATCCTCTGGATCGCCTTCACCCATGGAGTAGGTCGTAGACTGAATCACGTAAACCTCTTTTATGCTATCTTTTCTCTTTTCTTTTCTTCTTCTATATCATGAACGGTGGTAGATTTTGGTATTTCATAATAAATTAATATCAGAGCTTGGTTCAATATGTCAATTACAAAATTCAATGTAAATAAATTCAAGTGAAAGCAAGGGTTTTCTTTTTGGCAAGCAAGAGTTCATGCAATTTTTACTCAACAAGGGTTGAAAAGCACATTGGAGGATGTCAAGGCTGAATATGTCATCAAAAGTGTCTGGGAGAATCAGAAGGCTAGTGCACATAACACTATCATCCTCAATCTTATTGATGAGTTACTCTATCTATTTCTTGATGAAACATCACCTTTAGAGTTATGAAAAAAGTTAAAAAAATAATATATGAGTAAGTCTATTTCAAACTGAGTTTACTTAAAGCAGAAACTCTTCAATTTTTGAATAAAAGAAGGTACAAATATAATTAATCATCTTAATATTTTTAATAAACTAGTCTCTCAATTATTACGCATTGATGTTAAAATTAAAGATGAAGACAAGACAATTATCTTATTATCGTCTCTATCTCCTTCTCTTGAGAATCTAAAAATAACTCTCATATATGATAAAAATTTAAAATTTGACAATATTTCTTCTGCCCTTCTATCAATGAATATTTAAAAAAGATTGAAGGAAATGAGTCACACTCAAAAGCACTGATTGCCTGAGGTTGTATCAAAGAAAGATCAAAACCAAGTCATTCTAGATCTAATTCCAAAGAAAAGAATTGTAGATACTGTAGGAAGATGGAACATGTAAGTGAAGAGTATTGAAAGCTCAAAACAAAGAAAAAGAAAGAATCTCAATCTGAAGAACAAGCTAAGAAACAATTGTCAGTTGCTGAAGAGAGTTCTGATGATGATTATGATAATGTTCTCTCTGATAGTTTTGATTTTGATCATTACCATAATATTTGAATTCTTGATTCTGATTGTTATTACTGCATATTCCCCAATAAGAATTGGTTTGATGACTATAAATCTTATAATAATGGTTTAGTTTTGATGAATAATAACAATTCATACAAAACTGTCAAAATTAAAATAGTCAAAATTAAGATATTTGATAATATTATTAGGACTTTTACTAACGTTAGACATATTCCTGATTTGAAAAAGAATTTGATTCCTTTGGGAGCTTTAGATTCTATTGGTTATAAGTATTCTGCTGAAGGTGAAGTTCTTAAAATTGCTAAAGGCTCATTAATAGTGATGAAGAGCCTAAAATATGAAAATTTGTATAAGTTAGTAGAAAAAATCATTAAAGGTAGAACAATAATTTCTCAAGTTTCTTCTAATATGACTCACCTATGGCATATGCATCTTAATCATATGAGTGAGTAAGGTTTAACTGAGCTCAACAAAAGAAAATTATTGAAAAGCCTCGACTTATGCAAATTAGAATTTTACGAGCATTGTCTCTATGTTAAATAGTCCAAGGTAAAATTTAACTCCAATACTTATTGCGCTAAAGGCTTAATTGATTATATTCATTATGATGTGTGGTGCTCTCATATTTCATCAAAATTTATTGTTCATTATTTTATTAATTTTATTGATAATTTATTTTAGAAAGTGTGGATTTTTTTTTTTATTACAAAGCAGAAATATTTTTGTTTTCAAGTAGTAAAAAACTTCAATTGAAAAAAAGACTGAAAGAAAAATCAAATACCTCAGAAGTGATAATGACGGAGAGTATAAATCAACAATGTTTTGCAAATTTTGTGAATATGAGGCATCGAACGTCACTTTACAATCCCAGAAAAATCTCAACAGAATGGTATGGTTAAAAGAATAAATAGAACTTTATTGGAGAAAATATGTACTATGCTTAGTACAACCAATCTTGATAAAGATTTTTTAACAAAAACAGTTAACACAGCATGTTTTATTATGAATTGTTCTCCTCATACAGTCATTGGTTACAAAACTCTTCAAGAGGTATGAACTGGTGAACCTGCAAATTATTCTTTTTTAAAAATTTTTTGTTGCCCTGCTTATGTGCATATCATCAAGGATAAGTTAGATGCACATTTCAAAGAGTGTATTTTCTTTAGTTATGTCAAAGGTGTTAAGGGTTATCGTTTGTGGAATCCTATTATTTCTAATGTAATTATTGAGAGAGATGTAATGTTTGATGAAAGTGTATGTTAAAATCTCTTAAGAAAGGTCCCAGTGATATAATGTAAGTGAGGATAGAGAATGTAGTTCCTTTACAAGAAGTATTTAGGGTGTGTCAAACTCTCAAGAGAATTCCAAGAGTCAAGTTAAAATTTATGAGAAGGCTCTATTTTGAAGATCTCAAAGAAATATAGAACCACCTGAAATATATGATTTTGAGGATATGATAGACTTTTTTTATTTACCGATAATAGTGATCCTTCTTCCTATAAAGAAGTAATACAAGATAAAAATTCTTTTAAGTGATAAGTTGCTATGCATGAAGAGATGGACTCCCTTCAAAAGAACTATACTTGAAACTTGGTGAAATTACCAGAAGGTAAAAGAGCAATTGATTACAAGTGGTATCAGAGTGTTAGGTTCAAAACTGTGTAAACTCTTACGACCAAAATTACCGTGATGATGCAAATGAATTGTGTCACATGTTAGTCTCTCTTAAAAAATATCAAAAATTGAGATAAAAAACTTGTTAGTATGAGTCACACGGTAGAATTGGTCGAGTAAAATAAATTCTTGATTAAGATTATTAAAATTGATATAATCAAATCACACCTGAATGAAGAAATTGTTATAATGTCAGGTGTAATGAATTAATCAGACATCAGATATTGGATAGATAGAGTCCAATATATATAGTGAAAAGACTCATATCTCATTAGCTTAAGCTTTTGGGATGGTTTGGTGTCCGGCCTATAATATTGATTTTGTTTAATACTCTTTCAACTTTCCTAACACAAATAAACTTGATTTTGTTGGTGCTAGGGCTGAAGATTCTGCATAACTTAAACATGAGTCTCCAACAATTAAGTAATCTATTGAATGGTAGTAGCCAATGTTGGGAATTCTTGTCAATTCACAATGTAGGAAGGACCTGTTTGTTCCTCGAGGATAATAGATAGCGGAACTCCCCAAGGCTGGGGCAATGACTCTACCAAGCTATCGAAGTAGCTTAATGATTTTGCTCACTAGGCCCTTCTGAGTAGTTGTCAAATTCGGTGAGTGCTAGCGTCATCTACCTCCAAGGTTAATTCTTGAAGCATAATGCTCTTGCAACCTTCATAGGCATGGCCAGATAATCAACGGAAGTCCTCGAGCCCATTTGGTAATGGATCAAGGTTAAGATCAAGGCTAAGTCTACTAAACTAATTTTGTAAACTAATTTTTTTAATCAAAATTGACCCTATAATAATTTAAAGTTTAAAAAATTAATTAAAAATTTATATTAATTTAACTGAATAATAGTGCAAAATAATTGATATTAATTTTTGAAGAAAAAAATTTAAAATCAAGTTAACCCTAGTCTTGACCCAGTACTAAACAGGGTCCTCTAGATCAACAATAAAAAGTGGAGCAGATTTCAATGAAAATACCAAATGTTGATAAAGTCTACTTCACCATCATCATTAGTAGAGAAACTCTTGGGAGACTTTGATCTACTAGAGCGATCCATCTTATCAATCTATAAAAGAAGAGAACCATGAAGAAAACTATTGGCAATTCTCCGATGATGACTGCTCCAATACTTAAGTCAGTCACTATCAATTTTAAGTGGTAGAACAAAAGAATTGGACATTAATCCCTCTCTTCACATATCTTCTCTCTATTTATACTCATTCAATGTTATTTCAGCTCCTTCATCTCAGTCGAGACTTGGACTAGGATTTACTCCACAAATATATTTGTATCTTGACCTTCCCACTATTGTTATAGAAATGATATCCTCTGGATTGATTCTCTGAACTTCAAATCTATTTGCCCTGAGGTTATTTTAGTTCAGCAAGACTCTCCCAAGCCTCCCAAGGGTGTCTAGCCAAGGTGCAAATGGTTCGACGAGTTATCTACCGAACTTTCCGAACCACGCGTGGCATCACGCACACAATATAATATTCTTAAAGTCATAGCAATCCGTCGAGAAGGAGCTCATCTTGGGTTTGGGCTAGTTTTGGATTTTGCTAGTACAGTCAAAATATTCAAATTAGATTTGGTGTATTATCACCTCCTAAAGATTTTTTTATTTTTTAAAAACCCCCTCTGACTTTTCAAATTTCCAATAACCTCTTTCTTTAGCCACTATTAGTGGTACCCAAGTGGTGGGTCTCATCTCACATGCTCCCTATACTTTAGTTTGCCCCTTTACCTAAAACACTTGTTTTGTACTTGTGGCAATATGGTCTCTGCATTTAAGTGAATTATGATCAAAATCAAATATATATGACTAAAATCAAATAATTATGATCAAATTTTTATTATAACTGTTTTGTTCTAGTTATATAAGTTTGGTTTTGATCATAATAATTTAGTTTTAGTTATATATGTTTGATTTTGATCATAATTATTTAAATTTAATTGTGTATATTTGATTTTGATCGTAACTATTTAGTTCTAATTATGTATGTAAAACTCATATTATTACAGATATAGGAACAGATGCTACAGATAAAGGGAGAACGCTAACTGAGAATTTAAAAAACCAAAGAAATTTTTAAGAAGTTGGAAAATTCTCAGAAGAGTACTAAAATGAGACACCAAAAATATGTCTTTCACCTTTTTTCCCCAGGTGAAGTGAAATAAAGTAGGCCCAATTGCATCAAAGACCATAATAGAGGTAGTGGTAATATAGAAAGCTTACGGGAAAATAGTCTGAGCTAGATCATGCAGACGACTAGCCACCAGAAAATCAGCTGGGCCCAGTCGAGCACTGTAGAAGTGAATTCCCTCTTTATAGATACATATATATGTATATAGATGTATATACATAATTGACCAATTTTCTAGTATAACAAACCTATTTTATGGCTTAGAGTTGTTGATTATCCCAAACAAATTGTTGAACCAAGAGCTTTGGCTTTCTGAATAAGAAAAAGAAAAAGAAAGTATCTGTCTGACCACGGCATGATTTACTTGACTCTGTATGTTGACCTAATCTTGAAGAAAGGACCAAAGAATCCAACTACAATTTTGCAGGCACAAAAACAAATTTTCTTGAAGATTGGTAGCACAAGTTACTCCATTTTTTAATGTACCTGTCATTTTTGTATAGGATGGTGACTGATGGTTCACATAGCCCCGAGACATGAATTACAAGACAGACGTGTTCACATTATTTCCGCCCAGTTTCCTTTAACATATCTAATAAGAAGACCGATGATCAACAGCAGTCTCAGCACCAGCAATTTGTACAAACTCTATCCCCAGTCGTGGCTTGCCGTGCTGATCACAAGAAAGAAAGATTCAACCCATAACACAGTATTCAAGACTACAAACTCATACAATTATAATAAGCTATTTGCGTTCCTAGGAAAAGCATTTTTAACCTCTTCAGTATATACCTAGTTGAATAATTTTGCTTTGGATGTGAAAACAAGAATCTCAATCCTTAAAGAAGAGAGGTTATGTGACTTTAGGAGACTTTTGTAGCTGTATTCGGTTCCACATAGATTCTCATGCACCTTCACCTCTGCAATTATTTTGAGTCTCTCTTCCCCCAGATCTCCTTTCCTCCATGCACAGTGCCATGGAGCAGACAAGGTATTGGATGTGGACCAGAAGGAAACTCAGTGGCATGTCTCTCCTTGATCCAACGCATGTGCTCCCCGTCGGCTCCTTCTATGAATCATGGGAAGAGAAGGCTTTTGCAGAAGACTCTGCGGCACATTTGGGAGGCTGCGTGTGGCCTCCAAGGTCTTACTCATGCAGCTTCTGCAGAAGGGAATTCAGATCAGCTCAAGCACTTGGAGGCCACATGAATGTCCATAGAAGAGATCGAGCAAGGCTCAAGCAGCCATCGAGCCCCACAAGCGAAAACATCGATGATCTTCATGCAACCAACTCCAGCACTTCTGCAATACCTTTGGCTTTGGAAGCACAATTCCCAGCCCAGGTTTGCACATCGGTCTACAACCCTACTTCTGGTGCTCTAGGGCCACCTCTACCTGCTTCTAGGGTTTCAACTACATCCACCCAAGGAAATTCTGTTAGGAATACCTTGAATTCTGCTCCTTTCTCTTCATGCGTAATTCAAGATAGTCGGACAAATTACCTTTTCTCTATTCCTCAATCCCTCAAGACCTCCATAGATATTCCAGCGGTAAATATACTTGAATTGAAGCTTGGAAGAGAAACTCTGAAGCGGAAGGATGATTGTTGTCATGGTGGAAAGGATGAACATGTTGATGGTGATGGTGATGATGATGCTGATGATGATGACAACGCCGTAAATAGAAAGAGAAGAAGGCTTGACCCAGTGCTACCTTTGTTTGTGAGAAGTGCTTTTGATAAACCACTTCTAAAACCAAAGGTGCTTGAGCTAGGCGACGAAAAATATGGGGAGTTGGATCTTGAGCTGAGGCTTGGAGATCCACCCAAGGTTAGTGAGCAATCTAACGGTATTGAGCTTGAATGAACATATTATTCGTCCTTTGTTTGTAACATTTGAAATGTTTCTCTTTTCATTCGTTTCATTTTCTTCATTTGCTTCTTCTTGTGATGACAATTCCTTTCCCATTGGATCCTTCTTCAATTTGCAATTGTAGCAGTACAAATTGTTAAAGTTGGACAATATGATCTGCTTTGAAGTTTGTTGCACTGATGACTTACAGTATATCTCACTTTGTTTCTCACCTTTTGGCCAACCCGATAGATGTTCTTGCGTAAATGGAATATCTAAAAACAAAAAACTTGCAACTTCCAAAAAATGCATTCTTTTTGAGGTTTATCGTCCTTTCTACTCTAAGGCATCATGTATAAGAAGAGATTTGCATGTCAATATCTTTGATCAGATACTTCTGCAGTGTAGCGCTACTTTGTTTTTAAATCTATGACTTCTAGTATACTTCATTTATGCGTATCGCGGCTTTTGTGCGAAAGATTGAGTGTACACATGTACAGAAGTGGAAGGCCATCAAATAGTCAAGAATGGACGGAGATTCTTCCGAATCCATGGCTTCTCATATGGGTTTGGCAATTCAAAGGTGGTTGCCCATCAGAATTCATGTACAGAAGTGGTAAGCAATTTAAAATTTTGCATAAGACGGGGATGACGTTGGAGAGCTTGTTTGATCGTTTAGTCTGATTGCAAATCTACGAACTAGCTAGTTCACATCACAGAAGGGCAATCTGAACACATTTTGAAGAAGTTTATTTTGGAATTCACGAATATTAGCAAGGATAAGGCATGCATATTTTTTTATAATAGAAGGTTTGTACAATGCATCTATTTGATAGCTTTAGCAAGAAATTATCTTCTAAGCTTCAAACAAGGATCTAATGTTAATATATATCGACTGAGTTCTTTTCGTGACTCGTCAGGAACTAAGTGCAAGTGCATGGGAGGTGATAAGATCTTATTTCTTTCCCTTCTCACTAAACCCAGTGACTGACACATTCCACAAGTGGAACTATGCCAGATGCTTCTGACTTTGTTTATTGAGGGGACACACATATGATCAGATACAACAGTACGTGTATTCCCTTTTGTGTGCTATTACAGCATCAGCCAGATCCTTCTCTCTCACCGCGGAGAAGAAATCCATATGCCTGCCTTTGGTTCTCAAAATTTTTAATGGCTCCGGACCCCAAAAGCTCCCCACCCACCCCATGGAATCATTCCATTAGTTTAAGTCTCAGAGGAATGACTCCAACCGCTTTCTTCGCTCCCCTTGTTTCTCCTTCTGCCTTCTGTACCTACTGTTTCCGGATAAAACCCTGACTCGAACCCTAACTCTAATCCAAACCCTAAACCTTGACCTAGTAGAGCTTTGTGCTTGAAAACATGCACGGTACCAGGCGATCTTTCAGTGGCTTACATGCCAGCAAGCATATGCTTGAAGTTAATGCAATAATAGGTGTACAACGTAATGTCCACTCTGGCTTTCATTGCGCTGCAGAAGAATTTAAGATCAAAGGGTGCAAGCTTTTTCCGCATGAGGGACTGAAGCTGATATGGGAAAATTCAATGATCGGAACCTTGAGAAAACATAGTTTTAATATGCGGTTGCGGGTTACAAAAGAGGACAAGAGATGTGAATTGCATTGGTTTCTGCAATTTACTGAAACTGTGAAAGTAATCATTAAGTGTAGATATGGCCTTGTGTTGTCTTCCTTTGGATTGTTGGCTATGAGACAGGCATTTTCAGAGATGAACAGCTAGAAAAGGTGTATATAAATGGTGTCTGAGATTCTATGCGAGAACTTAGAAGAAGAGTGGGAGGAGCACATGGGCGACGCTGTCGTTTTGAGCTGAGTCGCAGAATTAACAAGAAGAATTTAGGGGTCTTGACAGGCTTGTGTGACGCTGAACATTTTGTTTTGTCGAGTGGAGTCCTGGGGCACATCACATGACACATAATAGATAGCAGCTCAATCAGGATGTGTGAGTAGGGGCCATTGGTGATGATTTAATTTTTATTTTTGGCTTATAAAGGACAAATTGATCATCTGCTGTATTCGCCTAATTATGGTTTGGCGAGATTCCCTCTCTTTCATCGATCGACCTACCAGAAGGTGTGTTGAACTCGTTCTATCACGCAAGGACAATACATTTGAAATTATTCGTACTGGAATTAAAGTTTTCGTATTCGAATTGACGCATATCGCTCGTTCACGTACAAGACATGCTCACAATTCTGTGCCTCTGCTATGATCGCGATTTGTTTTGAATCGTCTATGAGAGAACAGTGATCTGAATCATATGATGAATGACTTAGTCTGAGTGAGAAGATTTCGGAAATTTGAACGGGTATTTAGTGTCATTGTGATAAAGATAAGACTAAAGACGAGAAGCCTAAGTGAAGTTTTTTTTAATCAATTGATGTCATCTCTTGATGGGTACAATTAGTAGATAAGCCGGCTAATTAGAGTTGTCAGTTGTACAATAATGTTCTCTACACGTAGTTTTTCTAGGTTTCTAGCTTATGAGACATGAGTGAAACAAGTTGGAGAGCATTCGGATGGCTACTTGTTTATTAATACGATTTTTTGGTAATTAGCTACAAACAATCAAATTCCAATGACGAGCAACTTATTGAAGACGAACTGACTATTCTCAGTAGCCATTTCTGCTATAGGCAGGAGGAAGCTATCGAGCTTCATTTGCTTTCGTGTCTATATCAATTTTCCACTGCCATTACAAGCCAATGTTTATAGGTCATGTGTTACCAACCTCAGACCGGGATCAGAATGTTAAAAGTGTTGGCCAAACCAAATCCCGATTTCACGTGCAATATCACTCCGAAATACATAATTTAGGTCGCTACCCTTGCGAGGGAAGCGACAGATTAGGTCGTATATATCCATATCTATGATTAAGATGGATGGATGAATTCAATGAACTTCAGAATTTGTCATCCATTTAGACTGTATATTTGAGGACAGTGATTATAAATTGTTCTTCTCTCCTAAAACACCATTCAAGTAAAATAAAGAGATGATATGTACATAGGACGAAGACGACCAAGAAGCTGCCAAATGTTCGTCTCAATCTACAGGCCCATATCAACTTGTTGCGGACACTAAAACGAATTGGGCCCGTCAATGGATTTGGGCCAATCACATGGAATCTGGCTCGCCTTAACAGCGACAGCCCAGTCCATTAACAAATTCAGTTAAATGTAAAACTTAGACATATATTAATATTAGAACTGGTCATTAAAACATTCGGTAATATTAGTTAATATATATTTAAATATTAATTTAGTGGTTATATTTTGAAAAAAAGATTACGGTTATTTAAATAAAAAATATTTGCATCTAGGACTTATATAAACAAATGTGCCCTAAAATTTATTAAATTTATTATTTATTTGAATTGTAGATTAAAATTTTATTATTGAGTCACAGTTCGATCCTTCCCGCACGCCTTGTCAAGACCACCAACGTTTCTCGGATTATGGTCTGAGATTGGCGGCTTAATCGACACATGGCACCAGCGGCCGTGATACCTGGCGCTGTGAAATTACAGCAGGGATATTCGCTGCTACGTGGCGTTAGAGAGGAAAACCAGTCGATGAGACGAACACGTGCCCTCGGACATGTTGTGGTACGGGCCGTACACGCCACGCTGATCGCGCTGACCTTGGCAGAGGCGTCCCGGCTTGACAAAGTGTATACTTTATAATGAGCCCATATTTCTAACTGTCGGTTCAACCCCCATCGAACTCCGAAACAGACCTTCGGCTACGTCCGAAAATAAGGTTTGACCGGTCGAATTCGGTGACCTGAACTCGTCCGACTCCATTGTACCTTGGAGACACCAGGGAGCCTTTCATACGGGCCCTTCATTGTTAACCCAACAGACAAATCTCGTAAAGGAGCTTTATCTTCTTTTTGAGGCAGGTTTCCGAGTGTCTTGGTCGGACCCGTCCTAATATCAGATTTTTTTTAAAAAATTTATTTTTTTAAAAAAAAAAATTAATATTATTATATATTATTATTAAATTAAATTATTATAAAAACCGATTACTTTTTCAATTTTTAAATTATTATATAGTCAATTTTAATTAAAAAATATTAATTTATAAAAATATTTTATTAGTTTTGATTTTAATTGTAATCTTAAACTGTTGTTAAACGGACCCTAAAAATCATTGGATAATAAATTAGAATTAGAATTAGTTTTAATTAAACGTTAAAAAATAGTTAAATTAAGTTTTCACTTTTTTAACTAAAACGTTAAAGATAACTAAAGTATCCTCATGCTCTCTTTATATGTTTATTGTGCATTTTAATTTTCACATAACACATTATATATATATATATATATAGAGCAAGTTATGTACTAATTATTTAACACCAAATTAATTTTTTATTTATGATATATATATATATATATATATATAATTCATGCACATACTAAAAAATTATTACATTTATATAATATAATTATATGTTATCAGTCAATTATAATTTAATTATCCTAATTAGCTATTCAATTTACCAAATTTTTAAAAAATAATCCATCTTCGTGAATAAGATATTCACTAGTAATTAAACACTCAAATAAAAATCTAATTATCTTCTCTCCATAATCAAATTGTTTCTCGATGATTTAACTATTTTTTTTCCGTAGTTAAATTATTTTTTTAATAAGACTATCCTAAGTTATTTCAAATCAATTACCCCTTAAAGGAATTATAGCCCGTGCTTAAAATGACAAGGGAAAAAAAAAGTGATTATTTGATTTAAAATAATCTCAATTAATTATATATAATTAAAAAGTTTTAATTATATTTATATTAATTAAAAAGTTTTTGAATTTAACATGATTACTATTATATATTTTAAAATTATTTTTATAATTAATTATATTAGTTAGTAAATATTTGATTGAAAAGTCAGGATAAAACTAGATAGTATAACTAATTATTACGAAAATCAAAGGGATCTTTAAAATTTGGGCCGTAAATCCGCCATTCAGAATGGATTTTCGGATTATAAAATTTGCAATTCTGATTTTTTTTTTTTTTTTTTTTTTGCCAAAGCACTACAAATACAAGCCAGTCAACAGCGTTAGTGGCAATCGCTCTATTTGGTACTGCGATCCCATCGAGAGTAAAGATCGTTCTTGTCGTGGCCCCCGAGATGGACCCGATCGAGCGGCATACGGTATCACTTTTATTTCCGGGACAGCGATCATTCGTGGTTTCTCTTTGGTTGGATGCTGTGCTCCAAATGTTGAAGACGGACGTCGCAGTGTACTCCATTCCCGTCTTTGCATCTCGCTCGGTTTCACCTTCAAAATAGGGAGATTCAGATTAAACAATTACAACCAATTAATAGAAAATAATATTTGATGATTTACCGAGATAAATTAGTCAAGTTAAAAAAAAGCCGAATCTTAGATCGAACCATAAAATAATACTTACCGTTGTAAAGATCTAGTTTAATACTAGGTTGGGGCATACTTGGTGTTCTCCACGGGCATAGTTTTCAGACATGATTTAATGATTTTCAAAGAGATACCGATTGATTTATCTTAAACTCAAATAATTTAGTTTATACGTGATAAAAATTTAATAATTATGAGATCTAATTTATATTTATATTTTAAAATTAATCTGAAGAGATCTAAAATTTATGACTACCCATTAGGAAAGTTTAACGTATTAAAATCACAAATTTTTAATACGCTAAACTGTTTTATGTAATATAAATAATAGAATTATTTAAAAAATAAAAAGTAATATTTATTATTATTATTATTATTTATATGATTTGAATATCAAAATAATTATTGCCCGAAAAATTTTTGGATAATTCTCTTCGCACTTTTCTGATTATTATAAATTAGTGAAAAAGCGGTGTAAAGGATAAAAATTTTAAGAAAAATGAAAATCGATAAGCAATGGGACCTGTGGATAGTATTATTTTTAATCGGTTATTTCGAGGCATTTGCATAAATTTCCCTCCACAAAAATTTTCAACGCGTCGGGCACCGTGAGATTTACGCCTGGACTTGGTTTTCCACGACCCACGTTCGAAGCACGTTCCTACGAAAACCAGCTCCAGCTCTACAATCAATCGATCCAGCGTGCCAAGGAGCCCGAAAATTGTTCATATTTGTCCGTATTACGGCATTATTTTATCCTGACGTGGCACTCCTCCGAGCCGTTGGCCTCCGAGCATTTCTCAGTTTTATAGCCAACCAATTTCCCATTTTTCCATCTCTCTGAATTTGCAGAGGTATTTCCCCTTCCATCTCCAAAACCACAATTTTTCCTCCGAACGGGAATAATTCGCGCCAAATCATCAAAAAATTCGAAATTCGGGCGAGAAGATAGCTCGAAAATTCGGTTTTCTTTATCCAGAATCTTCCAACTAATGGTGCCATGTTCCTGGCTTTTAGATCTTGTGTTCTCCCCGCCGGCCACTCCCGCGACGTCGTCCTCTGGCATTGGATCAAGGCGTTCCTCTGCATCCTCTTCGTTCTTTCCGTCGTCGTCTTCTCCTACTCCGTCGTCTCCTCCACCGAATACCCCTGGGCGTGCCCCGGTTGCGACGACCAGCCGGCGGTGACTGCTGCCCACCAGCTTGTCGCGCCAGGCCCCGCCGCCCCGCCGGAGCCGACAAATATTTCCCACATCGTGTTCGGCATCGGGGGATCGGCGCGCACGTGGCACCAGCGCCGGGGCTACAACGAGCTCTGGTGGCGGCCGGGAGAGATGCGGGGGCACGTGTGGCTGAACGAGGAGCCCCAGGAGCCGTGGCCGACCACGTGCCCGCCGTACCGAGTCTCCGCTGACTCGTCGCGGTATGGGTCGCGGGCGTCGGCGTCGCGGATCGCGCGGATCGCCGCGGAGTCGTTCGCGTTAGGGATGGAAAACGTGCGGTGGTTCGTGATGGGCGACGACGACACCGTGTTCTTCGCGGAGAATCTGGTCGTGGTGTTAGGGAAGTACGATCACGAGGAGATGTGGTACATCGGGGCGCCGTCGGAGAGCGTGGAGCAGGATGTGATGCATTCGTACGGGATGGCTTTCGGAGGCGGCGGATTCGCGATCAGCTACCCGGCGGCGGCGGCGTTGGCGCAGATCATGGACGGATGCCTCGACCGGTACACCTACTTCTACGGCAGCGATCAGCGAGTCCAGGGTTGTCTCGCCGAGCTCGGCGTTCCGCTCACCAGAGAACCCGGATTCCACCAGGTAATTTTGTGCCTTCTGTTCGTCTAGCTTGGTAATTTCCAATATTTGTTTTCACCACTTGTCACTTCGATGGGTAAAGTAAGCTATTTTTTAATTTAATTTAATTAATTTATTTATTTTTTTTTTGAGGTTGAGTTTGTGGTTGGAATTTGGATGATCTGTGTGAGGTGGACCAGCGTTTTGGACGGGTGTAAACCAAGGAGTCCTTGTTTTTCCTTTTGGCGGTGCGCCAGAGCATGTTTTTGATGGTTAACTTTTTTGGGGTTGCAGTGAATCTTTATCTGGAATAGGCAGAAAATGTGTTCATTTTAGATACACAAACCGGAGTTAATTTTGGTTTTAATCTCCGATTTCGGATTGCTGGTATCACAAAGGACTAATAAGTATGTCAATGATGACAACCGAAAAAAAGTCAAACCAAGTCAATTGGTTTTGTTTGTCTGACGTGCTACGGCGTTTTTTTTTTTCAGGTGGACCTGCGGGGAGACACGTACGGCATGCTAGCAGCGCACCCCGTTGCGCCGTTGGTTTCGCTCCACCATTTGGACTATGTCAAGCCGATATTCCCCAACCAGCCCTCCCAGCTCGAGGCTCTCCGTTCTCTGCTCGACGCGTCCCGACTTGATCCGGCCCGAATCCTACAGCAAACGTTATGCTACGACCGGGATAGAAAGCTCAACTGGTCTGTTTCGGTGTCGTGGGGCTACACGGTTCAGCTGTATCCGTGGGTTCTGGCCCCCCACGACCTCGAGGTCCCGCTCCAGAGCTTCCAGACGTGGAGGAGCCACGCAAACGGGCCGTTTGTATTTAACACGCGGCCCTACAGGCCGTGCGATAGGCCCATTAGCTTCTTCTTGAGCCGGACATCGGATGGAAAGAGAGGTGAAAGAGGACCACTAAACACCGTTACGGAGTACTCCAGATATGAGCCAGCCAAAGAAGATGAATGTGATCGGCGCGGATTTGACGCCGCATCGAAGGTGCAGACCGTGAGGGTCATGGCGACGAAGATGGATCCCGATGAGTGGCACAAGGTACGCTGCATATTATTTACTTGATCTGTTCATCATGCTTGTGCATTAACCACGTGTTGAGTATCACGATATCCACTTGCAACTCCGATTCTGGTGCTGACTCTGGCTTCCCATGTGAAGTTAGTTTGGCTATCAATTAAAAACAGGCATGACTGCTTGTTTGTTGGCGGTTTGCTCTTCTGAAAATCAATTGTCTAGTTCTCAACCAAACTAACAACTCTTGCTGTTTGCAAAGCAGGCACCGAGAAGGCATTGCTGTGAAGCACACACGAGGTCGTCGTGGCGGAGTCAGAGCATAGACATTAGAATCAGGCGTTGCTACCCTGGTGAGGTCACTTCTCCGCCTTAGATGTTAAACGCAACAAGGCGAAAACGATGATGTGTTATTTTTTTTCCACGTTATTGAATAGTTGAGTTTGTACAGCTCTGAGGAATATCTTGGCTTTTTTTCTGTAGAAATGCCATATTGGGTTGCTTAACTTGCTTGTGATAGTAGCTCTCTATTCAACATGTTTTCCAGCAGTAATGGAGCAACTGCATTGTACAACACAAACTCATGTTGTCTCATTTAACTTTTTGATTCCATAATTGTCGTGATCTTTCATCCGTCCGGCTTTTGCGCTTGGGGCTCTTCTTGTGCTTGTGGATCGGCATTGGTTTTAGGCCCAGAGCTTCCAGACTGGGCTGCATCCTGTAAAATTGATCGGAAAAGTCTCGTTCCATATTTGTTTGGGCTTCGACGGATCCATTCCTGTACATGGAAGAAACTTTGGTTGCTGCCCCTCTGAGGGCACGGACGGATATGAGCCGTAGACCGGTTCATCCTCTAACTGAGTTGTTGATTACAGCATCATCTACAGCTTATATCTGTTGCTGCCCTCGTGGGAAATTGACTTCAATTGTTTTACGAAAAGACTAAATTCAACCCGAGTTTTGGACCAAGTTTGGAGAAAATTTAGCTAGATCCAAACAGCGACGGAGTAATGATAATGTTCATGGTGGTCCACGGTTGGATCCAAAAAACCTCCGAAATGTTCTCTTCTTGCATCTTGTTTTATAGCTTGAAACATCAAAAATTACCCAAAAATCCATCGAGGACAGCTTGGTGTATGTTTTTGGCAGATCAGATCAAATCAAGGACAGCTTTGGTTTCCGATCCTTTCACCAAACACTGGACGTACCCGAAACAGAGCTAAAGCCTTCGTCCGAAGACCTTTTGTACATGAATGATTTGCCCAGGCACTTCGCAAGACAAACTGAATAACATCAACCTCCTTTCAAAATATACCAATACAACACTAGCTTCCGGCATTGATGTTGAGAGAAGAGAAAGAAACGGAAGAGAAAAAATTTTGTATTTTTTTAATATATTTTTATACCTTCTATAAGTTTTATTTGTATAAATAGAAAAATCTAAAAGTAGAAATAAGAGTTAAGAATAAAAATAAATTTAGAGAATTAATCATACAAATTAAATCAAATCAAATTCTTATAATTAAATAGGTATAATATTCTAACAACCCTCCTTAAACTCAGGACTATTTGATTCAATTTTAACTTAAAATTAAATTTAATCAAAATATAAAGTTAAATATCATTGGATTGTGATCCAAAAGTGGATCTTAATTAGACCTAAATTACAATTAAATTTGACTAAAAATTACGTTTAATTTTGACTTAAATTGTTCGAAAATTTGAGTTTAAACTAAAGAGAGTCAATTGAGTCGAATATTTGAATCAAAATTAGACCCAAAATTCATTAAATATTTAGGACAAATAAAAATACAAAATCTTTATAAATAGGTTCTTAGAAGAGAAATGAAAACCGCGAAATAAGGTATTCTTGATATATCAAAAAATATAAAGTATTGCGTCAAAATGAGTAGTATAAGGAGTAAGTATGAACCGGCTAATAATATGAACTGTATATGCTATGTCTGGTTAAGTGATAGTTAAATAAATAAGACTTCTAACCAACTGCTTATAAAGAGTAGGATCTTCCAGAATAGCTCCTCCTATAGATGAAACCTTGACATTAATCTCAAGTGGAGTGTTGGTAATTTTATTATCTATCAAACTAGTACGAGACAAAAGTTCAGTAGCATATTTTTCCTACAATAAATAATAATCAATACAGACTGAGGAGACTTTCAATCCAAGAAAATAACTCAAATAGTCAAGATCTTTCATTTTCGAATTATGTACTAAAAAATTATTTCAACTCTACAATACCCTTCAAATCGTATCTAATAATGATCATATTATTCATACATAAGAACAAAAGAGTATATATCTCATCTTAGTTTTTTTGATAAAAAGAGCACTATCATACAAATTAGAAGAGAATCCAATCTAGTTAATGGTGGAGTTAAATTTGATAAATCATAGCCAAAGAGCTTGTTTAAATTTATACAAGACTTTTCAAAAATGATAAACTTTATCAAATAAATGAGTATATTAAAATGGGAGTTTCGTATAGATTTCTACAGAAAGATCCATAATAAAATAGAAATGGGTACAGTGGAGGATGGTCGTGAGCACCGAACCAAGCCAATTCCTCCTCCCTCCCAATTTTCTCACTTTAGGGCTTGTTTGTTTCGATTCCCGGAACCGGGAATCGGAGGAATGGAGGGAATTGAGAGCCCAATTCCCTCCATTCCGGTGTTTGTTTCGATTCTCGGACCCGGAATCGGGGGAATCGATTATTTCTCAATTCCCCCGATTCTCCGTTTCAATTCCCCGAAAAAATCACGCGAAAACGCGGATTCCGGGTTTGAATTCCCGTATTACTGTAGCAATGTCGGGGACGAAACCTAATTCCGAGTTAAATTCGCACGAATCCCCCCCATCGTCTGCGTCTTCTCTCCTCCGACCAGCGTCTTCTCCGTCGTCCGGCTGTCCAGCGTCGTCAGCGGCCGTCGAGCGTCGTCAGCGTCGTCCGGCTGTCCAGCGTCGAGCGTCGTCCGGCTGTCCAGCATCGTCCGGTCGTCAGCGTCGTCCAACGGCTTCTTCTCCGTCCAGCGGCCGTTCAGCAGCTTCAGCGGCCATCCAGCGGCTTCTTCTCGGACCAACGGCATCTTCTCCGTCCAGCGGCTTCAGCGGCCGTCCAGCGGCAGGGGAGAGAAGAGAAGACTCGGAGGAGAGATGGGATCGGAGACGACGATGGTGGAGCTGCTGAAGGCGCAGATGGCCGTCGAGGAGGAAGAAGTCTTCGCTGTCCGGGAGAAATCCGGCAAAGTCGTTGGCCTCGTGCTCGTTGACATCGTCAACGGCTTCTGCACCGTCGGCGCCGGCAGTGAGAAAGACACGTTCACGAACAGGTTGAATGAAAAACATAAATTGGAACAATAAAAATGCTGGTAGTTTTGATCTTGAACTATTCAAACGACGAAGAGGTGTATTTTTATGATAATTTTATTTTATTATTGGATTCTTAATATGAGATTCTTGGTTTTGGAGTTAAGTTTTAGGACAAAAAAAAAGATTAGTCCATGATGTTGTAATTGATTATAATAAGATGTTTACATAATTTTTTTTTATTTCTTAAAATTATTTATTATTTTTAATTGTTTTAATATATTTTTCAATTTCTTACGGTAAAAACTCATCCAAACACAAAATTCAATAACTTATGGAATTGATCAATTCCATTTGTCTACCAAACAACGGAAAGGAATTGACCAATTACCAATTCTCTACAGTAAATACTCATCCAAACACTGTAATTATCTAATTCCCTCAATTCCTTCAATTCCCTGTAATCACTCAATTCCTACGATTCCACGATTCCTAAACCCGGAATCCAAACAAACAGGCCCTTAATGTTTTCTTTTTTCACTTTCTAACTTTTTCTTTAATTTTTTCTGAATTTCTCCTTCTTCTTTTTCTGCAGACCTCCCTTTTTTTAAAAAAAAACAACTTTTTTCTTTATTTTTATTTATTTATTTCCTCGCTTCTCCTTTTCTCCCGTACCCTCCTTCCTCACGAGGCCCTAACTGGCTTCATCAACCCCAAGGGAAGGCAGGGAGTTCTTCCTCAAATTCGAGCCGGATCCGACCAGGTCTTGACCAAATCCGGCCATAGGCAGCAACAGAGAACTTCAGAAAAGGTCGGAGCGAGGCCGGCGGCAGGCTTCGACACTAACGAGCGACTCAGGCTCCTAAGAGTGGTGGCGAGGTCGATAGCGATGGGCGGGCACTGGCCTGGCGAGCAAGAGGGGGCGAAGCCGACAGTGCTGGGCTAGCATGGAGGTTAGGTCGCCAGTGGGAGAAGCTCATGGGAGGCCGAGGCATGCGAGGCTGCGGCGGGGTGCGGGAGCTAGGGTCCCGATGGAGCACAGGGCTGAGCCAGGTGGGCGGGCCTCGAGCACGTGCAGGACTGCTCGTCGGGAGAGCTTCCAGGGCCAGATTCGGCTAGGAGAGACAGCGGATGGGTGGAAGACGAGGACGCACACGGTTGGAGATGGGCGGAGGCCAGGCGGAGCTCGCAAAGGCGGGCAGCGAGACTAGGGTTCCGACAAGCTCAGGTTTCGGCGAGGGAGCGGCACAGGTACCGGCTAGGGTCAGGCAGCCTTCAAGACCAAAGCAGCCAAAGAACAAAATAGGGAAAGAGAAAAAAAGAAGAAGAAGAAGTTAACTGTACTAACCTCTCCGAGCTTTAATTTTAAGTTTGTTCAGATTCTTATTTCCTCGTTTTGATCTCTTCTCGTTCTGATCTCTCTTCTTTTTTTATATATTTTATATGAGCAGGGTTTATATAGAATTCGTTTGAATAATAGATATAATTATGGATGGATATAATGTGATTGAATGAGTTTACATATAGATATAAATTGATATAGATAAATTTATTTATTATACTGGATAATAATTTGAAAGTTATATTATCTTGAACATTAAATTTATAGAGGGATTGTTTGTAATTTTTTTTGAAAAGATTGAATCAAATTATAATTTTATGATTTTGATGAATTTTTTTGTAAAAAAAACTTATTTGTAATTTTAAAACTTTTAGGGACTTTTGAAGCAAATTTAGACTTATTCATAAACATTAACTTTCAGAGAATTTTTATGCGAAAGATGGAACTTCTCAGGGATGGATTTATAAATATAAAATTTTGAGGAGTTTAATTATAAATCCTAAATTTTATAATGATCAAATTGTAATTATCGATCATTTGAGATGTTTATTTATAAATTCTAAATTTTGCAAAGACCAATTTGTAATTTTAGGATTTTATTAAAATTTTTCGCAAAATTTTACTCTCAGAAACTTCTTTATAAGAAAAATTCAAGGACATTTTCGTAAGAATTTATTTAGTCTGAGAGTCTATTTATAAAATTCTCGGATTTTTCATTTTGATCTAGATTTTGGATGAAATTTGGACCTAATTTTAATTCAAATATTTGGTCCATTCAACCCATTTAGACTAAACCTAAGTTGAGCCCGAATTTCTCAATAATTCAAGTCTGAATTGAGTTCAATTTTCAATCAATTTTAGATGCAATTTAAGTTTAACTGAGACTCATATTTCAAGCATAATTTAGTGACATACAAGATTTAATTTTAATTATATTTTAATCATATTTCACTTGAAACACATAGCATTATTTGTTCAAAGCGTTTTAATGATATGAGAAAACTGAGTTTTTACAAGAACACAAAATTTTGCATAAATTTCAGATAATTGGTAACGACTTTTTATGAAATATATTCAAGTGAATTGAAAATAATCATCAACAAAAATTACAAAATAAATAGCACCTTTCATAGTAGCTATAGGGGAAGGTCCCCAAATATCAGTATGCACGAGGTCAGAAATAGCATAAGAAATAGAATTGCTATTAGAGAAAGGCAAAGCATGATATCTGTCAAATTCACAAGAAGTACAATCAAAATTTTTATGTTTTACATTCCCTAAAAGACCACTAGAACATAAAGACTTTATTAAAAAGAAGAAAACATGATCAAAACAAGAATGCCAAGTAGAAAAGGATGTGGAGGCAGCACACTTTAACTCAATGGGAGACATATGTAATTTGTAAAGATAGGTGAAGAGATGATAGTTCAAACAGATGATCAACTTTATGCTTGGTCTCAAGAATTTGTCTCATGTGCGGATCCTACACATAATAACCAAGATGAAAAAAAATATACATTAAGACTAAGGTCACATAATTGTCCAATAGAAATAAGATTTAGTAAGAATTTGGAGACAAGAAAAACATTAGATAGGGACAAAGTAGAGATATAAATAACACTAATGTGACTGACAGACAAACATGAGTTATCAATGATATGAATAATAGAAGAATAAGATATAATGTCTTTAGTTCTAAAAAGATAAGAATCAGTAGTTATATGATTATAATATGCAAAGTCAAAATACTAAGATGAAGATGTACCTCGGGTGACAGATAAAGCTTTGAAAGTGGAGGTACCAATGATAGATTGAGCTAGGGTTTGTTTTAGAGTATCAAGATTTATCTGAATATGAAGTTCATTTAAGAAGTTACTAAAAAAAACCCTCAGTGGTAGTGACAACTGTGTTATAATAAAAAATCTTACCAGATTTAGACTTAGTTTAATTATATCATCCAGTTTCTTACTTGGATTGTAACTTGAAATAGTCAGAGATTACATATCTTGATTTGTGGTAGTATTTGCATGTCACTTTTTCTGTTGTGATAAAGAAGAGAGAGAGTAGTTAGAACAATGTCAATGGACATTATAGATTGATGAGACTTCAAAGTAGGAAGTTGAGCTTCTTCGACACATAACTCTATAATCACTGTATCAAGATTGAAAAAAAATCCCTATGTAATAAAGAGGATCTGACAAACTCAAGTCATCATTTATGTGACGCCTACTGGCCCACTGGCCCATCAAATCTTACAATACAAAGGGTGTAATGAGATTTGGAATGAGGGGCAAGTTAGCGCCTCGTTATATTGGCCCCTTTGAGATTTTAGAGAGAATTGGAGCAGTTGCTTATAAACTTGTCTTACCTCCAGCCTTAATTAATGTGCATAACGTCTTTCGCGTGTTAGTACTAAGAAAGTACATCCCAAATGTCATACATATTTTATCATTTTAGCAGTTACAGCTAAGAGAGGACTTGACCTGTGAGGAGCAGCCAATTCAAATTTTGAAGCAAAAGGAGCATGTGTAAAAAAAAAAAGGTGATCCCTTTAGTAAAAGTACTATGGTAGCATCACTCTGTACACGAGGTCACTTGTGAGAGAGAGAAGGACATCAAGCCCAAATACCCTCATATCTTTTAAAGTATGTTCATTTAAAATTTGGGGACCAAATTTATTTAAGGGGGAATGGATGTAACCACCCACTACTCCGTAACAGTCCATTACTCAAGCCCACTACCCATGGCCCAACAACCGCTCCATATTTATAGGCAGTAACCACCCACTGCCGAGTAATTAGGACTTGAGGATAAATTAATTTTTACTCCTTATAGAGAGATAATAAATCATCCTCCATTAAATCTTCTCAGATCGAGAACTTTTCTAAAAGTAAAAAGAGTCAAGAAACAATCATCATAAAAGCTTTCAGAGTGGCGAGAAACTTCAGAATGATCACCATCGCGATTCGAGGTTGGTTGAGTTGGTCTTTGTTTGTTCTCTCTTTGACTTTATTCTTAAGACAATTTCATATCGAATAATTTGTAAACTTAGTGACCCTCATGGTACCTAGAAGAAGGATGATAAATTAAATTTAAACAAAACTTAATAGAAACTTAATAGAAACTTAATAGAAACTAGATAAGTCCAAATTTTGAGATAATATATTGATATTGGTTTCTTATTGAGAATAGGAGAACTAGAGGGTTATATTTGCAAAATCCTCATCTCCCTCAGTGCTGCCCGGTGACAGTTCCGGAGCGAGACGGCCATAGTTGGATGTTGACGTTGGTGACGTGCGCAACATGGCAGTGCACTTGGACACCGCGCGCCGACAGCAGGTGCAGTTGTGCGCTACGGGCTGCGCTAGCGCACGACTGCGCGGTGCGCCCATGCGCAACTGCGTGAACTGCGTGGTGCGCCAACGCGCGATGGTGCAGGTTCGATAATGATAGGGGCGCGACGGAGGTGACCCAGCAGCGGCGGCGGTCCGGTGGTCGGCAGCTCGATGACGGTGATGGTGACAGTGAATTAAGGTTATGGTTTGATGGTTTGAGTTGAGGAAGAAGAAGAAGAAGGGTTTAGGTTTAATTTATGATCGGTTTGATTTAGCTTCTGATTTGGAGCTAGTTTGGGTTGGGCTTTGGATTAATTGGGTTAGTGATGATGTAAGTTGTTTATGTTAAATCAAGTAATTTGGATTTATAATTTGATGGAATCATATTAGAAGTTTAACTAGTAGCCGGTTGGACACCTATAAGACTTGTTGGTTTTAAATTAAATTAAATAGTTTGATTCATTAAATTTAATCTTAGATTTATAGAATTTATTAGGGACTTGAATTGAACTTGATTGGAAATTAAATAATATTTTATAATTGAGGGGCTAAATTGTATAGATATATTAAACAGTCAAAACTCCCTCATTTGAACTCCGATTTTTATGATTTAAGAGTCGTTGGATTTAGTTTTTCATGATGATTCGATTGGTGATCTCAAATTCTTATTTTTAATAATATATTCTAGCTAATTTAGTCTAATTTGTGATCGAGTTAACTTCTATCATTCAGTAATCTAAACTCGATATTTATCTTGGCTGAGCCTTTGATATATTGGGGAATGTACATAGTAGGACTTTATTTGACTGGTACCAATCGACGATTTCCTACTTCGGTAAGGGATTAGCAAGACTATCAGACGTGACAGTAGTCGGTCTCCTAAGTTCTAGGGGACATGATCCATTATATGATTAGACGATATCACCACTCCATCAACAATTGGGAGTGTAACGTAATATGACTCTGTTTAGTAGGGGGTCTAACCACTTTCATAAACTAATTTATGTATAGATTGGTTTGACCCTACTTGGTGGAGGGTGCAACTATCTCCGTAATATCGGAAGGAGGATTCATAGTCACTGTCTTTAACCATTGGTTATCATGGATGTGATATTTTTATTAATTTATTTCTTACTGTGGATGTTGATTTACCTAACCATTATTTTCGTTATAGTATTATTGATGTTACTATTGTTAATTTTATTATCACTTCCCATATATTGACCCCTTCTACTGTGTGGAGGAGGTAACTCCCTACTGAGTATCCTTGTCTCACTCCTTGAATGTTCTTATCCATAGGAGAGTAGCTGATAGATATAAGTAGCAACTATAGCAGTGCATATGCACATGATTACGCTTGGAGCTACTTTATTTGTAGGTTATTTTATTTTTTTGTATGAGAAATCATTGTGAGAAACTTGAGTTTTTCCTGTTGAATCACTTTTCTTTAGGTTATCTAGATTATGTTTGTATTGATATAATAAATCTTAATTTTATGTATGCTGTAAACCTTTTATATATGTTGTCCATCTTGTGTTGTGCTTCAATCGGACGACAAAAGGGGTGCTACAATTTAAGGTCATAGTAAACTGATAAACTTGAAATTCATTTCTTTCTTTTGTATAAAGCGTAGCATCATGGACATTATACCATTTGGTTTAAACAATGATAATTGGTCCTATAGAGCAGTCATTTAAGATAAAAATTTATTAATGGATTGATTTGGTTTTACAATCTTGAGACACCTAAATTGAAATTTAATAGATGAAATACAAATATTACAGAACCAAGTAATAATTTGATAATTTTTACTATTCCATTTTTCAAATATCTCATTATATTTGGATGTTTTTTCGTCTTTACCTTTGATGGGTTTGGTTTTATCGCTATTAACATAACGCCATAATTTTTGACTTCTAAGAAAGCTGAATATCTCTTGGGTCCAAATAATGTAGTTTGTACCATTAAAGATGGTACTTATATGCTGTGAAGCCTCCAATTTCTCATACAACAAAAAAAGACAAATAAATGGAGAAGAAAAAAAACCTAAATATATAGTTAAAATTGGTCCAAGTTAACAAAAAAAATACGGTTTTAAATATCGACCGAAACATTTCGGTTTCGGCCCATGCTGAAACGTTTTGGGTTTTTTGGTTTTAGTTTTAGTACTATTCACATTAAGATATAATATTTGTTTTTTTATATTAATTTTATACTAAAGTTTTTATTTAGCTCAAGTGGTTAAAGATTTAAACTTCTATCAAGAAAACAAGGGTTCAAATCTCCCTTATTATAAATTTTATTTTTCCATATTTAAAATATTTTTTATCAAATTTTTTTTATTTAATAGTTTTTAAAAAATATATGTATATAAATTAATTATATTACGTCATAATTAATTAATTATATATTTGTCAAGTTCATTTTAATAATAATTTAAATTTTCTTATATTAATTTTTAACTTTTAATCATATTCATATTATTTTTTTTTATTTTCTATTTTTTTGTACAGTAATATATAAAAAATAGACTATACAAGTGATTAATTACCAAAATTAATTAAAATTAATTAAAATAATATTTAATCTTATGGTAAAATTAGTTATAGATTTTTTTATATTTTTAGAATTTTTTTGAACTTATTTTGAAAATTTTATCATATTTTTAATTTGCAATTAAAGTATAGTAAAAAATAGTTAAGCTCTAGTCAACACATAATTGATAACTAAAAAATATATTTTGGCCGAAATCGAAATGAGAATGATTTTGGCCAAAATGACAGAAATGTATTGGTTTTTTTGAGCGCCGAAACCGAATCTAAAATCGAAATTCAAAATCTTGCAAAAAAATGAATTCTTCATGCAAAAAAACTTTTGAACTTAGTCTGAACTTGAAAGAAATCTAAGTAAAAAATAATGAGTTGTCTGTTTGGCCAAATTGATGAAGTCAGTTTGGTCAAACAGGTGATGTGGTAGCATGTGGAGACTTTGGTGTATGTAAAAATTTTCCGACGAGATCCCTGATGTCTTGGGATTTGATTTTTACGGAGCTTTGGTTCAAAGAAAATATATATAAATGATTGTATGAGTAAAAAAGTTAATAATAAAAAAAATGTAAAATCAAACAATGATATAGTAAATCTCAAAATAAAAAATAAAGTCAAGGTCTGATACCATATTGAGAGAAGAGAAAGAAATAGAATAGAAAGGAACTTTGTGTTTCTCATGTATATTTTTATATATCCTACAAATCTTATTTATAAAAATTTTTAAAAAGTAAAAATAAAAATAAAAATTAAGAATAAAAATAAATTTGAAGAATCAATTATATAAACCAAATCAAATCAACTTCTTGTAATCAAGTGTCAGTAATAATTTTATTGACACATTGACAACAAATTTTTTATGGCGTATCATAAAAAACCATGTTGCCCACCATTTATCGATGTGTTTTAAGCGATTATAAGCCGACTAAGACATAATTCTAGACACATTCATGAATATTATTGGCTAATCCAAATCTTAACATTTAACAAATTTGTAACATTTATTTCTTTTATTTTCCTTTGATTAAAATAAATTTGAAAAAAAAAATTTTAGAAACCTATAAGAAGTTTGGTTGATTCAAAGAACTCGGGCTTCCCCAAGGTCATCCATTTGCCACCAAAATTTGTCTACCCTGAATTAGAATAGATGGCAATTGAACCAATGGAAAAATAAATATAATTATAAAAATCAATATTGGGTGTATATCACCAAATTGAACAGACGATTTAAAACGATATGGAAACCCCTGACCGGAGAAACGCTACGTTGACTGCGAGACGATGCTTCGCCGCCCGGATCCAGACCCAGACAGGCTTCGCACTGGGACAGGCGGCCGGCTGCCCACAACTTTTTTATTTATTTTAATTTATTTTACTTTAAATTATTTTTAAAATACTGGAACAAAACCTCTGTCTCCCGATAGAAACCATGTGACGCAACGTGCAATCTCGCCCGGTGTACTTGGGCACCAGCACTGCACGCCGATTCAAATTAGCTTGAATCGCTGTCTCCAGTTTAACCTGTCACAGTCACGATCTTTGACGGGAAAGAGAGAGAGAGAAGCAGCGGGAATCCGGCAGTCGGAGAATAGAGACGGCATCTTATCGGATCGGGCACTGTACAACTGCCAGTGGAATGCTGTCATCTATCTCATCCTTCTGGCCCGCGCACAGTGCTGACTGTGACAGCCGTCAAATCGCCCCGTGCCCCGCAGCATGGATCCAGCATTAAAAGTCTGCCTAGATGCATACACGTACTTCCTCCCCCTTCAGACTTTTCTTCCTATCAAACCAAATACTCGGTTGATTTATCGGCTTTTACGTTTTTAGATAACATAATGTTTGACGTGCTATACTGGATCCCATTCGATATTTTCTAAATTCTGGTCCGGACCGCAAGCAACAGTGGATTGTAAAGAGAATACACTGATGACTAGGGCATCATATCATTCCAAATTAATTTCAATTAAATATAATAAATTTTAAATTATATCTGTTAGTGTACTAATTATAAGTATTTAAAGTTAATATGATAAATGTTATATATTTTGATATTTTTTTGACTTAATTATACTAAATAATCATATTAATTAGTAGACATTTGCTTACAAAATACTAGATATATTTAGCTTAAGCTTAACTAGTCAGTTAATATGACTAGTGTTTTGTAATCAAAATACCTAAGTAGTATAATTAACTAATATAATTAATTTTAAAAAATAACATTAAAATATATAATACTAAGTATACTAATTTCAAATAACTACTATTAAATATGATCAATTAATATAATTAAAATTAATAATTATATTAAATTTTAATATAATTAATTGAGATTATTTCAAATTAAATAATTTCTAGGGTTTTTGGCGTGGGACGGGGGTGGAGCGTGGCCCGGTCGAGGGTGCACTTTCTTTCATAGCGTTGCCATTCGATGTTTCGTCGGGACTCGAGGACAGTGACGTGTTCCCACTCCGTCCGTCCCCACATGCTCGTGCGCGCGTTACCCCACACCGCCGCTCCGTTTCATTTCATTCATTCACCCCATCTTCTTTCTTCTCTCTTTCTTTGACCTAGCATCATCTCTTTGAGCTCTGATAAGAGCAACTGATCTCTAGAATACAAGGACGGAGGAGGAGGGTCTTCGTCTTGATATAGATAGAGGAGATCGCAGAGTACAAGGTACGCAGCTGACGAAGGCTGAGCTGGGAACTGTATTCCGTGGAGGCTGAAAGGTCGGCAGGTTGTGTGCAGGTTTGTGAAAAAGAGGAGGTGGACTACAAATCTGGCTTAAAAGGACAGTCAGGACTCTGAGCCTTGAGTTAGTCGTAGTTTTCCTCTCACTGTTGTAGCTGTTTTCTTTCCCTTTGAGTGCAATTGTGTCTGAATTTGGTGATCTGCGATCGCTCCAGTATTTCCAAGTTTTGAGGCGGATCCAAGGTTTCTTGCCTTCTTTGAAGCTGTTCTTCCAGTTTCCTTATTCAAGGTATGACATAGATTTCCTTGTGGAAGAGCAGAGCTAGGGTTTGGATCTCTTTCCATGAGTTCATCTCTCTAGATCTTGGTGTGGTTCTAGGGTTATGGCTTTTAGGCCATAAGAAGCATCGACAATAGAGTTAGAGCTCATAAAGCTCGAACCCAGCAATTTTTTCCTGCAAAGCTGTGATCGTCTCTTCCTCGTTGGAGTGTGGACAGCAGTGGATTGACAAGTACATAGAAATTTAGTAGCTTGTTTTCTTTGTATACAATCTTAAGCAGAGATGGCAAATAGGTGGTGGGCTGGGAGTGTGGCCATGGGAGGAGTCGACCCGGTGGTCTCCTCTTCTTCCTCTCCTCCATCTCTCCATCTCCGCAACCCCACTGCCGAGGACCTCCGCAGCCAACATCTCCACCACCTCAGCCACTTCAGCCCCTTGAGACGAGACCAAGAACACAACCCCACCACCACCCAAAGCAGCGGCAGCAACAACAACCCTAACGATGAAGACGACAGCGGCGGCAACGCCGATGACCAGGCCGCAGCTGTTGGATCCGGATCTGTGGAGATGGCTGAGACTGGAGGCTCAAATACCGGTAACTCTGGGCGGCGCCCTCGTGGCCGCCCACCGGGTTCAAAGAACAAACAAAAGCCGCCCATCATCATCACAAGAGACAGCCCAAATGCTCTTCGTTCTCACGTCCTGGAGATCGCCAGTGGAACTGACATCATGGACGCCATGGTCACCTTCGCCCGCAAGCGGCAGCGCGGCGTTTGCATTCTCAGCGGCAGTGGCGTCGTCACCAACGTTACTCTCCGCCAGCCAGGGGCTCCGCCGGGAGCCGTAATCACGCTGCACGGCAGGTTTGAGGTCTTATCTCTCTCCGGTGCCTTCCTCCCAGCTCCGTCTCCTCCTGGTGCTACAGGGTTGACGGTTTACCTTGCCGGTGGGCAAGGTCAGGTGGTGGGCGGGAGCGTCATGGGGGAGCTTGTGGCTTCTGGGCCTGTAATGGTGATTGCTGCCACGTTTTCTAATGCTACTTATGAGAGGCTGCCATTGGACGATGATGCCGGCGCCGGAGACCAGCCGGTTTCCGAAGGGATGCAGCTGCAGCAGAGTCCAGGAGCTTCAGGTGGTGCGGCTGGAGCTGGTGGTATGGCTGCTGACCATTCCTCGATGCCGATCTTTAACCTGCCACCCAATCTGATGCCGAACGGGCAGCTGCCGCCGGAGATGTTCGGTGCTTGGGCGCCGACGGCGCCTCGGCCTCCGTCCTATCAATAAGTCTCTCTCCTTCATTAAATCCTGTTCTCTAAGCAAAATGTGCTCTTTTTCCAAAACTCTAACTATTTGTGCCTTTTTTTCCCCCAGTATATCGTTCTGTTTGCTACTGTCATTGCATGGTTTGTTGTTTCTTTTCTCTATGCATATATTTGGCTGTAGAACTGTGTTAGCTGAACGGATCTAATGCTTTGTTCTCCATTTCTTTATCTGGATCAATATCTTTCTCAATCCTCAGTAGCTGAGATGCACGCCTTTAGAGATAGTTTGTGTTTGATGATTGGCCCTTCTGTTCAGCAAGTTGTTTTATTTGTTTGTAGAGGGCGAGCCAGCTGTTGTTATAGATGTGACAGGTTTTGAAATTTTCATTCTCAACTCTTCTTTTCAATTGAGGAATATTTGGATTCACTCTCGGCTGTTTGCTGCAATTTTTTGTGTTTTGTGTTGGTTTGGGAGTAGGGATCATCTTCAACAGCAGGTAGAGAGCAAGACAACTTGCTGGAGAGATTGCTTGTTGTTTTGGTGCAATACTGTACAAGTCGATGTATCCATTTCAAGCTGGGAGACAGATTTTTCTGTACTTTGAGTACACAGTTGCATGATATACATTTGATGCTTCATAAACCACAATTGGTTGTGAAGTAGAGGTGGAGCATGTATGAATGTACCCCATTGTTGCATTGGATCCTTATCTATATCTAGGCATTGGACATAAATACAAACTATCCCATCAAAAGGTATCTTTGAAGGGACGTGTGATATTGATGGGAAAAGCAACCTAAGCTGGAAGTGAAGGTGGCCTAATTTGGAAATGATTTAGGTGATATAATTGGTAAAATTTCATACCATGTTATTCCCTTCTTCTAGTACTACGAAATCTATTTTCAGTCCACAATGGCCCAAAGAATTAAGGTTTCAGTTGCAGCTGGTTGTATGTGCGGGATTCTTCCTACCTTTTATGTGAACTAATAATCATCATGTTTAATGACCTCTACTGTCTCGAAGGCAGAATTCTTTAGAAAGTGAGAAATACATAATGGTCGATTAGTTCATATTGTGTTGAATTATCTTTCTTTAAGGTTGTTTACTTAAATAATATTGCAATAAACTTCCTTATGAAGTTCTCAATCTTATCTTAGTTCCTGCTTTCTTTCCTTCTCTATACTTTTCTGCCTTCTTCTTTCCCATCTTCTGCAGGGTCACACTCCCCTGCTTCCTCTTCCTCGCGAGGCGCCCACTCTAATCGCCGTGCTTTACTGCCCGTGCCTCGCACTTCAGACCTCCATTGTTGCCCGCAGTCGTGTACTTCTAGTTGAATATATGACGCCTAGAGCCCGAAGTTGCCCACAATGCCTGTCACTTGCTTCCCCCCACATCCCTTGCACCTGCCAAATACCAGCTGAAGTTCTGGTCCAAACCCCATCACGTCCCGGCCGGAAGACAACCATTTCCGGCCGAAACTCTCGGCCAGGTCTCCACCAGTACTGCTTCGCCACCAGGCTGCTGCTTGGCCTCCCCTAGCCTCCCACGCTCTGGCGGGTACGCCACTTCTGCACCGCATCCATCACATCGTCTTCTGTGGACTCTACTCTGCACCTTCACTACCTCCAGCAACAACTTGCACCGCCGTTGAGCCTACAGCGGCGCTTCAGTGGGCCTCCAACACCACCTCTCCGCCAGCACTTTCTCTGCTACCCGGACAAGGGCATTGGCGGCCAGGTTGTCTGCAGATTGATAGTTTTGTGGCTCCCTTGACGCTGTACCACTGCCCTCAAACAGTTGCCCTACGTTCCGCGCCCGAGCTTCGGCAAGCATGCCGCCACTCCGGCCTCCTGGCAGCTAGCCACCACCAGCGCTCCGCCACCCGCCATGCTCGCCATGACCACTGTTCTCCTGCGTAAGTCTGCAGCCCGCACGCCGACCTTACTTCGACGCCGCAATGCTCGGGCCGCCTATTCCCGACCTACTCCCATCGTAGCTGCCAACCTTGCGCTAAGACGCTCTCCGGTGACCTATCCTACACTCATCCAACTCCCCATACCGTTGTCGCACCTCCCACAGACGACGTCGCTGAGCAGCACATAAATGCCGCCCGGGACACCTGACCAGGGCTCGTGCCGCTCCTTGCCGCCCGTCTGCCGCCGTCACCGTCAGGGAAGGGGACGGATCCGGCCAAATCCTGCCGGACCCAACCGTGAGGTAACGGGGATGGCTCGGTTGTGCGAAGGAAGCAGGAGATGAGGGGACGAAGAAGAGTTTGGAGGGAGGAGAAAAAAAAAATAATAAAAAAAAAGGTGGCAATCAAGGAGACGGAAGAGAAAATAAAATAAAAAGGAAAAAATATATATATAAGAAGAAGCTGCTGAAGAAGAAAGAAAAATATTTATCTTATCTCGATTTGTACGCTTTCGACTTCCCAGTTTAGGACCATTTTAAGAGCTGATATGAAAGTCAAGTGGATGTAGAAAAATATGCAGATTAATTCAAAAGTTAATTTAACCTAGAATTAGTCGATAAATTTATTTAAAAATTAATTTAACTTAGAATTAGTTTGCAAATTTGTTCAAATTCAATTTAATTTAGGGTAAGTTCATAGATTCATCCAACTGCATATTCGTTCAAATTCAATTCAAATTAGAGCAAGTTTATAAACTTGCCTAAAAATCAATTCAATTAAAGGTCAGTTCATAACTAACTTGATAGTCAATTTAGTTTAGAATTGATAAATAATCTTATTCAAAAGTCAATTCAACTTACTGTTAATATGCTAAATTATTTGAAAGTCAAATCGACTCGAAATTAACATGTGGTTTTGTCCTAAAATCAAATCAATTTAAGATTGATTTGCAGACTTGTTTAAAAATCAAATCGATTTAAGATCAACTTAGAGTTTATTTGAAAGTTAAATTAACTCAGAACTAACTTATGGTCGCCTAAAATCATTTAATCAATAGATAGCCTAAAGACTTTCTAATTAATTAAGTCAAATTAATTAAAATAAATTGACTTAATTAACTAAAAACTAAGCTAATTCAGCCAACTAAAATAAATAATTAACTTAGGCTGAAGTGATTCAAATGGACCACTAAATAAATCTAAATTGATTAAATAAACTGATAGATTAAATTCAAATTAAAATAGTCCTAAATCGAAATGGGATCAAACTCAAATTAAATTGGCTCAAACGTAAATTGAGTTTAGTTAGTTCAAATCCAAACCCTAATTGGGTTGAATTAGGCTTGAATCAAACTCTAATAATGTCAAATCAATTTTGAACCAAATTCTAATTGAGTCAAATTAAATTCAAACCAGATCCCAATTATGTCAAGATTGAATCAAATCCTAATTGGGTCAAATCATATTCATCAAACCCTAATCGAGTGATATTTGAGTCAATTTTGGTCAAAAATTAAATTTCATTAAAATTCAGTCAAAATATAAAGAAGAATGCCACTAGATTGTGATATAAATGTGAGTCTCAATTGGATTTAAATCACGATCAAATTCAATTGAAAATTAGGTTTAATTTAGATTTGAATTATTGAAAAATTCGGTTTTAAACTAAGGCGAGTTGATTGAGCTAGATATTTCGATCAAAATTGGACTTGAAATTCATCAAATATTTGTGCCAAAATAAAAATACAAAATCTGTATAAATAGATCCCTGGGCCAAATACAATTTACAAATAGATACTTAACTGAACTTTTTCTTACAAATAAGTCTCTAGAATGAAAATTTTGTGAAATTTTTTTTTGAAAGTTTTGAAATTTCAACTTATCCTTGCAAAATCTAGGATTTACAAATAAACCTCTCAAAATTTTATATTCATAAATAAATTCCTGAAATTTCTAACTTTCGCAAATAAACTTCTGACATTTTTGAAATTTACAAATAAACTTTCAAAAATTTTTATTTACAAATAAGTCCAAATTTTATTTAAAAGAACCCTGAGAGTTTTAAAATTTTATAAATAAGTTTATTTTGTAAAAATACTTCTGAAACTTACAAAATTATATTTTGATCCAGATTTTTAAAAAAATTTATAAGTAATCCCTTTGAAAATTCAGCAATAAAAAGTAACACATATTTTGAAATTTTTCATCAAACAAATAAATCCCAATCGAAGAAATGATATGTCAATTATAAATTACAATTCCAAACATGCCAATTAAAGAGAAGCAGATTCAATCTCCAAATCACCATCCAACTCGTTTTGACAATTAAATCAGTCAAAAATTTGGTCTCAAATTTTTTTAATTTAATTTCAAATCTTCTAAAAGCATATAAATGTTGATGAAGATCTGCAAAGAAAGAGCACAACAGAGAACGGAGAGGAGATATGAAGCAGGATATCGTGGAGAAAGATAATCAGAGAATCACCGATGAGAATCGAAGAATGAGTGAGAAAGGTCAAAGAAATTCCAACTAAGCTTTCTTTTTCTTTCTTCCTTTCATTGCCTGTGTGCCTTCCTCTCTCACCCTCAGGACCATTGACTTGTTGCATCTACTGCCTCCCCTGTTCTCACCGCCGATCCGAACTCCTGCCCAAGTTGCCCGTCGTTGGAACCCTGCACCATCACCATGAGTACTGCCTCCCTGCCAAAACCTGGTCCTACCACGTCTGCCGGCCGACCTTGTTCGCACTTCACCAGAACCTAGCTGTTGGCCATCCTCTTCCCGTCGGCTTGTGCCCTCATTCGCTCAGCTCATGTTCCCCGTGAGCTCCGCCGCCGCACCTGTGCGGCTTGCAACCACTAGTGAACCACCTAGCTGCCCTCTTCCCTCCACTCCAAAGCTCCACTGACTTGCTTCCTACCGCCTTGTCGAAGTACTCGCATATCGGCCATGCTTGCCACGCCAACAACTGCTGCTTTGAGCCATAAGGCCTGCACCTAGCTGCTGGTTGCCACCAAATTGCCTCCAGGCTGTTGCAACCGCCACCCTAGAGCTGGCCGAGAAGAAGCTCAGGCCCTCACAGCCTAGTTGAGGAAGAAGGTGTAAGATTGAGAAAGAAGGCAAACACGGGTGTGAAAGAAAGAAGGAGAAGAAAGAAATAAAGGAAAATAAAAAAAAAAGGGATAATTACGGGTGACCCCCCGTAATTAGCCTTAATTACGATTAACCCCCCGTAATTTCCGTAATTACCCCCATCCCCTCAAATTCGCCCATATTTACCCACAGCCCCCTGATTGTTATTTAATCAAAATTTTACCAAAAAATTCCGATTTTACCCCCGTTATTTTTACACATACACCCCTAAAAACTTATTTTTTATAGTTAACCCCCCGGATTTCAGAATTTTACAAATAACACCCCGAAAGAATTCAGATTTACAAAAACGTCCTCCAAATTCGAATTTTTGCAAATAAACCCCCGGAAATTATTTCGATATACAGAAAAGTCCCCGAAATTCGGATTTTTGCAAATAACACCCCGTCGCGCGGCCGGGAGCGGAGGAGGAGGCCGGCAGGCCGGCCGCGGGAATGGTGGCGGCGGCCGGCAGCGGGAGCGGAGGCGGAGGCCGGGACGCCGGCGCGCCGAAACGCGGGCGCGGACGGCCACGGCCGAGGCCGTTCCGCGCCCGCGTGCCGGGGACGGAGGCCGAAGCCGGCGCGCCCGCACGCGGGCGCGGGCGAGGACGGCCACGGCCGAGGCCGTTCCGCCCCCGCGTGCCGGGGACGGAGGCCAAGGCCGGCGCGCCCGCACGCCGAGGCCGAGGCCGAGGCCGTTCCGCCCCCGCGTGCCGGGGACGGAGGCAGAGGCCGGCGCGCCCGCGTGACGGGGACGGACAGCCTTGGCCTTGGCCGTCCGCGCCCGCGTGCCGGCGGGCCGGCCTCGGCCTCCGTCCCCGGCACGCGGGGGCGGAACGGCCTCGGCGTCCGCCTCCGCTCCCGCCGCCGGCTCGCCGGCGCCCCGGCCTCCGCCTGCTTCCCCGGGCGCGGGCGCGGATTTTTGCAAATAACACCCCGAAATTATTCAAATTTACAGACAAGTCCCCGAAATTTTGATTTTTGCAAATAACTCTCCGAAATTATTCCGAATTACAAAAAAGGCCAAAACTTTCTTATATAACCCTCTTCTTCTTGTAGCCCTAAACGCATCTGCGTCGCCGCCGCCGCTGTGCTCTGCCGCTGCCGCCGTCAGTCCCTGCGCAGCTGCTGCCGTCGCTGCCCTGCCGGCTTGCCGTCGCTGTCCGCTCGTTGCCTTGCGAAATACAGTGAAAGTTTAAAATTTTCAAATTTCAAATTACAAGTTTATTATTTTGTACATTTAAAAATAGACTACCTTCAATATTTTTCTTTATAAATACGTCTAAATTTTATTTATTTTATAAATAAATTTTACAAATAAGTCATCGAAGGTTTCAAAATTTAAAATTTAAAATTACAAGTTTCATATTGTACATTTACAAATAGACCCCTTCAATATTTTTTTTATAAATAAGTCTATATTTTTAATCATATTTTAAATAAAAATTTATAAAAAAGACATTTGTGTTTTTTATATTTATAATTATAAATTTAATATTTATAAATTAAAGAATAGACCCTCAAATTTTTTTTAAAAAAATAACTGTAAAATTTTTTTTAAACTAATTTTTACTTTTTTTACATTTAAGAATAAACCACCTTTAATATTTTTTTTTATAAATACGTCCAAATTTTATTTATTTTATAAAGAAATTTTACAAATAAGTCATCGAAGGTTTCAAAGTTTAAAATTTAAAATTATAAGTTTCATATTGTACATTTATAAATAGACCCCTTCAATATTTTTTTTTATAAATAAGTCTATATTTTTAATCATATTTTAAATAAAATTTTTACAAAAAAGACATTAGTGTTTTTTATATTTATAATTATAAATTTAATATTTACAAATTAAAAAATAGACCATTAAATTTTTTTAAAAAAATAACTCTAAATTTTTTTTAAAACTAATTTTTACAAATACACCCCTCGCCGGAGGCCCGACGGCGCGCCGGACGGCCCGCCGGCCCGCGGCCGCGGACGGCCTCCGCACGCGGGAGCGGAGACGGACTCCGTCCCCGGCACGCGGGGGCGGAACGGCCTCGGCCTCGGCCTCCGCGTGCGGGCGCGCCGGCCTTGGCCTCCGTCCCCGGCACGCGGGGGCGGAACGGCCTCGGCCGTGGCCGTCCTTGCCGGCGCCCGCGTGCGGGCGCACCGGCCTCGGCCTCCGTCCCCGGCACGCGGGGGCGGAACGGCCTCGGCCGTGGCCGTCCGCTCCCGCGTTACGGCGCGCCGGCGCCCCGGCTTCCTCCTCCGCTCCAGCCGCCGGCCTCCGCCTCCGCTCCCGCCCGCCCGGCCTCCGGCTCCGCTCCCGCCGCCTGCCGCCGCCTCCGCTTCTGCGGCCGGCCGGCCGGCCTCCTCCTCCGCTCCCGCCCGCGCAACGGGGTGTTGTTTGCAAAAATTCAAATTTGGAGGACTTTATTGTAAATATGAGTTCTTTCTGGGTTTTATTTGCAAAATTCCGAAATCCGGGGGGTGAAATATAAAAAATAAGTTTTTAGGGGTGTATGTGTAAAAATAACGGGGGTAAAATCGGAATTTTTTGGTAAAATTTTGATTAAATAACAATCAAGGGCTGTGGGTAAATATGGGCGAATTGAAGGGGGTGGGGGTAATTACGGAAATTACGGGGAGTTAACCGTAATTAAGGCTAATTACGGGGGGCCACCCGTAATTATCCCAAAAAAAAAAGAGAAAAGGGTTGTTGTTGCAGAGAAAAAGGGTTACGACCAACCGTTAAAAAAAAAGAGTTGAAAGTTGGTGTGAGAAGGAAAAAATAAAAATAAAGAAGAGGGTTCCTCCTATCTTGACTTTTGCGTCATTGCTATTGCTATGGTAGCTATTTACGTTTGGAGAATATTATTTTTTTATTAAAATCAATTTGCGAATTCATTGAATATCTATTCAGATTAAGATTAATTTGTAAACTCATCAAATATCTATTTAGATTAAGGATAGCTGACGAGCTCATCAAGCATCTATTTGGAGTAATATTAGTTGTAGACTTGTCGAATATCTGTTCAGACTAAGATCAGTTTGTGAACTCGCTGAATGTTTATTCGAACTAAGCTCGTCGATCGTCTATTCAGGCTAAGGCTAACTTATGAGCTAGCCGAACGTCTATTCGGACTTAAACTAGCTTGCAAGCTTGCTAAAATTTATTTGAGTTAAGACTAGCCCTCGGGTTCACCGATATTTATTTGGATTAAGGTTAGCTAACGAGCTCGTTGAACATCTGTTCAGACTAAGATAACCTGCGGGCTGGCCGAATATTTATTCGAATTAATGTCAATATATTCGAACTAATGTCAGCTTCCGATCTCGTCAAACATCTATTCGAACTAGGAGTAGCTTATTGGCTTGTTGAACATCTATTCAGACTACGATCTACCCATCGACTCACCAAATGTCTATTTAAACTAAACCCAGCTTGCAAATTCGCTAAATGTCTATTTGAAATAAGACACGTTTGCAAGCTTGTCGAATGTCTATTTGAACTAATACCAGTTTGTGAGTTTGTCGAATGTATATTTGAACTAATACCAGTTTGTGAGCTTGTTGAATGTCTATTCAAACTAAAATTAGATTGCGATCTCGCTAAACATCTATTCAGATTAAGGCTAGCCCACGGGCTCATCGATGTCTATTCTAATTAAGGCTAGTTAGTGAACTTGTCTAACATGTATTTAAATTAAGACTGGCTTGCAGTCTCACAGAATGTCTATTCGGACTAACCCAACTTGTGAGTTCGCTGAACATCTATTTATATTAAGGCTAGTCTACGGTCTTCCCGAACATCTATTTGGCCTAAGGCTAGCCTATGAACTTATTAAATGTATATTTAGACTGAAGTTAGCTTACGAACTTACTGAATGTCTATTCAGACTGAGATTGTTGTTGAACATCTATTCAGACTAAAGTGAGTTCTCGGACTCACCAAATGTCTATGTAGACTAAAGCTAACTTGTGAGCTCATCGAATATCTATTTGATCTAAGGTCAACTTACGAGCTCACCAAATGTCTATTTGAACTAAGCCTAGGTTACGAGTTTGTCAAATGTCTATTCAGATTGAGGATAATTCAGGAGTTCACTGAATATTTATTTGGACTAAAGTCAGTTCGCGGGCTCACCCAAAATTATCATGATAGCTTATGTACTCTCAAACCAAATCGATTAATACAAATCAATTAACTTTATGTGACTTAATCGTAGTTAATGTAGTTGGAATAAATAAATAAAACTAAATTGACTCAAACAGACCACCAAATAGACCTAACTTAATCAAATAAATAAACTAAAACTCAAATTGAATTGGATCTAAAAGTCCAAATTAAATTAGTCAAAACTAAATCAGCTCAGACTCAACCCTAATCGGATTCAAGTTGAGTCAATTCAGGATCAACTCAAATCAAATCCAATCTGAATTAAACTAATCTCAAATCAAATCCTAATTGGGTTAAATCAAATTCAAACTGAAAAGATAAACTTAAAGTCAAACCATAACTAGATCGATCTTGAACTGAAACTAAGTTGAACCAAATTGACTTGAACTTGAACCAAAGTCCATTAAGATGTGAACTTGAATTTGATAAAGGGCCAAGACAAGGTCAAACTTGATCTAAATCAAATCAAAATAGACTCGAGTTAAAATCAATATTACTCCAATCACAGTCAATAATAAGTATTTGATAAATGTTCTTTTGAAAATCAATGCTAAGGTTGGTGAATTAAATTTATTGTTGAATATTCACTATTAATGCCAACATTGATCTTGGAATAGGTGTTTCATATGACTCTCTTGGTCATGCTATAAAGTATCAGTGCGAATCTAATCACCAAAGTTTTTGGAAATAGAAAATCGGAATATATTACTATCTTTCAAGGAGTTAGTGAAGCATAATTCAATTAAGTTTTAAACATTGAGTTGACTCAAATCGAAATTGAGTGTTGAACTACTTCTAAATTGAACCTCCCGACAAAACTAGATAGGATTAAGATGAGTCCTATTGGATATATTAAACCTTTGGCAATACTCTAAGGATGTTCAACAATGAGCAATGTTACTATTCTGACTTGAACTAGAACTAGTTCAAATAAAAACTAAAATGGATCAAGTTGAATCCTACTAGGTATGCTGAACCTTCAATAATACTCTAAGTTTATGAACAATGGATGATGTTATCATCCTGACCCGAATCAAAGCTAGTTCACATAAGGGTTAAATTGGGTCAAACTGAGTCCCACTAGATATATTACAAAAGCCTTTGGTAGTACTCCAATGCTATATCCAACTTCATAAGTAGTGGGTAATGGTACCTTCAAAATCAACAAAGTTATTACTTACGCCCTATATGCTACAGAAACACTTCAAATTTATGAAGTTATTGTCTATGCTCCATGGACTACGGAAACACTTCAAATTTATGAAGTTATTGTTTATACTTCATTGGTTATAGAGACACCTCAAATACTTTAAAACCAAATGAAGTTATTTCCTTTGCCCCATGAGCTATGGAAACACTTCAAAATCAAAAGAAGTTATCACTTCAGGCCAAGGGAGCACTTTAAACTTATAAAGTTATTACTTACACCTCATTAACTATAAAAAAACTTCTAAATCAACAAATTATTGCTTATACCCCACTGGTTATGAAAATACTTCAAATTCATGAAGTTATTGCTTATGCCTAATTGGCTATATAAATATTTTAAAACTAAATAAGATTATTGCTTATGCCTCATTAACTATAGAAATACTTTAAAATCAAATGAAGTTATTACTTACATCTCATTGGCTATAGAAATTTTCAAAATCAACGAAGTTATTGCCTACACCTCACGAGCTACTAAAATATTTTAAGTTTATAAAGTTATTACTTATGTTTTATTGGTTATAACAATACTTCAAAATCAAATAAGGTTATTGCTTACGCCTCATTGACTATAAAAATATTTCAAAACTAAATAAAGTTATTACTTACACCTCATTGGCTATAGAAATATTTTAAAATCAATAAAGTTATTATCTACGCTTCACAGGCTACGAAAATACTTTAAATCTATAAAGTTATTACTTACGACTCATTAGCTATAAAAATATTTTAAAATCAAATAAAGTTATTGCTTACCTTTCATTGCCTATTGAAACACCTCAAAACTAAATAAAATTATTACTTATATCTCATTACTTATAGAAATATTTTAAAATCAATGAAGTTATTGCCTACGTCCTATAGGCTACGGAAATATTTCAAATTTATGAAGTTATTACTTATGCCTCATTGGTTATAAAAATACTTCAAAACTAAATGAAGTTATAAGTTATGCCTTATTTGCTATAAAAATAATTCAAAACTAAATAAATTATTACTTACGCTTCATTAGCTATTATAATACTTCAAAATCAATAAATTTATTGCATACAGCCCACGGACTATGGAAATACTTCAAATTTATAAAATTATTGCTTATGCCTCATTGATTATAGAAATATTTTAAAATCAAATAAAGTTATTATTTATGTTTCATTGGATATAGAAACACTCAAAATTAAATGAAATTATTACTTATGTCTCATTAGCTATACAAACACTTCAAAATCAACAAAGTTATTGCCTACGCTCTATAAGCTATGAAAACACTTCAAATTTATTGAATTATTGTTTATACCTCATTACCTATAGAATACTTTAAAATGAAATAAAAGTATTGTTTATGTCTCATTGGCTACAAAAACACTTCAAAATTAAATAAAGTTATTACTTATGTCTCATTGGCTATTGAAATACTACAAAATCAATTAAGTTATTACCTACGCCATATAGGCTATAGAAATACTTCAAATTTATGAAGTTATTGCTTAGGTCTCATTAACTATAAAAATACTTTAAAACTAAAAAAATTATCACTTACACTCCACGGGCTAGTAAACACTTCAAAATTAGTGAAGTTATTGCTTATGCCCTACAAACTATAAAAATACATCAAAACCAAGTGAAGTTATTATTTACAACTCATTGACTAAAGAAACACTTTAAAATTAATGAATTTATTACCTATGACCCACGGGTTACGAAAATACTTCAAATTTATGAAGTTATTGCTTACGTCTCATTGGTTATAAAAATACTTCAAAATCAAATAAAGTTATTACTTATGACTCATTAGTTAAAGAAGTACTTCAAAATTAAATAAAATTATTGCTTACGCCTCATTAGTTATAAAAATACTTCAAAACCAAATGAAGTTATCGCTTATGCCTCATTGGCTATAAAAATATTTCAAAATCAAAAGAAGTTATTACCTACACTCCACAGGCTGTGAAAATAATTTAAAATCAATGGAGTTATTGCTTGCACCTAATTGGCTAAGGAAACACTTTAAAATAAATAAAGTTATTACTAATGCCTTATTGGCTAATGAAAATATTTTAAACCTTGAAATTATCACCAACACCTTATTGGCTAATAAAAATACTTCAAACCAAATGAAGTTATAGCCAATGATCAAAACTATTGAAACCTCTACCATTTCCTTCCATGCCCTATCAGACGATGCCCTTAACATATGCCAAAAATCGAGTTAATCTGAATTAGACGTCATATGGTTCAGTGTAGGGGGTGGGTAGTAACACATATCAGAGCTTCTTGTTCATTCCTTTCTCTTTTCTTTTTTCATATTTTCTATAATTTTATATTAAAATTTGTTGTGAAGTAAGGGTATGCCCTTATTTAAGTCATGTATCTTTTATTAAAATCAATCGAATGCTCTCTTTTTTTTATGTCTCTATTTTTTTAACTAGATTTTTTATTTTAGGAGGTTCCTGATAATCATCAGGATAATTAATAATAAGGGCTTACGCATATTGAAAGTCAATATTTGCATAACACTTGATAGCGCATTTGAAATTAAAACAAACTTTTATTTGTGATTCAAGCTCGCTCCTAGGGTCTTTGTCACTCTGGGCTGCTAAAATCGATCCCACAGGTGAAACCAAGTTCAGATTAAATATTAATTAGGTTAAATTAAATTCTAACCAAATTCTAATCAAGTCAAACCAAGTTTGAATCAAATCCTAATCGAATTGAACTAAGTTCAAACTAAGCTCTAGTTGGGTTTAAATTAAGTCAACCCAAATTAAATAGACTCAAACTAAACCTTAATTGGGTTAAACCCTAATCAGGTTGAATCAAATTCGAATCAAAATCTAGTTGGGTTAAATCAATTTTGAATCAAATCCTAATTGGGTTAAAACAAATTTGAACTAAACCAAATCAGGCCAACCTTGAATCTAAACCAAGTCAGGTCCAAACCTAAACCCAAACCAAATAAGGTCTAAGCTTGAACCCAAACCAGGATCAAGTCAAACACAAATCATGAACTAAAATCAGATCCAAAATGGGTTAAACTTGAACCAACTTAGTTCAAACTCAAAATCAATAAGGGTTTAGCACTGGTCAAAACCAAACCCATTACGGAATTGAACCCAAACTTGATAATAATCCATCAGGATGCATTTGGTAATATGCTAAGGTTAAGACTAAAGCTAAGCCTAGTGAAACACTTTTATAAACTAGTATTTTTTTTAATCAAATTGGCCCTATAATAATTTGCAGTTTGAAAATTAGTTAAATTTTTATAATAATTTAATTTGATGATAATGTAAAAAAAATTAATATTAATTGTTTAGTAAAAAAGGAAAATAGTTAGTTGGGCTAACTTTTTGTTAGCCCATTACCAAATGATGGCTCAAAGATTGAACCCAGATCCATTCAAAGTTGGATCCACGATTCATTAAGGATCCAATAAGAATCCAACAAGAGTTGGATTCAAAATCTATTAAGGATTCAATAATAACCCATTAAATATTAGATCTAAGATCCATTAAGGATCCAACAAGGGTTGGATCTAAAATCCATAAAGAATCTAATCAAAATCTATTAATAGTTGGATTCAAAATTCATTAAGAATCTAATAAGAATCTATTAAGGATTGAGTCCAAGATTTAATAAGGGTTAGATCCAAAGTTCATTAAAGGATCCAATAAGAATCTAATAAGGATTGGATTGAAGATCCATTAAAAATCTAACAAGAATCCAACAAGAGTTGGATTTAAGATTCATTAAATATCCAATAAGAACTCGACATGGGTTGGATTCAAAACCTATTAAGGATCCAATAAGAACCCAATAAGAGTTGAATTCAAGATCCATTAAGTATCCAATAAGAACCCATTAAGGGTTAGATCCAAGATTTATTAAGGATATGATAAGAACTTAAGGAGGATTAGATCCAAGATTCATTAAGAATCAAATAATGGGTTCGATCCAAAAACCATTGAGGATCAAATGAGAACTCAATAAGGGTTGAATTCAAAATTCATTAAAAATCCAACAACAAGGTTCGAACTAATATGTAATAAAGATCGAGTCCAAGTTTTGATGGGGATCCATTAAACAGGTCGAACTTGACTAGAATTGAATTAAATTAGATTTGAATGAAAATTAAGTTTGAACATCAAATTGAATTAAATTATATTTGAACTGAAGCTAAGTCTGAACATCAAAGTAAATTAAATCAGACTTGAGCTGAAATCAAGTCTGAATATTGAATTAAATCAAATCAAACTTCACCAAAATCAAGTTTGAATATTAAATTGAATCAAAATAGCACGATTTTACGTTTCGGCCGGTCCCAAATCGAAACCCTATTTTGGGTTTCAGTTAGGGTTTACTGTTCATTAATGTTCATCTTCACCAACGAGTGTGGGCGGGAGCTCGCCGGGCTCATGCGGGGGGGGCCTCGCGCCGGCTTCATGTTCGAGCCCAAGGGCCCTACGCACTCGCTAGTCTACCGCTGCTCCCTAGCCTATTTCGCACCCTCACCGATCTGACCTGTACTCCCGCAAACTGAGGCCGGCCTTATATTGGAGCCAGCGCTATCGCCAATTTGATTCGACGTCCTTATCGGTTTCTGTCAGATACTATTCACGTACATAATATTATTCACGTAATTATTCATTATTTTTAAAAAATTTTAAACATATTATAATTTTTTAATTTGAAGTTAAAAAATAATTGAAATAAAGTTAAATTTTAGTCAAAATATAATTAATAAAAAAATATTTTAGTTGAGACTGAAATAAAAATGATTTTGATCGAAACACGTTGATTTTTTTGTTTACGTGCATGCGTGCATGATCGTTCCACCGAAAGTAAAGGAAAAAAAAATTTGTGTCGGTCTTACCCCCATATGAATCGCTGTCATGAGATTGCGCAGAGTTAGTTGTTCTCGTATGTCTATAAATATTCATCTGTATCGTTCAGGTACTGAATTAATAATTTCACATCCAGATGTTTTAAACTCAACTGATGATGATGATGATTAGTTGTATTACATTATATTTAATAAATTATGTATATATCAATTATATTTTAATAATAAGTTAAATTTACATATATTAATTTTTATTTTTCTAATCATATTCATATTATTTCTCATATTTTTTTATATAGTAATATATAAAAATAATGGTTAACTATCAAAATTAATTTTAATTAATTAAAATAATATTTAATATTATGATAAAATTAATTATAAATTCTTTCATAATTTCTAAATTTTTATAAAAAATAAATTCAAAATTTTATCGTATTTTTAATTTAAAGTCAAAGTATAGTCAAAATATAGTCAAACTGTGGTCAATACATAGTTAATAACTAAAAAAAATCAGTGTACCCCTCAACAAGGTTTACTTAATGCTATCAATCAGTGTCTTGTAATAATTTTCTCTGAACACTTCGCACAGTATGATATTTATTTCTCATGGGTTATTGGACCACTTTTACTATGTGTTTTCATTTTGGACCTTCAATGTATGGTTATACTTCAGAACGACTGCCACGAGATCGCACAGAGTTAGTTGTTCTACCTCATATGCCTACAAATACTCGTCCGGATCATCCAGGTACTGAATTTGTAATTCCATACCCGGATGTTCCAAACTCAACTTATGATGATTATGATGATTAGTTGTATTATCTTAGAATTTATAAATTATGTATGTGTGAAGTACATTTTAATGAAAATTTAAATGTACTTATGTTAATTTTTAACTTTTAATCATATTCATATTATTTCTTGTATATTTTTTTAATATACTAATATATATTAAAAGTAGACTATATCAGTGAATAACTATCAAAATTAATATTAATTAATTAAAATAATATATAATATTATGATAAAATTAAATATAAATTCATTCCTAATTTTTCAAATTTTTCTAAATTTTTTTCAATATTTTATCATATTTTTAATTTGGAGTCAAAATACAGTCAAACTTTGGTCAACACCTAATTAATAATTTAAAAAAATATTTCGGCCGAAACCGAGATGGCCGAAACTGAAACTGAAACGGCCGAAATGTATCGGTTTCGGTGGGTCCCGAAAACGAAACCGAAACCGCACCATAAAACCTTGCAAAATAGGCTTGAAGCAAAACCAAGTCTGAATAGAATAAAGCTTAAATCAAGCAAAAGTTCAAATCAAGTCAACAACAAGCATAAAATCATAGACAACACCTCAAATTCAATCGACAATAAACCAAGAAAAGGTTACCGATTGTTAAATCAGAGATAGTCAGTGTAAGCGGAGACTACGAACTATTTTAAGTCAAATTAAGGCAGACATAAAATCACTTGGTCAGTGAGTTAAATGCCATATTCAAAGAAAGTTCACTAACATTGAAGCTATCAGTGACGCTTCAAATTCAATTGATAATAAATCAAAAAAATTTGATAATTGTTGAATCTGAGATGTTTAGAATAAATCAAGACTACTAACTATTTCCAAATGAAGCAAGGCAAGCTTGAACACACTTAGTGAGTCAGCTAAACGTCATATTTGAAAAAAAATTAATCGACATAGGCACAAAATCATTGATACCACTTCAAATTTAATTCGACAACAAGCGTAAAAGTCATCGGTTATTAAATCAAGAATGATTAGCATAAGTTAAGGTCACAAACATTCTTTCAAATTAAAATCACATTAAGGTTGGCGTTTACTCACTCAATCAGTTAGCCAAATGCCATATTTGAAGGAAGTTTACGGACACAAACATAAAGTCATTAGTGATACTTCAAATTCAATCGACATAAGCCAAAAAGGTCATTAATTATCAAATCGAGAGTGATTAATATAAGCAAAAGTCACTAATTAATTTCTCAAATCAAATTGAATTAAGATATGTTTGAATTTGCTTAGTCAGTTAGTCAAGTGCCATGTTTGAAGAAAGTTAATAGACACAAGTATAAAGTTAATAGATCCACAGAATTAGAACAATGTATGAAAAACCCACATTGAGATCACATTTTATCCTTTTCAAGATAAATCTTAAGAAAAGATATTTAAGGAAAGATTAAGACATGTGATGCATAATCACAGGATACTTTCATTCTAAGATGTCAGACAACTTACCTGATGAAAATGTGATAAATTGCCAAGGCATTAAAAACTGGGATGGGTGAGATGGTCATACAGAGAGTACTGGAGTTTGAATTGCTTGATCAACATCAAAGAATGACAAACGATACAAAAAGCATGCATAGATCCCCGAAATAGCTTTACATTTTTTTCACTCTTTTAAGATGTTAAGGGTTCAATGTTAAAATATTTTTTATCGTTAATATCAGCATCCTCAAGGTTTTTCAGCCAAAAGGAAAATAACCTTGAGTCCATGTTATATTTGTAAATAATCAAGACTCACAGTACCATTAAATATCAGCATCCTTTGAGGATTTTCGGTCAAAATAAAAGTACAACCAGTTTTCTGTCATAGAATCCTGTACTGAATTGTAGACTCCAATGGCAAGTTTAAAGAATAATTGACAAGAACAAGGATATATTAATGAAAGAAGAAAAGAAAGTACAAGGAAGCCAAGTTTTAAGCAAGCAAGACAAGTAGTAAGTACGTTCAAAGCATATCAATATAGATGCGAATAAGAAAGACTCAAGTCAATCGCACATCGAATGGTTCATGGAGAACATTATAAGCTGATGAAAATAGTGGTGAAATTTGACGCATTAATTGTAATAATGTAATAATGTACTCAGATTTGAAGTAGTATCAAGAGTTATTGCATTTAGGTATTTTGTAACTACGATCTTCAAATTATAAAGTGAAATATTTTTCTTGTTTCTTTCCACCTTATCTTTATTTGAGTGTTGTGTGAGAGCCCACCATCCTTCAACAATCTCCAATAAAAAGAACCAACACTATTTTTTACATTGTTTTTATATTCATACAGCCATCATCAACTTGGTGCCCTCACTTGGGTTACAAGCTTCTGCTAATGTGCTTGGCCTATCTTTTTGTATTGTTGAGAATGGAAAGTTGAAGAGCAATGAATGATATGCATTTCTCCACGTTTATGAAAACGTGTTTTTTGTTAAGCTTTGATTTCTATTGTAACACCCCAAAATCTAAAAATATAAACTATTAAAATAAGATAAATAATGCAAACTTTTAAATGCAAATATGATTAATGATATATCAAGTCACCAAGTGGTAGTCGGAGAATCGGATATGAATGGAATGAAGTCAAAACCGCTAACTGAGATAACTAAATGAGTCATTTAGAGGGAGAGTTCCAAATCAAACCTCTTTAGTCAAAAGAACCAATGAAGCTGAGCTCAAAGGGTCGATTACAAACAGAAGTATCCAGGCTAAGTATTTGGTAATATACTGAGCCATTGTGAGTTCGGTCACTTTAGATATGAATAAGTTCATGAGAATGTCCCAAACTTGGCTGAAAATGAACTTACTAGATTTTGTTGGTTGACACCGATATCCTAACTAGCAAATCTGCAACGCTTTTAGGATCTTAAAGAATCTAGGATTAATCCCCCATTCACGGGAGAAATTAGTAGAATTGTTACCTGAGATTATGGGATCCAGATACACCAAATTCCCAAGAAAACTATAGATCACAAGACAACTAGAGAGATAAAGGACTAATGCAAAATTCCTGATTACATCTATACTCTAAAGAGTAGATCTGACTTAAGTGTCAGAGTGACTATTGTCAGAGAGTTTCTGGGAGTCTTTTTCATGTTGTTCTTTTTGTAGAGTTGAAGGAAGGATGACCTAGCGCACTAAGATCTCAAGGAGTCTCTCAGACCAAAACCAATAATAAATCCAACTCCATCAATGGTGGCACTCTCGTTGAGATTGGATCCACCATTCTTTCTTGTAGATCCAAAAGAACTCCGATGGTCCATCCACCATATCTCCTAGAGCAGTACAATCGTCATTATCAAAGAATCTCCCTGGGGGATAGATGGTCTCAGTGCTAGTGGAATCTCATAATTCATTCAATAAACAAAGCAAGCTGACTGAGTAGGCCAATTCGGTGGTGCAAATGCCACAATAACATTAGACACATCCTCTTCAAATGGTACCTGAGATACCATCAGGATTTTTTAATTCGGTGAGTCATCAAGAGTTTCAAATCTTGGCAATAGCAATCCCGTAGATGACTTAGCTCCTCAAGGTTCAAGAATAAGCTATGTGAGATCTTCAGGTTCATCATTTGCAGGGTCTAGTAGTGCTTAGACTACCATCTCATTATACTTAGCAAATAGTTCATGCCCCAACACCAAGCTTGGGTTCTGTACCAAATCAGTGAGGTGAGTCATTGCATCACCCCACACTAAGTCTAGCACAACTTAGTAGACATTTGCATCAAGGTTAGTATCACCATTCAGCTACGACTCATTCTCTTCGGTATCATACCTTGAGGGAATGTGATAGGTATGACCTGATGTATGATTCGGTCGATGAGGCCACATACCACACTCAAGACTTGGTTAAAACTACTCGAGGCACCTAGAAAGAGGTTATTTCACATTCAAGCTGAGAGCTTTTAGAGGCATTGGCTCATTCATCTTAGGTGAGATATGCCACTCCTCTCCTCTGGAGCCAAAGTTCTGACAGCCCCCTACAAGATGTATGATGGTACAAAGGATCTGATGGATTTCAACACTTTCAGGAATGTGATAATTCTACAAGAAGCATGAGACTCAACCATATGCAAGGTATTCCCTATGACTTTACAAGATCAGGATCGAGCTTGGTATTTTGGACTTCTGATATACTCCATTACTTGTTTTGATGATTTGGTAGAAAGATTCATGCAGCAATTTATCTCACTAGTATCTTACTGGAAAGATCCCTCTACATTGTTGGCATTGAAACAAAAAGAAGGTGAAAACCTAATAGAATACTTGGCTCAGTTCAACAAGGTTCGACTTGAGATCACTGAGCTTGATAGTTCCATTATCCTCACAGCTGCAATCAATGAGATCAAATAGGCTCTAGTCACCTATGAGATGGCTTGCTGACCTCCCATAAGCCTTGCATAGCTCATCCAGTTAACTCAAGAATACATTGATGTTGAAGAAATAATTATGGGAAAGAAAGAGTTTGAGGGTTCTAGCTAAAGAAAAAGTCTTGGAACATGAAGCTCCCCAAGCCAAAAAAAATAGAAGATTGAACGAAGGGAGCGTAGGCTCGAAGAATAAAGGTCTGAGTTTAAAACTTGATAATTTGAGGTCCGAAGTTCATGCTTAAATTAAACACCAAGATTTGCTACGAAAGCCTCTGTTAATTCGCACAACTCGAAAACACCTTAACAAATTAAGGTACTGTCATTTTCACTGAGAATATGGCTATGATACCAAAGAATACAGACACCTTAAAGATGAAATCGGAAGAATTATATGAGAAGGACACCTTGGGCAATTTGTTCATCAAGGTGAGGAAGCTTGGCAACTATCTTATTCACTAGGGCCTACGACTAGATGAAAACTAAGCAAAAGTTGGAGCCATACATCAGGATGCTCACAGGATTCACTGGAGACTCAGTTATCCTAATTAGCATGATCAACCTCCTTCTCATGATTGGAGAAAGCCCCAAAACTACCACAATCGAATCAAAGTATCATGGTTCAGATATGTTTGGCATACAATGTGATATTGGGGTGCTCAACACTTAACCGTCTCCAAGTAGTAATCTCAACCTTTCACCTAATAGTGAGGTTTCTGACTAAACATTACATAGGTGAAGCATGGATTGACAAGAGTCTTGTTAAGAGATGTGAGGCCTCCTATTAGCAAAACAACACTGACCCAAATGGTAAAGATTTGGCAGTGGCTAAAATCAATGAGTCTTCTCCCAAATCAAAGAAGGTTCATGTTGAACACATAAAGCAGCTCATCTACCTCATTGTTGATGAAGACTTGAGAAGAACATTGAAGATTGGTGCAAATTTCATAGAGCCTCTTCATGTAGAATTAGAAAAATTCTTGTGAAAGAGTCAGGATATCTTTGCATGGTCCCCGAAAGATCTACTCAGCATAGACCTCTCAATCGCTCAGCATGAGCTTATAGTAGCAAAATACCATAAACCAGTTAAGTAAAAGAAGAGGTATTTCTCTCCCAAGCATCAAAAAGCCATTGTCGAAGAGGTAAACAAATTGCTCATTATAAGATTCATCAAAGAAGTCCTTTTACCCCGAATGGTTGACGAACGTAGTGATGGTGAACAAGGCTAATGGCAAGTTGAGAATGTGCACCGACTTTATTGACTTGAACAAAGCTTATTCAAAGGATAGTTACCCTCTACCCAAGATAGATCAACTTGTGGATTCTACACAGGCCATTAACTCCTAAGTTTTCTAAATACATTCTTGGGCTATCATCAAATATAGATGCACCCCAAGGATGAGAAAAAAATAGACTTCATCATAGATCCAGGTATATTTTACCTTGTTTCCATGCCATTTAGGCTAAAAAATGCAAGTGTGATGTACCAAAGGATAATGAACAAGATCTTTGATTCTCAATTTAGAAGGAACATGGAAGCCTATGTTGATGACATATTGGTCAAAAGTGTCCATACTGAATGATACTTGAAGGATCTAGAAGAAACCTTCAACATATTGCGGAGATTCAGGATAAAGCTAATTCTCGAGAAATGCACATTTAGAGTAGATTTGGAAAAGTTTCTTGGATAGCTAGTCTCAGAGCAAAGGATTAAAGCTTATCCAAAGAAGATTCAGGTAGTCAGGTTAGGAAAATGAAGCCCCTACAGAAATGCAAAGACTCATGGGTCATTTGGTGGCACTCAAGTGCTTATTATCAAGGTTGGAAGAAAAATGTCTCCTTATTTTTAAAGCTCTTAAGCAAGGCACATGATTTGAATAGACTAAGGAGTGCGACCGAGCCTTCGAGGACCTAAAGAAATACTTGGCTGAACCTCCTCTATGAGTAAGACTCGAGCCAAATGTGGTGCTTTTCCTTTATATCACGGCTTCAGACTAAGTAGTGAGTTCGGTGTTGATAAGTGACTGAGGTGAAAAACAACATCCCATCTACTACGTGAGCCATGTGTTCATAGAAGTAGAAACTCGATACCCTTCTATAGAAAAGCTTGCATACACCATCATGCTAGAAACTTGAAAGCTCCATCTATACTTCTAGGCATATCTAGTCACGATACTTACCAATCTCCCGCTATGGTAGATAACCTCAGGGTGACTACTCAAGTGGTCAATTAAGTTGAGCCAATTCGAGGTGACTTTTGGAGCCCAGAAAACTATCAAAGCACAAGCCCTAGTAGACTTCATAGTGAGAACCATGTCATACCCATCTGGGTCAGAGTCTGAATCATGGGAGGTTCGCGTTGATGGCTTATCTTACCGGTTGAGGTGTGGTGTTGGAGAAATCCTCTAAATTACATATGCAAGAGTGACTGAATATTTAGCTTGGCTAGAATTTGAGGATTCGAATAATGTCACTGAATATAAATTATTTCTCCTTAGAGCCAAGTTGGACAGATCCCATTATCACTTATTTGAAAAAAAGGAAAACTCCCAAAAGAATCAGTTGAAGCTTGGAGGATTACGAAGCTAGCTCCAAATTTCACGTTGGTAAATAGGGTTCTGTAGAAGTGGTCACTAACATGATTGCTACTCCATTATTTGAGACTCGAAGAGGCTAATTATGCCCTCCAAGAAGTCCACGAAGGGAAACATGGAAGTCACGCAAGAGGATGAGTCTTAGCACACAAACTCCTCAAACAAGGGTATTATTGGATCAACATGGCCACTAAGGCATCTGAGTTTGTATCCAAATGCAAACAATACCAGAGATAGGCCTTGGTTTACCACAATCCTGTAGTTTAGCTTCAGCAAACTCAAGCAGCCTAATCCTTCAGCCAATGGGGAATAGACATCCTAGGTCCATTTCTAATAGCCTTGGGACAAAAAAAGTTCTTGGTAGTTACCATCAACTACTTTACCAAGGGGGTGGAAATTGAACTACATGCCACAATCACCGAGAGAAAGATTCAAGAATTGCTTTGGTAGAACATCATTTGTAAGTTTGGACTTCCTCGAGTGCTGGTCATGAATAACAAGAAATAATTCGATAACTTAAGAGTTAAGGAGTATTGTGCCAACCTTTACATTGAGCAATGGTTTACCTTGATAGCACACCCTCAAGCCAATGGCTTGGTCGAGGTAACAAACTACACCTTGCTCATAGGGATAAAAATGCATCTAGAAAGAGCAAAAGGTGTCTGGGTTGAAGAGTTTCCACATATGTTGTGGTCTTATCAGACCACTCCTTGGATGATAATTGAGGAGTTACCCTATATACTTATATATGGGGTTAGGACTAGCTTCTCCACAAGTTCAGAGTTATGATCCTTTGTTGAGTGAGAAAAACAATCGAGTTAAGAAGGGCTTGGTGTTGGAAGTTCAAGAGAAGGCACACATTGGGGTTGCCAAGTATCAATGGTGAGCAACATGCTACTATAATGCCCAACTCCATAGCCAAGAATTGCAACTAGGTGATGGGTACTTTGTTGAGCTGAGCTCATCGACCAAACTTTGGGAAAACCCTCTCCAAATTGAGTTAGCCTATTTAGAGTCTCCTATATTGTAAGACCAAGAGCCTTTAAGATTGAACACCCAAATGGCCAAGTACTTCTGAGGATATGGCATATCGACAATCTTAAAAGGTTTTACCTTTAAAACCATGTCCCATCTATTTTAAATAAAATTTGTGCTTTGTAAATAATTCTTTGCCAAGCACCACAAATACCTTAAATTAGATAAGGTATAAGACCTTGGTCCAATATCAAGCACAAAGACATTGGATCAGACAAGGTGCATAAGATCTCGGCCCAATGTTCGACACATAGACCTCAGATTAAATGAGACATAAGACCTTAGATCAATGCCGAACAGAAAGACCTCAGATTAGATGAGGTGCATAAGACCTTAGTTAATGCTAGGCACAAAGACCTCAGATTAGATGAGGTGCATAAGACCTTGGTCCAATGCTTGACATAAAGAACTTAAATCCGATGAGGCACATAAGACTTTGGAGTAATATTAGGCACAAAGACCTCAGATTGGATGAGGTGCATAAGACCTCGGCCCAATACTAGGCATTAAGACCTCAGATCATGTGAGGTGCATAAGACATTGATCATTGAAGATACCTTCATTTTGTCACTTAGAGGTCAATTGGGATATAGAATGAAGGTGAAGCCACCAATGGAAGTGACAAAATGAGTCAATTAGAGGGAGAGTTCTAAACCAAACCTCCTGAGTTAGAAAAACTAATGAAGTCGAGCTTAAAGGGTTAGTTACAAACAGAAGTATCTGGGCTAAGGGTTCACTAATGTATTGAGCCATCATGAGTTTAGTCACTTCAAATATGAATAAGCTCATCAGAAAGGTAAACTATGTTCCAAAACTTAGCTAAAATAGAACTTACTAGATTTGGTTTGCTGATACCTATATCCCAATTGACAAATTTGCAGTGTCTTTAGGAGTTAATCCCAAGAAATTTAGGATTAATTTTTCAGTTACGAAAGAAATTAGCAGAACAATTATCTAAGATCATGGGATTCGGATACACCAAATTCCCATGAACAAAGTTGGAGAGTTCCCAATAGTTTTTTTTATGGTTGTTCTTTTCCAAAGTTGAAAGAAGGATGACTCGATAGATTAAGATCTCAAGGAGTATCTTAGACTAAAATTTGTAATGAACTAGGCACCATCAATAATTATAATAAATTTAGAATATACACAACTACAATCTCACTAATGATCTCTCAACTGAAAATAGCTCTAAACCAAGGTTTTAAATCTCGATTTTCATTTCGATTTCGGCACCCAGCAAAACCAATATGTTTCGACCGTTTCAATTTTAGTTTCGGCCATTTCGATTTTGGCCGAAAGGTTTTTTTAATTATTAATTGTGTGTTGACCATAGTTTGACTATATTTTGACTGTACTTTAACTTCAAATTAAAAATACGATAAAATTTTGAAAATTTTTTTATAAAAATTTTAAAATTATGAAAAAATTTATAATTAATTTTACCATAATATTGAATCTTATTTTAATTAATTAAAATTAATTTTGATAGTTAACCATTGATATGGTTTATTTTTTATATATTACTATATAAAAAAATATACGAGAAATAATATGAATATGATTAAAAGTTAAAAATTAACATAAAAAATTTAACTTTTTATTAAATATACTTGATAAATACATAATTTATTAATTATAACATAATACAACTAATCATTATCATCATCATAATCACCATCAGTTGAGTTTAGAACATCTGGACGTGGAATTATGAATTCAGTACCTGAACGATCCAGATGAATATTTATAAATATATGAGGTAGAACAACTAGTTCTGTGTGATCTTGTGTCTGTGATTTATATGGGGGTGAGACCGACACAATTTTTCCTGGCTTTGCTTTCGGTGGAACGGTCATGTACGCATGCACGTGAATAGAAAAATCAGTGCGTTTCGATCAAAATCATTTCTATTTTAGTTTCAACCAAAATATTTTTTATTTATTAATTATATTTTGACCAAAATTTAATTTAATTTTAATTATTTTTTAACTTCAAATTAAAAAAATTATAATATGTTTAAAAATTTTTAAAATAATAAACAGTCACATGAATAGTCTCATGCACCTGAACAGTATTTGGCAGATATCGGTGAGGGGGCGAGTGCGCCGGCACGGGGGTTAGGCCAACGAGGGCATCAGAGTTGGGCTCGTGACGGCGCTAGCGCGGGTGTGAGGCAGCGAGGGAGCAAGCGCGGGGGCAGTTCGGCAAAGGTGCAGACGCGAGCGTGAGGCACGCAATGGTGCCGGTGCCAGGCTGGCGAGCCCGCTCACGCAAGCGCGCAGGTGCAGGCATTAGAGGCCGGCTCGAGGGCGCGGGCTCGGGCATGAAACTAGCGTGAGGGCGCGAGTGGGGAGACGGCGCGAGCTCCTCGTGCAAGCTCCCCACATGAGCTCGCCGCGCAAGCTCCTCGTGCGAGCTCCCCGCGCTAGCTCCCCATGTGAGCTCCTCGAGCGAGCCCCCCGTGCGAGCTCGCCGCGTGAGCTCCCTCACGAGCTCCCCATGCAAGCTCGCAGCATGATCTCCTCGCACGCTGCTCTCGCCCCACGCATGCTGCGCGATCTTCCACTCACTCTGCACGATCTCCCGCTCACTCTACATTCGCAAAATCCCTAAACCAAAATATTTTTCATCGAGCCGTTGCGGCACCAGCCGGAATCGAATCATTTCAGTCAAAATGTTTCGATTTTGGCCAAGATTTAAAACCTTGCCCTAAACTAATCCTTCATTTGAAGATCCACCATACAAAATAGCAGCTATCTCTCTAAAAGAAAAAAATTAGGTGAGCTAAAAATACACTCAATAGGGTCTCTCCCAATAAGGAATTAAATGAGGTATAAATATCAAAAACAACAATAATAGATCTCAATTATATTAATATAATCATGGATATAAAATAACAAAATATGAAAGAAAAGAGTAATCACCACCAACATGAGACAACCAAATCAATCAATGCAATCAAATAATCATGACAACTTGAGAAATATATGACAATGGACTGTCCTGGATAAAAATCCCTAATCTCGAGATGGGCATACTCTCAAAATAGAGTCATATTCACTTGCACTCTTCACAAGTGGTGAGTGACCCACCACAGTGAGTATGACTCCTACATACCCAGAGACTGATGGTCGCCATGTCTTACGATTTGCTAATTCCATAAGGAAATCACCCCACTAGTACTAGCCTACCTGTCTCTGGGGATAGGGTGGTCCTCAATCATATTCCCTCATCAGCCATAACCAATCATGGGTATGCAACAAAGGATGACATAGCTTAAAGAAAGTAATTAAATAATGCTCAACAAGAGCCAATAAGAGAAAATCACCATATAAAATTCATCAACAAATGTATAGTCAAATGACTTCTCAATAAACTAAAATGAAGACCATTCAAGAGAATACATCCAGAGATATATACTTGCAACCTAATTCCTTTTTCAACACATAATTATAAACCAAATCCTCAAATAGTAAAGATATTAAATCTTAATATCAAATTAGACAAATAAATTTTCTATTTCATTCAATTATGATTCATCCTCCAAAAATATTAAATAGATCAAATCATCAAAGGATAATATGCATGAAGTCCCCAATATTTTCAACTACAAATCGATCCTAACATTGAATCTTAAATTAACTATTTAATTCTCAAATAACTTTAATTAGAACATACATCCTTCATAACAACTAAATTCAATTAACTCTAACATCAATGTATTTGCTAATTCCATAAATTCATCAACTTTAAGATCAAATATCCCACTAATAAAAAACAATCAAATCAATCTAAATAATAAATCAATTTACTTCATAACTTCCTTTACATCCAAATTCCCAAATAATTTAAAATTTTACCATTAAGTAAGACACCAAGTTTTGTATACTAATTCTCAAACCAAATTGATTGACAATATGAGATATGACCATTTAACCATAAATTTACAATAAAATCCTCAAATTTATAAATCAGAAATTAAATCCTCATATCACAAGTTAAATATAATCCTAAATTAAATATGCCAACTCCATAATAATTTTATTCAATAGTATAATCGTAATTCAATCATTACACACTAATTTCATTCTAAATTCAGTTAGATTTTGTTCCCAAATTAAATCCTATTCAAAAGTAATGCGACCAAATTGAATCCTCAACTCATCCAATACCTTTAATTCCAAATACAAATCCTAATAATTCAAATTCAATTTAACCCAAATCTAATCACATAATATCTTTTGAATTTAAAATATCATCTCAATACAATTAAATCTATTTATTATCAAATTTGAATATAAGATTAATTAACTGCATCTCCACATAAATCATTCTATTATCATCTAAAGCTTTCTAAAATAATTTCTCAAAAATTAATTTTAAGCTCATAAGATATTAAAAAAATATAACCATCAAACTAAGTAATTCACTCCACATAACTTATGAGATTTATCATAGTAATTTGATTTATTATAATACCAATTATGATTTATCTAAATTCAAGCCAATCTCTAAACTACTCTTCATCAAATCATATAATAGGCATCAAATGTCATCTCTGAATTATCATTATAATCATGTAGAGATCAAAAATGAGAAAATTCAATGATAATGAAAAGTTTACACCTACCTCTACATGTCGTCGATACCCAAATAATCTCATTATACAATGCAACCACTACCATAGTCATCAATTGATGCATTCTTCTCATCTACAATTTCTGCCTCAAAAATCTAAACCCTAAAAATATAATATCATCCTATATAAATATTAGAGATATTAGACTGGGATGTAGCATCTAACTTAAATAATTAAATCTCAATTATCCAATAAAAAATCATATCATAATATCTATTTTCTTTGTGATTGTAAATTGCAATATATTAGTGTTGCATTCATCTCTCCAATTTTTGCTATTGTAGTAGAAAGGTCTTCTTTGTACCATATCTAATGAAACTTGAAGAATCTATGTTATACTCCAAAATTTGAGAATTCCAAAAGTTGTTTATGGACATAATTCATATTGTTACTATTAGCTCTTTTGTTGTCAACTTTTCTTCCCCTTCCATCATATTCATGGCTTAGCAATGTTATCAACTGTAATTTTAATTGCTCGATTGGCTCCACAATGCCTTAAGCAATGTGTTGATTTTTGGGGCACTCAAAAGAAGTTTAAATAAAAATTAGATCTAATTCAAAATCTTGCTTCTCTATTTACTTCCTAGGACCACTACAATATCTGTGTGCATTTCCAACATTTTAAAAATGTCCCAAAATATATAAAAAATATTGAAAAAGATTTTTTGACGTTTTTTTCCAACACTTCGGAAAAAATTATTGAAATTTTTTTTGGTGTTTTTAAAATGCCAGAAAATTTTTTTTCTCAGCTTTTTTTATGGCATTCACATAACATCGATGAAAATATTTTCTCGTTGTTTCTAGAAAAAATATCCGAGAAAAATCATGTGCTTTTGGGAAAACAAAGTCTTGGTATTTTTCCCAAAAATGCTGAGAATGTGTAACTTTTTCTGAAAATTTTATTTTAAAATTTAGGTATACTGAAAATATATCTTGTACAACACATTACGTATATCACATATATACATTTTGAAAACTATATTCAATAATTACAATTGAATATTTACATATACAATCATTTGTATAATTATTTAGATAAAAATAATTAATACTAATATTTTTTCGGTGCCAAATATGAAAATCACATCCTTTCTATAGCTCATCCAAGACTTCATGTTTGAGAAGAACATGTAAAATCAAAAAAGAGTTATGCTAACGCAAATAAAATGAAGAATTTAAAGTAACTCTCTCCACTTTTTTAATCTGGGCTTGAGACTTGTATTAGTAGTGTTAAGTTATAAAAAAAACTTATCAATCATAATAGACAAATATAAAAGAAAATTGTAGAAGAAACAACCACCAAAAAATAGTTATAGCAATATTAGGTAAAGCAAGTCATGTCAAACACACATAAAGGTAAATGATACAAAATGAAATATTCAAAATAAAATTATGACTCAAGCATAATACAAATGAATATAAAAGGTCACAACATCCTTAATGCTAGTCTATTCTCGGGTCTTGTCTTCGCATGTAGAGGTGGATCTTTGACTGGCTTGGATTCTCCTATAGAAAAATAAAAGTGAATAATAATTATAGAGCATGAGATAAAAGTACAAAGTGAGAATTTAATTTATGTGTATTGAATCCCTCGATTTTGGGCTAGTTTGCATTCTCCAAAACCTATTTAATTTCATACATTATGTAATCATGTTAACTAATAGTATGTTGACAAAAAAAAGTTTGATGAAACAAAAATATATACCATAGGGGAAGGCATTTTGCAACCTATCTATCATCTCATGAATATGAGCAACATATGCTGCTACTTCTGCTTGTAATTGTGCTTGTACTTGTGCTTGTATCTCTTCATGTATAAGCACATTTAATTTGACCTTTGTATAACGACGTCCGTGGTATGACCCTTCGGAGGTACTCCCGGAAATCTGTGTGGTTATGGGTCCCATACTAAATGTTCACAGCAGACCATATCTCTCATGGCCAAATACTTTGGTGTGAATCTCATTCTGAGTTGTAGTATTAGATTGGAAATCCTTTGACAGCTCTTATCGTAGTTCTTCAATTTGGGCCTATATGTAGAAGACATCGAAAAATATAAACAAATTATTCAGTAATACAATGTTATAATTAATTATAAAATATTCTCATTATTACTACTGTGGATGCTCTGTCGATCGGTTGTCCATCTTTTCTCGTATGGAATACCAAAAAACTTGAGATTTGAAGGCTCAGATCCAAATTGGTCCTCTAATTATGAAATGTATTATATTAGACAAACTTAATATTAACATTATGTAATAACATATAGTAGCTGACATTTAACTCACGTTTAAGAGGGTAAAAACTTTGACTCAAATTCGCATAACTCTTGCCACCCAAAGAGTAGTCCATCTTCTACTTGGACCTAAAAAAGAAAATGTATAAATATATGAATGTATATAACACGTACGATGATTTGTACATAAAAATGAATTTAATTGATGCAGTGCAAATCTTCGCCATGCTTGGTCTCATGATCCTTTGCTCCATGAGGTAAAGGAAGTCGCGCTATGTCCATTAGAACTTGAATGCAAACCATCATTCGAAGAGAATTGAGTCTGCAACAACGATTCATTTGTCTCCATATTTGCAATGGCATTATGGAAAGTTCCAAAATGTTTCCTTGGCCAAACCATTTGAACTTGAAATTGGGAAAAAAAAATAGTGATAAGTTCAACATATAGTTAAAATAATGACAAGTCATAACACTATATATAACAAAGTAATAGGCAAACATAACAAAACTGCCTTATGATCAAATTAAGGCTTGTTGTCATCTCATATAAAATCATCATCATTAATATTATTGTCATTATCACATTCGATGTCCTCCTTAGACTTAGATTCATCACTAATGAATTTGTTTTCATCACTTTCATCTGTACATTATTGAGGAGATACTAAAAGAGGCATGTTAATAAGTAGACTTTCGATGTCTACTCTTGCATTTGTGATGTCACATTCGAGATTCTAGAAGATACATACTTTTGCCATTGGGTCTTCTTTGTTAATATCATCTAATTTTTTATAAAGTGTGTTCACATACTCTCTGAGGGTCATCTCCACCATCGCATATCATTTACACTATACTGGATTTTGCATATAAAAAACTTGATGCATTTTATGAGCTAGAATATAAGGCTCATTCGAATGTTGATTATGCTTGTACATTAGTTGGTTAAAATTCATTAATTCGAATCCAAAATTATTTGTTTTCAGTTTGACATTGTTGTCTATTTAGTCATACTTAAACAATACATATCTCATATTATTTCTGTATCGAATTCCAATAATATATGTTAGAATTTTGTAATATATGATATCTTCAGATGTGGGGTGCATATCCTTCTTGGTTGTAAAATTTTTCATTACTATCTTTAAGATGATACCACTATTTTGAGTAAAATAATTCATTTCATGATTTCTAGTATGAAACTTGAATCCATTAATAAGATATCTTGAAAATTTTCTCGCCCACTTTTTAGGCCCAGTAGCTAACAAAGAGATTTTTTTAGATACATATTTAACATTACCACTTCCTTCTAAATTAGCAACTTACAAATACAAACAACCAATTAACTTCAACATAAGATATGTTATAAAATGTTAACTAAAGGTGTTTGCACTTACATGATCTCTAAATTATTTTGGAAATATTTCAATGTGAATTTTTTCTTATTCAAATTTCCATCCTCTTCACCGTTGATCTACCTTTATTGACTGAAGGAGTGCCCTACCATATGAAGATAACATATACAATGGATTGCAAAGTACTTTCAATTCAGTTAAATGGTGAGAAATCCAAATTAATACTTATTCGCGATTGATGTTGACAATGTCAAGATTGAAAAACACTTATCATGAGCTTGGGTCCACACAATCTCATGTAGGTAATAAACTCCATGCAATGACCTAATTGGTTGACTTATAGCAAATTTGGACTCACCATCATGATTCTGAGAATATGAATAAAAGTTCGATTAAAAGTCATTTAGGTATATTGTGCAAAATGTCATGCATTCTTCGACCAAATAACCCTCTGTAATGGTTCTTCTAGATGAGTCTGATTTTGCACATAATTCTTGAGTTTTAAAAGATACCTTATGTACAATAATATTTGTTAGTTCACAAAAATATATATGTTAACCTCGTTAGTATGTATTGTATATAAGGAATTATCAAAATTTACCTCTCAATAGAATACATAGACTAATATTGCATAGAGCCAACAAAAGCCATCTCCTCCACCAAATGGATAGGAAGATATTCCATGACATTAAAAAATAAAAATGGAAAGATTTGTTCAAGCTTGCATGGAACAATGATGATCCTTTCTAGCAAAGTGTAACAGTCAGATTGTCGAGAGGTTTTTCACATATAGTTGCCTAAAGATACTACTCATTCAATTAGTGTTTTGGCCACATTTTTTGGAAGACAAGCCGTAACTATGATTGGTAATAATTATTGCATAAATATAAGATAATCATGACTCTTCAAACTTGATATCATTTGATACTTCATATTCATGTATCTAAAAATATTTGATGTATTACCATCAAGTACCTTTACATTTTTCAGAATATTGAGAAATACATCATTTTCTTTTTTGCTCATTATAAATGTAGCAAGTGCCAAGCAAGTTTTACTACCTATTTCTTGTGAATGAAGTGCCTTCCTTATTCTTATATCTCTCAGGTTCAACCATGCATTCAAATTATCTTTCGAATTGGGAGTCCCCAATAGTATCTACAATATGTTATCGAGAAAATTTTTTCAATATGCATGATATCAAGATTACACTAGATTTATAATGTGCTCTAGTATGCCAAGTTAAAGAACACATTCATCTTTTCTAATTACTCCTTTCCCTCAATATGTCTTCTATTGTCCCCCTGATCCTTCTCCTTTTGTTGACTGAATGTAACTCTGTATGGATTCCCACCTCATTTAACAAATCTTTTGCTTCATCCAATGTATCCTCTCCAAATTGTCGAGGAGGAGAAAGACCATGCCACATGTATCATCAAATGATGACTTGTGTAGCCAAAACTTATGACAAACTCTATTCCTTTATTATTAAGTGTTTGTAAACCTCTTTTCGTATTTGGTTGTGCATGTTTATATAGTCAATGGATGAACATCTTATCAGTTGGTCATGACTCTTGTTCTTATAAGCATATTTGAGAAACACACTAACATTTTCGAGATTTCTCTTATAACTAATTCTTTATGTTGGTCTAACTCTTGTCCAATGTGTTACTAACTGCCTGAAAAATAATATCACATAACAATATAAGTTTATATAAATATGAACAATAATTGAAAGAATTGACAAGCCATACAAGGAAAAAAAACACATGTAGATATATTATCCACTATTAAACTTCAATTTTTTTTAAATCTATATTTTTTTATTTGGTGGTTTAAATTATAAATTAATATGCAATATAGTGAACTAACAACTAAACTTTTTGCTTTCCTTAAAGCTTTTTGACCTTAGTGATTTTAATTTTGGGGACCAATTGCATCTAAATATTGATAACAATGGTGTTCCTCTTCTCAGTAAATTTCGCAGTGATCTTGAAGGTTTTTGGCTAACCATTCATTCTATTATTTCAACCAAAGTAAAATATTATTGTGACCTTCTCTTTTGACATCCTAGCATAGGTTGGAGTCTCCAAAATGGAGACAAGAACTATCAAGCAAAGGTGGACTGTGTCAAAATTTGCTAATTTCCATTATTTAGCAAATCCCCCTCCAAGTAATAGATAATTTTTTAAATTTTAATATAATTGTAAGGATATTTGCAGAATTTATTTTATTAATTTTTTGAAATTAAATTCACTCACTGGGAGGAGTTGGGTGGGTGAGCGAGCACAGGCAGGAGTCATGCGGGCAAAGTTGGGCGGGAGCTTGGCAAGTAAGAGCAGTGGGCGGATAGGGAAAGTGGGCATGTGGAGCGGGAGAAGAGGGCTAGGGTCTCAAGTGGTGACTGCAGGTTTATGCCAAAAATACAGCCATTATTGTCGGTATTTTTTTGAAATGCTAGCAATTGTCGGCATTTTATCTAAAAATATTGATAATTCACAATATTTTTTATGAAATGTCAAAAAGTTGCCAACATTTTCTTTGAGAATGTTGGAAATTACAGCCATTTTGAATAAAACATCAATAATTTTTGGTGTTTATTGATAAAAGTAGAAAATTATTAGTATCTGTCAAAAAAAACCGACAATTACTTTATTTTAGCAGCTGTCACCCAAAAAATATTTCCAATAGTCTAATATATTGTAAATTCAGTGCAGATGTTAAAGTGATGAAATGAATTCAATGATATGATCTTGTACCTAATTGTTTCAATATAATATGTGCTTAAGTCTAGTAATCAGTGCTCCACTACTAAGGGGTCGTTTGGATAATTTCGGATTCGGAATTGAGCGAATTGTCAATTAGGTCAATTACGGGGAATTGAGGAAATTGGCCGAATTGATAATTTCGGTGTTTGAATGTACTTTTACAGTAAAGAAAAGGAATTGTCAATTCAATCAATTTCGTGAATTCAGTTGTTTGGAATGTAAATAGAAATTAACGAATTCCGTCAATTCTTGAAATTCCGGTGTTTGGTTGGACTTGAAATTGGAGATATGATCACTCAATTCTTAATAGGTGAGATTACCCCTACTTTTTAATATTTTCTATATTTAATTTTAAAATAAATATAGATATTAAATTAGTAAATTAATTAGACATAATTTTTAGGTTAAAAAAATAAATAATATTAGAATTGCATATTTATAATATCTTCCCCTTCTCTTTCCTTCGATCGCCCGTGATTTGGCTTTCTCTGCAGCTCTCCGTGGACTCTTCGACGGTCAATCACTGGCTCAGGCTGAGGTCAGTTCCCAATCTGTTCTTTTACCTGCTCTTCGCTGCCGTCGGAGCTGTTGTGGGGATCTGCACTGTTGGAGAAGATCAGGTGAGGGTCGCCGCTAGCGGAGCAATCGGCGAGAACGATGGCAACGGTCTGGGACACGAGAGTAGTGAGGACGTTATGGCTCGGCATGGCTAGGAACGACAGGATATGGTCGGTTGTTGGGCCTTTGGCCCTGGTGGAGAGGAGGGCAAGGGCGACGAGGACTAAGAGTGGAGAGAAGGAGAGGTTCCGATCGCCTGTGAGAGTCTGGCCGACATGCTTCGCCAGCCGAGGGAGAACCTCAGGATGGAGACGAGCGCTCGGGATGGGGACGACGATCGCTCGGGACGGGGATGAGCACTTGGGATGGGGACGACGATCGCTCGAGACGGGGACGACTGCTCGGGACGGGAACGATCGCCGGTGAGAGTCCAACCGACGTGCTTCGCCAACCGAAGGGAGAAGCTCGGGATGGAGACGAGCGCTCCGGACGGGGATGACGATCGCTCGGGACGGTGACGAGCTCTCGGGACAGGGGCGATCGCCGGCGATAGTTTGGCCGACGTGCTTTGTTGGCCGAAGGGAGAAGCTTGGGACGGAGACCAGCGCTCGGGACGGGGACGAGCACTCGGGACGGGGATGATTGCTGGCGAGAGTCTGGCCGACGTTCTTCGCCAGCCGAAGGGAGCTCGGGACGGGGACGATGAGCGCTCGGGTGACGGGAACGAAGGCTGGAATTGGGGTGAGAATTCCCGATTCCGACCGCTTTTAAAGGAGGGAATTAGGGTTTTTGGTGGTGGTGGGACCCACTGAATTCGGAACTGAATTGTGAATTACTCTTTTCCCGGTCCGAATTGAAATCAGTAATTTAGAATTACTGAAATTACGAATTCACCCAATTCTAAACTTTCTTTTGACATCCAAGCAACCGAATTGAGGGAATTGGAGATCCAATTCCCTCAATTCAACTAATTTAGTCAATTCCGGCTATTTCCAAATAGCCCAAAACGGGGTTTGTCATGGCTTTTGTGTTGGTTCTAATCCCACAACTTGTTTCTTTATAGAATAATCAATGGTGTTGGTAAACATATCGATTATATTAGTAGCAACTACTCATAGATTTGCCTCGGGATCTGCTCATAGATTTTAACTATTAGCTTGTGCAGAGTAGGCACTTGCATCAAGGGGATCATCATCCACAAATGTCCATAAATAAAATGTAGAGTTGTCTTTTATACCGACTGTATTCCAATTGTATTTTGCGCGAAGGAATCTACTCAATTTTTATGGTTAATGATACATCCGTCCTTTTGTAGGAGATGCTTTTCCATTCCTGTGGGTTTGGTTTGCAAGATGTAGATAAAACCTGACCCAGTATGTATGTGAATGACTAGATTTCAACTCACCGAAGAAGCCTTCTTTGGATAATGTAGGGCCAAAATTTCGATGTGCACTTCATCCTTGGTTTGTGCCACAAGACTCATCCATTGCCATGACAATTATAGAAAATTAAGTGACTTCCTTTACCAAAATAAAAGTCCAGGTTGTGAATAAGAGTATTTCTTAATCATCGTTGACGTGAATCGTTTCTTGCTTAAAGAGGCCGCCAAACACGTTGCTAACCTTGATTCTTTTCTGACTCAATTAGGTTTAGGCTTTGCCTTGAGCTGCTTCAGCACTGCCCTTTGCGGTGGTAATTTGCGAGCTTTAGCCTGGCCCCTAATGGTCGCAATCTGAGTCTTTGGCTGTTCACTACAACATGTTTCAATGATGTCGCTTTGTATCCGGATGCCGCCGGTACGTTAACATTTACAGCGCTAATCTAGTGGCAATTATGAAGCATATATTTGGTAGCACTAAACTTATTAGTCAATGTGTTCTTACTGCCCATGTTAATTTGATAGCATCGATATAGAGCCTTTTAACTTAAAATCTCAATCCCATTTTAGTGTTCCCTTGGGATTTTTTTCAAAAAAACCAAATCAATTCCTTCTCACAGGCGATCTTGCGTGATTCTTCTCCTCGAATGTGTCGTCAGTTGCAGGTCATCGTTGCCGTAGAGGTCGTCAACGTCTCCAACTCGCCATCGCCTCAAGCTCCAGTTTGCTGTCGCATCACCACTAGCTCACTGTGGCACTGGCTCGCCATCAACACCAGCTCACCTCCGGCTAATCAGAGGTTTCACTTCCACTCACCAATTTTCCTATTTTCTTCTTCTTCATTGAAACTGATCAGGTTCTAACTTCTGTCAAATCAACATCAACCTGTGTTTCCTCTATTTTTGCCTCTTCTAAACCTACCACATCTAGAACCTTGGCCACTATCACTCTTCCAAATTATTTTGGGTTGAGGATGCCATGGCAACACCGTCACCTGTGCTACTATGAGAAGCAGTTAAAGCAGGAACTCTTTGGAACTAGGGCTGCCCACGAATCGGGTTTAGCCTGCATCCAAAGAGACCCTACTTGCTCTGAGGCGGATTTGGGCATCATAATTGCCCTGATGAGGTGGATTCGGGTCATCTTTAAAAAGCAGTTCATTTTGGATCCAGGTCCGAATTAAACCTAATTTTATTTATGTATAATATGTATTCTCATGTTGAATTTAGACTAAATATATTTGTTCAATCCGGCCCATCCCATTTACCATGTATTACTTTGGATCCAAGCTTTGTTTAGTTATAAGAGTTCATTTATGTTGGAGCCCAACCAGGATCTAGACCCAAAATTTGCATCTGGATCTGGACTCAAGTTCCATTGATGGGATGCTCAACTTGGACCTGAGTTCAATCGGGAACATTATTCTCCAAACCTGACCATGGAATTGGACAGAATAGGGTCTAGCTGAAACCTAGTTTGGTTACATCCTTATTTTGAACTAGCTCTTTAGGATTTCATATTCTACAACCAATCCATCAATGAATTTAGGAATCTTGAACTCCTCCCGTTGTTTCCTTTGGTCATTCTTAGAGACAAGTTGATCTATGTGACCGAGATATATTAAATCCATTCCATAATCTCTTTAACTGCCGAAATTCTCGCTTAGAAATTTTAAGCCTTCTTAATCTTGAGTATCCCCGAAAATATTAAAATACACTCTCAATGTACATAAACACTACCATATTTCAGAGTAAAATTATAGTTAACTTCAATGAAAATTTGTAACAAAAATAGATTAAAGTTAAATAAATACATACCAAAAACTAATCACCACTATTATCCTTATTGTCCTTTGCCTTCTTTGATATATATGATCATTATGTTTAGATTGTCCATGTACTCTCTCTTTTACTTTAATATTTATTTATTTAAATGAAGGCAGATGTTGTTGTATATGCAAAGCATTGAAATGAAGATTACACACTTTCATTAGATATGAACAAGAGTTGAATTAGGGTAAAAAATTGACTAGACAACATATATGTTGAAGGAGTAAATGCATTTTTTAACTATGCCAATATGAGCAAGATACTAAATTTAAAAAAAAAAATACAATATTCATGTATTGATTATATAAATAAATAAAGTTGGATAATACATGAAGTATATGGATATAATAGTGAGAGGATAAAATATGCATTATACAAATTAGATATTCCATGGAGGGGAGTTGTGATATTTAAAGAGGCCAAATCCAACAAATCATGTAGTTAAAATCTCATCAATTGACAATGAAGGAGATGACATTGATGGATTGATCCTTGATATCTTTGGGGTCCCTGTATTCTCTCATGATACATTGGTGGCTGATGTCAACATGCCAGATGAGGGTTGTGATAGAGATGATCAGAAATTTTATAAAATGCTCAATAAATTTAGTAGTAAGTTGTACTTAGGATGCAAGAGTTTCACGTTCTTACTATTCATCATACATTATTAGTCGTGAGGTCCAAGTATCAATAAAGTAATTGCTCATTCAAGATATTATTGAAAACATTGAAAGAGAAATTTTATGAACATCCTTTATTTTCAAGTTCATATCAAAAAACTTGGAATATTATGAAAGATCTAGGTCTTAGATACACAAAGATTGACACATATGACTATCATTTATGGATATTCTTAGTATTCACAAAATACTGTTAGTAAAAGAAAAAAATATCGGTATTATTTTCCCAGTATTTTTTTTCCAATTTTCATAAACACTAAAGAAACTAATGTCACAAACATTCCCAATATTTTTAAAAATATTGGTAATGATCTTTCTCGACATTTTTTTGATAGTTTACAAGTGTTGAAAATACGTAATTTTTTCTAGCATTTATTAAAAATGTTGGATATTCTTGGCATTTATAGTTGGAATGTTGGTAATAGTTACTGATATTTTTATGAGAAATGTTGAAAAATTGTTAGTGTTTTCTTGAGAAAATACCGATAAATTCTTGACATTTTCTCAAGAAAACACTAGAAATTGACTGAGTTCGAGCACCCAGACCTGCAAGTTTGGGTGTACAAATATAACAAAAAATAGTGACTATTTTCTATTTTCAAAATTTCAACATCTGAATCTACTAGTTTGAGCGTCCAAACATTATAGAAATATGAAACAATAAGAAATCAAATTTTACAAATACATACAGTATATATATAAATACAAAAGAATTTTTACAAATTTATAAGATTACAAAATGTAAAAAAAAAGGTTTGGATTACAAATGAAAGTTAGCAATTTCTTTGTTGGATGAGGCATATCTCATCCTTAATGATCACATACCTTATCCTTAATAATCATGAGGCACAAGTTTGCAATTTCTTCGTTGGATAAGACATCTTCACTTTCTTCTTCCGAGTGGCCCCATGCAGTCACTATTGCTTTCTTCTTCTTTTATGTGGGTTTTCTTGATTGAGGGTTGAGAAGTCAATTGACTTTCATATGTTTGGACTTCTTGTATTTGAAACACGTGGGCACATCCTCATCCTCTTCATTATTATAACTTTTATCATTTCTTATAAGTCTTTTTGGTATATGCCTCTTGTTTAAGAATTTTTTGAATTTTTTAGTGATGAGAGCCACTTCTTCATCATTATCTTCCTCATCATCACTAGACTTCTTGGCCTTGAGAGCTATGTCTTTCTTCTTTTTGTTTGCATCATCCTCTTGGTTTCTATCCTTCATGATTATCTCATGAGTAATGAGTGACCCCAAAAATTTCTCCAAGGACAATTTGTTAAGATCCTCCGCCTTTTAAATTGCGATCACTTTGGGATCCCATGACTTTAGAAAATATCTTAAAATCTTTCTCACCATTTCATTATTAGTATAAATTTTTTCAAGAGATTTTAATGTATTGATTATATCCATAAAAATAGTAAACATCTCTGTTATTGACTCATTAAATTTCATTCTAAGGGTTCATATTCGTTAACTAATATATTGACCTTAGATTTTTTGACTTGTCTTGTACTCTCATACGTAACCTCAAGGGAATGTCAAATTTCATGAGTTGTCTCATATATACTAATTTGGTTAAACTCGTTAGGATTAAGAGCATAATAAAAATGTTTATTGCTTTTATATTCAACGAATTATTTTTCTTATCCAACTTGTTCCATTCTCCTATAGGCTTGAAAACTCTCACACCATCAATTTCTTTGGTGGGTGGAGTATATCCTTCTTACCTAATATGCCAAAAATCATAGTCTATGTCCTTAATGAAAATTCTAATCCTTCATCTCTAATAATTAAAATGGATACCATTAAAAAGAGGAGGTCCAATTGTGGATTGTCTTTATTAGAGAGATGGAGAAATACAAAAATTGACTATTAAAATGGATTGAATAGGTCTAGACGGTTAAACCAAAAATAGAGTATCAAACTCTGATATTAATTGAAAGCACAAAAATCATCTAAGAGTGGAGGTGAATTAGGTTTTTGAGAAACAATGATATTTTTCAATAAAATCAAAACTAATTTAATCCACTAGAACAATTTCAAATGATTCTTAATCAAACACAATTACAATTATGTAAATAGAGTGAAGAAAGTGTACACGAGATGTAACATGGTTTGGAGATTAACTATTCTTATACTTCCTACTAGGTTGTCATTTCGTCGGTAAAACTAATCTCTTATACTTCCTCTTGCACTAACCTCCAATCCGTAGCTTGAGTTTCTCAACTACTCCAAATAACCTTGAAGTGAAATACAAGTAAAAATTGAAAAGAAAAATATAAATTAAGCTCACACAAAGATCTCTTAAGATTAGGTAAAAGAACAATAAAAATTTACTTGAGATTGAAAAGTTTAGAGTAATTTGAAGGCTAGGGAGCTGAAAGGACTTTAATATCTTTTTCACAAAAATTAAAAGTTATAAAAAACTATTTAAAAAATCTCTTTAACTCTGTTTATACACTTGGAGTCAAATTTAGGCATTGGGGGTGAAATCCCATAACTAGGTTCACTCCAATGGTCAAAATATAAGTCATTATTCAGACAAAAAAAATCCAAATCGAATAACCACTTTAGATAACCGACTAACCAGTTCTGGTTTACTAGAATTGGCCCACACCCTAGTGGTTATCCGGTTTTCAACCGGTTGTCTAGTTCTAATAACTAAATTATAACTGAAATTCTAGTCAAGTGTCTGGTTCCAAATTAGACTTTGGGTTTTGGTTCATAAACTAGAAGTTGAACCTCCAGTCGAACATCCGATTCTTAATCGATTATTTGGTTTTGCATAGGTCTAAAATTTTGAATCTTCAGTCTAACTTAATCGGTTGTTCAATTTTGAAGCAGACGTCCGGTTTAGTCAGAAAAGCAATATTAAGAGCTTTTTGTAGAACTTTATGCGATAAAGAACTCTAAACAATTAATTTTAAGATAAAATTTTAACTTGATTAAAATTTAAAGAAAAGCTAAACCTAGCTGATGCTTTGACTTTATCCGTGTTATCCGCGAATCTTCAAGTTATTGTAAATATCTTTAAGTCACTTCATGTCATCTTATAATATCTTCAAACCATGTTCGCTGATTCACCATTGCGCTTCATTTTCTTTGAAGTTTTTGAACGTACTCTTGAGAGCTTTGAAATCCTTTAGATAAACACAACTTAAGTGATAATTCAATATGGTTTGTTCCTCATTAAAATTAGGAAGGGCAACATATTGAGATTCAGAGTCCCTTCATCAAATGTTGAAGTTCTAATTGAAAATTAGATATTGGATTACTATCGTCCTTTCGGCAAAAATGGTTACATTCCTCCTCTCTCTTTTCTATTTTTCTCATTTGATTTATTTAGATTAAAACTTTTATTTCATTTCATTGCACTTATAAATTCAATTGTTGAACACCAAAATGAGATAAAAAGAGACCTTTGGACCCTCCTTTATCAATTAGACTCATTTTCTTTTCATTATTTTATCTTTTTTTTAAATTGAATACTATACTCAAAAAACTCAACCTTTTCTTTTCTTTCTCCTTAATTTTTAAGTAAATCCAAAATCAAAATCATAACCAAATCACACTCCATCTTACAACACAAACCTTAACCCTAGTTGTGCCTCAGCCGTCGCGTCACGGTCGCGTCAGGCCACTGTGCCCCGATGCCAGGCCGCCGCTACCGCTCTAAGATGCCAGCACACCAAGCTGCCGCCGCTCCACTGTCGTCGGCCCATCGCCGCCGTTGCCAACGTCAACATGGCCAATCACCCTTGCATCTCCCCACCATGGATCGTGAGCTTGACATGTCATCCTTTGCTGCTCTTGGGATGGAGGTGGTGGTAAAATTTCAGAAAGGCCCTCCTCATACATATTTTCACAACGAAGTCCTTACCCTCAATAATTATACTAATAATAAGTTTGAAACTAAAGTTTACATCCAATATCCTGTCTAAATTTCAGTATAACTTTCTACATTCCATGAAGATTCTAGCTTTAGTTTGTACTCATCAACATAAATTTGTTAACAATTTATTATAATTTTTTAAGTATGAAAGCTTTTACACAGATAATCACCATAAAAATTTATAAAATATGTCCCATAATCAAATCGTTTGTCATATAATATTATCAACATTGATATTTCATGAAGTGTCAAAAGCATATAATTTTGCATTCAGTTAACTATCATGTAATCCACTATCATGTAATCCTTCATTTTTGACATGCTCATAGATATTGCAAAGATCAACTTGGATTAGCAGATCTCATTAACAGGATCATCAAGGAACAGCGGGAAACTCAAAAGGATTAATATGACTTCAAATTTAATCTTATCTAAAACCTCTAATAACCCTATCTCTAACCTACCCATAAGTCCAATGAAAGGCGATTACAGAGATGTCAGGACTGGTATCAATGACTTGGGATCGCAAAACTTTCTGAAATCAATGAAATATTTATCGCCGGAGTCTTCCCCTAGCGACTCATCTTTTGCCTTTGCAAACCCAAACTGTTCTACTTGGCATACAAAACCAAAATGCACTTCCTCGGGGCATGTGTGCAATGGTCGAAGATGCTATGTGGAAGAAATTGTAGCTTCCTACAGGGGCCATCAGCCAAGCATAGAGAGAGAGAAATAAAACTGCTTTATTTTTCTATTTTGGAGTTATCTTGACCAAAATAGCAGTAGGAGGTAAACATTGATTAAAAATAGTGTTATTTTTTATAATTTTGATGATGACCAAATTATATATTTGATGATTTCTTGAGTAATATAGATTAAGAATATTCTAGTTCAAAATGAAGATTAAAGCTATTCAGAAGTCTCAAGCAGAATGAATTTAAATATAAACTTAAAAATGAGGCGTGATGGTAGATCAACAAATGAAATTTAAAAAAATATAGATGATTTAAAAAATATTCAAGAGATCAAGATCAACATTAATTAGGTTTAGATTTTTATTTATTCTAGTTGTATCCAAGATTTCAAACCTTCTATCCCTTATGCCCAATCTTGAGAGATTTGACACTGAACTTAATTTGTATCATTTATTTATTTTTTTCACTAGTAATTCACTATGTAATTGTTTAGAGTGATCAAGAAACTCTACTCTGAATTAAAATTGTATTTTTCTGGTTGGAGTAAGAGGAGTACGAAATTGACTTTACCGATGAAACGACATACTAGTGAAATGTTGAAGTCCTCAAGAGGAAGGTAAAGGCTAAGAGTAGGAGCAATTGGTCTCTGAATCATGTTAAATCATAGTGTCATTCTTTTTTTTCTTTATTTACATTATAACACTCATAGTTTGATTAAGATTTGCTATAATGTCAAGTGTAATGGATTGTCCCATATCAGATATTGGATAGATAAAGTCTAATATATATATATATTGAAAATGACGCATATTCCATGAATTTAGACTTTTGGGATAATTTGGTATTTGACCTATTATATTATTCCGATTTGACACTCTTCCGACTCTCCCCAATAAATTATATGTTAGTCTTTCTTATAAAATCAAAACTTGAAATAAATATCCGTTAGTATGAGTCACACGATAAAATTGGTCAACTAAAAAAAGTTCTTGATCAAGAGTATTAAAATTGATGTGGACTTGATTAAGACATATTTCCCATGAGTTTAAATTTTTGGAATAGTTTAATTTCCGGCTCACTATATTGATCCTATTTTACACTCTTTGAGTTTCCACGTAACAAACTAGTATCAGAACTTGGTTCAAGATATCCACTATGAAATTTAATGTAGAGAAATTTAATAGAAAGTTAGAATTTCTTATTTGACAAACAAAAGTTGATACAATTCTTACTCAATAAGGGTTGAGAAGTACATTAGAGGATGTCAAGCATAAAAATATCATCGAAAGTATTTGGAAGAACCAAAAGCCTAGTGCATATAATACTATCATTCTCGGTCTTACTAATAAGGTACTCTATCCATTTTTTAATTAAATATCACCTTAAGAGCTATTAAAAAAGTTAGAAAAATAATACATGAATAAGTCTATTTTGAGTCGAGTTTACTTAAAACAAAAGCCTTTCAAATTTTTAGAAAAATAATACATGAATAAGTCTATTTTAAACAGAGTTTACTTAAAGCAAAAGTCTTTCAATTTTTAAATAAAAAAATATATGAATATAGTTAATTATTTTAATACTTTTAATAAATTAGTCTTTTAATAATTGAACATTGTTGTTATAATGTAAGATGGAGATACGATAATTATTTTATTATCGTCTGTACCTCTTTCTCTTGAGAATCTGAAAACTACTCTCGTATATGATAAAGATTTAAAATTTGACGATATTTCTGCTGTCCTTCTATCTAATGAATATTTGAAAAAGATTAAAAGAGATTGATTACATTCAGAAGCACTAATTGACACAGGTTGTACAAAAAAAAAATTAAATCAGGTTGTTTTAGATCCAAATCCAAAAAAAAGAGTTGTGGGTACTATTAGAAGATAGGATATGTAATTAAAAGTATTGAAAACTCAAATTAAAGAAAGAGAAAGAATCTCAGTTTAAAGAATAAACTAAAGAACAAGTGTCAATTACTAAATAGAGTTTTGATGATGATTATGGTAATATTCTCTCTGTTAGTTCTAATTTTAATCATTATCATGATACTTGAATTTTTTATTCTGGTTGTTCTTACTACATATATCCCAATATGATTAGTTTGAAGACTATAAGTTTTATAATAGTGGTTTAGTTTTGATGGGCAATAATAATCCAAGCAAAACTATTAGAATTGGATTAATCAAAATTAATATGTTTAATAATATTGTTAGGACTCTTACTGATGGTAGGCATGTTTATGATTTAGAAAAAAATTTGATTTCTTTGGGTGCTTTGAATTCTTTTGGTTGTAGGTATTCTGCTAAAATTGAAATTTTTAAGGTTGCTAAAGGCTCATTAATAGTAATAAAAGAACTAAAACATGAAAATTTGTATTAGTTAATAAAAAAAATCGTTAAAGGTAAAACAACAATTTCTCAGAGTTCTTTTGATATGACTCACTTATGACATATGCGTTTCGGTTATATGAGTGAGTAAGATTTCACTGAGCTCAACAAAAAAAATTATTGAAAAGACTCAACTCATGTAAATTAGATCTTTGCAAACATTATTTTTATGATACATAGTCCCAAATAAAATTTAACACCGATACTCATTACACTAAAAGCTTAATTGATTATATTCATTCTGATGTGCGGTGTTATCCTATTCCATCAAAATTTAGTGCTTATTATTTTATTAGTTTTATTAATAATTTTTTTAGAAAAATATGGATTTATTTTTTACATCACAAAGTCAATGTGCTTTTCTATTTTCAAACAGTAAAAAACTTCAATCAAAAGAAAAACTGATAAAAAAAATCAAATATCTCAAAAGTGATAATGGCGAGGAATAAAAAATAACAAAGTTTTTTAAATTTTGTAAAATGAAGGCATTGAATGCCGCTTTACTATCCTAGAAAAATATCAATAGAATGGTGTGGATGAAAGGATGAATAAAATTTTATTAGAGAAAACACGTAATATTCTCAGTACAGCCAATCTTGACAATGATTTTTGGATAGAAATAGCCGACATAGTGTATTTCATTGTGAATTGCTCTGCTCAAATAGTCATTGGTTATAAAACTCTTGAAATTATATGAATTGGTCTAAGAAAAAAGTTTTTGATTAAAAGTGTTAAAATTAATATGGTCATATTATACCTAAAGAAGAATATTATTATAATATTAAGTGTGACCAATTAGTCCAACATCAGATATTGAATAGACAGAGTTTAATATATAATAAAAAAGTTCATATCCTATCAGTTTAGACTTTTGAAATAGTTTAATGTACAACCCACTATATTGATTCGATTTAATACTCTTCAACTCCTCCAACAGGACTAATTATTTATTGGACTCATAGATTAAATTCATTCAAAATTTATTTAGAGTTTATTTAAATTTTCTAATGAATTTTAATGGGATAGTCTATTAAATTTGGATTTTATTTAAAAGCTTGTTGAAGATCTGCCCAACCCATTTAGGGTTTCTAAATGTAAAGCTGTTTTGTTTGGACACGTTACATAACCTAGAGGTGAAAATATTTAGAGCTGTTGTTTATCCCAATGCTAGCATTTGTTCACTAATATCAGCTTTGTTGACCTAAGGATTTGACTCTAAATTTGATTAATTGACTTGACTAATGTTGTTAGTGAATTGATTAACAAAATCTTCATGCAAACTAACGATGAGTTAGGCAATTCTCTATTAGTATTTGAGATTTAAGTAGGATAATTAATGAGTTAGACTCAGGCCCAAATTTTAACAAAAATGAATAAGTTCAATCTAAAATTCGAATCCAATACAAAAAATTAGTATCTAATTTTAAATTTGAGTCAGATTCAAATTTAAAATTAATTTAAGTTTACGTTAGTTAACATTAAAGTTATCTCAACATTTAATTATCTCAATAATTAAAGGGTGGATGCATTTGATGATTTGCCTTTTGGCACCATATTAGCATGTCATTGAAAATAATGAATGTATACAAATAAGATTAAGTATGAGCAGTTAAAAAATGATGATCAATGTGTATGCTTATCAAGAATTAATGATATATAATTTTATATATAGATATTTTTGATATCGGCAGCACTTGATGGGCTTTAATAGATCTTAATGAAGCTAGCAAAATTTAACAGGCCAAATTTTACATAGATTTAATATAAAATTAGTTAGTTTTAACAAATCTCAGCCCATTTCAAGTGTGTGCGGATCAATTTTGGACTCGTCTAAGCTCGTGCAAGCTCGGGCTGTTGACAGCTCCAAAAAGTTGAGCCTCATGGTTTGATTATGGGTCACCACTGAGCCAATAAATATATTGCATGTCCACCATTTTATCTACAATCACAAATTTGGCACCAGATATTTGCCTACTCAATCTCGAGAGGTGGAGATCAACCACAATAACAACCCATGGTCCAGTCTTTCAGCTTCACTGCATCCGTCTAAAGGAATCTGAAATATGGTCGTATCGATGATCAATCAATAAGAATTTAGGGAGAACACTCCAAGAAAAACGTATGCTACCAAGAACGAAAAAGTACAACCTTCATCCACTTAGTGTTGATAAACAAACAACAGTAAGTGCAAATTGTGCAAAAGTAGGGTTTTTGGTGTGAACGACAACGCTGATATGCAGGAAAAAGATAGTAAAGAAGAGGCAATGCCGGAAAGTCGGCCAATTTCCGGCGAGTATCGGCAGGATTTCAACAATCCGAGATTGTTGGAGGCTTTGGAATGAGAGTGAGATTTGAAACGGAGCCGGAAAACCCAACCAGATCGGACCAATGATGACCCAGAATACCCAAAAAATTTCTCATCGAGCATTTTCCGAGAACATTCGCTGCATGAATTCAAAACAGAAACTTGACCAGTAATCATCATCATTTAGAACAAAGACAAGTCTAAAACGGCACTTTACCTGTCAACACAGCGTCAGCTTCCCCCGCATTTACTCCACAAAAAACGTTGACGGACTTCGCGCCGAGCCCATGCACGACGCCGACGACGAAGATCTCAAGCTGCTTGGTGTGAATAACCGGAAGCTACTTGGAAAATAAATTGCAATCCAAGGGTTGAAAGTTTCAAAGTCAAATACAAATTCGCTCACCTTATTTTGTGCGTTGTTGATCACTAGTTTGACTACCGGCATCAATTTCGACCTCTTTGCTTGCGTCTCCACCCAACTGTCGCGACGCGTTTCGGTCGTCTCATATATCTGAACAATCAATCTTCGGCTGCAGACGAGAGGCAGAGTAGAATCTTGGAGCTTAGCGGCCATGGTGGTTCCTATGTCTTGGCTTTCCGAGATAAGAGCTCGAGTAGGCGCCAACAAGCATGATAATTCCGTCCATCTCCCAAAACATGAGGTCCTTGGCATTCTTGCCTTCGAGGCTGCCGCGACCATGTCCCACCTTGTTTCCCTTCACAAAGGTCTATCTGATGCTGAAATCGTCAATCTCCGCTCTGATACCATGCGGTCGCAAGGTGTGGCTTATCTCAACTCCACCGACCAAGCTTTCCTTCTCCGCCTCGCTTGTGCTGAGTCGATCGACGACCTTGACTGTGCTGCTGATGCGATTTCCCGCCTTGAGAGGAAATGCCGCATGCCACATACTAAGGGGTTCAGCCGCTTCTACGCCGACCTCAAGGCAGGGAACGGGCCTTGTATTGTTAAGAAGGGGGTTGAGAAGAAGGTGAGGAAGATGGAGAAGTACATCGCAGCGACATCAAATCTGTGCGGGGAGATGGGCGACATGGATGCTGCAAGGCAGAAGCTTAACAAGCAATGGAAGAGAAACAGCAGCCTCATGCCAATACAAAAGGCAGACAGCAACAACAGTGAAATTCTCCGCGAGCTGAAGTCACAACAGCAGAGAATTCATCGGCTGAAGGATGAGTCCTTGTGGAATCAGACGTTTGACAAGGCTGTCGAACTCATGGCTGCAGCTACCCTGCTAATCTTTGCCCGAATTTGCACCGTCTTTGGACCATTCGTGCCTGGCCTCCCTCCGATGGTGACCGTGAATGACAAAAGCTCATCGGTTTGGTTTGCTCCAGTCTCCAAGCTACGAATCTACCCACGCTTCTCATCATCTGGGCCGATGAATAAGCCATTGCCAAAAGAAATAGAAATCAGAAACTCGTGCCCCATTTTCGGTTCGAAGGAAGATGTACATAATAATGACAACTGGAGAAAAATCCTGGAGCCGCCTCCAAACACAGTTGGAGGATCGAGCATGTCATTGAGATATGCAGAGGTGATAGTGGCAGCGGAAAATCTATGGACAATGCTGTCGAGCGATGATGAATCCTTGATTGAGAAGAAGCACAGTTGGGAGGCGGTGGCCAGAGACGAACTATACCTGATGCTTCCCATCGGTCTACAACGAGCGGTGAGACGAAAGATGAAGGAGTGTTGGAGGGATGCAGGACCCAATCTTATTGATGGGTGCCTAGCTGAGAGCTGGAAGGAGGCAGTAGAGAGGATCTTGAGCTGGCTAAGGCCAATGGCCCTTGACACGCTAAACTGGCGGGCGTCGCGAAATATGGACCGGAGGCAATGGTTTGAGATAAAACCGAAGGTCTTCTTGTTGCAAACGTTGCATTTGTCAGACATGGAGAAGACGGAGGCAGCCATTGTCGAGGTACTCGTTGGATTGAGCTGTGTATATTGGTATCAGGAAAGAAGAAACGGGTCATTTCGAATGCAATTGTTTTAGTTGTTCACTTTGTATAGCTTGCTCTTTGTTATTATAACATTGATTTTTGGGGCATGGATGATTGTAGACAGCAAGTTTTTCAGTGTGTTCCTAAAATAAAATCATACATGCTTCATAGTCTGTCAGCCATGAATGGCCAAATGAGCATCAACAAAGGTGAAGAGAGTGATTTTTTATTCAGAAAATGTACTGCATGTACTATCTCAAGAACTCGTACAAAATGTTGAATTTCTTATCAAGTGAACAGAAAGTCCATCTTGATAGAAATTTGAGATAAGATGCGTTAATCTACCTTTTGACTTATTTGTTTGCAGTTCCTTCTTTGACGAGGACATTGACCAAGTTGAGTGGCGAGTTTCAGATGTTCACACACTACTGGACATTTTTCTTGCAAGAAATCGGAAACATAAAGATTGTACTGCTCTGGTTTCCGATTCTTGCAAGAAATCAGTACGAAGATGGTTTAAACCTAACCTTGTGTCTTATCCTTTGGCATTGCTGATATGTGGAGGAATACTAATAGAAGACAATCCAATACTAGGAACTGAACGAAGTTACGTCTCAAGTATTAGCTTTATAATTATACCCCATATCTCATATTTAAAAAATTATATGTTCGAGTCTTGTTGGCTTTGCTACTCCCAAAAAAAAAAAAAACTGAAAAGCGACCTTTTCATCATCATGGATGTGACTTGTTGGAGAAAAAAAAAGCTAGAGATAATTGCAGCACACTTGAAAGATATAGACTTTCGGCAAGAATATTGTCACAACCATAAACTGTATGTGGATACAGCTTTTGAGATAGCCTGATTAACCAATCATAGCAGGCACAGCAACCTTGCCAGAGCATCTACAAAGATCCGAACCCGTCCTGGTGTGTAATCCATCGTGACGAGGTTATCTGCTGGGATCACCTGGATCTCATCCGCAGGATTGTCTTGCTTGATCTTTGCTCTGCCTCGTCGGTTGGCAGCCCTACCATCTCTGGCCATTCAAATCTTGGGATTGCATTCAGTTCCAGGCCTCCCAGACCAATCTTACCCACGAGTCTGAAATTATGGATTTTGGCGAAGTTAATGAGTTCACTGTGAAGAATAAGTTGAATCACGCAGAGTTACAACCCGATACAAGATAAAGATAGTACATGGAACTGATATTGCAGCTTATCCTTTGCCGTAACTGAGATGGAGAGGAATACAAAGAGCAGACAAACCAAGACAAGGAATCGAGCGAAATTTCAGTTCATCATGGATGTGTTGTTCCGCTTAACTTTGTGTTAATAAGACTCTGTCAAATAATCTTGAACGCAGCTTGCGGCTTAAGAAATGAACTCAAAACCGTACAAATGCATACTAAAATGTCCGAAAAAACCCACTAAAAACTGAAAAAGTAATGAATTGTCATAACCATAGCTCATATTTATAACTGAAAAAATGTGTATAGCTTTGTATTAAGTTTATTCTCAAGCAGCTTATTTGTGAAGACAAAATCCAGACGCCTGCCGCACACTTCGAATGTTATGATCTGATTTTTGTTAGACGATTGAGATTTAATTAATTAAGTTAGATCCTATGATCTAATCTAATACTTTTTATATTTAAATAAAATAATTTTATAATTTTAGGATTTAGATTTTTGTGGCTATGGCTGTAGATGAGAAGTTATGACTATGGTTGGGCGTGAAGGGAGAAATAATTTAGATACCAATAACATATAAAGGTAGGTGGAGACTCTTCATTATTATTGAATGTTCTCTCTTTTAATCTCTATATAATTATAATAATAATTCAGAGATAATATTTGATGTATACTATATAATTTGATGAAAAGTAGTGTAGCAATTAGTTTGGAATTTGATAAATATTAATTGGTATTACCATGTATCAGATTATTGCGATGAATCTTATAAATTATGTGCAGTCAATTATTCATTTTGATAGTTATGATTTTACAATATTTTATGAGCTTAAAATTGATTCTTGAGAAATTATTTTTGAAAGTCTATGAAAATGTGGTTAATTAAGCTTAGATTTGAACTTGATATTAAATGAATCCAATTCTATTGAGATAATATTTTGAATTCAAAAGATGTTATGCAGTTAGACTTGGATTAATTGAATTTGAATTATTGAGATTTGGATTTGGAATTAGTCAACTTGTGATAAATCTAATTTGTTGTATTGGATGAGTTAAATTTAATTTGAATTATATTGATCATGCTTAGGTTGAGTGTTGGATTTGGCTGAATTAATTTTGAATTAGATTTAATTTGGAAATAAAAGTTGAATGGATTTAAATGAAGCTAGTGTATAATGATTGAATTATGATTATACTATTGAATGAAATTATTATGGAGGTGGCTTGTTTAATTTGAGGTTATATTTGACTTATGATATGAGAGTTTAATTTGTGATTTATAAGTTTGAGAACTTCACTGTGAACTTATGGTTAAATTATTAAAATTCATGTTGACAATTGATTTAGTTTGGGGATTAGCATAGAAATTTGGAGTCTTACTTTATAGTAATAATTCTTAAATTATTTAATGGCTTAGATGCACAGAAGGTTGTAAAGTACATTGATTTTTTATTTAGATTAATTTGATAATTTTTATTAATAAAATATTTGATTATAAATTGATGAATTTAGGAGATTGTCAAATATATTGATGTTAAAGTTAATTGAATTTGATTGTTGTGGAGGATGTATGCTATAATTAAGATTATTTGAGAATTAAATAGTCAATTTGGGAGTTAAGATTAGGATTGATTTGTGGTTAAAAGTACTAATGGGCTTTATGTATATTATTTATGACGATTTGATCTATTTGGTATTTTTGGATGATGAATTGTAATTAAATGAGATAAAAGATTTCTTTGTCTAATTTGGAGTTATGATTTAACATCTTTACTATTTAAAAATTTCGTTTATGAATATATGTTGAAAGAAGCGTTATGTTGAAAGTATATATTTCTAGATGTATTTTTTTGAAAGGTTTTCATTTCATTGATTGAGAAGTCATTCCACTGTATTTTTATTGATGAATCTTATACAAAGATTCTCTCTTTTTGGCTCTTATTGATCATTATTCAGTTAATTTATTTGAGTTATGTCTTGTCCTTTATTATATACCTATAATTGGTTGTGGTTGATGAGTGGATGCGATTTAGAACCGCTCTATTCTCAGGGGCAGATAGGTCAATATTCATGGGGTGATTCTCTTAGTCATCAAATGTCATGACCACCAGTTTTTAGGGGTGTAAGAGACATATTCAATGTGATGGATGGACACCACTCATCACTTGTGAGGAGTATAGATGAATACAGCTCTTATGGGGTTTTAAGAGCACGCCCATGCTAGGATTGGGGATTTTCCTAGGATAATCCATTGTCATGTATTCCCGGAGTTATCATATTGCTTATTTGGTTGTATTGGTTAATTTGGTTTTCTCTTATTGATGATGATGATTCTTTTTCTTTAATATTCTATTATTCTATCTTCATATTTATATTGATATAATTAAGATTCATTATTATTATTATTACTATCATTGATATTTGTAGCTCATTTGATTTTTTGTTGGGAGAGAACTCTTCTTATTGAGCGTATTTATTTTTTTCTTCCAAAGATATAGCTAGTATTGTGTACGATGAATCTTTAAATGAAAGACTAGCTTAGACTTGTATTTAATTAAGAGGTCGTTAGTGAGATTGTAATTATATTTATTTCACGTTTGTTATAATTTTTATATTTAATTTTTATTTATCCCATTTTAATGATTTATGTTTTCAAATTTTAAGGTGTTATATTGAAAGTACATATAGAGAGACTTTCCTAGATTGATCGGCAAAAATGATACTATTCTTACTAACGTGAATCCGGATATTTTGAAGTAATACAAATCTCAAGATTTTTTTAAAAGTATTTAAGAATTTTATTAGACAATTGATTGAGTATTCCTTTTTAATTTTTGGCATAGATTAATGTAAAGAAATATTAATTTAGTCAAATATACTTTTTATTCAATGTAACGTTAAAATATTTAATTGTTGTAAACTTATTCCAATAAATACAATAAAATATGCCCCCAAAAAAATATATTTAAAAAATGAACATTTTACAATATGTTTTGGCTTTATTTTTTTAATTTATCTTATTTAATTTTTCTCCATACAAATTTACACAGTCTATTTTATTAATTATTATCTTTTATAATAGAAAAATATCAACTTCTAGTCAATAATTTCAATAAATTTAAATTAAAAAAAATAGAAACCTAATGATCTTGTTTTAAAAAATTATAATAAATATACAAATTCATAATATTTTAGTATCAATGTGACAAGAATCTATCAAATATAAAAATAATATATAACTCTTAGCATACAAGATGAAATAGATATAAATAATTAGAAGTAAAAGAAACCTAGTAGAGTAGAAGAAGAAAATAAAAAAGAGGAATTATTCAATGGCGAAGAAGGAATGATTGGGTTGAGATAAGCATAATAAAAAAAATCTCCTCTTTTTTCTCAAATTCTCAAGTAAAATAATCACAATAAAAAAAAAATTAGAATCCCATTATTTTACTGAAATTATATTATTTTTTTAAAATTATCGTTAAATATATTAAATACTTTAATTATATTTTAAAAATTACTTTATTTTTCTACAAAAAACTTTGTCAATCAAACATAACCTAATAGTCAGTCATTAGAATCACATATTATGCAGTTTTTGAGATGATTTCGTTAACGTATCATAAGAGGAGAGGCCTCACGTACCTTGCCAATGAAAATAGGAACACATCCATGATCATAATCCATGGCGCTCAAATGATCGGCGGGGATCACTGGATGCGGACCTCAGCCATGCCATGCTTGATCTTGTTTAATCCCATGGTTTTAATCCCATACTCGTTTAATAACAGATAATACTTTTAATGATATTAACTAAACAAAAGTTGAGATGGCCGAGTTGGTCTAAGGCGCCAGATTAAGGTTCTGGTCCGAAAGGGCGTGGGTTCAAATCCCACTCTCAACAAATAATGTAGTTTTGCCAACAAATCAAATGGTATCATGACGAACAAATTGATCAAATCTGGTAAACATGTTCCTTCATTGGCTCAACAATATTTAACATTGAAACGAGTATTTTCCCTCGTCCTCGGCAAGTAACAAAATTACAAATTCTTGCCAATATGAAATTGAAACTGGAAGCTGTTAAGTGCCATAGTAGCCCATGGCCAATATGGTTGAATCAATGCCGCAGACCAAACCCACTAAGCAAAATAAGGGACAGAATTTCACCAGGCTCCATTTCACTTCGGGAACTCCTCTTCTGCTACTGCTCTCTCTTTCTCCACCTGTTTCATATTTGCAGTTCTTCTTGGTATTATGGCTCAAATATAAATTCTGAAATGGAAGCATAAAGTTTGACGGAGAGAAGAACGTAGACTCAGGTGGTTGTTGCAAGAACCAGTAGCTATAACTATAATATTCATTGTATCCAATATTAGACCACAATAATAAATAAAAACATGTAAAATTTAAGTATTATTATCAAGATTTTAAGTTTCGATTTCAGATTCAATTTTGACATCTAAAGAAATCGATAGATTTTGGTCGTTATAGCTGAAACCATTCTTATTTTTGTTTTCGATAAAATATTTTTTTATCATATTTTGACTTTAAATTTAAAATATTATAAAATTTCTTAAAATATTTTTACAAAATTAGAAAATTTTAAAAGGATTTATGAAAATTTTTTGGGTAAGAAATCGTTTAAAATATGAAAAATAAAATTATATTGCAACTAAGGTTTGAGACTATGTTGGGTGAATCAAGCCTATTTTAATAACTAACTATGCTAAATACACCTTTTAGCACAAATATAATATATAAAAATAAAAATTATATATTTTTAAAAATTAAAACCAAAATTTAGATTAAAAAAATTATATTGACATATATATATTTTAAAAATATTAAATATATAATTTTTGTTGATAAAAAGCATTTGAAAAAAAAATTAGAGAAAAGAGGATTCGAACCAAAGTAGCTAGCCCGAGATCAAATTACTAAGGCAAAAAAATTATATAATATAAAAGTAATATAAACATTTAAATATTATTTCATTTTAAAAAAAGCTAAATGACAAACCTATATGATCGAGCCAAAGGCATCATCTCAACAGCCTAGCAGCTCTTGCATGATTCTTGTTGAGAAGATCACCTCCTGTATAACACTCGCCGAGAAGATCACCTCATGCATGATACTTGTTGAGGAGGCTCCTACATGATCAAGTCGAAGCTCAACAACTGCAACACCTCCCTCTCCTCACCGTTGCAAGAGCAGAAGAACTAGAAGAATATTCCTCCTCCCTACTGCCCCACTCGTCCCCATCATCACTGCACCATCACCACCACATTGAAGCTTCGATGAGGTGCAAAACTTTCCGGAAGCTGGGCCACCGTGCTCAGCTTGCTCAAGTGATTCGTTAGCCTATAATCTTCGCCATCATCACACAACTATACTTAGCATTCTACGGCCACTACTCCCAGTCCCTTATTCTCCTCATCGCTTGGCTTCCATTAGTCGTCTCTATCGTCATCCTCTTCCTCCCTCTCCTCACTGTTGCAAGAGCAAAGGCATCACATCCTGCATGATTGGGTCCTCGTTGATACACCTCTTGTGCTACATCTTTGAGTGCTACATGCTCTCGAATCGCGACTAGTAGAACCAAAAGAATTGTCCTCCTTTTTTTGACGAGAGCTCTGCCTCCTCCTTGCTGCACCCCCCATTGCCCTCCTCGTCCTCATCATCATTGCACTATTGCTGTCAACACCAAAGTTTCAATGAGGTGCAAAACTTTTCAAAGAATAGTGCTGAAAAATCATAAACCAGTTTAGAGGCAATGATCAAAACCAAAATATTTTAGCTAATCTTTTAAACCATGCTTATTATAGCTAACGAAAGAGATAGTTCAAAAAATTATGAGGATACCCGTACGAGCTGCTTCAGTTGGCTAGTATAGCAATCTTTGAAGGGAAAATGAAAGAGATTTTAAAAATAGAAATATATTTTAGATAAATAAGATCAAAGTCCAATAGTATTTTTTAATATAATTCGTCATTTAAGAATTCAAGCAATCTCATACAGATTTTCCAATCATAAGTGCTATACAAATAAAGTATAATAAGAAAAAGAATGTACCAAAATTTTTCTGAGACTAATCGCTTTTATTTCTTGGCCTCTATCTTTGTCTTAAGGACTTGGACTTTTCACTAGAGTTGTTGTTTTTTAAAGTGAAGTCAAACCTTTACATCTACTTGTCAACTGCAAGTGTCACTTTTTTTGGGTGAAACTAAGCCATTTCTTTATTAGGGTGAAGCCACACCTGTACAACTCTTTGCTCCCACTGAGTAAGTGACACTTCACATCGAGCCTATTGTATACTCATACTCCTAACATCCAGGAGTGTGTACTAGTGAAAAAAAAAATAAAATAAATAAATTTGAACCTCATTACAAAATGGAAAAGATAACACCTAGGGTAATTGAGGATTTGCTTGACATTAGAAGATTAAGGGCATCTTGGGGATAGAATATTTTGGGAGAGGGATACTTACTTTAAGGATATTAAAAGTTCATTCTCTCAATGAGTAAATAAGTCTTAAGCCTTTATATATATGCTAAAGTAGAAAACTAGCCATTTGGGAATCATCTCTGACTATCTATGCCGAGTTCGGTCATCTGAACCTCAAGGTTTGATCATTTGGATGGCTCCAACGGTCAAAAGTTAAACTAGCTATTATACTAATATTAGATGTTCGGTCATCCAATGGTAAGTTTAAGATATCTAAACATCACAGGTTTGAGCATCCAACTAAAGCTTTGGACGACCAAACTCTAAGCATGAATTTCTCATAAGTTACAGCTTCCAGACTTTGGGTGTTCAATCCTAGAGTTCAGACGTCCAAAGTTGTTAGAAATTTCAAAACTATTTCTGCTATATTTGGGCGTCCGAATCATGAAGTTTGGCCGTTCAAAGTTAACAGAGAATCTGTTATTCTTATTGCCCCTTTATTTTCATGCTAGACATTATCTCAAACTAACTTTGTGTTAAATAATAAGCCTATGAAGCCATTCCAAGATTAGTTTGAGAGCTAACTAAAAGCTCTAAAAATTAATCTCAAAATAAATCCTTGATTAGACTAAAATAAATGAAAATCTAAACCCAATGAGCTAATTGCTCTCTTGAGACCTCTTCAAGCCATTTTCAGTTCATTAAATTTCATTCGTTGATGTACCATCAAACCTCATCTTCAAGTCTATCTTTAAGTCCATCTACCATTAAGACTTCTGAATGGCCTTGATCTTTATTTCGAGCTTGACTTGGCTATTTACTACACATACTCAAGATAGCATCCAATATATAATTTGATCATCATCAAAACTATTAACGACAATAGCTACTGCTACTAGAAGCACCCATTGACTACTCCTTTATGGATGAAGAAATTTTTAAAAAGAGCTAAGGATGCTTGATTGACTCCCTTATTGATCTTACAAAATTGGTCATACTTCCAATAAGTAGAATCATATCAAACTATATGTAAAATAACTAATGAGTGTGGTCGTACCCCCTACCAATCAAAGTTGTACTATATTATACTATCAAATACTGATGGAGTGTTGATCTCCTTTTTCACACGATAGATCACATCTAATGGTTTTGTTAAACCTTCACCAAAGTAGAGAATCACTAACTAGTACTGGCATAATAAAAGCCCTATTATGTCCCCCAATGTACCAAAGATCAAAGCTATAGCGAATATTGAGTCAAGATTATCAATCGACAAAAAAATTAACTTGATCAATACATTAAACTAAATGAACTATAAGAAACACCAAAAGAAGATTTAATGTTACCAAAAGGTTCAACATGAAAAACTGAGTCTAATGATTTCTATATCATCAAATTCGGAGTTCAACTGACTTTGCAATCTACTCCATAAAGTAAATAAAATTATATTTTAATCCATTCTATGATATCTTGACATCAAATTAATTAATGGTAATTTATCAATCATATTTTAATTTGATGATATATTGAAGTAAATCAGATGAGTTAAAGAATCAATAAGAGTCAAAGCCTAGAATCAATGAGTCAAAATCCATACTGAGCTGTAATTAATAGTTGCCTTGAGATTGAGCTATAATGAGCTCTCGATATACGAGCTATAAGTAGCCCGACTTGCCTTAACACTGAATTGCAAAAAGCTCGGTGTCCTCAATTGATAACGAACTCTAACGTGGACCAATGATTCTATAGGGAGATTACACCGAGTTACTATTAAGCACAGATACCTCAGTGTGAGTAGAACAAAGGTCATCTAATAATAAGGTCTTATTTGAATTTATTTTTTAAAGTAAATCCTGAAATAACTGGGATTCATAACTATCCCGAGATTATAGGATTCTAATATGCTTTACATCCTATAAATAATATAGTCTTCGAAGAACTGAGAACTAATACCATTTTTCCTTTCTCTACTATATTCTAATTGATCTTTATTGACTTGAGCATCGGAACAGCCATTGCTTGAGAGCTTCCAATAGTCTTATGTACGATTTTCTTCTTGTTACAGATCACAGAGAGAGTGGCTTAGCGGATTGATCTCAAGAAGCTTCTCAAGATGAAACCGCTGGTGAATCGAGTTTTCTTAATAAATTAGTGCTTTCATTGAGATCTGCTCTACCTCTCTTCCTAACTAATGTAAGAGATCTCTAATGATCTTCCAACCATGTCACCTAGGGCAGCTTGAATTTCATTGTTGAAGATCCACTTGAGGCACAGATAGCTCTAGTATTGACGGAATCACATAATTTCTCTAGCGAGCCATGTAAGACAGCCCAGCAAAATAACTCAGTGACACGATCACAACAATAGCCTCGAGGAGCCCTCTTTTTGTGGTTCCTGAGGTACCACGGGTTCCTCTAATTTGGGGCTTGAGTTTCAAACCTTGGCCACCATAGTCTAACAAATGATGCAACTATTTGAGATTTAGACACAAGCTATGCAGAACCTACAAACTTAATAGCTATAAAATCATGCTCAAATGATGCAATCTCTATACTCATTATACTTAGTAGCAAACTTAACCTTAAGATCAAGACCTAATCCAAGGTGCTATACTGAACCAATCATACAAGCCACAGTATCTCACCATGAGCCAGGTACACCCCAATGCACATCAACATCCAAGCTATCATGACAAGTCGGCAACAGTCTTATTTTAGTATCAAGCCTCAAGAGATTACAGTATGTGTGATCCTACCTATGACCCGATTGAGAAGGCCACATATTACCTACACACCAATCAAGCTTTAGCTAGAGATGCACAATGTACCCAAAGGGAAGCTATGGCATGTGTAGCTCAAGAAAGATTTGGAGCAATGAGTCATCAAAACTAGATGAGATACAAAACTCTTTTAATGCTTGATATAGCATACTCTCTTTTTCAACCTAAGTTATGACAACCTCCCTACAAGGCATATGATGGCTCAAAGTACCTAGTGAATCACACTAGTATATTTAGAAATACTATAATTTTACAAGGAGTATGAGATTCCACCATGTGTAAGGCATTTCCTATGACATGGTAGGGCCCAGCTCAAACTTGGTACACCAGACTTCTAAGGCACTTTGTCACTTGCTTCAATGACTTAGTGGATAGGTTCATAAAGTAGTTTGTCTCACTGGTACCCCAATGAAAAGATCCATCTAACTCTTGACATTAAAGTAGAAAGAGGAGGAAAGCCTTAGGAAATACTTGGCTTAGTTTAATAAGGCTCAATTAGAGGTTACCGAATTGGATAGTTCCAACATCCTTGCTGCTATAATTAATAGAATTTAGCAAGTTCAGGTAGCCTTTGAGATGGCTCCTCAATCACCTAAAAGGTTGGCAGAATTCATTTAGTTGATCAAAGAGCACATCAATGCCAAAGGGGTAATTTTAACTAAAAGGAAATTTGAGGGTAGTAGCAGACCGAAAAGAGAACCTCAGGAGGTCAAACTACTTGAGCCAAAGAATAGAGAACTAAATAAAGGGAGTGTAGACCTAAGTTTCAAGCTTATACACCACTAAATAACTTGAGGTCCAAGGTCTTTGCTCAAATTGAACATCGAAACTTCCTATAAAGACCCTTACCAATTTCCAACACTCGATAGAATTTTAACAAATTAAAGTATTATCATTTCCACTGGGAGTATGACCATAACATTGAAGAGTGCAAGCGCCTCAAGAATGAAATTAAAAGACTCATCAAAGATGGATACCTCAGACAATTTATTCTCCGAAGAGAATGAGCTAAAGAAGCTCCTACATGGGAATCTCATCCGCAAGCCTCTCCTCAAAGAAATCTCACCCCTAAGTTGCATAACCCACCAATGAAAGGCAACCTCAGTCTGATCTTGACAAGCCCACCAACTTAAAGTAAAGCCTTGGCACCAACTTGTAAATGCCAAACCATCACTTGAGGACTTGAGGAGATAAAGGAGATAACATCATGAGCCTGAGTATCAAGATATGGTCTTTTCAGTGATGGATTTAGAGGGAATTTTGATGCTGTATAATGATGCACTTATGATCTCAGCAATCTTGGATGACTTTACTACATAGCATATCATGCTAAACATGAGAAGCTCGATGAATATTTTATTTACTTTAGCTTATAATCAAATAAAGATTGAGCAGAAACTAGAACCGTATGTTAGTATGCTCATTGAATTCATAAGAGACTCGATGACTCTGATTGGCATGATCAATCTATTTCTCATAGTTGAAGAGAATATGAAATTATCATAATTAGATGGAAGTTTATTGTGGTCTGAACACACTCATCTTACAATGTAATATTGGGTCACCCAATGCTCAATTAGCTCCAAGTGGTAATCTCAATTTTTCATTTAACTATGAGGTTTTCAACTAAACATAGTACAAGTGAGGCATGAGATGACCAAAATCTTTCTAAGAAGTGTGAGATAATTTATTGGCAGAACAATTCTGACCAAGTAAAGATTTGGCAGTGGCAGAAGTCAATAAGTCTACCACCAAACCTATGGAGTAACTCATCAACTTGGTCGCTGATAAGAACTTGGGTAGACCCATTCAAGATCTCTTAGGTTGTGGGACTAGGAACCTTCAAAATCGAGCATCCAAATGGTAAATGCTTTCTTGAACTTGACATATTGACAACCGTAGAAGGTTTTATTTTTAATATAATTTTTATTTCTCCGGAAGATTGTTTGTCATCACCACCAAAAAACCTGGCTTTGCTAGCCTTGTGGTCCAACTAGATACTTTGGTCACTCAACCAAAGTATTAGCTCTTAAGCTATTAGAAACCTGATTTTGTTAGTCTTATGGTCCAACCAAGTATTTTGGTCACCCAATTGAAGTATTATCTCCTAAACTACCAAAAACATAGTTCTGTCAGCCCTATTGTCCAATCATGTACTTCAGTCACCCAACCGAAGTATTAGCCTTTAAGCTGCTAAAAACCTAGCTCTGCTGACCTTATGATTCAATCAGGTACTTCGGTCACCCAACTAAAATATTAGTTCTTACACTACCAAAAACTTGGCTCTACTAATCTTATGATCCAACTAGGTGCTTCAATCACCAACTGAAGTATTAGCCCTTAAATTGCCAAAAATCTGGCTTTGTTAGTCTTATATCCAACTAGGTGTTTTGGTCATCCAACTAAACTATTAATCCTTAAGTTGCCAAAAATCTAGCTCTGCTAGTCTTATAGTCCAACCAGGTATTTTAGTCACCTAATTGAAGTATTAGCTCTTAAGTTACCAAAAACCTAGCTCTACCGACCATATGATTCAACTAGGTGCTTCGGTGACCCAACCAAAGTATTAGCTCCTGAGCTATCAAAAACCTTGCTCTGCCAGCCGTATAATTCAATCAAGTGTTTTAGTTACCCAACTGAAGTATTAGCTTTTAAGTTGCCAAAAACCTAGCTTTCCTAACCTTATGGTCCAACTAGGTGCTTTGGTCACCCAACCGAAACATTAGCTCTTAAGCTGCCAAAAACCTAGCTCTGTTGGTCTTATGGTGCAACTAGATGTTTCAGTTTTTAGCCAAGATAAAAGTAGACTCCCTCACCCCCAGGGAATCACGACCATGGTATAAAAGTGCTCGACCCTTGGCATCCACAAGTTGTGCTAAAGGGAGAAGCATTGGATGCTTTGGACTTTAGCTTGAGTGTAAGGATACGAGTGTTGACATTCAATTAGAAGAAATACTTGTGGTCATAAGTACACACATGAAGACATCTTCCAAACCAACACTTTAGCCAATTCACCTCAGAAAAATGAGAATGGCCACTCATTGCAACTATTTCATGAATGAAGCATTAGAGTGGGATTGATTACAATCGATTCTTTAAGGAAGAATTAGTTGAATGATTTTGGTTTAAAAACCAAACCAAAGAAAATAAAGATTCAGGAAAAGATACAATTTTATTGAATTCTAAGCTAAAACTAGTACACAATTTCTTTCATAGAGAAAAAGAAAATACAAGTTAAAAATATTTAGAGGCTCAGGAGACTATACTAGCTTTCTTGGCCTCAGGACTCCCGCTTTAGTCCCTCTCACCTTCATTGCCTTAGCCTACCTTTGAATAAGTTCTTTATACTTCCACTTGAGGCATTGAACCCTCAAGTCATTGTAGAGTTTGATCCGGAGGTTATCATGTTCAAATTTGCAGTCATGGTGAGTCTGCTTCATTGTGTCTTGACAAACAAGGTACCCTTCTGAAAAAGAGATGACGAAGAGTTTCCCATGTTCCCAGAGATATTCAATACTAGCCTTGTACTCCAAGATGCTTTCCAAGGTAGCCTATTGTTGAGGCTTCAGGTCTTATAGACCAAACAAAGCTGAGTCATGCTTGGCCACAAGGAGGTTTTTTCTTTCTCTGTCTTCTTTCTTGTCATCTCTACACTAAGTTGAAGAGATTTTAATTGAGAATGGAGTAGGTTTACCTCCTTCTCAGTCTTCCTCCTCTTGGCTATCACTAGCCTTTGAGCCTCATAAAATTGATGCCCTACATAGTGAAAAAATTGCAAGACCTATAGCCGAACCAAAAGTCAAATGATGATATGAAAGAAGAGGAAAACTATCAATAGAGAAACAAATTTGAGCAAGCTTATGTTGGAGTAAGATCTAGCTCCCTTCAAAAAAGGTTTAACATCGGGGTGCCAAGTGATGAAAGGGTTGGTGTCATCCCCAAAGTTCTCAAGGAAGTACTTCTCAGTATTGATTTCCTTCAAAGCACCTAAGTGCTTCAAGGGAGATCTCCCTCACACCTCGACGCATGTTAGAGAAGGAGCAGGAGTAGAAGCAACACCCTTACCATGATCAACCTTCTTCATCATATAATGAGTTGGCGATCGGACGTTGCCCTCAATAACATCAGTTTGGGATGACGGTGAAGAAGGACAAGGTGTTTCCTACCTCTTCCTTGCCTGCTCCTCACTTGCACCTCGGCTCTTTCCCTCTTCCTCCCTCTTTCTCCTCCCTTGGCCTTGAGCTGCCAACTGGGAATGAGTAGGAGTCTTTGACTTAGAAAGCTTCTTGTGAACATGCGGAGTTGGTGATACTTGAGGAGCACCACCCCGCTGCTTTAAATGCTTGTTCATGGACGAGATTTGAGTAGTCCCTACAGTGCCACATATATATAGTTTAGCTGAATAAAAATGAGAGGTTTGTACTATAATTATCAAAAATATAATAAGAAGGTTAAGAATTGAAACTCACTTGAAGCTAAAGGCAAGATAGTTGCCGAAGCTTTTGAGGAGCGAACCATTGCCAACCTAGAGCTATCTCCCACAATGGATGAACTGGCAGCAGGCTCTCAAACCTCTTTCAGCATGGATGTGGAGCTAGTTTTGGATGGACTTTGGCCCCTAGTGGTCGATGTCGAGGTAGCATGAGGGGACGCGAACTTCTTTGCGGCTAGAGCCATTGGCTATGAAATGTCAAAAGAAGTCAAAATTTTCTTTATAAAAGGGGTCATCTCTTGCTTCAGAACGAAAGATCCCTTCCTGGAGCTAGAGGGACTAGAAGGAGATACCATTTGACAACAAGCTTGTTAGTGAAAGATAAAGATGCAAAGAGAAGAAAAGTGATGGTTTGCGAAAGTGCCAAAGTAGAAGGGAAGGAACAGAGGATCCTTTATAAAAGTTTCTTCCCACCATCTGATCACCTTCATGTGGCCTAATCCAAACTGTTGAAGTCCAAGGGGCAAGAATCTTAAAACCTTTGCTTGGATCCTAAGGACACATGTCCTCCATCTAATTGAGAATAGCTTTGGGGAGAAGAATCATGAGGCATGCAAAATGCCGCTTCAAAGAGTGAGCAGACAACTCCAAACTGTCACCTTGAGAAGGAGTAAATCCTTAATGATTGAGTGGGGTTTGACAAAATGATAGTTCACTTTCCCAAGCAGGGCAGCAGTTGACACCTCGCATCATGGAACATTGGGCGAAATCTAGGCCATTCAATTACCCGCGTCTTTTAGAACCGAATTTCCAAATCTCAGAGGACATGTGGTAAGGATCTAAATAAGCCACTAGGTCATCACCAACATGACATACGATGGTAGGCACCTTGGATATCGGCATACGCATGATGAGAAGATGACATGCCATATTTATAGGAGGTGATGGCTCGATTTTTGAGAAATCACCGAGTATTCTAAGGATGACTATCTCTTGTTGGTAACCCCAAACACTGAGTCCCAAAAGCTCGGTATCCAGGCTTGGGGGACTAATGATACACTGAGATTAATCAGCTAAGTTAAAGAACCAATAAGAGCCAAAATCTAGGTCGAGTAGTGAATCGATGCATGCAAGCGACAAAATCACCTTGAGACTAAGCTATGAAGAGCTCTCGACACATGAGCTATGAGTAGCCTGACTTGCCTCAACACTGAACTACGAGAAGTTCGGCGTTCTCATTTGACAACGAACTCCTACGTAGACTAACAACTCTATATAGAGATTAGGTGTGAGTAGGGCGAAGATCGGATAATCATGAGATCTTATTTGAATTTATTTTTAGAAGTAAATTCCAAAATATCTATGATTTATAGTTATCTATTATAAATAATCTGGCAGGATTGTGGCCCTGAGATTACGGAATTCTAATACGCTTCTCTCCTTATAAATAGTATAGTATTCAAAGAGATAAGAACTAATGTAATTTTTTTCTACTATATTCTAAGTGATCTCTATTAATTTGATCATTAGAGTGGCTACTGCTGAAGAGCTCCTGGTGATTCTCTTTACGATTTTCTTCTTGTTGTAGATCAACAAGAGAGTGGCCTAGCGGATTGATCTCAAGGAGCCTTTCGAACTGAAATCAATAGCAAATTGGGCTCCATCAATGCAATTTATCATCTATATATTCATGAAAGGTTTTTAAGTTTAGATCACGTCAACAACATGAATTTGTCATCAAACCTCAAGACATAGTAGATTAAACTCAGGAAACAATATGCTCATACATTAAAGACCTTTGGAGTACCACATGAATTGCCAGTTCACTATCAAAACCTTAACAAAGAAGGATAGATCGCACCTACCTCAAATTCTACTAGTGATTTCTCTTTACCATCCTAGCATCCTCACACTTGTGGTCGTTCTATATCTCCACCTTCAAAATCTTTCACAATCAGAAATATGATAATAAACAAGAAAATTTAATATAACCCTTATTCATAACTGATAGGATAAACACAAACTTAAAAACTTCATCTAAAATCTCCACCAACCATATTTGTAACCAATTTTGATAGCTCCAAAAAACTCGGTCAAAGGTGGTTACAATGAGGGGCACAATAAGGATTCCAAATTGGTATCAATGCACTTGTTACTTGAATGGCAGGAAACAATGCAAATTAACTAAATTTCCAGAAAATATGGACTACAACGTTGAAACTATCATGACTTATCGCTTGGTGACTTATATCACAAGCGATAAGTCAAGGAACAATTGGTGCTGATTGAGCAGGAACATATTGTGCTGTAATTTGGGGTCAACTTTAATCCAAACTCTGGGCTGCTACTACTCAATTTTTACTTACAAAAAAAAGTCAATGTTAGAGGTGAAGCTTCAACAAAGACTTTTGATGCTCAAGTTAGTGAAAACTTTATTTGTGTGTCTAAATAAAAAAAATTTGAAAAAAAATCCCCTGCGTATTGTCCTTTGAGGGCTCATATATTTGGCAGAAGCTAATATAACTGAAGAGAGATAGGTGGATTTTGAGGTGACTCTTGGGACAGCTTTGTTAGGGAGATCCAGAGAAATCTTCCCTCTATTTCTTATCGCCATCAATATTAATGATCAATGATGATCAGTTATTAGGAATCTTGACTACTAAATGCTCAAGATTAAAATTTTTTTATTAAATGTTTGTTGTGGATGGTGATTCTGGTATGTTTATTTTATGAAGTTTCAAAATTCTTTAACTTTCAAATTCTGAGAATTATAAAACCCAATGTTTATTATACATAACTTTAAAATTTAGGAACTTTCAAATTCTGATAATTGTAAAATTTACTAGTTCTCCAAAATTGGTCGGACTTTAAAATTTTGAACTTTAGAATTCAACATGTGAAGTCACTTGTTAAATTTTATAGTCAAATACGATATAAAACTTATAACTTTAAAATTTACAAGTTCAATAAAATAAACACAAAATTATAAAATTGTGAATTTACATGTTTTATAAAATAAATATATTACCAGAACTTTCAAATTCAATATTTTGAAGTTTTGAAATATTAAAATTCGTAGAATTTTGAAGTTCTACAAAATAAATATGACCTAAGTGTCTAGTATTAATGGCCACCTAGTTTGGATTCAATCCAATTAGGCCTTGGACTAATTTTGGGACCGGTCTAGTGCACCTTTTCCCTATAAGATGCAACTAATAAGAACCATGTTTAAGGGACCATTTAGCCATTATCTAGTGCAATACAACACACATTATGCAACATGATCCATGCCTCATATTTACGAGATCATCTAGCCATTTCCTAGTGCAATGCAACATAGACTTCATAGTCTTCATGTCTTCCATCTAATACAAACTTCTCTTTGTTTCCATCAAGAGTATCTAATATTACAAACGCAACAACCACTAGATACAGAAGTAGGTGTGCAATGCGCTTGAGTCTTCGAGGAAAAGAGAACATGTGCTCAAGGCATCGCCTAGTTGTAATGATTCCGAAAAAGGACAAACCGAGGCTGCCACTGCGCATTGCCTCTTCTGACAACTTGACTTTTGAACTTCCAGTTTGATCCAATGAACAAAAAGACTGGCTTCAGCCACTTAAGTATTAATGCCGGCAGGAGTCCTTCGCTCACTGCAACTAGTAAATGGCGACTTGGAGCGGATAACCTTTAGTAAGACTAACAGAAGCAAGTGGATATAAAAAGTTATCAAAACAAGTGGCCAGAAACTCATGGAGCAGCTAACGCCACCCAGCTACCCAAGCAATTGCCGTGAATGATGCCCTTCAGTTTCCATGTTCATTAATCCAACATCACATGTTCAGAACCATTCAATTTTAGAAGAAATAAGAACCGCAAGAAGTAGAATGCCCAAACTGCGAATGCTCATGATCCCGACCATGTCATGCAAAACCATGTATTCCATCCTCCTATTAAGGTTTGTAGCCTCCTCCGATGATTCTTTCATCTTCAACGGATTCAGTGGGGCAAATTTGAATATGAATGGCCTTGCAAGCATCACCTCTGAAGGTCTATTGAAGTTAACGAATGATACCAAGCAAAGTCAGGGACATGCCTTCTACCCTTCTCAACTACGATTCAAGAACTCAACTGCCCTTTCCTTCTCTTCCCCTTTGTCTTTGCTATTGTTCCTGAATATCCGGATGTGAGTGGCCATGGAATAGCTTTTGCCATCTCCCCTTCAAAAGACCTCTCCGGTGCCATGCCAAGCCAACATCTAGGCCTTTTCAAATATCCAAGATAATGGCAGCTCAAGAAATCATATCATTGCCGTTGCGCTCGACACAGTCCAGACCTTGGATTTTGTAGACATCAATGATAACCATGTTGGCATAGATATCAATGGCTTGAGGTCTGTCAACTCTACTCCAGTAGGTTATTTCGACGATAAGATCCATGTCTTCAGGAGCCTAAAGTTAATTAGTGGAGATCCAATGCAAGTTTGGGTAGATTACAGTGGTATTGATATGCAGCTTGATGTCATGATATCTCCTCTAGGTTTGCCCAAACCAAAACATCCGCTTTTGTCTTCGAAGGTCAATATCTCAAACATCGTGCTCGATGGCATGTACGTTGGCTTCTCTGCCTCAACTGGTGCAGCTACAGGTTCTCATTATGTTCTAGGATCGAGCTTCAGCTTGAATGGGGATGCTCAAGCTCTGGATCTCTCACAGCTTCCATCTATTGCTCAACAAGGAACCTCTAAGAGAGCTCACAGGTTTTGACAGTAGCATTGATATTAGCTGAAGTTATAGTATTGCTTCTCTCAATAGCTGGCATTAGCCTCATTATGTGGAGGAAGAAATATGCAGAACTACTTGAAGAATGGGAAGCTGAATTTGGACCTCATAGGTTCTCATACAAGGATCCCTTCAAAGCCACTAATGGATTCAAAGAAGAACATCTCTTAGGCATTGGAGGTTTTGGTAGGGTTTACAAAGTTGTGCTACCTACTTCTAAGATCGAGGTTGCAGTCAAGAAAATATCCCATGAATCAAGGCAGGGAATGAGGGAATTTATTTCAGAGATCGTCGGCATGTGCAGACGAAGACATGGAAACTTAGTGCAGCTACTTGGGTACTGCCGGCGTAAAGGGGAGCTCCTTTTGGTTTATGAGTTGATGCCCATGGGCAGCCTGGACAACTTCCTCTGATAAAAGAAAGCCATGGCTTAACTGGAGTCAGAGGTTGCATGTAATCAAGGGTGTTGCTTCTGGGCTTCTATACTTGCATGAAGGTTGGGATCAAGTAGTGATTCACAGAGACATCAAGTCCAGCAATGTTCTGATAGATGGTCAATATAATGGAAAGTTGAGCGACTTCGGCCTAGCAAGACTTTACGACCATGGGACCAATCCCCAAACCACGCACATAGTGGGAACATTAGGTTACCTTGCACCGGAGCTTAGCAAAACGGGGAAGACCACTGACAGCACAGATGTGTATGCTTTTGGTGCATTTCTCCTAGAGGTTGCCTATGGAGTAAGGCCAATGGAGCTGCACGCATCAGTTGAGACTCCATGTTTTGTTGGCTTGGTTCTTGATTGCTGGAAGAGACAAGTGATTCTAGAGGCCAGGGATCCAAAACTGGGAGGTGAATATGCAGCAGAGGAGATGGAGTTGGTGCTAAAGCTTGGTTTGCTCTGCTCACGCCCTGAACCAAAATCTAGGCCAAGCATGAGACAAGTGGTGCAGTTCTTAGACGGCAGGCTTCGTCTGCCTCCCACAACACCTGATGATCTGAGCCCTAAAGCATCAGCCATAAGATATGATGATAGCTTTGATGACATTATCATGTCATATCCGTTCTTGTCAGCCGCCACATTCGCAGCAGACTCATCTATGGAAGTCACTAATTTACTGTTTGATGCATAAGATCACTAGTTTGCAACGTGCATGTTTCTCTACTCTCTAATTTGTGCATTTTTTTGACAGTTTAGCTTAGATGGCCTTGGATGTTTGTAAATAGTTTGGCATTTGCTGTTGTAAGAGAATATCGCATTCAGTTCTGAAAAACTAATCATAATGGATTCAGTAGGTTGAGAGGCAGAGAGATGAACATACATGACTAATTGTAACAGATACAGTAGTTCAAATACTAAATCCAATCCTGTGAAATATTTTGTACTATCACCATGCCTACCCAGCTATGATGTCAACAGGAGGTCTTCTTAAGGATTATTTTTGTAGATGTACCCCAAAATCAAGATTATTATGTACAATATATATTGTATGCATTGTATATATCCCTACAAAAATCACCATATTTACAACTTAAAATTGATACTTTACTTCCATAACTGTAATATTTTTGCAGAAGTTATCAAGATAAAAACTGAAAATATTATCTAAAAGTTGAAATGGCCGAGTTGGTCCACGGCGCCAGAAGGGCATGGGTTCAAATCGGCCACTGCTGAACAAATCAAGGCAGTCTGTCAAAACCAGTGGCTATACGGTATTCTGAAACTGATGATCATTATCACTCCTTCAGATCACTCCTTCAGGCCGTCACTAGGGTGCATTTGATCAACAGAAAGTCTCACACACGGGAGCATTGGCCAGTGTTCTCCCTCTCCCTCTTCTCTCTATTCCTCTCTCCGCCGTGGAAAGAATCTTTTATCTTGTATTCAACTTTTACTTTTCATTTGCTCACATATAACATCATTTGCCAAGATGACCTGTGCTTTACTTTTTCAACATCACCAGATGTAACATTGGCCTTGTTTATGAAATTAAGGAAGCCAAGAACTGCGATTACAATCGCTACTTCCAAAAAAGTTCGATACATATACTTGCCAGAACCGATATCCTGGAAAATTGTCTTTGGCATTCAAATTTATAATAATTATTTTTGTTGATGTACATTTGATGGGCTGCGAGAGAAGACAAGGATTTTGGATTCCAAGAAGGTCCCAAAACCCTCATATGCTGCACCAATTATGGACTTGAAGAGGTCAAACTAGAATACTAAAAGCATGTTCCCACCATAGTGCATAAAATTAGGTATACTTGGTCAATGGCTGCATTCTATAACTAGCATTTTAGGTGAGTAGGCTTTTGTTTGGAGAAATATAGTTTGGAGGCTAGAAGTACACCCACTTGAAACGGTTATTGTGCCACCCATCATTCTAACATTTTTAGTTTTTGTTAGAATTGCAGCTTCCAATGAGGACGAGTTCGTATATGATGGATTCAATAAGAGAGATTTGTATTAAGATGGCATCACAGATATCACACAGAATGAACTCCTAAAGATGACAAACGCTACTACGAACCAGCAATGCCATGCATTCCATTGAATGCCGCTTCACTTCAAGAACAAAGGTGATGGTAGCGTCATTCTTTCTCGACGACTTTTCTATTTGCAATTATCTCAGAGTACTCTGATGTAAGTACTCATGGACTTGCATTGGTCCCCTTCCCAACAAGAGGGCTTCCTAAGAGCTCTACCCAGCCAGTATCTTGGACTTCAACTCAAACAACGGCAATTCCTCCAACCATATCATTGCTGTTGAGCTTGACACGATCTATAATGTTGAATTTGGAGATATTGATAACAACCATGTTGGAATTGATGTTAACGGTTTAAGATCCATTAATGCTGCTCCATTCTCATATTATAGAGGTGAAGATGGGCAGATGAAGAACTTGAGCTTAAAGAGTGGAGAACCGATTCAAGTTTGGGTAGAATACAGAGCTGCAGCTATGCAACTTAATGTAACACTTGCTCCAATGAAAATTATGAAACACAGCCAGCCTTTGCTGTCTTCAACAATTAACCTTTCACCTTTGATACTGTTATAATGTCAGATGTGATAAATTAGTTTCACATTAGATATTAGATAAATAAAGTCTAATATATATAGTGAAAAAAACCTATATCCCATGAGTTTATGCTTTTGAGATGTTTTGGTGTCCAACTCGCTATATTATTCCGTTTCGACAATCTTTCGGCTCCTCCAATAAATGATATCAGAATTTTAGGTTCGATGCCGTGCAAATTTTTAAAACCGAAATTACCGTGATAATACGACTGAATTGAATCGCATATTAGTTTCTCTTAAAAAATCAAATGAATAAAACAAAAACTCATTGGCATGGGTTACACGATGGAACTGGTCGAGTAAAAGAGTTTTTGATTAAGAGTGTTAAAATTGATGTGATCAAATCACACCTCAAAGGGGAGCTTGTTATAATGTTAGGTGTGATAAATTAATCCAATCCCACATCGGATATTTGATAGATAGAGTTTAATATATATAGTAAAAAAGGCTCATATCCCATGAGGTTAAGTTTTTGGGATGGTTTGGTGTCCGACCCACTATATTATTCCGCTTAGACACTCTTTTAGCTCCCCCAACATGATACCATGTACGTTGGCTTTTCTTCATCTTCTGCATTAGTAGCCTCATCTCTTTTTGTTTTAGGATGGTGCTTTAAAATGAATGTGCAAGCTCCAACCTTCAATCTATTAAAATCCTTCACTTCCTCAAAGAGTTTAGAAAAAGAAAGCAGAAAGTTTGGTAATTGGGCTGCCATAGGAGCTGTTGTCTTCATAACAATAGCTACCTCTAGCATTGGGTTCATGGTGCGAAGAAAGATAAGATACAAAGAGGTTATGGAAGATTGGGAGCTTCAATACAAACCCCATAGATTCTCATACAAAGGTCTTTCTAAAGCAACTAAGAGCTTCAAGGGCAAAGAGCTCTTAAGCATTGAAGGCTTTGGTCACGTCTGCAAAGGCAAATTACCCAACAATGTACAAATTAATGTGGAAAAAAGTATATCATTATTTGAGGCAAGGAATGACGGAGTTTAAATGCAGAGACAGCAAGCATGGACCGTCTCCATCTATTATAATATCATATGTGATAAATTAATCTCACATCGGATATTAGATAGATATAGTCTAATATATATAGTGAAAAAAGCTTATATCCCATAAGTTTAAGCTTTTGGGATAGTTTGGTATCCGACCCACTATATTATTTCGATTCGACATTCTTTCGACTTTCTCAACAAGTGGTATCAAAGCTTTAGGTTCGAAGTTGTGCAAACTCTTAAGACCAAAATTACTGTGATGATGTGACTGAATTGAGTCGCATATTAGTCTCTCTTAAAAAAATAAAAAAATTGAGATAAAAACTCGTTAGTATGAGTCATATGGCAAAACTGGTTGAGTAAAAAAGTTCTTAATTAAGAGTATTAAAATTGATATGGTCAAATCACACCTGAAGAGAGAGATTGTTATAATGTCAGATGTGATGAAGTAGTCCCACATCGAATATTAGATAGATAAAATCCAATATATATAGTGAAAAAGACCTATATCCCATAAGTTTAAGATTTTGGGATGGTTTGGTGTCCGACCCACTATATTGATATGGTTTGACACTCTTTCAACTTCCTCAACAAGTGGTATCAAAGTTTCATATTCGAAACTGTGCAAACTCTTAAGACTGAAATTATTGTGATGATATTACTGAATTGAGTCGCAAGTTAATCTCTCTTAAAAAAATCAGAAAAATGAGATAAAAATTCATTAGTATGGGTCACACGGTGGAACTGATCGAGTAAAAGAGTTCTTGATTAAGAATATTAAAATTGATGTGGTCAAATCATACCTGAAGGGGGAGATTGTTATAATGTCAAGTGTGGTAAATTAGTCTCACATCAGATATTGGATAGATAGAGTCAAATATATATAGTGAAAAAGACTCATATCTCATGAGGTTAAGATTTTGGGATGGTTTGGTGTCCGGCCTACTATATTATTTTGATTCGATACTTTTTTAACTCCCCAACATCCATCACCATAACTTGGTGCACCTTCTTAGCTATTGCTGACAAAAAGGAGAGCTCCACTATGCTATGAATTCATGTTAGATAATATACTAAAGTGAACGGATTGTATTAAAGGGTCAATAAGGACCAAATTTAGACCAGTCATGAGCTAATATATTTCAGATGAAGAATCACCTAAAAACTGAGTTACAATGAGCTCTTGATGCATGGGCTATAAGAGACCTGACCAGCTCCAACATTGAGACATAAAAGTGGTCCGTATCTTCAAGCAATGTAATTATATCAAGTATCTATTGATCTAAAATTCCTCGGCATAAGTAGACTAGAGTTCAGATCGCTATGGACTCTTATCTTGAAGCAAACCCTAGCAATTTGGGATCCGTGGTAATCTATCACAAGTAGTCTGAAAAGATCAACCTTTGAATCACGGAATTTGGATTAGAGAGTTTTCAGTGATCTTTCTCGCTTTTTCTCCTATTGCAGATTAGGGAAAGAACAGTATAGAAGATCAATTCGAGGAGTCTCTCAAACTAAAATCGATAGAGAATTAAATTTCGTTAATAAATTGGTGCTTTTATTGAGACTATTCCACTTGCCTTTCTAACTAATTAAAGAGATCCTCTACGATCTTTCAGTAATACATCCCAAGACAACATGACCTTTGTCATCAAAGAATCCGTCTGGGGAGTAGATGATTTCCACATCAGTGAAATCTCATAATTCATTGAATGGATCAAGTGCGCCCATTCAACAAGCTATCTCGTCACCTTGGCCTCCCCCACATCCTCGTGGGTGGTACCTGAGGTACCTCCAAGGTCCACCAATCTAGTGAACTAGTGGTAGTTCCAAATCCTAACCACATCTATAAAGCATATTATACAACTGTTAGAGGCTTAAGTGCAAGCTATGTAGACAATGCAAACTCAAACACAACAAAACCAAGCTTTGACACAAGGTGCCATGCCGAACCAAATATATGAGCCACAGTATCATGTCATGAGCCAGCTACACATTAGTGCACAGCAACATCCAAGCTACCGTGACTTATTGGTGGCATCTTCCCTTCGGTACCACCCTTCAAGGGACTATGGTGGGTGTGATCCCACTTATGATCTGCCTAATGAAGCCATGTATTTTTTACATGCCAGTTTAGCGTCAGCTAAGAATACCTATAATGCCCAAGGAGAGGCTATGGCGTATGCAAATCGTGAGAATCTAGAGCATTCAGCCATCCGAGTCACATGAGGTATGAAACTCCTCAGGTCCCCAAAATAGCATATTCTCTCATTTATCCAAAGTTTGACAGCTTCTATATGAGACATATAATGATTCAAAAGACTCAATGGATTATGTTTGCATATTCTAAAATGTCATAATTTCATAAGATGCATGAGACTCTATCATATGCAAGGCATTTCCTATGATATTATAGGGCCCAACCTGATCCTAGTACACCATGCTTCCAAGGTATTCAATTGTCTATTTTGATGACTTAATAGATAAGTTCATAGAGCAATTCATCTCACTAGTACTGTAACAAAAATACCCCTCAATAGTGATAACACTAAAGCAGGAGGAGAGTGAGAGCCTCATGAAATATTTGGCTCACTTTAATAAGAATCAGTTAGAAGTGATCGAGTTCGACAACTCCATTATCCTTGCTATCATAATTAATGAAATTCAACAACCTCAAGTGGCCTATCAGATAGCTCACTGACCTCCAGAAAGCCAAACGAAGTTTATCTAGCTAGTCAAAGAGCATATGGATACCAAAGAGGTTATTTTAGCAAAGAAGGAATTTGAGGCTAACAACAAGCAGAGGAAAAAGCTTCAAGAAGATAGACCCTCTAAACTGAAAAAATAATGAATCAGATGGAAGGAGCATTAATCTGAGTTCCAAGCTTATACGTCACTTAATAACTCTAGAATCGAAGTCCTAGCATAAATTGAGCACCGAGACTTTCTATGGAAACCTTATCCCATCTGAACAACTTGATAAAATATCAACAAGACTAGATACTGTCATTTCCACCTGAACTATGTTCATGAAACCGTGGAATGCAAACACCTTAAATATGAGATAGAAAAACTCATTAAAGAGGGACACCTTAAGCAATTCATACGTCAAGGTGAACAAGCCAAAGGAGCCAACACATGGGAATATTGGCTGTGAACCTCTCCTCAGAAGAATCGCTCTCCAGAGTTGCAAAATCCACCTTTGAAGGGCAATCTCAATATGATTTTAATAATCCCACCAGCTCAGAATGAAGCCTTGGTGTCCACTCTTAAACGCCAAGCCATCACTAGGGGGCACAAGGAAGAGGAGATAGAAATAAAAAGACAAAATTCCTGAGCACCAAGATATTGTCTTTTCTGTAAAGAATATGGAGAAAATTTCAACTCCACACAATGAAGCATTGGCTATCTCGATAATCCTGGATGGGTATGTGACATAACATATCATGGTAGATATGGAAAACTTAGCAAATATTTTATTCATCTGATCATATAACCAAATGAAAATAGAGAAAAAATTGGAGTCATATGTTGGCACTCTCACTGGATTTATAAAAAACTCAGTGACTCCAATTGGTATGATCGGCTTACTCCTTATGGTCAGGGAGGATCCTAGGAGCACCATGATCAAAGCAAAGTTCATGATAGTCCAGATATGTCTACCTATAATGTAATATTGGGTCAACTAGCACTCAATCAACTCCACGTGATAATCTCTACTTTCATCTAGTAATGAGATTTCTAACTAAACTTGGTATAGGTGAAGTATAGGGGAACCAAAGCTTGGCAAAGAAGTATGAAATAGTTTATTAGTGCAACAACTCTAACCACAAGGGCAAAGCATCAGTGACAACAAAGAGCAACAAGTCAGCTATTAGGAAAACACTATTGAAGTTGAACCTCGAGAGTGGCTCAGCGGAATCAAAGAATCCATCGCCTAACCTAAGAAGGCCTCTACCAAACCTATGGAGCAACTTATCAACCTTGTTGTCAATAAGAGCGCTAGAAGAATCCTAAAACTTAGAGCAAATCTTATATTACCACTATTCACCAAGCTAGGAAATTTCTTGCAAAAAAGCCAAGACATCTTCGCTTGGTCCTCTAATGGCCTACCTGGCATTGATCCCTCCTGAGACAGTATGAGCTTGATGTATGAGAGAATTACAGGCTAGTTAAGTAAAAAAGGAGGCATTTTGCCCCCGAATAACAAAAAGTCATTGCTGAGGAGGTAAGCAAACTTCTCAATGTAGGGTTCATTATAGAGGTTCACTACCCCAATTTGCTAGCAAATATGGTAATAGTAAAAAAGTCCAATGGTGAATGGAGAATGCGCATTGACTTTATCAATCTGAATAAAACTTGTCCAAAAGATAGTTACCCTCTACCAAAGATTGACTAGCTGATGGATCCCACTTCAGGCCATCAACCTTGAACTTTCTGGATGCATTCTTGGACTATCATGAAGTTTGAATGCACCCTAAAGATAAAAAAAGAAAAGTGTCTTCATCACTAATCAAGACACCTTCTGTTATATTGCACTGCCATTTAGGCTAAAGAATGTTGGAGTAACATACTAAAGGATGGTGAACAAAATATTCCAACCTTAGTCTGCAAGGAATACGGAGGCATATGTGGATGACATGTTAGTAAAAAGTCTCCTTGCCGAAGGACATTTGAAAGATTTAGAAGAAATTTTTAACACACTTCAAAAGTTCAAAATGAAGCTGAATCTAAAAAAATATGCCTTTGGGGTAGGCTCAGAAACATTCCTTGGCTATTTTGTCTCGAAACAAGAAATTGAAGTTAACCCTAAAAAGATTGAAATAATCATGAATATGAAATCTTTAAGCACTTCTAAGAAGATGAAAAGGCTCACAGGATGATTGATGGTGCTCAATCGATTCCTATCCAAGTCAAGTGAAAAATGCCTACCTTTCTTCCAAGCTTTTAAACAAAGTTTAGGTTTTGAGTGGACAAGTGTGAACAAGCTTTTGAAAATCTAAAGAAATACTTAATTGAGCTACCCTTATTAGTAAGACCTAAACCAAACGAGGTGTTATTCCTCTATATAGTAACCTTAGACCAAATAATTAGCTTGGTCTTAATAAGTGACCGAGAAGGGAAGTAGCACTCCATCTATTATGTGAGTTATGTACTCATAGAGGCAGAGACACGGTACCCTCCATTAGAAAAATTGTCATATACAGTGCTGCAGGCAACTCACAAACTCTGACCTTACTTTCAAGCACACCTAATCACAGTACTCACCAATCTCCTACTTAGGCAAATCTTGTAAAAGTCTAAAATTTTAAGAAGATTACTCAAATGGTCCATCGAGTTAAGTCAATTTAATATGACTTTTGAAACTCAAAAAGCCATTACAGCTCAAGCTCTAGTAGACTTCTTAGTAAATACTACATCATATCTGATAGGACCAAAAACTAAACCATGGGAGATCTGAGTCGATGACTCATCATGTGAATCAAGTTCTAGAATTGGAGCAATCCTCCAAAGCCTAGATAGGAGAGTGACTAAATACTTAACTCACCTAGAATTTGAGATCTCAAATAATGCTACTGAATACGAGGCTTTCCTCCTTAGATTACATGTAGCCGTCACACCAAAAGCTCAAAAGATCAAGGTATATAGTGACTCCTAACTTATTTCTTTGCAAGTTACTAGGGAATATGAGGCAGAAAATGCTATCATGGCTTAGTACTTGGATAAGGTATGAAAACTCATGGCTAAAATGGACTAGGTAGAAATATGTCGGGTGTCTCGAGATAGCAACACAGAAGCTGATGCCCTCATGTAACTAGCCTTGGCCTCGTCAAACTCAATGTCAAGGCAAATTTTCATTGAAGATCTTGGCCAGCTATCAAAAGCCTCCAAGATAAATGTGATAAGCATCGAACCTAGCTGACTTAACCCTATAATTTCCTATATTAGGGAAGGACAACTCCACAAAGACTTAAGGAAAGCTTGGAGGATCAGGAGACTGGCTTCCAACTTCATACTAATAGATGAAGTACTACACATAAGATCCCTAACATAGTCACACCTTCAGTGTCTAAGAATCGAAGAAGTAAATTATGTCTCACCAATGTTCATAAGGGGATATATGAGAGCCATGGTGAAGGATGAGCTCTATCCCACAAGCTCCTTAGGCAGGGCTTCTATTGGCTCAACATGGCCTTTGAAGCATTCGAGTTTATTTTCAAATATGAACAATACCAAAAGCATGCCTCGGTATATCATAGCCCAATGGTCAGGTTTCAGCAAACTCAAATACGATGGTCATTTGATTAATGGAGAATGGACATTCTAGGTCCTTTCCCAATAGGCTTAAGATAGAGGAAGTTTTTGGTGGTAGCCATTGATTACTTTACTAAGTGGGTGGAAGCCAAACCTATGGCAACAATCACTGAGAGAAAAATTGAAGAGCCCCTATGGTAGAATGTGATTTATAGACTTAGACTTCCATAAGCACTGGTCACTAATAATGGAAAATAATTCAATAATACCATATTTAAAGAGTACTGTAGCAGCCTTTAGATAGAGCAAAGGTTCACCTTGGTGGTACATTCACAATTTAATGGCTTACCTAAGGTAACAAACTAAACTCTTATATCAAGTATAAAAAAGTGCCTAGAAGGAGCCAAGGGTGCTTGGGTCAAAGAACTATCATATGCCTTATAGTCCTACCGAACAACAACTTGAATGGAAATAGGAAAATTCCCTTTCATGTTGGCTTATGAGGTTGAGGTGGCTATTCCTATGGAGATTGGACTTACATCTCCTGATGTTTATTGCTACTGTTTTCCCTGTACTGAACCATATGGCATTTGACTTGGATGGATCTTGACTAGATCCTCAAAGATGTTGAAGGTGTAGTATGGTAGAAAATGGAAGGAGATGAAAGAAGTTTAAAGTGTTTTCAACTACTTTGAGCATTTGCAATAACTTTATTTGGCTTAAAATATTTTTGTTAGCCAATAAGGTGTTAGTGATAACTTCATTTGATTTGAAGTATTTTCATTAACTAGTAGGGCATAGGTGATAACTTCTTTAATTTTAAAGTATTTTCATAGCCAATAAGGCATTGGTGATAACTTCATAGTTTGATTTTAAAGTATTTCTATAGACAATGAGGCCTAAGCAATAACTTTATGAGTTGAAGCATTTCTATAGTCAATGAGGTGTAGGTGTTAACTTCATGAATTTGAAGTATTTTCATAGCCAATGAGACATAAACAAAAACTTCATGAGTTTGAAGTATTTTCATAGTCAATGAAGTAAAAGTGATAACTTCAAGAGTTTGAAGTGTTTCCATAATCAATGAGATATAACTGATATATTTATAAGTTTGAAGTATTTTCATAGTCAATGAGCATAAGTGATAACTTCATGAATTTAAAGTGCTTCTATAGCCAATGAGGCATAAGCAATAAATTTATGAGTTTGAAGTGTTTCCATAGCCAATGAGGTATAAACAATATCTTCATGAGTTTGAAATATTTTCATAGCCAATGAAATATAAGTGATAACTTCATGAGTTTAAAGTATTTCATAGCCAATAAGGCATAGATATTAACTTTATGAGTTTAAAGTATTTTTATAGCCAATGACATGTGAGTGATAACTTTATGGATTTAAAGTATTTTCATAACTAATGAGACATAAGCGATAACTTCATGAGTTTAAAGTATTTTTATACCTAATGAGGCATAAGTAATAACTTCATAGGCTTGAAGTATATCCATAACCAATGAGGTGTAAGTGATAGTTTCATAAATTTGAAGTTTCTATAGCCAATGAGATGTAAGTGATAACTCTATAGGTTTGAAGTATTTTCATAACCAATGAGATGTAGGTGTTAACTTCATATGTTTGAAAGTAGCATTACCTAGTACTTGTGGAGTTGGCCATAGTTGGGAGTGTTGTCAAAGGCTTTTATAGTACACCTAACAAGACTTAGTTTGACTTACTTTAGTTCTATTTAAACTAATTTTAGTTTAGACCAAAATGGTAATATCATCTATTGTTCATAACTGTGGAGTGTTGCCAAAGGCTTAGCACACCAGGTAGAATTTAATTTGATCCTATTTAGTTATATTTGGACTAATCTAGTTTAGGTTTGAGTTCAGTTTAGATTCAGTTCAATATTCAAAATCTGATTTTGATTTGAGTGTGAATTGATTCAATTCGATATTTAAAACTCTATTCGGATCAAGTTTGATTTGACTCAATTTAATATTTAGGCCTTGACTTCGATTGGAGTCAGATTTAATTCAATTTGATATTCAAAACTTGATATTGAATTATAATTCACTAACTCCTTCCTAAAATATAATGATATAGTTAGATTTTCTCTTCCTAGAATCTTTAGTCTTTCTCACTGATGCTTTAAAGCATGACCAAGGGAACCAAGTGGAACATCAATTCCCAAAATCACTGTTGGTATTAACGGTGAATGTTAAATTTACAATATCGAATTCAATTCATCAAGCTTGGTATCAATTTTTAGAAGAACATTTATCAAATACTAATCATTGACTCTAGTGGGGGCAATATTGATTTTAATCAGAGTCTAATTTGATTCAGTTCAATATTCAAAACTTGATTTTGACTTGAATCTGATTCATTTGATTTGAATTGAGTTTAATCTTGTATTGGACTCTTTATCAGGTTCATGTTTGCATCTTAATAAACTTTGGTTCAAATTCAAATCAATTTAGGTTCAACTTGGTTTCAACTCAGGCTTGCTTGATTTTGGTTCAAATTTTGGGTTCAATTTAACTCGCGTAACTTTTAATTTGAACTTGATTTAATCTAATTTTGTTTGATTCGAGCTTAGTTTGACCTAAATAGGGTTTTATTTGAATTTGACTTGATTTTGAATTAACCCGATCTGAAGCCAATTAGAGTTAAGTTTGGGCTAATTTGGTTTAAATTAACTCAATTCGGATTTTGAGTCCAACTCAATTTGAGTTTTAATCTATCTATTTAATCAATTTAGGTCTATTTGGTTATCTATTTGAGTCAATTTAGTGTTAATTTATACTATTTGATGTTAATGTGATAGAGTCATTTTAATTTAATAAATTTATATTAATTAATTTAATTCAAGAGCTTTTAGGTTATCATGATAACTTTGGGCAAGCTCATGGGCTGGCTTAGATAAATGAGCTTGAAAGCTAGCTTGATTTGGTGGAACTAAAGACTGGCCTATGGATGTGAGCTCGAGGATTAGCTTGATTTGGAAATGTCCAAAGACTAACTTGATTTGGTAAACTCGAAGGCTAGCCTGATGGGTGTAATATAAGGACTGGCTTGATTTGGGGGACCCAAAGGGTGGCCTGATTTGGTGAGCTCGAATTCTAACATATGGATGTGAGCTCGAGTGCTGGCATGATTTGGTCGGTCTTGGCCTAATTTGACGGGCCCTAAGGCTAGCCTGATGGGTATAAGCCTGGGGCTGGCTTGATTTGATGACATGAAGGCTAGCCTAATTTATCAGGCGTGAATGCTAGCCTAATGAGTGTGAGCTCGAGGGCTAGCCTGATTTAACGGGCCTAAAAGTTGGCATGATTTGGCGAGTTTGAAGGGTGACCTAATTTGGCAGGCCCCAAGGCTAATTGAGTATGAGCCTAAAAGCTGGCTTAATTTGGTGAATTCAAACACTAGCCTAATTTGGTAGGCACAAAGGTTAGCCGATGGATACAAGCTTGAGGGCTAGCTTGGTTCGGCAAGCACAAGACTGGCTTGATTCACTAGGGTCAAAGGCTAACCTAGGGGTGGATGCAAGCTCGAGAACTAGTTTGGTTTGGCAAGCCTGAAGGCTAGCTTGATTTGGTGGACTAAAAAGTTGGCCTAATTTAGTGGTTCTGAAGGCTAACTTAATTTGGCAAGTCCAAAAGCTGGCCTATGGTTACAAACTTGAGAGCTAGCTATATTTGATGGACTCAAATGTTGGCCTATGGTTGCAAACTCGAGGACCGGTTTGATTCAACAGGCTCGAAAGCTAACCTGATTTGACAGACCTAAAAGCTAGCCTATAGACATGACCTTGAGGATTGGATTAATTTGACAGCCCGAAGGCTAACTTCATTTTGTAAGCCCAAAGGCTAATTTATGCAAGTGAACCTAAGGTCTACCTTGATTTGTTAGACTTGAAAGTTAGCTTATACATGCAAGCTTAAGGATTGACTTAATTTGGCAAGTTCAAAGACTAGCTTGATTTGGCAAACCTGTGACTATCCTATAGGTGCGAGCTTGAGGATTAGTTTAATTTAATAATTTTGAAGGCTAGTTTGATTTCGCAAACCCAAATGCTAGCCTAATTTGACGAGTCTAAAGGCTAGCATATGTGTGCGAGCTCGAGGGTTAGCTTAATTTAGTGGGCCCAAAGGTTGGCTTATGATTGCAAAGTTTAGAGTTGGCTTGATTTGGTAGGACCAAAGTTGACCTATGGATACGAGCCTAAGGACTGACTTGATTTGGTAGGTCCAAAGGCTAGCCTATATATACAATGCATATAGTACAGAAATTGAGGCCAAGTCTCTCTCTATTTTCTTTTTTGGCCAACAGCCCTCTTTTTCCTTTTTCTATTCTTCTTCTTTTCTCCTATGCCGTTCTTCTCTTCATCATAAAATACTATGACCTTTTCCTTCTCTCTCATTTGGGCCATGAGGAGATTTTTGTGGTTGGATTGGGCTAAAAGCAACCAAATTTGGACTCTCTTCCCAAGAATAAGGTGGAGGGGAACTCCTACCCCTCATCTCATGCTTGGGATTTGGCCATTCCAAGCCTGATCCAGCTTGTAGTGGCAATAGGCTACTAGCCAATGGTGGCAGTCGCGTGCTAGGGCATAGAGGTGGCGGTGGACCATGCGAGAAACTGGAGTAGGTTGGTGAGGCAACAATGAAGAGCTGCATGTGTGGGATTGAAGTTGACTACCTAGGATAGCGAAGACCCCGAGGAGAGAACTCGAATCATAAATCAAAATATATTTTTATTTAAAGTTGCTATCAGGTATTATGGAAATATTGACTTTCAACAGGCACAAGCTCCTATTTTTAATTACTCTTATAATCATCAGGATCCTTCTAAAATGATAAACCTAACTAATAAAATAGAGATAACAAAAAGAAAAGAAAAAGGTGCCATTAATTGATTAATTTAAGGAAGATGGTATATGACTTAAAGTAAGGGCATGCCCTCACTTTATAATAAGTTTTAATATAGAAAACATAAAAGAAATAAAGAAAGAAAAAGAGTGGAGAAGAAGCTTTGATGTGCTACTACCCCATTGTCCTTATGTTGAAATGCATGGCATCTAACCCAATTCATGGAAGGGAATGGGAAAAGTTTGAAGTGTTTCTAATAGTTTTGAGTATTGGCAATAACTTCTTGATTTAAAGTGTTTCTATTAGTTTTGAGCTTTGGTAATAACTTTCTTGGGGTTTATTGAAGTGTTTCCATAGTCGAGAAGGTGTAGGTAATGATTTTATTTGGGGTTAGAGTATTTTTGTTAGCTAATAAGATGTTGGCAATAACTATATTTGGGTTAGAGTATTTTTATTAGTTAATAAAATATTGGCGATAACTCTGTTTACTCTTGAAGTGCTTATGTACCTAGTAAGGCATAGGCAAATAACTTTATTGGTTTTAAGGTATTTTCATAATCGATAAGGCATAGATGATAATTTCATTGATTTGGATAGCATCACAACAGCTTATGGTGTTGGGTATAGTTTGAAGATACATCATCAACGGCTTCTAGGGTTGACTAGCTTGAAAGGGCATATCGCCAATTACTTGTGGGATTGGCTAGCTAAAAAAAGGTGCATCATCAACTGCTTATGGGGTTGACTAGCTTGAAGTGTGACAAACAACTTTAAATGCATTGTTGGCTGACTTCATTAATTTGGTAGAGTCACCAATGGCTTAGGACGTCAGGTATAGCTTTGAAATATGGTCAATAACTTTGAACATATTGGCTATTAACTTCTTTGATTTGATAGCGTCACTAACGGCTTAATGGGGTTGGATATAACCTTGAAGTATGGCTAACAGCTTAGAGCATATTGGTGATTGACTTTTTAATTTGACAATGTCACCAATGGCTTATGGGGTTGGATATAGGTTTAAAGTGTAGCCAATGACTTTGATCATATTGGTGATTAACTTCTTTGGCTTGATAGTATCACCAACAGCTTATGGAGTTAAATATAATTTGGAAGATACATCATCAACGGTTTATGGAGTTAACTAACTTTGAAGTGTGACCAATAATTTTAAGTGTGTTGGCAATTAACTTCTTTAATTTGATATTGTCATTAACGATTTATAAAGTTGGATATAGTTTGGAAATGTTGCTTAAATACTTTTGTAGCACATTTAGTGAGAGTCAATTTGACTTTATTTAGTTCTTAGTCGAACTAATTCTGGTTCAGGTCATGGTGGTAACATCATCCGTTATTCATGGCCTTGGAGTATTATTGAAGGTTTAGCACACTCAATAGGACTTGGTTTAACCCTATTTAGTTCGGGTTTGAGTTTGATAGCATTTGGCTTGAGTCAAATTTGACCTTGTATTAAACTTTTGTCAAGTTTAGATCTATTGGACATAGGCTTAAGTTCAAATCAATTTAGTTTAACTTGATTTTAATTCAAGCTTAGATTGGCTTGGTTCTGATTTGACTTTGAGTTTGACTTTTTAGTTTAGATTTAATTTAACCTGATTAAGGTTTGATTTGAACTTAGTTCAATTTAAATTAAATTTTTTTTGAACTTAATTTTAAATTGACCCATTTCAAGTTTGATTAGAATTGAGTCTAAGTTAATTTGGATTAAGTTAACTCAATTTGATTTGGGCTTTAGTCTATTTGTTTAACCAATTTAAGTCTATTTGAGCCAATTTGGCCTGTATCCATTTGTTATAATACATTAATCAATTTGATTTGAGAGTTCTTGACTATTTATGATGATTTTAGATAAATTTGTAGCCTAACTTTAAATATGCAAACTCAAAGATTACCATAGTACGTAAGCTCAAAATCTGGCCTAATGCACGCTTGAGGGCTAATTGGGTGCAAGTCCGAAGGCTAACTTGAATGTGAACCTGAAGGTTGACTGACTGAGTGTGAGCTCAAAGTCTAGCTAAGATGTAAGCTCAAAAGTTAGTTGAGTATGAGCCTAAAGGTTAGTTAAGACACGAGCTCAAAAGTTGGCTGAGTGTAAGCCTGAATGCTGACTTAAATGCAAGTCCAAATTCTAGCTTAGACGCAAGTCCAAAGGTTGACTGAGTGTAAGCCCGAAGGCTAGCTTAGTGCAAACTCAAAAGCTATCTTAGTGTAAGTCCAAAGGCTAGTTGGATGAGAGCCCGAAGACTGGTTGAGTACGAGCTCAAAGACTGGCTAAGATGCAAGCTCAAAGCCTAGCTTGAGATGCAAGCTCAAAGGCTAACTAGGTGTGAGCCCGAAGATTGGCTAAGAATGAGCCCGAAGGCTAGCTTAGATGTGAGTCTGAAGGCTGGGTGAGTGCGAGCTCAAAGGTTGGGTGAGAGCGAGCCCAAAGGCTAGTTAGGTGATGGGGATCCGCCATCTGCGAGGGGCCATAAGTGGCCGCAGCAGAGTCATGGGTTCACCGTCTTTATCATCATCTTTATCGCTGTCTTCGATGGACCGCGGGTGATCGCAAGAAGATTATGGATCCACAGCCTTCATCGCCAAGGGCTGTGGGTGGCCACGATATTATCGAGAGTTTGTTCTATATTTTTTTAATCAAAATTTCCTTTTTTTCTTAAACCATAACAATTATTATTTTTATTTTTTATTTTTTCTTCTTCCCCTTAAGCCCAAAATTGTTTTTCTAGCACAAGTTTTTTTTATACTTTTAGGTTACTTTTTCATCTTCAAGCTGAAGAGCCTTCTCTTTTATTTTTTTTGGCAACACAATATTTTCTCTTGGCCAGATTTGGCCCCCTGATCGGCCGGGGAATAGCAAAAGGGAGGATAGGGCCCTCCCCCTCTCTCTTCTACTGACAAGATCCGGTCCGCCACAGCCAGATCTAGCCCTCTCATTTTTGTCTCCGATGGTCACAGCCGACGACGTGGTGGAGGCAGCACTCGATGATGGTGAAGTTTGGTGAGGCAAAGGAAGAGAGGCAGAGGTGCAGTAACTAATGGAGGAGGTCAGGTAGTTGGTGAAGCCTAAGGTGCCAACGGCATGTTACTAGTGCAGGCGGTGAGAACACAAGCGTACGAGGGTGGAAAAACACAGCAACGAGTTGGAGAGGTAACCATGGCCGACTGGGGGTAGTAGCAAGGAGATGGCTGGCGTTCAGGTGCGGAGGTTCTTTCTAGGAGAGCTTTGATGTCGTTTGTGTGGGAGGTCATCACGGGATATGGATGCGAGAGCAAGGGAGAGGAAACTAATGTTTTTGGCCAGAGTGGCAGAGGCTGGGCAATGGGTAGTGAGCAAGCATTGTGATGTGCCTACAAGGGAACGGAGATGTAGAGGTGCGAAGCACAATGCAAAGGATACTTAAGAGGAAGAAATAAGATAAGTTCATAGCCTTTTTGATTTTTTGTCTTCTTTCCTCTATTCAATTGGTCTGATTTTCATCATCTTTTGATTTCTACCTTGTAGTCTCCGATCTCTCTTTTTTATGATCCTTTATTTTTTCTATTTATAGGATTTTATAGGCTCATGAAGATTGGATCGATCTTCATTCAAAATTTTAAATTTTTAATGATCCATTATTTTGGATTTGGATAAAGTTTATTTGAATATGGATTCTACCTCAGTTTGGATGATGATAAGACCCTCAATTTAGATATTTGAATCATAAATGAGAATCATATTTAAATTTCATATTATAGATGAAATTGTACATTTTTTTTTTGCAAAATTATGAAATTCAAGGGGGATATTTACAATTTTTCACTAATTAGACTAAATTATAATTTCATAATTTTTAGGGGGACTTTTCTCTAAAAAAGACTTGTTCATAAAGTTTTAAAACTTCTAGGGTCTTTTTTGAATAAAATTTGAACTTATTCACGAATAAAATTTTTTGAAAGTCTTATTTATAAAAAGCCAAAATTCTAAGGGCTTATTTACAAATAAAGAATTTTGGAGGGATTTATCCACAAAAAAAATTATGGGGACCAACTCATAATTATCAATCTTTTGAGTGGTTTATTTATAGACCTTAAATTTTGTGGGACTGAATTGTAATTTCAGAATTTTGTTGGACTTTTTCATAAAATTCTTATTTCATGGATCTATTTATAAGAAAAATTCGGCTAAGCACCCATTTATGAGGATTTATTCAAACCAAGGGCCTATTTATAAAATTCTTGTATTTTATTATTTTGACCCAAGTTTTAGATAAATTTTGAGCCTAATTCTAATTCAAAAGTTTAGCCCATTTTGTCTATTTGGATTAGACCTAGCCAGAGCCCAAATTTTTCAGTGATTTGAGCTCAATTCTTGCCTAAACTCAGACATAATTTAACTTTGTTCGAGACTCATATTTGAGCCATAATTTAGTAGTATACAAGTCTTAATTATAATCATTAGTTTTCATAGTGGCAAAAATCATCTTAAATAAATTACCCCCTTTGTAGCCTCTTCTCAAGTTTTGCCGAGAGGAGACAATGTGAATAAACTTCAAGTACTTGCCCACCGCATCAACATTTCAGGAGTTGACTATATGGGTTTGAATTGTCATGCAAGAGTGGATTTAAATTTACCATATGATGATGGACTTAGGCTGTTACACAAATGTGAATTTAGATTTCAATGTGAAAGTAGGCTTAAGTTACTACATGAAAGTGGACTTGGATTGTTATATGAAAGTGGACTTTATTTACCATACAAAAGTGACTTAGTTTGCCACGTAGAAGTGAACTTAGTTTACTTAATGAAAGTAGACTTGATTTGCCATATAAAAGTAAACTTAGTCTGTCATATAAAAGTGAATTTAATTCGCTATATGAAAGCGGACTTAGGTTGCCACATAAAAGTAGAATTAAGTTATCACATAAAACTGAATTTAAGTTGTCATGTGAAAATGGACTTAAGTTGTAGGTTTGTCACATGAAAGTGGACTTATACAGCCACGCGAAAGTAGACTTGAGTTATCAAAGTGGACTTGAGTTGTAGGTTTGCTATATAAAAGTGGACTTAATATGCCATGTAAATGTGGGCTTAGTAGCCAAGCAAGATGGATGGAGTTTTGTGTCCATATTTTACCTTGAGAAATATGGAATACATATTTGACCAAGCATTTATTTTCGAGGAAGCCAGACTTTCTGTCATAAATGAAACAGACACTTTTAGTTATTATTGTTATTGCCATCAGGGCTTAAGCATAGCACCTTTTGAGAAATTGATCATTGATTGGTGATATAGGCCTTTCCCCCTTATCATCGATAAGTTGGTAGAATCTCCCTTCAAATATCCTTTTGATGATATAAGGGTCTTCCTAATTAGGCTTGAGTTTGCTTTTTTTATTTTGGTTTGGGATTATAAGTCTTCTCAAAACTAAGATCATTTCTCTCTTCTAGAATGACCTGAGCTAAGCCACCTTGTTATAGGCCCTAGCCATTTGTGATTGATACATTTTTGGGTTATATTGTGCTGCGAGCCTTATTTCATCCAAAGAGTCTAGCTCGTTAAGGCAAAGACGAATGTTATCTTCTCTTATGATTTTCTCTTGCAAGGCAATCCTTAGAGAGAGGATTTGCATTTTCAGTGACAAGACTATCTCAATCTCGAACACCAATACATATGGCATTGATTAGGTAGAGGTTCGATATGTGGTGCAATAGGCTTATAGTGCCTCAACAAGCTTTTGGTACCAAGCTATCTTATTTCTGGTAACAACTTTCTGCAGGATCTTAGAGAGGGTCTTGTTGAATGTCTCTATGAGCCCATTAACTTTGGCATTATAGATGGATGAATGTCACTAATCTATCTTGTGATGATGTGCAAAGCATCCTATCTTGAAGCTTCTAAAGAATGATCCATTATTAGAAATGATCTTTTGAGGAACACTGAACCAGTACAAAATATTTTTTTGAAAGAAGCGGATAACAGTATCCGCTTTCACCTCTTCCAATGGAATGGCTTCAGCCCATCGAGAGAAGTAATCGATTGTTGCTAGTATGAAACAATGGCCTCTAGAAGAAGGCAGTTCAATTGGTCCGATGATGTCTATTCCTCATATCTCAAATAGTTATGAAAACATTGTTAGGTATTGAGGATTTGGATATTGATGGATGAAGTCACCATTAATTTGTTATAGATGACATCTTTTTGGGTATTCAATGCAATCTCCTACCATCATGAGCCACTAGTAACCCATACGCTTAATCTTCATCACCATTTTTGGGCCCGATTGATGAGCTCCACAAACTTCAGGATGCACTTCATATATAACTTTCTTAGCCTCTTTGTCTAAGAGACAGTGCAAAAATAGTTAATGGAAGGACCCTCTATAGAGAGTGTTGTTGATAAGCAAAAAGTGCACGGCCCTCTTTCTGAATTGTGTCCATGCAGGCTTATCTTTTGGGACTTTTCCACTTTTGAAGTAGTTAGTGAATGGTGTTCTTCAATCTATGACCTCTTCTACTAGTTTAGATTTAGTCTTCTCGTGCTTGATGCTGAAAACTGAGTTCATCATTTTTCTACTACAAATTGTGATTAGAATTTCTCCTTGATCAAGGTTAGCCAATGCCTTAGCTAATTTAACTAAGGAGTCAACTTTTATATTGATGAACTGGAAAATCTTAGTTATTTAAACATGATAATTTTGTTTCATGAGCTCTTGAGCTTTTTCATTGTACTTTCTAAGCTCAAATCTATGGACTTCATATTTATTTTGGACTTAGCTGATAACTAATTATGAATCACAAAAAATATATACACATGATATTTTCATATTAAGGGTCATTTCAAGTCCTGTAATTAGGACCTCATATTCAACTTCATTATTTATCTATGATTTTGAGAGGGAGTAGGAGTATCATAAAATGCCCCCATTCGGAGTGACATAAATAAGTCCAATACATATTTTGATTTGCGGAAGCTTTGGTTTGATTCTTGGTTTAATAGATGATACTCTATCAAAGTATAGCTTTCAGTAAGGTTTTCCTTTTTCAACCAAAATGATTTCTTCATTAGGAAGTTCGCAACTCAGAGGAGAATTGTTCGATACTAGATGAGCTGTGAGAAAATTAGGGAGGGCTTACCCGTTAACTATCTTTTGAGGAATAAACTTGATATCATATTCCATAATAATTAAAGTCCATTTTGTTAGCCTCCCAGTGAGTACAGGCCTAATTATCAAGTATTTTATGGGATCAATCCTTGATATTAAAATGACTTGATGAGAAAGTAAATAATACCTTAGCTCTTAATTGTGAATATGAGTGTCAGACAATGCTTTTTGATGGGGGAGTAGTTATTTTTCGCTCCCACTAGCATTCTACTCAAATAGTAGAGTGTATTTTCTTTACCCTCTTCATTATTCTAGGTAAGAAGTGCCCCCCGAGATCCTTCCATTGCTATCATGTAGAGGATAAGGAATTTATCAGGTAAAGATACTGCTAGGACTGGTGATTTTAGGAGATACTACTTGATCTCTTCAATGGCTTGTTGACTGTCTTGATCCTAGATGAATGGAGTGTCCTTCTTCATCAACTTCAAAAAAGGCTTGCATTTTCCAAAGAGCTTTGAAATAAATTTTTTTATGTATGCAAGCCAACTTTGGAATAACCTCAATTGCTTTGAATTACTAGGTGGTGGTATATCCAAGATAGCTTTAATTTTAGATGGATCAATTTCAATCCATCCTAACAACAAAGTCGAGAAATTTCCTAAGGTGGTCAAATACCACTCTTAGGTATTGGACATAGCTAACTTTGGACTTAGTTTTGATGACCAAGTCATCGACATAACATTCCACTAATTTATGTATGAGGTTATTAAAGATTTGAGTCATAAACCTTCGATAAGTGACGCCTACATTCTTGAGCCCTAAAGGCACCACTTTGTAGCAGTAAATATCAATTAGAGACCTAAAGGCTATATGTTTCTCATCATCAAGATGCATCTTAATTTGATTATATCCTAAAAAATCATCCATAAAAGAGAATATTTCATGATCAGTCATGTTGTCAATCATGATTTTCATTATTGACAATGAAAAATCATCTTTTAGACATATTTTATTCAAGTCCCTGTAATCCACACAAATGCAGATTTGGCCATTTTTTTCTTAATTAGCATGATATTTGCTACCTAATCTGGGTATTTTTCCTCTCTAATGAAACTTGCTTCAATTAATTTTTTTATTTCTTCTATCACCTTCTGTTCTAGGTCAAATTTTATCTTCCTAGATGCTTGTTTAACAAGGGAAAACTCAATATTGGTGGCTAATTTATGGACTACAACTTTAGGGGCTAGTCTAACATCTCCTTATAGCTCTATGTGAAGCAATCGATGTACTCTTGGAGCACTGCTTTGCTAGATTTGGCTTTTTTCTAAAAGTTCAATGCTGATGAAAGTTAGCTTAGGGTCCTCCTCTGAGCTTAGGTTGATCTTCATCAATTCATCTATTGTGGCTTGTCCCTTGTCCTCAAGTTCTAGTGGAGCTTTCTTTGATTTTAGGATTGTTTTTTCACCAAGTGATTCATCATATTGAGTAAGGTTTGGCGAAGATTTGTCTGAAGGCATTTCAGCTACATCATGCCCCCTTTCTTTTGGTTCTGATAAAATCCTACCGAGGATGTCACCTTCTTGTAATGTCTGAAAAGTCACGATTTCCTCGATACACGTGTCATGAGGTATTGATGTGATTTGGTTATTTTGAATATCAGAGAGAGGTTTAATGGTGACCATAAGACATGTGTGGGCATTTGGAGTAATATAACCTATTCCTTTAGTATTCTTATTTCCTCTTCCTAGAGTATAGGCACATCCTTGGGGTGTTCTTCACCATCCTCAAATTATTTGAAACTGAAATATAGGCACCTCATGAACATCAAAAAAGTGCACACTCCATCAATTTGGTGTTCTTCACCATCATCAAATTATTTGAAGCATTAGTGTAAGGTTAATGACACTACTTTATTTTCATGTAGTCATGGCCTATGTAGTAGTGTTTTGTATAATGCATCAATATCAATTACATAAAACTTGGCATCTATCATTATCTTGCCTACTTTCAGAGGAATAGTTATGGCTCCCAAAGCTCTTTGGCTATTTTGATTAAATCCTTATATGGTTATAATCTTGGATGATAGGTGACATACATCCAAATTTAGAGCTCTCAAACTTCGAAGAGTCATCACATTGACTGAGAAACCTAGGTTAATTAGAATGCAATTAATCTTGATCCCATTATTGTTCCTTATGGCATACAATGATCTATTATGATTTATTGTTCCAGGTAGCAAGTCATCATTTGTGAAGGTGATGTGGGAGTTTGGCATGCACACAAAGATTTCTTCATTTTCTCTTTAGCAAAGTATGCTTAGTATTAGTCAGATTTTATAAGATATGCACTAGTGTATTCTCGAGTTCTTGGGAAATCATCAAGGCATCAAACACATTCAACATAGCAGGGATCTTCTTGAGAGGGGCTACTATATTTTCCATCTTTTTAAGTGCAGGCTCAGCGTGCGAAGGTTCAATGCTTTCATTTATCTAAATTTTCTTTTCCTTGTCCTTGGGGATATTCTTATCCCTAAGCATTGGAGCTTGTCTGAAAGGTGCTTTCCCACCTCAGAGTTGTATCTAGTTTGCTCTCCTTAGTTGAACTTGGTATTATGAGACCAATTGGAATTACTCCCAAGGCTAATCATACGATAGGAGGTAGTGGACCCTTGACCCTAATTAGTAATTTTTTGAAGGTCATCAAAAGACATGACTGACTAATAATCATCCCATTCAACATCAAAATTAGACACGTGGAATTTCCTCATAGAGAGGTCTTCAGAGACTCTGGATGAATCCTTCTACTTCGTTTGCTAGCATAACCTTCTTTAAGACTTTGTATTTAGGATGTTTATATTCAGATTGGCTTAACTATAGATATTCAAATTGATTTGATGCAAGGTGGAATGCGCTTTAGTATTAACTTGCTTGATCCTCTCCCGAAAAGCCTACTTCTTCCTTTGGCACTTACTAGTGTAGAGCCTTCCGAAGTAGTCATAAAATTGTTCTGAATCAAACATGGAGTCATATTCATCGTCCATGCCTTATATGCATAATTTCTCTAAAATTGGCAAAGCATGTTCTTCCGTAGGTTCTAGGACTAGGACCTCACCAAACCTAATGAGTTTAGTATTTATTGATGGATTGCTTGATGGAGGCTGGGATAGCAGTTCACTAGTATTTACTTCAGATGTATGAGTCACCATACGATAAGAGGTCATAGACTTAGATAACTCTCTTCGATAGTGTCTGCCTTTCTTGACCTATCTCTGGAGCAAGTGGCACAAGTGGTCATTCTGATCCCGAGGAGGGTTGGTAACTGGTTTCTCATCACCCATATAAGGTCTTTTGTATGTCTTTATCTTTTCTTCTAGCACCTTTTCCATTCTCTTGACTTTTTCACCAAGCATGGTAGTCGTATTTGTCACACTTTCAATATGGAAAACCATAACCTTCATATGCTCATTTAGTATTTGAATTTGTCCCCTAACAAATCTTATGTTAGTTGTAGCTAGCTCTTTCAAAGTATCTTGTTGTATTTTGAGCATGTCATAGTCATACTCGCGAGTGAATCACTCTCTACATAGTCATCTCAGGAGCAGCCCTCAGGGTTACCTGTGGGATCTCTCATTTTATCAATAACATTCCCAATGAATCTATTCACTTTTTCATGCCTTGCACCCTGAATTTCCTCATTATTGAAGTGACAAGGTAGGGATTGGCTTAGTTGTAAACCTCTGATGGTAAATATGGCAGATTCACTTTCTTCATTTCTCACACCAAAGACCTCTAGTAAAGCTGTGAGTTTGTCAGGGAAGAATTTTTCAAGAGTTACTTGGCTTCTTTTTCCTTGAACATATTCATCTAAAGTATCGATATATTCTTGGATAACTGATTTCTTGACATCATATTCATCTAGCTGAACCAATTTCTTCTTCTTTCTTCTATTCTTTCTCTTCTTGATGCTTCAAGCAGGTAAGGTAGTTTGCTCTGATGAGGCTTTCTTCATCACCATCTTAGGCTCTTTAGGGTTTCTATTCATTCTCTTCATTAGTTTCTTTAGCCTTTTTGAAATGTAGACGTTTCATAAGTGCCTTATTTGGGGGATGTTGTGCTTCTTCTCCAAAAGGGATTTCTACAAGTGGTTCATAATCTTCAAGCATAGTAATATGATTGATATGTTCGGTGGGTGTTTCAAGTAGGGCTGCTTTTGAGAGAGTTAGCTTGCCTTTTTGATATTACTTCTTGACCCAATCCTTGAACACATAAAAATCTTCATTGGTATGCCCTCAAACTCTATGGTAAGGATAATAGTTCAGAGGATCTATTTTACTGGTGTCACCTAGCCTCTTGGATTCTAACAATTGGAGGCCTAACTTAGGGCATCCTAGAAGATTTTACTTACTTTTTCTCTTTTGAAAGAATATTTCTTTCTGAGCCTTTGTTGGAGATTATTAGACCATTCCACTTCTCTATCTCCTCCAAGAGTTGGTGATTTTTAAGAATTATCCTTTTCATGGTGGGGTTTAGAGGTTTCTTTTACTTAGTCGTCATGAATATGATCATCATATTTTTATAAGACTCGCCACGCTTTATCTTATCCTTTTTTAGTTTGAAAGCTTGTGAAAATAAGATTGGAAGGTATGGATAGAAGATAAGATAATGAGGTCTTGGAAGGTATGGATAGAAGATGAGCTCAAATAGAGTGTCAACTATTCTCCCCTTATGTTACCAAGGACTAGGCTCACTATCTCAAATTAGCCCATTGGTTGCTCACACTTAATATTGAGATTTCTTCATTGTGTGATGTAGTTCAAAATTGACTCATTATCACATTTTGGTGTCGAGACAAGGTTAACAATAATCACTTTATTGTTGACTCCTCTGAATCTAATTTGAAAAACATCCTTCATTTGTACCCAAATTTGTATGGATTCTGGTTGCAGACTAGCATACTACTCAAATGCTATTCCTATCAAGCTTACTAAAAATTGGCAAAGTAACAATGAGAAATTATTACTTGAATCTTCATACAGAATCACAAAGTGAGCTATGTGCTACTCAGGATTTGCCAAGCCATTAGATTGTTTGAAACTAGGTATTGTATAGCCTTTGGAATATGGCACTTGGTTGTGATGGCTCAGGTATGATTTGTCAGCATCATTTATCCTACGCATCTCACTTCCTTGTCTCAATTATGTAGCTACCATTCATTGTACCTACTATTGTATATATGATAGGAGTTTCATATTGTCAGGGATTCCTAAAATTAGGGATTTGGTATCCCTAGCTGGAGGAGGTGCTTATGAAGGGCCTACATTTTCGTGGACCTCATCTACAAGAGATGCACCTTCTGCCACCTCTGTTGCTTGAGATGGCTATTGAGATTGTTCTAACTTATCGATCATCTGGCTCATTTATAGTATTATTTTCATCAACTCTATGACCTTCTTTTAAGTTTTATCTTTCTCTTTGCTTTGCTATCTTTGTTATTCTTGCAGTGCTTCTATGGTTACTTCTTAATTAGAGCTTTCAATTATGACCAAGGCTTCTGTTAGAATGTGATGATTTCTATCCTAAGAATCAGGTCTAGGCTCTGAGTTAAGGCTAACTTCTCCCATCAGTTGAGTCATCTCATTCAAGAGTCTACTCATAGAACGGATCATCACACCTTCTCTTCGACATCATAGCAAGGAATGGTCCATAAAGGCCCTCTCCTCTTGGATTTCTTCATTAGTAAATCTCACTTGGATAGCCTTTTTTTTGACATTTAGTCTGTTGGAGTGCGGGCTTGTGGTCCCTACCAGAATCATGGTGAGCAATGACTCTGATAGTGTGGGTGATCTTCTTTTATGAATCTCCATGCTAGGTTACAACTTCACAGTGACTCTTGTATTTTTGTTTGGAGCTTCACCCTTTTGCCATAGTTTTTAAAGCAAGGCTATGCCCCTATGACTTATTTTTACCCTTCTCTAAATTGCCTAATAGAGCAAAGAAGTTGGAAGTAGGGATGGTAATGATAGACTTCACTTGAGGAGTAGGTTTTCCAAATCAACTGAAGATTTTAGTAGCTTTTTCTTTACATGTAACAATCGAATTGAGCTCTTGTTCATTAATGCATGTGTCTAGATTTGCTTTGGATTGCTCCTTGTGAGGAGTTGGGTGAAGGCAACTGAAGACTGAGTTTTGCTTCGATCCTAACCTCTAAAAGATTAATGTCCTTGTTGGTTGAGACATAGCTTCTGGCTCTTCATCTGAATAGCCCTTCTCATCAAGAATAAAGACATTCGGCCTCTTTCTCTTGATGGAAGGTGAAAAATATGCTGGTTTTGCATGTCAATTACTTCTGCTTGTGCAATAGTAGGTACCTTCTTGAACTGGATGACCTCAGAGATGGTCCAAAACTTAATTTGAACTTTAGCTACTTCTATAGCTATCATTGACTAAGGTAACTATACAAATGAACCTGCCCCCAGGATATGGTGTATCCTGAGATGGAGATATTCTTCGTTATTACCATTTAATTCTTTCTTCTACAAAGAAGAATATAATTGATTAGTCTACAATCATAATTTTACGTTATCAATATCTCTATCATATTAACTAGGATTTTACACTTGGAGGAGAAATTGATCCTATCGGGCATGCTAGAATTTGTGGGATCAAAGTTGATCATCCGAGATAGCAAAGATGATTATTGCTTCTAACAAGCACAACCTCTTATTATTAATTACTCTGACAATCATCAAGAATATCCTAAAGTAAGAAACCTAACTAATAAAATAAAGACATAACAGAAAGAAAAAAAGAAAGCATCATTGATTGATTAATTTAAGAAAGATGATACATGACTTAAGGAAGGGTGTGTCCTTACTTTACAATAAATTTCAACGTGAAAAGCATAAAAGAAACGAAGAAAGAAAAAAAGTGGAGAAGAAGCTTTGATATGCTACTACCCCACTTCTCCCACACTGGACTGCATGGCATCCAAGGGAATGGGAGAAGTTTGAAGTCTTTCTAATAGTTTTGAGCATCAGTGATAACTTCTTGATTTGAAGTGTTTCCATTAGCTTTAAGTTTTGGCAATAACTTCTTTGGGGTTTATTAAAGTATTTCTATAGCCGATAAGGCATAGGTGATAACTTCGCTTGGGGTTAGAGTATTTTCGTTAGCCAATAAAGCATTGGCAATAACAATAGTGGGTCAACCATCCTTTGATATGTGGTCCCTACATTCTTCAATCCAAAAGACATGAGAACATAGCATAAAGTTCTCTGATCAGTTATGAATAAGGTTTGCGCCTTATCCTTGGGATTCATTTTGATTTGGTTGTACCTTGAAAAGGTGTCAAGAAAACTTAATAATCGGTGCCCAATAGTTGAATCTACTAATTGATCTATGCTTGGGAGTGGATAACTATGTTTTGGGCAGCCCTTGTTGAGGTCTGTGAATTCCATACACATCCTCCACTTTTCATTGCTTTTCTTGACCATCACCATATTGGCGAGCTATTCCGAGTTCTAAATCTCCCAAATTAAACTAGTTTCTAACAGATTCTTCACTTCTTTGTTGATTGATCTTTGAAACTCAGGAGCGAAGTGGCACTTTTTTTGCCTTACTAGATCATTGGCAAGCATCGATAATTTGAGCTCCGCCACATGTGGATTAATCTTGGGAAGATCATTTGTTGTCCAAGCAAACACATCCTAGTTATCATGCAAGAGCTTTTGAAGCTCCACCAGTAGGGTCTTTGATAGCCCTATCCCAACTTTAATAGTGCTGCCCTTTGCCTCATCTAAGGTAATGCTCATCAGCTGCTCCATTAGCTTGGGCCTACCCCAAGGTTTTCTTTCTACCATTTCTTTTCCCCTTAGCTTCTTCTATTCCTCCATGTATGTGGCATAACAGTGGTGCGTCATATCCTTGTCTACTTGTACTTCTCTAGTTCCATACTTAGTGGGGAATTGGAGGAGTAGATGATAGGTAGAGATCATCACTTGCAATTTGATCAAGGCAGGATGGCCAAATATAACATTATAAGGGAAGTGAGCTCCTACCATAACAAAGTCGGTGAATACGAGGAAGCTTATTTGGCCTCACCAACTATCATGAGCACTCTCACCACTTTTTCAAAGTTCAGGAAGTCTCCAATGAAGTTTATTAGTCTGCTCTTGTAGGGGGGCAAAGGCTGGCCACAATTCATCTTATCATATGTCTTGGAAAACAAGATATTTGTGAACGCTTTTGTATCCACCAACACCTTATGTGTTAGGTATCCCTCCAAAATGAGTATAAAGACCAAAGCTTCATCTTTATACTCTAGGTTTTTCTCTGGGGCTAGTATGTCTTTACATTGCTCTTTCTCTCATGGACGTTTTCCATGTCTTGGTACCCCCACTAGGGGTTTGCCGTTTCATTATGGTAGCAATCTTGCTCTCCTACCAAGTATCCTCCCAAATAATGGTGAGATAATGTTTAATCATTTGAGCTAGAGGGGAAGGTGGTGAGTTGTCACCACGATGGTGGCCATTGCTAGATTTGGCAGGGCTATTAGTCTTTTTGGCTTGATCTCATCTGTCATATGGATGAATCTAACTAGGTGGCCATCAAAAATGAGGCCCTCAATCTCGAACTTCAAATCTCAATTTTCCTCCATATTGTGGCTATAGTCTTTGTGATACTTGCAATATTTAAAGGTATCTAATTTCCTTCGGCCTAGCAGATCTGTGGAGGCTTCTATAGATAGTCTTGAACTTCAATCTACACCAATATCTTAGTGTGAGAATGGTTGAGTAGGGTGAAACCTCAGACCTCCATCCTACAATCTCGCTACTCGACCTTCTACTTCTTAAGCTTGAGTTGGCATAATTCTCTCTTCTCTTTTCTTCCTTGAGAACCATCAGCTTTCTACTGAGTTGCCATTATTTTTTTTGCATTGATATGTTTGCAAACTTGCTCCATATACTTGATGAGCATTCATAGTGGTCATTGCACCATTTCATAGGATACTTTTTTGACTCCTAAGACCATTCATTATAGTAGCTAAAATGATCAAACTATCAAGGTCATTTACCTGTATTCAAGTTGCATTAAATTAGAAGAGATAATCCCTTAAGCTTTCTCCCTCAACCTGTCGTATCGCTAGCAAAGTGGATGAGTCATAGTGCCTCGAGACAAGGGAGACAAATTGATTCACAAAGTTGTGCTCTAGGTCAGAAAACTCTCCATCAATCCTACTTGGAGGTTGAAAAATCATTCTAGCGCTGAACCTAGAAACATAGCTAGAAATGCCTTGTACATAGTAGCCTCGGTCACTCCATACGGTATCATATTATTTTTGAATGACCCAAAATAATCCAGTAGGTCCTTGGTCCAATTGAATGACTCCCAAGATGGTTACCAGAACTTGGACTATAAAGGCTCAACTATGAGTTATGGGCTCAGCACACTCGTTGCACTACTTAGTGCTAACCTAGATTCTACCAAGCTCAACAGCCTCTCATCCACCAACTAGGTAATGCATCTCTCCATTTCTTTAGCACTTCACGTCATGGCTATCTCAGTGAACAACTTATAGCTCTTGTTTAATGCATTAGTTTGAGCCTATCTTTCTTGCTGAGCTGAGGTTCCTAGAGCATGCCAATTGTTGGCCTAACTTATACGACCTTCAAATGCTTACTGGTTCAACCCATCCTTTGAGACTAGTTAGCATATGCATATGGGGCATCTAGACTTGTGCCTTCACTAGCTGGGTGAGGATGTGGATCTCGGCCACCAGCTAGGTGAACTTGTCCTTGGAGATAGGTTCATTGCTTCAACTATGGCTAGATGGGCTCTGGCTCTGGTGAAGTCATTGTCATCTGGTGACAAGGACTCGAAGCATCTCTTCAGAAAGCTTGTTATGATGCCATCTATTCAAATATATTAGTCGCTGCTTGCTTCCTAGGGTACTGTTGCCTCAGCAACGTGATTAAAGTTAGCTACTTGAAAATAAGATGTTCTAATGAATCTTAATGAAAGCACTGATGTTGCGTCTGTCAAGTTCCGGCTCTTAACACTTCGAGCTCTTTCACTTCTCTCTAGACAATTTCAACCTACATAGAGAAATAAAACTACCTGTCTGATGATGATTGGAGGAAGATGCTCCAATGCTCAAGTTAGAATCTCACCCTTATTGACCTCCGATGCCGCAAACGAAGGTGGGACTTTGGAAAGTTTCTAATGTTACTTGAGGAGGAGGAAAGAGAGAATTATTTACCTTAATGTTTTGGGCCCTATTATATAAGGTGCTCCGGATAACTTGGCACAATCTCATCGAGTAATTCTAACGTTGTTAATTTATGAGTTAATTGATGGCATTTCAGAGATTCTATCTATTACTCCATACCGCGACTCGACAGATTTTGCTAGGTAGCAGGAGGTGGAGTAGGAGTCAGAGTAAAAGATGATAACATAGGGAGTTGGTGGCTCATGAGTTTGTATCTTAGGATACTACAAAAGCTATCCCTCATAAGGACAAAAGGAGCATGCAGAATATTTAAATAGTTTGTCAGTTTTGTGCCATTGGCTTATCGTAACCAAACTATAAAACCCATCTTTTGATTCTCAAACTATGAAACTTGTCTTATAATGACCGAGTTATGAAACCTATTTTCTAATAGCCAAACTATGAAGCTCATTTTTTTTATGACCAAGGTATGAAGTATGTCTTTTGATGGCTAAGCTATGAAGCTCGTTTCTAACGATCGAGCTGTATATCTTATCTTTTAAAATTTAGGCTACGGGATTTAGCCTTTTAGGACTTTGTTGAGCTCAAGTCTAATAGTGAGGCCAATGACTCTAATTTCAGTTTGATCCATTTCTTAATTTGTCATAAAATTTGACTTTGATTCAACATTACTTTTTGACATACGAAGTTTCATCCTACCCAAAACCTCATCAGTCTCGCTGAACAGTTCATTGTTCACCCAGCCGTCAACAATATCAATATTGTCAACAGAAATAGAATCACATGACCTATTCTTCAAATGGTGCCTGTTAATTGTTCAAACGCTTCTCAGTGAGATCATATACGTCCAACATCAACCATATAAAATCAACTAAATGGCATTTGCGTTGCCTTCACTGACCTTTGTTGAACCCGCAAAGTATAGCATACAAAAACAAGGTCACATATTCGTTGATGTTCTAAATAGTTCAATCGTTGGTTATAAATTTCCTCAAACGGAGTGTGACTCCGTTCGCATTCCCTTGCACTGCAAGTTTGGCTGAGAATGCGTATTGCAAGACGTGTTAAATTTGGACAAAATTTGTAAACTAGATGTTAAATTGAGACAATAAGCCAAAATTAAAAGGGGAATACATATGTCGCAGAAAGTTTCTTACCTGGAAATAAGACATTTCTTGTTCTAACAGCTATCTGTCTACCAAAGTCCCCTGCAGCACTCTTATACCGGTTCAACTGCTTCTGGATCTTATCCTGGATTTTTGGCTCAGGAACTAATGTTTCAATGCAGTCCAGCATTTCTGATGAGACCTCATTGGATATTTCTCCTTGAAGGTTGTAGTAAAACCTAGGGTTGAGGAAAAACTCCTCTGCATAAAGAGGGCGAGGTAACTGTCTGTTCCACCTGTGATCAATAATTGTCAAGCAATGCATGCATGTCTTCTTCATCTCCGCCTCTTTCTTAATCACTTCTTTGGCTTGGTGCATAACCACATAAATATAACCCACCGCAGGCCTCCAGTAAGAGGTTCTGTCATACGAACAACTGCACCACATCTAAACCAAAATTCTGCGCTGTGAAAAAAACTAGCCATTCCAATTCCAGAATCCTCTGCAGAACGAGGACAAGCTGCCCACTCTTCTGAAGTGAACATAGTTCTCAGTTCCTCTCCCAAGGTGGTCATTTTCTTCAATGAAATGAAGTTCATTGCAGCGCGTCTCACCTGTTTGAACCAACAGGTCCCTTCCATGTGTACACTTCCTTATCATAAACACATCTGCGAGACTGTTGATGAATCTTGTAATAGATTTTGCTTCCTCAATGACCCTAGCTGTCTCTTTACACTTGCCAAAATCATCTAGCATTGCATCAATGTATCCACAAGGCGTCGAGAACAAAGTGGGGAAGACCTCAGTCAACCTTTTGCCTGCAAGATCATGGACCTCTGTGTCATTGGTGATCACCTGAACAACATCTCTATCACCAACCTGCTCGACCACTTGCTTGAGCAACTCGTAAATAGTCTCCTCGGAAGTAATTATTCGCGATGCATCAACTGATCTGAGAAACATCATTCACTTGGGACAATACACCAGGAAATTTATCAGTGTCTTTCCAGTTTCCGTTAACCACTCGTCCCCCAATACAAAGTACCCTATCTGGCTCCATGTCCCTCCGAAATTCTCTGTAGTTGCATTCACTTCATCGACCATTCTCTTTAAGATTGAACCATGAAAATCATGATAAGAAGGGACTTGGAGCCCGGCCTCAGCTAATGCAATAGCGTCCACCACGGGCTGAAAATAAACTGTATCCACAGCATCTAAAAAATCCAGCCTCAAACAAGAACCTACCAGTAACCATGTACACATGCTCCTTGTCCATTGCAGGCAAACCAACATATGATGCAGCGGAAGCAGGCGGCGGCAGAGGCCGCGGTTGTGGCTCAGCTTTCGCTCTCTTCTTTTGCCCTCTCTCAGCATTTCTCGACTTACCCTCCTGTTTAGGGAGCACCTCCACCGGCCCCGAGTCAAGAACGTCAGGCAGAGCAACTATCAGAAGCCCAGGCTGCAACCCATTCCCATGAGTCACCAGATTGCCAGGCTCATATTTGGTGAACACTTCGGCGAGTTTCAACTTCTTCCGCCGCATGGTTGCTGTGTCGAGACTATCTTGCATCGTATTCTGGACTTCCAGCGGCACCTTGTCTCACCTGGAGCCGTGGCGTTTCTGCTTGGGAATGTGCTCCTTGATCGGATTGATCCCGCCGCCCAGAAACAGTTTCATGCAGTACATGCATTCGGATACGTCCGGCCACCGTAGCACGCCATCTCGCAGTGAGTTCACGACGGATCATGTTGTGATTGGCAGCACAAAATTCACATGTTACTTTATTTTTAAATAACACAGAAAACAATGTAAAATAAATTTTAAAAATAAAAAGATAATAATATGTGTAATTCATCTAACATCAGATTATGTTTATGAGAAGCGTCAGGTATTCATTATCAATAATTTTTATAACGATTCATAAGAAAATTTTCATTTTTTTTATTCAATTAAATTCTTCTTCAATTTCCAACAATCTCTCTTTTTATTTTTTTCTCTATTTTTTCTATTATGTTTTCTTTATTTTTCTCCAATTCAATTTCAACACTACACCTAAATTATATATATTATTAAAATATTTATAAATTCTTACTAAGTCTGAGTTTTATCCTTATTATAATTCATAGTATTATACAACAGGTTTTCAAAATTAGGTATAAATCTAAATCTAATTTTGAATTCTTACTTTAACTTAAATTTCAATCCGAGTTCGAGACATCTGAAATTAACAATCTCCACTTTGGTTTAAACTCAAGTATACCATTATCATGAATCTTTAGCCATCATCTCTCATCCAATCTCTCCCCTTAAGCTATTAACTTGTTCAACTAATCACAAAACTCAAGCTTGAGTCAACCTTTAATCCACTTTTCATCCCTACAGCCTTATACTTTTGAAAATTTTTTAGAAGACCTATGACTGTACCAAGTGAAATTAAATTTTTTCCGATCTTAGGGACATGTCTCATCCTATTAAAAGTATAAACCGCTCCATTAAACATTTGAATTTTGACTATTTCTATATCGTTAACACAAGTTGAATTATTATTCAACTAAATAGTACCTTTTTCTCATTATAAGCAGTAAACCAATCCTTCTTAGAATAAAAATGATTAAAACTACCAGAATATAAAATTCACTTGCCAAAAGTGTTGATTTTTATGGATACCACAAGAATGTCTTCATCTACAATATTTTCAAAAGTATCATCCTTCATTACTATCGTTATATTGGAAGACTTTATTTTCTCAAGCTTTGAATAATGCCTTTTGATATAACCATACTTCTTATACAAATAACATTGTACCTTATTTTTTTATTTTAATTTAAACCATTTTTTGGCTTCTCCACATTATATCGATCTTCCTCTTCTACAAGCCACCAATCCTTCATCTATCTCAATAGCAAAATTGGAGTTTCTCTTTTTTTTTTCATTAGAAAGAAGACTACATGTCGCATTCCTCCATCTTGAGAATTTCTTTATTAAAAACAATTGTGATCATAATACGATCATACAAAATAGAAAGAGATATCAGGAAAACTAGTATTTTATTATTTTCTTCAAATTTCACATCAACTTTCAATAAATTATTAATAATTTTATCCAAAGTATTCAAGTGATACAATACAGTTGTACCTTTATTTATACACAGTTCATACAATTATTATTTCAGATAGAACTTATTTGTAAAATTTTTGACATGTAAAATTTCTCAAACTTTATTTAGACATCTACCATCATTTCCTCATCGATGATATTATACGAAATCTCATAAGTCAGAATTAAAATTATTAAATTTAATATATTTTGATTTATTTCCTCTTAATTTTCATAGCTCATCTTGAACGATTTTTTTTTATCTTCTAACGTGTCTGTAGGCTAATAAATAAAAACTATCTTTAACTTATTTTGCCAGAAGGTAGAATTTATCTTGTCATCAAATTTTTTCACCTTGAGAAAGGATTTTGTCATCTTGAATATTTATTTTTAATCTCTGATACTAATTTACAGTGAAAATTCATAAATTACTTTATTCTCAAAAAATTAAGAAGTAATGTAAGATAAAATAAAAAAAGAAACACAACGATATACGTGATTTACCCAAAATTAAGTTACTTTCACAAGAAAAGCGAGATATTCACTATCAACGAGCTTTTTCAAGAGTTTACAAGAAAATTTTTATTTTTTTTCTTATTCAACTAAACTTTTCATCAAGTTTCAGCAATAACTCCACCTTCAGAGAAAATCTCTAAAAGAGCATTAGAGAGACTCACACCTGAAAGTCGATACCCTTTTTATTTTCGCTTCTCTTTATTCTTTATATTTCTCTTTTTATTTTTCTTTAGTTCAATTTCAGCACTATATCTAAACCTTATGTATTATTAAAGTATTTCTATGTTCTTATTAAATTTGAGTTATATTTTGATTTTAACTTTTATTATTACATAATAAATATTTAAAATTAAATATAAATCTAAATTCAAATTTTTATTTTTATTTTAACTCAACTCTAATTTAAGTTTAAGTGATCCTAACTCAATAAAGTTGACTTATAGTATCACTTCGGAACTGGAAGCCATTGTCAACCAGAAACGAACTCACTTATGGCGGGACCCACAAAGAAAACATACACCCGTCATGATATGAAGCTCTTATTATGCTATTTGCTGGAAAGTGCTCGATATACTAGAACAAAGTAAAAGGAGAAGCAGAAGAACGTGTTTAATGCTAATGGGAAATGGGTGATATAGTAGCTCCGACCCCTTTTGACTTTTTTTTTTTTTTGTCAGCGAACCAAAATGAAGGGACTGGTTCAGCTTTCTATTTATAGGAGGCATGGGTGTAGAGGTTTTAAAAAGGGCTTTTGACTCTCAAACCAAAATCGGAAGCTTATAAACTTAGGGAGCAAAGGAAAAGGGCAAAGATCATTGAGATAACGTTTGGTTCGAAATCAGTATCAAGATCTATAATTTTTTAAATTATTATTTTTTACAAAATTAATATTAATTATTTTACACCTCTATTAAATTAATTTATTATAAAAAAAATTAGTTTTTAAACTTTTAAATCATTATAAGGTCAATTTTAATAAAAAAATATTGATTTACAAAATTAATTTAATAGTTTTAATTTTGATCTTGATCTTGATTATGAACCAAACGGAACCTGAGAGACTAGAAAACAACAACTCCTTGCTTTTTAAGGGGGCCATTGTAGATTTTTTTTAAAAAATTAATATTTAATTTAAAAACATATAAATAAAAGTTTTATAATTATAAATTATTTTTTTCTATTTATATATAATTTATAAAATAAGTTTAAAAAAATAATACAAAAATTATAAAGTAGTTAAAAAAATTTTATTTTTTAAATATTTTTTAAATATTTTTCTTTTTTTAAACATTGTCAAAGATTTGAATACAAGTCTTTTAAATGAAAGTCCAAAAATTTAACCAATTAAATTATAATCTATTAATGATATATATATATATATCCGTTATTATTTTGAGCGGTGCTAGTATTGGCGATCTGATCGAATGGGCGTGCCGGATATGTCTAGGTGGGTGGGGAGGTTTATGACGGGCTCGGCTGGTGGGATTGGGTAACTTGGGTTCGAGTAAATCCGCATCGGTCCAGTCGGGATGGGCCAGGCGGGGTTCGGATTGGACCGGTTCCGTGCTTAGAAACCGGATCAGCCAGTAAACCTTGGGCAGCAATGGCCGGGGGAGCGGTTCAGATCCGCCTCTGCTCCGGCTCAGGTCGGCCGCCGATTCGCTTCCGATCTATCGGATGTCTCTTTTTGCGCATTTTTTTTTTCCTTTGAAGACGGCCGGCTTCGTTTTTCTTTTCTCAGTTTTCTTGACATTTTCATTTTTCTAAATCGGATAGATCTCTTGAAATCTCCGATTGGACTGGATTTCGTATTCGGGTTTTGCCTTTGTTCGCGCAAGTGGACGATTTTTCTGGTGGATTTTGTCGATTAAGTAGTAACCGATTTCCGGTTATGGTTTTGTGGACTTTGTGGGATTAGGGTTTGGATTGAGGCTGATGTCTCTGTTCTCATATCGTGTGCACGATTTGTGTTTGATATTCAGATGTTGAGGGAGTTTGAAGTTCAAACACTCTGACCTTTATGGAAAAAATTCTAATCTTTTAGGGTTTTGGGTTATGAGAATGACGGATTTTGTGATCTGAATTCATCAAAATTGTATCGGGATTGATTTTACTTTCTTTTGGTTGTTTTCAAAAAATCGAGTACTTGAGATAATTCCTTCAATTATGCTGTTTTCAGTGCTGAATCGGTCTTTGATTGAGATTGCTCTTTTTAGGAGGCTGATTGTGTAGCATTGTACTTGGAGTAGGTTACTAGGCTGTTTGAATTCTGATTGAGAAGGATGAAAATACTGAAACTTTCTTCTTATTTAACATGTTTTGAGTTTTCATACTTATTTTACAGCATGTTCTTAGATTCTAAAAATGTTCATTTTTTTGGTATTTCTCATGTATTCTTTCTGTATCAACTTTCTAGTTAGAATCATCAACTATTTGAAAATTTGCTTTGGACAAAGGTTAAGCTTAATATGTTACAGTTTTTTGTTTATAAGCTATGACAATCGGTAGAGTTTTTTTAGTACTATAATCTTATACGAATCATTCAGTTTGTACGGATAGGACCAGTGCTGGTTGTGTCCTTGATTAGGATTCTAACACTATGTTAGCTTATGGTAACTGTTTGGTTTACATAACAAAGGTGCAAAGTATATTGGTCTGTCAGTTAGAGCTATGGTCATCTAGATGTCAACTAAATCGTCTTAATTTTTGTCTATTGTTTTGCGAGCATCATTTTGTTGATATTGATGTCATTGAGTGTTGAACTGCGATGTTGCCATGTTGGCATTTTAAATATGATTATCACTTGCAATGCTTACTGATAATCATGCTTTTTTTCCTTTTATCCATTTTGTTATCTCAAGTAAGCGCTCGATTTCGAAAATAACATAAAGACTCAATAGCCTTCTTAATCAGTCTTTGGCTGAATTACACTGACAACATTTCTTCTTTAAGAAAATGGATAATTTGTTACATATAGTAGTCTTAACTTTTGCTCTATGGTGATCTTTCCCTGCTTGTACCTATGCGAAAATAGATCGGTATATACTTATACAGCATCTACAAAAACACTACTATTTACTTAGATTATGGCTATAGAGTATGTATCAACTCTCTGTGTGGTTGTTTCAATAATCTTTATTCAAATCCAGAATATGGGGAGAGAGATATGCGGACTCCGATTTTATCTTTTAATGCAATACTCGCGAGAAAATCGAGTTTAAAACTAAATTAAACTGATTTACATACCTCAGAGCTTGAAACAAAATTCTGAAATTTTATCTGCAATTCCCAACAGATCCATCTTAAATACTTACTACTCTCTGATGGAGAAGAGTTGAAGAGGAGGAAAAATTTTCAAATAAAAAAAAAACCTTCATGGGCCTGAAAACGACCAGAAAACAGAGAAAACCATTTTCTGTTTCTTAACTTTCGATTCACAATTCAATTTGTGAATCGTAATCGACTTATATTTGCCTTTTTGTAAATAGGCTCCCGAAATTCATTATAATTATAAATTAAAATTTTGTAATTACAAATAAAGCGAAATATTTACAAAAAGGTTCAAACATCAAATAATTCAAATAAAATAATTATCTTTCTCCAACCAGGCAATCTCAAGATAAGATCATATGCTAGCTATGCTGTAAAAATGTTCCAACCCATCACGGAACACCCAAATAAGCACACACATATAAATTTTGACTCCGTCTATGCTATCATCCATTATCATATAAATGTCAATCAGATAGTCAAATTTGAGTCACTTACTACATTTCCAAACTGTCTAACCTGAATTGCATAAACAAACTTATTTCAAAAACAAATCAATAAACAGTCTATAAGGCCACAGGACTAACAATCCCCCACTTGGCCTATAGGTCTGTTTATTTATATATATATAGATTCATGTATACTGAAAATAATTTTAGAAAATTAATTTTCAGCAATGGGATCCCAACTGTGCAATTCAGAGACAATAGACCATACCACTCTTCCTTAATAGTCCCCATACCTGTCCAATCATGAATGGATGTATGCTAATGATATACCAACCATTTCCATGTCAAAGTAAATAAAGCACTACATAGTTGAGTTGAATAATATCAAATATAAGCATAGACAATGTGCTCGTGGAACAAAACATATAATAAATATAATAGTAGTGAGAATTCTCCTGCCTTTTCCACTGACGGTTTACTCGTTTCGTGCTTCTCTCAGAAATCCGTCACTTAGATGCACAAACTATACTGAGGATATCCCACAAGTGCCAATGTACTTCATCTAAGTGATAGGTATAAAAAGGATATGATACATAGTCATACCTTCACCTCCAGCATTTCAGAAATCACCTACACGTGATCACTAGGTCCTCATGTAGGTGGTCATCACCAACCTATCTAGTGACCCACGATATTTCCAAGGACTCCATCTTTCAAACTGGAAGATTACGAATAAAACATATCAATGGAATCATTTCATAAGGGGAAAGCAATAATTTATTAACAAATAAACTATAACCAGATAAAAGCATGTAACAATCAAAATATGATATCATGTTTGCAAACTATCCTCATATGACTAACATACTCTTTAAATATTTTCACCGCTAGACCTTTAGTCATTGGGTCAGCCAGATTATCTGCAGAGGAGATTCATGAATAATAATATCCTTTTTCTAAATTTTTTCACGGACATAATGAAATTACAGCTCAATATACTTTGTCTTGGAATGACATATAGCATCCTTAGTAAGGGATTTAGTTGTATCATTATCACAAACTATCTGCATTGGCCTATCAATATAATCAACCACTTGAAGGCCAGAAAGGAAATATTTCAACCACATAGTATGTTTACTAGCTTCACAACAAGCTATGTACTCAGCCTCCATAGTTGATAAAACAATAGTAGTCTATTTCATACTACGCCATGAAATAATTTCCTTGGTCAAAGTAAACACATATTCAGATATAGACTTCAAATTATCCTCACATCTTTTTCAATCATAGTTTGTATATCCAAGAATATTTAATGGTTTATAACCATCAAATAAGAGCACATAATTTTGAATTTTCTTCAAATAATGAAAAACCTTCTTAACTACACTCCAATGGGTCATTCCTGGATTACTCTAATATTTGTCAAAAAGTCCCACAACAAAAGTAATATCTGGACGGGTACAGATCATCAAATACATCAAACTGCCAACAACTGAAGCATAGAAAATTTTCTGCATCTCTCGTCTTTCAATTTCATTCTGAGGATATTATTAAAGATTGAATTTATCACCTTTGACTATAGGTGACTCTTTAACTTTACAATTATCCATACTATATTTCTAAAGAATTTTAGCACTATATGTCTCCTAAGAAAGCCCAAGCAATCGACACTTTCTGCCTCTGTATATTTTAATACCCAAGACATATAAAGCATTGCTAAAATTCTTCATTTCAAATATTGTAAACAATATCCTTTCAGTTTTTCTAAAAAAATTTAGTTCATTACTTGCTAATAAGATATCATCAATATATAACATCAATATCTGAACTTTACCCCCATTGACCTTCAGGTATACACAATTATCAGTTGTATTGTCCTGAAAGCCAAATTTTGTGATTACGTCATAAAATTTAATATATCACTGTCGAGAGGTTTGTTTTAAACCATAGATGGATTTATGCAGTCTACAGACTTTTGTTTCATCACCTTTTCTGATAAACCCTTTTGGCTGAATTATATAAATTTCTTTTTCAAGAACTCCATTCAGAAATGCTATTTTAACATCCATCTGAATGAGTTCATAATCACAGTGTGCAACCAATGCCATGAAGATTCTCAATAAATCTTTTCTAGACAATGGAGAAAATGTCTCATCATAATCAATTCCTTTTTTCTAAGTATATCCTTTAGCAACCAATCTTGCTTTATATTTGTCAATTTTACCATTTGCTTTCAATTTAGTCTTATAGACCCATTTACAGTCAATTGGTTTATAATTTATAGGAGTTAACACTAGAGACCAAACCTAATTTTTCTACATGGAATTAATTTCTTCAATCATTGCATTTAACCAGAATTTTATATTCTCACTACTTATGGCTTCTGAAAAATTCAATGGATCATCATTTTCTGTGATCAATAAGAAAGACATCTCATTTATATTATCTGCACTCTAAATGTGCATATCTCCAGTTTCCTCTAAATATACAACATAGCCATCTGATAAAGCTGATCTACGAATTCTTCTAGGTCTTTCATCTAACTAGTCTAGCACAGCCATGGGTGCTTCATCTTGTCCAACTCTATCTGACTCATTCTCAACTTCAATTTTTTTCCTTTTGCTTCCTGCGATAGATGTGCTCTGCTCAATAAATTTGGCATCTCTACTTTCGAATATAGAGACCTGAACATGATTGTATAACCTATAACCCTTAGATCTATCTAGAAGACCAATAAACTTACAGCTTAAATTCTGAGCTGCAGTTTTTGGCATACTAGGTTCAACAATCATAGCTTCTGCATCACAACCCCATATTCTAAGATGATTCAGACTGTATTTTCTCCCAAGCTATAACTCAAAAGGAGTTTTAGGAATAGATTTGGATGATACTCTATTTAAAATGTATATAACCATTTTCAGTACTTCGCCCCATAAAGAGTCTGGTAATTTATTGAAAACTAATATACAATGTACCATATCCATCAAAGTCCTATTCCTCCTTTCTGCTACTCCATTTTGCTCTAGATTTCTTGCAATGGTTGTATTTGCAATGATTCCATGCTCCTGTAAAAATTGTCAGAAAATATCAGAAGTGTATTCACCTCCTCTATCTGACCTGATAGTTTTAATCTTTCTGTCCAGCTGATTTTCAACTTCAGCTTTATACACCTTAAATATTTCAAACACATCCGATTTTTTGTGCAGCAGATACACATATCCATATCATGAGTAGTCATCAATGAATATTACAAAATACTTCTGGCCATTCTTTGTGACTACCCCATTCGGATCATAAATATCTGTATGGATTAGATCTAACAAATTATTAGATCTTAATGCCTTTGGAAATGATGCTCTTTTCATTTTTCCTTTAATACAATCCACACAGATACCAAAGTCATCAAAATTTATATTTTGTAGAATTCCATCATGGTAGAGTCTCTCCAGTCTATCTCTACCAATATGACTTAAACGACAATGCCACAGACGAGAAGAATTTTTATCTAACTGTGTATTTGGATCATAAGGATATATATATTTGGAATCAACATTATAGCACTATACTGTAGAGTCAACTTTCAGTTTCACATGCAATTTATACAAACCATTAGATACAATACTAGTAGTAACAACAATACTATCATACATCAAAGATACACAATTTTTGCCAAAAGCAAAAAATAATCAGCTTCTGTAAGTCTAAAGACTGACAGTAAGTTACGCCTGATAGTTGATGCAAAAACTGTATTTGACAGTAAAATAGTATAACCACCATAGAGAACCAAAGAGTATGTCCCAACACCGACGACCTTAGCTCGCTCATTGTTCCCCATGAAGACGTACTTCTCCTGATCATCTGGGTTCCTTAGGTTCAGGAATCCCTGTATAATAGTTGATATATGGACCGATGATTTCGAGCCCACAATCCATGCATCAGGAGAAACATCAATATAATTTGACTCAAAGCAAACCAGACATTTAAATTTACCTTGTTTCTTTTCCTGCAAAAACTTCAATTTGTAACAGTCTTTTACAAAATGCCCTTTCCTTTTACAATAAAAGCAATCCTTTTCCTTTAACTGAGCAAGTGCTTTTTCTTTCATATCATCCTTACTCTTTATAAATTTTTTCTTCCAGACTTACTTCTTAAAGGACTTTCTGGACTGAGAATTAAACTTTTGTTTCTTCTCAACCAAATTTGCTGATTCAATTTTAATAAGTTCAGCTTTAACAATCTTCTTCCTTTCATCCTCTGAGACACACTAATTCAGCAATTTATCCATCATCCAATGATGATCGTGTGTATTATAATTGATAATAAAAGTCTCAAAGGATGCAGGCAGCGAGTCCATTATACAATATGTGACATATTCATCATCAAGACTCAAAGCCAAACTTTTCAACTCATATGAAATTCAAAACATTGTCAGAATATTCTTTCGAGCATTCTCATGCTCAGCCAATTTTGTGTTATGCAGTTTCTGAGTCAAAGACAATTTTTGAGTTTTAGAGGACCCAACAAATCTGTCATGAATACTCTGAATTAATTCTTTGGCATAATAAATATCTGACAAACTAACACAAACTATTTTAAAAATTATTCTTCTGATTATCTTGCTAGCTTATCTGTTCTATGCGATTTTTCAAACTAACTTGACCTAATAGGCGGTTCAGTAGTATCAAGAGTAATGTCAAAACCTTAAAATGCCAAATGAGCTTCTAGTTTACTTCTCCAAGTCGAGTAATTTGATCCATTCAAGTTTTCGACCTTGAAGAGCTGACTACTAGATTTCATATTGTAGATTTTACAATGGATAGCTCAAAAATACAACAAATGCATTTCAATAATAAATAATCCATGATTATATTGATCCAAATAGGGATTATCATTATGATATTATATTAGCTCCGTCAGAAAACTAATACAAACCATGACATCTTAGAAATTACAATCAAAACCAGAATTAGGATTAAATTATGATTTTACCTCCTTTGGGAGAATAATACAAATCATGAAATCCCATAAATCACTAGTAAAATCAGAATCGGGATAAATTGTGATTTTATACTACCTCCTTTGAGAGAATAATACAAATCACGAGATTCCGCAAACCACAAGTAAAATCAGAATAAGGATAAATTGTGATCTTGTACTACCTACTTTGGGAAAATAATACAAATTACGAGATCCCGCCAATCAGCAGTAAAATCAGAATTGGGATAAATTATGATCTTGTACTATCTTTTCTGGAAGAATAATACAAATTATGAAATCTCATCAATAAAAACCATAACAGTCACAAATAAATTTTTAAAATATTCTATATTTATTTCTTCTCTATATCAACTCAACCTTTGGGTCAAATTAACTAGAGTTAAAAATAAATACAAAATAATAATATTTATAAATTAAAATAACCTAAAAACCCTTTGGGGAAATATCTGGTTATTTTAACTCATAAATATAACCATAAGTAAATAATAATGAAAATTTATTTTTCAATAATTCAAATAGTCATTAGTTTAATATTAATCAAGATTAATTTGATTAATATAAGCAATAAATAGAATCGAGATTGAAATCCAAAATCATAATTCAATTTAAAATCAAATTACAATTCATAGCCCAAACCGGTGGAATTGAATTGAATTGTAACTTTGCATAAAAGCCCTTTCAAAATTTTAATTCACAAATAATTTTAAAAATTCAACAGACCGTTGAAAAATCACCGTAAATCAAAATTTTGGAAACTAAACTAGAATTTTTCTCCACCAATAAAATTGTGCATACCAATAAACTATTCAATATCATTTCCAGTTCAAGCCTAAGACAAAAACTCAATTTTTCCTAAATTGGATTTTGAGAAATTCAACTGAAAATAATTATAACTCGATTTTTCGAGGATCAACCATCAAAAGGAGGCTTTGATACCAATTGCAGACTCTGATTTTACCTTTTGATGCAAGATCCACGAGAAAATCAAGTTCAAAATTGAATTAAACTGATTTACATATCTTAGGGTCTGAAATGAAATTCTGAAACTTTTATATGCAATTCCCAGCAGATCCACCTTGAATTCTTACCACTGATGGGAAAGAGTTGAAGAGGAGAAAAAATTTTCAAATAAAAAAAAAATCTCTTCATGGGCCTGAGAACGATTAGAAAATAGAGAAAATCATTCTCTGTTTTCTTAATTTTCGATTCACAATTCAATTCGTGAATTGTAACATACTTATATTTGCCTTTTTGCAAATAGACACAAAAGTTCATTATAATTACAAATCAAAATTTTGTAATTATAAATAAGGTCAAATATTTATAAAAAGATCTGAATATCAAATAATTCAAATAAAATAATTTATCCTTCTCTAACCAGGTAACCTCAAGGTGAAATCAGATGCTGGGTATATTTAAAAACGTTCCAACCCATCACGGAATACCCAAATGAGCATACATATATAAAATTTGACTCTATTTATACTGTCATCCATTGTTATATAAATATCAATCAGACAGTCAAATTTGAGTCACTCATTATATTTTCAAACTATCTGACCTGAATTACACAAACAAATTTATTTTAAAAATAAATCAATAAATAGTATATAAAGCCACAGGACTAACAAGATATTCCTTGTAAGTATAGTGGAAGGTTCTTCTCCATCATTGCTATATGCCTATGGAGATCTTTTTTTTTTTTCCCTGGGTTTTGTGCTCTAATCTTTTTCATATAAAACATGAATAAATACTTCAAATAATATTGTGTGCTTTGTGAGTTGGACAAATTTGTGTCATGTTTTTGCTGGCATATATTATTCAGTTGGCAGAAGGATGTACTGGAAGCATGCAAGCTGATTATGATGACTCCGAAATAATGTCATCATGGTTGGTTGCATCTTTTTGTGCTATTTTTCTTTATGTGGTGGTTTGAAGAAATGTAAATCCTCTTCTTCTGTCTTTTGATGAGTATGTTTTCTTTCCTACACATTTCAAAGTCATATTCAGGGAGAGAGATTAAAATATGAGAAACCATCTTGCACACTGGAAAGTGGGAAGGAATGTTTCGCTTTGAAATTAGCAATAAGATTAATGATTCAGAAGTTTCTCATTTTGTACAATAAGATGCTTCTCTTCAGGAAATGTTGTTACTGTTGCCTTTATAAGTCATGCACAAAAATTTCAAGATATTCACAGGTATCTTTGTGAGCATCTGAATGCCAATCGTCTTGCAGGTTTCCATCAATGGGTGTGATTTTCGCCCTCTTTGCAGGTCCATATATCAATTCATCTTGATGCCTGTAGTTTCTGATTAACAAGTGTCGGCAATCGATGAACTTACTACTGGACTGAAAGTCCACAGAGGAGGATCTGTTAGCTTTTATTTGTTCTTGTACCGCTTGGAATTGAGACTGCAGTATAATTTACTAGATTGAGTTTGGAGATGTGGATAGTTATGAATTTACATCTTGTAATTCTTGAAGTTTCATGTCTAGCAAGCTACTTGAAGGCATATCACTTGACTTGGTACCAGAACAACTGTTTTATGTTTTCCTGGTAAAATGGTACCAGAACAGCTTGCGGCACATGGTATCGTTCACGAGTTGCGGTAAACCAGAGCGTGAATCGTCTGCGGATCCTGCTCCATTTGGATCAACTCTGAGGTGCGCGTTACCAAATGAGCAGCCAATCTGTCTTCATTCGTACTGGAGGATTTAAGCACTAGAACTTTACATGGGCGCGGCCGCATGAATTAGTAGTAACTATGTGAGATATCTTACAGAAATTTAGCTGGCATGGCAGGGACCACTGTGAGGTACTTGTAGCAAACGTCCTGAACCACCAGTAGACGTCCGACACGCAAGCAACAGCAGAACCCATTCTCGCTGTGGGGTGGTACGGTGGTGGTAGCGGATCGGATGCGAGGGAGAACATCAGACATCAGCTCTTGAGTAATGGGGAGGAGGCGCACGGGCCCATCCTCGTGTTCGCATCACGCCGCGGTTAAGACTGGGGTTCATGAGGAGAGTCCTCGCCGATTTTAAAGCCTACCCAACCAATCCGGCCCATTAACCCCCGATTGCTTTTGCTATTACGCTACTCGTCCCTCTTTAGTCCCAACCCCACTACCACCCCCACCTCCCGCGTTACTCGCGCGCACGGGTCATAACTGCTCCTGCTCTGCTCCACGTCCTCGGCAACGCTGAGAAACATGCCCAAAATACACACACACGTAGAGAAAGAAAGAGGTATGAATATAAATGAGAGGGGAGAGTGAAGGTGTGTCAGTTGTTGTCGATTGTTTTGAAAAGCCGTTAGGAAAGCTGCAGGTCTCGGCGTCTGTACTTCATCTCTTTGGCAAAGAGTCCACGGAATCGGTCAAAAGATGGATTCTAGCAGTACTTTTTTACTGTGTGATGAGGAACTGATGCTGTCGCCGTCTCCTGAGCCATTGCGGTGTGAGAACTGCTCTCGCTGCTGCTGCTGCGATTGCCCGTCATCTGGGTCTTTAGCGTCTTCTAGTGACATTTCTGATGAAGAGCTACAGGTCATATTCAAGAGTTACATGGAACGGGAGCATGCCTATGCACCTGATTATCAGTACGCGGAATATCTCCAGACGAGCGGTGGACTGTTGGCTGCCAGATTCAGGGCTGTGAGATGGATTGTATTGGTATGTTGTGCTTTCCCTCTTGCTGAATGTCCTTTTCAGTTCTAATATTATATGCTGCTTTACGTGTTGAGGGTAAACGATAAGGGTCATTGTATTTCAGATACTTGGCAATTTTATAACTCGGCAGGAGTTCTGAAAAATAATTCATTGGAATTGTGGTTCCATTGATTCTTCCGCATTAGAGAACATTGATGGAAGAGCTAACAGCATATAATAAACTTAGAAGCATACCGCATTGTTAATTTTCGTCCAATCACAAATTGTTTTTGCTTTAGTAGTTCACAGATTAGTCAATAAAGTGCGTATCATTCCTTTTCTTATATCTTCCACAATTAAAGCAAATGATTATCGAATTCGGATGTGTATTCTATAGCTTGTTTCTTCTCATTTTGTTGAATGAATGCAGGGCTGTGATCGACTTAATCTCAATCTAAGAACTGCATTCAATGCCGTGAATTATCTCGATCGCTTCATCTCCGTGAATTGCTGCATAGTATGTTTAAACTTTTACATTGCCTAATTTACAATCTAACTCTAAAAATAGTTTTATAGTTGTTCAGATTCAAAATTTCCCGATAAATATAGGCGTAATGTGATTTTCTTGTTGATTTCATGGCATTAATAGAAGTGGGAAACTTGGATGATAGAGCTGCTCTGCATTGCTTGTGTGTCGATTGCTTCAAAGCTAGACGAGGTCTTCATTCCATCGATTCACGATTTCCAGGTAAGTTATTTTGATTTAATGTTAAGGAAACTTTTTCCGGGAAAATGGGTCGCGCGGGCTAACGTGCATGAAGGGCATGGGAATCAGCAAGATCTGGACCACACGTTCGACCCGAGAACGATCCAAGAAATGGAACTGACGGTTCTCAAGGCCCTTGACTGGCGCCTCTGCTGCATCACGCCCCACTCCTACGTTGACCTGATGACGTATTCCACGAACTCGGTCCTCCGCGACCGGTTCACCCGGGTTCTCCTCCGCGTTCTCCTCGGTAACATAACTCGCAGATACAAGCTCCTTATGCTGCACCGCTCATTTGCGCCGTCTGATTGTTTTGATTTGCAGATTGTAGATTCTTGCACTACGGAGCGTGCGAAGTGGCCGCATCAGCCATTCGGTGCGCTCGCCATGAAGCAGAAACCCAAGACTCACTTCTCAGCCGTCTGATTAGCGCTACGAACAGGGTACGATCTCGTCTTGGGCCTCTCATTTTGATCCTCCGGTGGCAATGTCATCGTTGTTCTCCATTCTCCAGGATCAGGTAGACGTGTGTTGCAAAATCATGGAAGAGTACGTCGCTTCAGGGCCAGTCATACAGAGCCACGATTACCCACCCAGTCCTGTAACGGTCATCCCCATGCAGAAGACGAAGATATTTGATTGCCACGTAGACATCGATGAACTGTTCTGGAAGGCCAGGAAGGACCTCAAATAACTGTGTTTGGATGATTTACAGTAGTTATTAGTACCGAAAAAGGAAACTATTAAACAATAGGAAGTGAAATTCATAAGCAACAATCACTGTATATGTATATATCGATCAGTTCCAATGTGGTAAATGTACATGAGTTTCGAATATGACTGCTACAATTTTTAATCCAAATTGATCAGAATAAGAGGCATTCAGTCATGAGTTTTGTATGCAGCCATTAGGGTGTTCTACTTGATCTCAGATAGGATGTGCTTGGAGTTCTCTTATCAGTTTCTTCAACTTATGCTACAAGGAGACCAGCACAACATCGATGATTGTGTTCCACAATGCAAAAGCCCAGATGGTTTAAGCATCAAATTGAGAGAGCACCTGCATCAGGATTTGCGGAAAGCTGATGGAAAGCCCTGACAGGAAAATAGTGTCTCCTTTGTATCACACATCAAAGCACTCTCTGTAGCTTGGACATCTGATAACGCTTCATAGATTATCTCCCAAAGTGATACAGTAAACTTTTCCGAGCTCCAGCTCATGCATTAGATATTGTTTACCACAACCACATTTATCATGTATGAACTTCATGCCACCAGGCCAAGCAGTTAGTCATGGCAAAGGTGAAAGGACATCCAGATTCCTAGTTAATCTTTTGCTTTGGACATGGGAAGGGTAGCTGGTGGCTGGATATTTCTAGAGCGCTGAGTATGCCTGCCCAAGAAACAACATATTCGCATGACTTGCAATTTATCACAAGAATTGTACAACTACTCAAGACACTCATGACAATACCTGAAAGCATTCATGGAACACCAAATAAGATATGAAGCAAGTCATTCCCAAATAACAATTTTAACCATTGCTGTTTAAGCTTGAGCCTTTCTAACATAACAGGCAGTGATTTGAAATAATCATGCTTGACTGAAGCTGCTCGTTCATCTTTTAGCTAATTTTAGTATAACTTAAGAAACAGGCAAAAAAATGATGAGAGCAGCCAAGCTACTACATACCAGTAATATACCCGGTATGAGGAAATTAATCCAACCAGCTAATATTGTGATGCCAGTGATGTTCAGACCAATCGATGGATCAGTTAAATGCAGCAATGGCAACTCTTCAAATACCTCTGGGACTTCTGTCCTCAATCCAACTCCATGCAGGTTTCTTCTTCAATCCTTTGTGACTCATTGCTTTTCGAAGCCCAGCTGCGTCATCCCAACAAGCCCCAGTGGCAAAGGCATTTGATAGCATGACATAAGTAGAAGTATCATCTGGGCAGAGCTCATATAAGAGTTCAGCTGCCCAAGTTGCTATATTCACATCATGATGAACTTGACAAGCACTAAGCACTGCCTTGTAGATTGATACCCCAGGCTTTATAGGCATTTTTTGGACAAATGACTGTGCTTCAGCAAGATAACCTGCTCGACATAGAAGATCAACAACACAAGCATAATGCTTCAGTTCTGGAACTATTGGTGAGTCCCCTTCTTTCATCATATTAAAATACTGAAGCCCTTCTTTAAGTAGCCCGACATGGCTACAAGCTGTAAGCACAGAAAGGAAGGTCATATGATTCGGTTTAATAACTTGGTTCCTTCTCATTGCTTCAAACAAATTAACAGCCTCTAGACCATGACCATGTTGTGCACAACCTGCAAGCAGTGAGTTCCATGAGACCAGATCAGGTACTTTCAATGAACAGAAAACCTGTTTTGCATCATCTATTGCACCACATTTTGCATACATTGACACAAGCCCATTCTGAACACATATATCTGTAGCATGCCTGGATTTAATTGTCAAAGCATGAGCTTGCCTTCCCTGCTTGATAGCTGAAAGAAGCCCAATAGCTCTAAGGACGCTCCCAAAGGTGAAGGAGTCAATACCAATGCATGCTCTTGTCATCTTCAAGAACCTCAAAAGCACCTCTTTGCCATCTCCCAGATGGGAGAATCCTGCAATAACTGAGTTGCAGGATACTTGATCCATAGTTGACACTGAAGGACATATATTAATAAAATCCTTCAAGCTGCCACATCTAGAGTACATTGTGACTAATGTGGCCATGATGTAAGGATCAGAATCAAAACCTTCTTGTATAACAAGACAATGGACTCGCTTCCCATTCATCAAATCTTCAGGCATGGTGAATGAACTGAGAAGGCAATTATATGCGACCTTATTTGGTTTGACACTCTGGATCCTCATTTCCTTGAAAAGCATCATTGCTTCTTGAGGTCTTCGATCAAATGCATACCCAGTTACTAACGATGTCCAAGTAATCACATTCCGCTCATCCATTTCATCAAACGCTCTTCTCGCAACATCCATATTGCCACACTTTGAGTACATATCAACCAATGCAGTCCCCACTACGACATTTGATAAAAACCCATGCTTGAAACCAAAACAATGCAGCATCCTTCCCATTACCTGTTCATCTAATTGTGAGCATGCTGCCAAAGTACTGGAAATACTCGACGCATTAGGAGAAATTCCAGCTCTAATCATCTTCAAAAAGGTACTCGCAGCAACTATTGGCCTGTTGGATTGGGCATACCCATAAATAAGAACGTTCCATGACACGACATTTCTTTCAGGCATTTCATCGAATAATTGTTGCGCCGTAGAGAGACAACCGCATTTGCAATATAAACCCATCAGAGCAGTGTTGACGAACAGATTTGAGGCGAGGCCAAGCTTGATGATTGTGCAATGGCTTCTTTCTCCGGTTGATAAAGACGAAACCTTGGCCGCCGAAGAGAGGGTGTGGACAAAGAAGTAAGTCGGTGAGTCGAACCCAACTGCGGGGACCTTGTCGGAACAGTTTTGGCCGTGGGAGTTACGGGAGAGAAGTGCAAACGGGTGCTTTGGCTCATGAGGAATAAGAGACGGCGCTGAAGTTCGGAGGAAGAACCGGCGGAACATGCTGCTTTCATCTTCGGCAGGTGTTTGCGGTGTCTGTTTCAGTGTTTGACGTTTGGTCTGTGCTTAAAGTTCCGGTATTTATTGGCCATTTTCACTTGACGGTTGTTCGAGATAATATAAATAATAAATAGATTCATATTTTATTTTAGGTTTAATTATAAATAACTCTTTAACATTTTTATAAATTACATACTTTTTTTCTTGAATTTTTTAAATTTACATATTTTTTCTAAGATTATTAAACATATTTTCAAAAAAAATTTCGAATTTATATTTATTGTTAAAATTAAAAATATTCAGAAAATATTCATTTCGAATGTGGTAAAAAGATAAAAATACTTCCTATCATGTTTGAGAGATGGGATTTTTTAGAATAACATAATATTTAATAAAGTTATTTGTAATTATAATTATCTTATAATGAGTTTTTTTGTAATTTTATATAGAAAATATGGGTCCTAAATATAATTCAGATTAGCTATAAATTTGGTTTATATTGGCCTCCAAATGCATAATAATCTTTTATCAAGTTGTTATTTAAAAATAAAATAAATTTTTATTTATTTTTCTATCATTTTTGTCATTTAAATAACAAAAATAAATTTAAACATATTGTTTCAAATTCAATTATTAAAATGATGAACTATATATAAATTTGAGTTATGACAAAAATGATAGAAGAATTTATGAAAGTTTATTTTATTTCTTAAACAATAACTTAGAAATTTGTTGTGAATTTATGTGTCAATCTAAATTCGATTTAGGACTTATCCGAATTAGATTCTGAACCCAATTTTTTATAAATTAAAATCACAAAAAAAATTTTTGAAATCATGATAATTACAAATAACTTAATTAAAAATCATGTTTTTACAAAAAATTTCATTGAGAGGTTATTTTTTTCATTTCATCCCAATTGACATTAAACAAAATATTCTTTAAATATTATTAATTTTGATAATAAATATATACTTTGAGATTTTTTATAATATATTTGATAATATAAAACGAAATATGTAATTTTTACATTTTAAAGAGAAATATGTAATTAATAAAATTTTTTAAAAATTATATGCAGTTGACCTTTATTTTATTGACTTAAATTTTTAAAATAGTTTGTTTTGAATTATCAAAATTAGCATCTAGGCTATCTTTTTTTTCCAATTCTTTGTGGAGGGAAAGCATCAGCTATTCCACTTGGAAAGCGAAGAATGCGCGGCTGCCATGACCATCCAAATCCTACAAAGCATGGCTCAGAAGAAGCTTTTCGCTTGTATAATTTTCTTTTGGTTTCGTAGATATGTTAAGTGTTGCTGAAGACAATTCGCGTCAAGCAAGGAACATATGCCAGATAAAAGAAGAAAAAATTAAAGCATTCTTGGGAACTTGCTTGGCGATAGCACTACTCCCTTTATAAAACTGTACTTGCAGTCAGTTGCTTCACGCTTCATGGTAACGAAACGAAACCCCAAGGGACCACTCTCTCCACTCATCCCAGTCTTCCCTCCTACACTATCACCACTCTCACTCCAAAATCCCGCTCCAGTAATGGCTGCTTCTAAGCAACTTCTCTTGCTGCTCTGCTGCTTCTTCTCCGTATCGATATCTCGTAAGCTTTAAGTGACCTTTTCTGATGGAAAGAACAGAGCATTGGAGTTTGATTTCTTTGTATCTACCAGTTTCAGGTGACATCCAACTCATAATGGTGAACAACTGCAACTACAGCGTGTGGCCTGGAACGCTCGGCAGTGCAGGACAGGGCTCATTGGGAAATGGTGGCTTCCATCTTGGCATTGGGGAGGAAGCAGTCTTCCAAGTACCCTACGGATGGTCCGGGAGGATATGGGGCCGGCAAGGCTGTCACTTCGATGGGAACGGCAAGGGCTCATGTGATACCGGGGATTGTGCCGGAGTGCTGCAATGCAGAGGCATTGGAGGGACGCCGCCTGCCACTGTCGTGGAGATGACCTTTGGAACTTCAAAATCACCCATCCATTACTATGATGTCAGTCTCGTAGACGGGTTCAATCTGCCGGTCTCCATGTCTCCGATCGGAGGAGGGATAGGGTGTGGTGTGGCAGGCTGTGAGGTTGATCTGAATGTTTGCTGCCCGTCCAGGTTGGAGGTGAAGATGCATGGGCAGGTGGTGGGGTGCAAAAGCGCGTGCTTGGCGCTGAACACGGCCAAGTATTGCTGCACTGGGGACTACGCTTCTCCGAATAGCTGCAAGCCGACGCTCTTCTCCCACCTCTTCAAGGCCATATGCCCCAGAGCTTACAGCTATGCCTTTGACGATCCCTCCAGCCTAAACATGTGCAAGGCCAGCCGCTATCTCATTACCTTCTGCCCTCCGAGCAGATGATAGTACGACAGTTATCTTGCTGTTCGCATGAATAGTGCAGGGTTCGTAAAAGTTGTAATATACGTTTATCTAGACCTCATGTATTTGTAGGTCGCTACTCGTGTGCATGTCAGACATACTATTTAGATAACTGAGTGCGACATATATAAAGTTGTTTTAGATTGCAATAAAAAATGAAACCTGAAACTCACCATATTCAGAAGGCGATGAAGTATAATACAGCGCTTACAAAGGGCATTATGAAAGCCTAAACAAAATACTTGTCATCATCGTATCAGACATATTCAGAAGGCGATGAAGTATAATACAGCGCTTACAAAGGGTATTATGAAAGCCTAAACAAAATACTAGTCATCATCTTATCAGAACCTCCCCATAGCCCACACCACTAGAGACCATTTAACGACCTCCAAGAAACTCACTGTGGAAGGGCCCTTGCAACACTTAACTGGAACCATTGTTCTCAGGATCCAAGCCTCGTGAAGGGCTTGGGCCTAGCAATAATGGAGTTTCTTTCTTCTTTTCAGCATCAGATCGCTGGTTATCTTCTGATGTTGGCCTTGAAGCCCATGCCCGAAGTGGAGGCTCAAAAAGCTTCGCAGCAACATCAGGTGGAGGCTGCAGAGCATCCTCGCCTGGAAGAACAACAAGGCCCTTGTCTCGAAGTGAAGATGGCTCATTGTAGCATGCATTCCAGAGGGAGTCCACAAGCTGCCTCTCCTCCCTAGCAGCCCCCAAGTCATCTGGAGCCATTGAGCTGATGTTGTTAATCCGCTGCTCAAGGACTTGCCTCAGTTTAACTTCTTCAGCCAATGCACTGTTGTTGCCTGATGTCCTGTCCCGAGCAAGCTCTAACAGCCCCCGTAGAGCAGCTTCTCGAACATCAGAGTCCTCACTGGATGCTAGATGCATCATAAGCCGTGGAAAACCAAGTTCAGTGACAATACTGCAATCTGAACTGTTCTCATGCAAAAGGTATTGAATGAGATTTAGAGCCTTCCTGGTACACATTGTCAACTTGTTAGCACCAGCTCAGATGATAAAAGCCATAGAGAAGTATAAGCAAAACAACCAAGTCAAACCACCTTTGGAATCTAACATTTTCCGAACCCAATGCATCTCTCAGTGCTGCATAACCATTTGCCAGGTAAAATGCAGCAATCGCAGGTTTATTGTGTCGAATCAATGCTGGATACAAAGAGTAGCAGAACAACCGTAAGAACCAGCTGTAACAGTGAAATGATAATTTAAGCAATGTTTGTTGATGGATGCTTACTCACAGGATATTGCACCAAGTGCTTTTGTACGTACAGTTACATCAGGATCGGAGGCAAAATTCGACATGAGTGGTTCTAATCCATTGGCTTCCATTACAAGCTGCTGGCTCTTAGGATTGTTCTGGACAACAGTGGTTACAACTTCAGCAGCCTTTGCCCGAATACCCGCATTGGGACTCTTCAAGTAGCCAAGCAACGGAACCAATCCACCAATAGAGTGCAAGTCTGTTCAATTGACATAAGGAACACCAAAGGAGTTCAGCTAAGGAAAAAAGCAAGAAGTGACTGTAAACTATAATCTGTCAAAAAAGATTCTTCGCTATTCACAGGAACTATATAATGCTAAAAATTTCTTACACGCCCCATTAGATAGCTCTCACAATTGCCAATGAAATGCAGCCCATAGAAGATGGGGCAAAAAATAAGGTGAGAGTTCATTAACACCTAGAAATGCTCTAGAAATGCTAAAACAAAAGATGCAAGATCACTCATCTAAACCAGTACAGATTCTAAGGCAAGGCTACATCCTGGCTCCTGCAAATACATGACCTAGAGAGTAGAGAATGATTAATTCGATAGATAACCTACCTACAATGGAGACATCACACAAAAACAGTTTCATATGCAACACCCACAAAAACTTGTCGTTCGGTGAAACATTTTCTTTTAACAAGAAGGTGGTATTTTTTACCACATTCATGTTTTAATAACAACCACACTGCCTTGGGTCACACAATTAATTTGGTGGCTATGGGTAATGAATCAAGACAATAAAACATAGCAGCAGCAAAGAAGAATCAAGCACTATGGAAGCATAAAAAAAAGCATTTTCAGGACATCAAAGAATAAAAAAATTAAATACAGCAACATGATTGAGAACAAGAATTGCATGTGTTCCTATTTATCACCATGGAAAGAACAAAAGAGACAACATGATACAAGAAGATGAAAAAAAAAAGCACCTACCATTGGCCATATCAATAGATTCAACATGCTCTTGCAATTCATCCAGCATATCTACAAAATAAAAAAACTTGATCAGCAATAAGCCATTGAACAACTGGCAAAATCCTGACAATGCATAGAAAGAAAGAAAACTCCTTCTTCCATCTGGTATAAAACACACATACATGTTTCAGTCTAATGGATCATATTTCAGTCAAGAAGGTACAATACAGGCACATGAGCATATTAAGGAAGGTAGAAAAACCAGCCTACCGAAGTTGGCATTGATTCCTTCAGATCTTCCCCCACTAGTCTCAGCTAGTAATACCCATCCCTTCCAATTGAGTTTCCAAGCATAATAGCATATTTATCATCGTCTTTTAGGAAAAAAAAAACAAAAGAAGATCTGTTTTCCCTCTTCAACCAGATAGTGCATCTAATCAGAGACATACAAAGAGAGGAAATCGAAATTCACGACCTAATAATCTTCTATCCAGGATTCACTGAAACAATCCTAATCCACCAAAAGTTTTAATGACATCCACCAAAAACCCAGAAAAAGTCTGATAATTATCAATATTCATGCAATTACCTTCGACATCGGCTGACGTGACGCCTTGAGCCTGCAAAACATCATCGGGGGTCCTCATGACCAAAGTGATCTCCTTCATCCGTTTGACAACATCCAGGGTTTGCGCCTGCATCGCCTCCATGAACCATCTCTGGTCCTCCTCCCTGGCCCCCAAACACAAGCAAACATCAAAACCATTAGAAACCAACAAATCCTCAAACCCTAGGCCAAAGGCCATCCAGGAAAGTTACCTGAAATTGCGAGGGGCCTGGGTGCCGTCGGAGTGGGCAAGGCTCCATTTGAGCAATCCCTGCCAGTTCACGCGGTCGTTCGCCATCAGTTTTCCGGTGAGAACTCAAGCTTTTGCGTCTTCGAGTCGGAGGGAGACAGAAGAGACAAATGAAGAAAACGAAGAGCGGTAGGTGCGGGTATATAAGGGCTAGTGCTGTGTGGAGATTTCCACGTAGTTGGAGTCAGATCAGAGCCGCGGCAGCGGCGGACCAGAGGCTTCCGGTGTCGTCCAGAAAGTGCTGGAACTCGTGTGGCCCCACCGCGACACCGTCTTGGTCATGAACCGTCGATTTCTCTTCCCGACGTGATGGACGGTTCAGGTTAATCTGGACCGTCGGTTTAGCAGGGTGGGAGCGTATGGGTCTTTGAGGCGGACTGTAAATCGTCTTTATTGCTTGACCTAAGTAATAAATAATTTTGGAGTCATTTAAAATATCATTACAGAGAAAAAAATATATATCATTTTGGTTAAATCAAGGTTTAAAGTCTCAGTCGAAACTTTTTAGTTTCGACCAAAATTATTTGATTTCGGACGATACTACAATGTATCAGCCCAAATTATTTCGATTTAGAATTTTTGATGGGGCGAGCGCAATGCACAGGGAGATCGCATGACGAGCGTAGTGAGCGCAGAACGAGTGGGAGATCACGCAGTGTGCAGGGAGCTCGCGCGGTGATCTCACAGGGCGAGCTCACGCATGGAGCTTGCCCGTGCATCTCGCGGGGTGAACTTGCGCGGCGAGCTCGCTGCGTCACCCTGCTTGTGACCTCACGCCGGCTTCGTGTCCAAGTCCGCACACTCGAGCTGGCCTCTGGCTCCCACACCTACTCACTTGCACGCACTAACGAGCTCGCAAACCTTACGCCCGCGCCGTTACCGGCCTCACACTCGCGCTCGCACCCTCGCTGGACTGGCCCCCGTGCTTGCTCCCTCACAAGCCTCACGCCCGCGCTCGCGCCCTCGCCTACCTGACCCCTGCGCACTCGTCAGCCTACTACCGCTCCCTCGCCCACCTCATACCCTCACCGCCCTGGTCTCTGCTCCCGTGAGCTGGCATCAGCCTCACACCCACTTCAGCGTTGTTGCCAACCCAGCTTTGGTGCCTTCGCCTGCCTTGAACCCCACACTAGCGCATTCGCACCCTTATCGGTCTCTGCCAGATATTGTTTACGTGCATGAGACTGTTCAAGTAACTATTTGTTATTTTAAAATTTTTTAAACATATTATAATTTGAAGTTAAAAAATAATTAAAATAAGGTTGAATTTTAATCAAAATATAATTAATTAATAAAAATATTTTTTAATTGAAACGGAAATGGAAATGATTTTGACCGAAATGCGTTGATTTTTTTATTCACGTGCATACGTGTATGATCGTTCCACCGAAAGTAAAGCCAAAAAAAAATTATGTTGGTCTCATCCCCATATGAATCATTATCACGAAATCGCGCAGAGTTAGTTGTTTTGTCTCGTATATGTATAAATATTCATCTGGATCGTGTAGGTATTGAATTCATAATTTTACATCCAGATGTTTCAAACTCAACTAATGATGATTATGATGATAATGATGATTAGTTGTATTATGTTATAATTAATAAATTATATATGGGTCAAGTATATTTTAATAATAAGTTAAATTTGCTTGTGTTAATTTTTTAACTTCTAATCATATTCATATTATTTCTCGTATATTTTTTATATAGTAATATAGAAAAAATAGACTATATCAGTGGTTAACTATCAAAATTAATTTTAATTAATTAAAATAATATTTAATATTATTGGTAAAATTAATTATAAATTTTTTCATAATTTTGAAATTTTTATAAAAAAATTTCAAAATTTTATTATATTTTTAATTTGAAATCAAAATATAATTAGACTTTGATCAATACACAATTAATAAGTAAAAAAATCTTTCGGTCAAAATCAAAACGGCCGAAACTGAAATCGAAACAGTCGAAACAGTCAAAATATATCAATTTCTCTAGGTGCCGAATCAAAATCGAAATCAAAATTTAAAACCTTAGTTTAAATTACGAGATTCAATTTTATGCATTAATTTTGAGACAAATCAAATATTTTAAAATTAATAAAAAATATAAAAAAAATTATTAATAATTTATGTACGCATGGTGTAAAATTAATTTTATATCTCTTATATTATATTTGGATTGTCACGAGCCGAACCTGGGGCAACCCTGCTGGGCTCGAATTCGGCTAAAAATTAATTTCGACCTCGAAATTTGCGTTTGAATTTGATTCGAAATCATACCGAATCGAACTCGAGTGAAATTTCAAACGAACTCCCAACAGTTTGCATTTGCCCAGTCCTGCGCCACATCAGTAGCATGACGTGAGGCTCTTAATGTATCGTGTAATTTCTCTTACATATAGTTTAGTTCCGAATTAAAATTAAAATCAAGATTAGTAAATTTTTTTTATAAATTAATATTTTTTATTAAAATTAATTATTTAATAATTTAAATTTCGAATAATTATTTAATTTTTTCATAATAATTTATTTAATAATAGTATAAAATAAGTAATATTAATTTATAAAAAAAATAATTCTAAAAAAATCTGATCCTAATCCTGATTCCAAACCAAACTGGACCTTCAGTATTAGGAGACAAATAGGCCAAAATTTAAAGTTTTAATTTTGAATTTAGTTGTTTCGACCAAAATTAATTAATTTATTAAAATAATAAAATAATTGTAAAATGACCCAAAAAATGGATGACTATAAAATATATTTTAATTAATTAGAAAATTATTTAACATAATATTTTTTTTATTGTGAAAATATTTTTTAAAACATAAAGTACACACTTTTTTTAAAAAAATCTGATGTTTATTTTATAAAAAAAATAGAAAATTTTAATAAATTTAATATGATAAATTGATAAATTGATTTAAAAATCAATAAACTTACACAAATGGCCAAAAAAATAGAAAATTACATAAATATAATTTAATATAATATTTTTTTAGGGATATTTACCTACACTCCCTGATTTTCCTTATTCACCAAAAATCCCCCGAGATTTCGATAATTATCTACACCCCGTTTTTTGAAATTTATTCCCTACAACCCCTTGATTGTTTTTTAATTAAATTTTTTTCAAAAAAATTCACTTTTACTCTCCGTAATTTTACAACTAAATCCCTAAAAAATTTATTATTTATTTTGTATATAACTTTCGAATATTTATCTACAATACCCTAAAATTAGTCATATTTATAAAAAAATCTGTCAAAATTTTAATAACTACTACTCTCCAACTTTCAACCAAATCCATTTTTACCTTTACTTTCTCTCCTCGTTGTTGCTCTGTCGTTCCCCCATGCTGTTGCTCTTTGTTCCCCCGCACCGTCGTGTTGTTGCTCCCTCACTCCCCAGCTCCCCCACGCCCTTGTGTCGTCACTCCCTCGCTCCCCCGTGCCCTTGCGCTTGCCTCGCCACAAGTTGATTCGCGTTAGCCTCCCCCTCTGCGAGCAGCTCCCTTCCCTCTCCTCACCCACCCCCCCCCCCCCCAACCCACCAAAATCCCCCTTGCGAGCATGGGCGCGAGCACCATGCCAGTGAGGGCACGCGAGTGCGCGGGCGAGGAGGCCATAGGCAGTGCGGGCCCCAGGTCACAAGTGTGCACAAGCACGCGGGTGCGGACGCTAGAGACCGGTGTGAGCGCGGGCGTTAGGCTAGCGAGGGTGTCATCGCTCCCTCGCGCCCTCGCACCTGCCCCATCGCAAGCAGATCCATATCTACACCCCTAGCAAGCTGAGATGCGTCCGTCTCTCCCGCCGTGAGTAGATTGCCCCCTCGCCTCCCCCTCAATGAGCACCTCTCTACAAACCACATGCCCCACCCCCACCCCCCCCCCCCCCCCTCCCCCCTCCCCTCCCCCCTCCTCCTCCCCTCTCTTCCCTCCTCCCTCCCTCCCTCTCACACAAACCCACACCCCCCCCCCCTCCCTCCCTCCTCCCTCACACACACACACACACACACACACACACACACACACACACACACACACACACACACACACACATACACACACACACACACACACCCCGAGCGCGAGCATGGGCGCAGGCGCCAGGCCGGCGAGGGCGAGCAAGCACGCAGGTGTCGGACACCGGAGGCCTTGTTTTCTGATTTGTTCTTGTTCTTTCTCTTTTTTATTTCTTTTTCTGAAGTTTCTCTGTTTTGATTTCGGTTTTGGATGGTTTGAAGTAAGGAAAAAAAAATCATCTTTGTGATTGATATTTGTTATAGTAAATGTATTATTTGTTGTTTTTTTCCTGATATTTTTTTCTGGTGATTGCTCTGATTGATAAAATGAGGTGCAACTTCTCTTATATGATCTGCTTCAAGAGAAATAATGCATGACAGAGCAGAGAATATTTATCATAGGAAGAACATGCAGTCAAATTTGGCAGAGTTTCAACTCCAATGTGTTGATTAAATTATATTTCCAGATTAACTGGTCATGGTCTACATTTTTCCAATAACAATATACAATCGCTTCACAATTTTATTTTGTATGAAGCTTAGTTTGCAATGTGTTACCTATGCTACTCGGGAAGGTAATTATTGTTCGCATAACTTTGAAATCTCTGAATGCAATAGCCAATTATTTATTTTAGTTGATAACCTAGTTTTTTTAACACTGATAGGAAAAATCAGATCTTTTTAGAAATGGTGATGATAACACGCCTTCATTTATATGGTAAATGGGTCAAGGTAATTCATATAAATGCTGTTTTTCATTCCCATTTTTCAGCATGTATTTTTGCAATTAAGTGTAAATCTAGTCCTTTTTACTTTCAAAAATGTGATCATGCGAAGATGTATCAACAAATCTCAGATGAGAACTTGCAGTTGATGCGTGAACGACTAATGAAAACCATCACATGGCCATCAAATGACACAAACACAAAAAAGATTGGTTGATAGGGAATATATATGACAATATCAAGCTACTTGTATAGTTCATTTGTAGTATATTTCGAGTTTTAGTGCAATTTAATTATAGGGGTGATTTTGCACTTTTTTTCCATTCAAAATTTGTAATGTTTATGACCTGAATGAGTTGCTCATATTTTCTTCTCCACATGTTTCTATTCTTGAATAGTAATAAATTCTCATATACTAGTAAAATGGATTTTATATTGTAGTTGCATCTTCCATATATTCTCTTATTTGTATAGGTCACTTAATTCACAAGGTAAATAGATGCATTGTATTAGATGGATACAATCAAGCAATAATCATGTCTTGAAATCTTAATGAAATATTCTAAGCCTTGAACTATTTCTAATGTATTCATTTGTCTTTGTTAGATAATTTTATATTGTTAAAATACATGAGATCTAGGAAATCTATGAAATCCTGTATAAGAAATTAAATTACAAATTTAATATTGATATATTTACAAATAAGTCCAAATTTTATTAGTTTTTAAATAAAATTTTACAAAAAGGAGTTGAAGGTATTAAAATTTAAAATTTTAAAATACAAGTTTAATATTTGTATATTTACAAATAAGCCCTTTACATATGTTTATTTATAAATAAGTCCAAACTTTATTATTTTTTTAAAAAATTTTTCAAAATGGAGATTGAAGGTACTAAGTCTTAAAATTTCACAATTCTTATATATTTATAAATAAACTCTTTGAATATGTTTATTTATAAATAAGTCCCAACATTATTATTTTTTAAATAAAATTTTAGAAAAAAGACATGAACGGTTTTAAAATACCCCAATTGTAAATTACAAGTTTAATATTTGTGCATTTACAAATAAACCCATCAATTTTTTTATTTATAAATAAGTCCAAATTTTGACATAAATTTTCTTAAAAATTAACAAAAAAGTAAGTATTTTCTGGGTTAAGATCGGAAGTAATATACGCATATTAAAAGGCACATAATCAATTATATAGATACAACATATTCTAATGTTAGACATCATAATACATGCATTATAATACTTATATCTAAAATAGTAATGATGAATATGCAATATATTCGCAAATAATGATTTAATGAACTTACACCCATATATCAAGTTATTCGTAAATATTATACATTATAATACATACGCTACAGTGTTGACACCCATATAACAAATCATTTGCAAATACTCGAATAAAAATTAAAAAATCACAATATAACAATCCAAAAATCACATGAAAAATATCATCCAATATTTAATGAACTTCTTACAAAAAAATATAGTGATATTTATTAATATATTATTTCAAAATTATATAAATTAAGATAAAAAAAATTGTTAATATTTTTTAAGAAAACTCACATGGTTGATGCATACTAAAAAATGAAGTTCTCTCACTAGACCATTTCTTTTCCCTTCTCCTTCCCCTTCCCTTGCCACGTCCTCTTACATATGGGTTTTCCATTAATCTTTGATTTTTCACTGATTCTTGATTGCTATTAGATCTAGAAGCTTTAATTAGTTGTTGTCGTCCAAGAGGCTCTTTACACACTCTCTTGTTGTATCGCATCTTACCACATCTACTACAAGTAAATATCGTTTTACTTAATCTTTCCATTCGATCCATAATCTTTTTCTTCTTAGGTTGACCAGGTTGTCTTCTTGAACGTGGAAGAAGCACTTGCATAACATTTGACATAAACACTCAAAGTTGCTTGCTTGGAAGTGGAGTGACAGAGACATCATATATTTTTTTATATGTCTCCAGAGTGTAGTAGTCATCAACAAAATCAATTAGATCAAGCCGTATATTAAGGAGAGCAACAATATCATGAACACAAGGCACTCTGTCAGCTGTCACTATCTATAGTCATAAATCCTCTATCTTATGTAGACGATCCACTGCCCTATAGAATCACTGACCTCTGAAATATCATCAGAAGACCTCTAAATGTGGTATCCATCATGTGCTTGTGAAACTTTCTTAATAAAAGCTTCTATTCTAGACACTAGCTTTCTAGACGAGTAGAATCCTTTTATTTTTCTTGTAGTAAATTTTACCAATATCTTCTATCTAATAAAATCAAGTAGTTCAAGTAAGGAAAGCTTCCTACTATCCTGAATGAAACTGTTAAATAACTCAGAAATATTATTAGTCACATAGTGATACTTCAGTGAATGATCAAATTGACTTCTACTCCATTCAAAATTATTTATTTCTTTCATATATTGTCAAGCTAGTATAAATAGTCATTTAATCCTCTCCATGTACTTGATAAAATCAATAAGGAAAAATATATTTGAAGTATTAAAAATCAAATTTTGTAATTTTTTTCAGGGTAGAATCTCTTAAAATTTGCAATCACATATCTTATATAAGCTATATGGTCAGCATGTGAGAAGATATTCTTCACAGCATCAGAAAGACCCCTCTGCCTGTCTGAAATAATAGCCAAGTTATCCAAATTTTTAATATATGTTTCGACTTATACAAAAATTATAACCAAAATTATATGTTTCTGCTTCTACAACTACATATGCAACTGAAATTAAATTATTCTCCCCATCAATTCTACAAGCTAAAAGTAGTGTGTCTTTATATTTGTCTTTCAAGAAGTATCCATCAACTTCCAGTATAACCTTGCATCCAGTAAAAAAAACTCTACTACAAGCTTGTAGTGAAAAAAAATATCTTTTAAAAGACATATCTATACCTTGAGTAAAGTGAACAATATTGCCAGGATTCTTTTTCTCTAACTTTGTCTTAAGCGAATGAAACAAATTAAAAGAATCTTCTTTATTGCCATAAATAATCCTCTAAGTATAGTCTTTCTCCCTCCATGCCTGCATGTAAGTCAGCTAAAAACTGTATCCATCATTCATTAAATTTTGTATTTGTTTTACTGTGATTTGCTTATCAACATTTCATTCAATGCAAAACTTGTTTACTTACCCATTTAGCACTTGCCATTTTATTTTCAAAAATATTAACAACAATACATATATGAACTAGTTCTATTTTCTTTACCTAAAAACTTGAACCACCAGATATATCTGAAGTATAAAGCCTCCATGACCATTTCGCAGAAACACATTTGACTATTATTCTATTAAGTTCATTTTTCACAAACAAAGGCTGGAACCTATACACAATACAATACTATCTAAGAATCATTCTGAATGCATATACATCCTCAAATATGTCTCCTTTTTACATAACATTATCATTCAAATTATTTTTAAGTAATGGTAGTAGATCATCTTCTACTTTATCTTCTGCTCCTTCTTCACCTTGTCTCATCTCCTCTTCCTTTTGCTTGGTCTCTAAATCATCATCATCATCATCATCATCCTCCTTATCTTTATTATCATTAGAAGAAAAATTCAGACTGTAAAAACTAGAATTAGAAAGACAAATATTTAAATCTGAGTTAATATACTCATTTTTTTGCATAATATGATACTCAGAAGATTCTCCTGATATAAATCATTTTTTGATCATACTACGATGCACCAAATGTAGGAGTCAGAGGAGTTAACCTTGTTGCAGATACCACCTCTAAGGGATTCCCTATGTTCTCAATTGATATATAGATATTGCTATACTTTAAGTCTTTTATCACTGTCTATATTGTTGTGAGCTGAATTTTACTATTGATTGACATATAAGTTGGAGTAGTAGTATTTGGAAGTAAGTACTTGATCACAAGTAACTTATTTATCCTTATTTTGACTAGTTTACAAACTTCAATGCTTAACTGTGAAAATGAGTATTTATTTGTATCAATCAATAAAGACTTATGTATACCAAATACATATTTTGTCCTTTGAATATGTCCAACTTCCTTCCAATATCCTCCATAACAAAGCACTAATCTTATGAGATTCTTTAAATCAAACAATTGTAAAATATATAATAATATGAGTAGAACATAAGTAAATAAACAACATTAAAAATTAGTTCAAATTTAATCTAAAATCAATAAAAGTTTAGAAATCACATTAATTAAGAATTTTTAAAAAATCCCTCTTTAAAAGGATCGGCTTTTGTGGTGGAGGTGCTAGAAATCAGATCGAGTTTGTGGTGGAGAGGGAGGGGTTGGGGGTGGGGTGGTTTTGGAGGTGCTTCATTGCTTGGAGGGGTAGTGAAGTTAGGGCGAGTTTGACCACCTCTAAGATTGGATTAGGTTAGGTATTCGTTTGGTTGGAGATTCGTAAGGTTACTAGCTCTCGTTTCAGGCTCGCAGAGTAGAATGAGAAGGTTCAGCGCACTCAAGTAGCTCAGTTTGCTGATCGGCTTTGGAGGGGGGCGACTGCGGGGAGGGAATTAGATCAGTGGGTGCGAGGGCCATGCTGGAGAGGGGGTACGAGTGCGCGGGTGAGGAAGCTAGAAGCTAGCGTGAGCCCTAGTCTAGTGAGGCGCACAGGTGAGGATGTCAGAGGCCAAGATGGGTGCGGGCGCCAGACCGGCGAGGGAGTGCGAGTGCGCGGGTGCGGACGCCAAACCGGCGAGGGAGTGCGAGCGCGCGGGTGCGGACGCCAGAGGACGGCATGAGAGTGGGCGCCCGCGCCCACTCTGGCGCTCGTGCCCAAACCCTCGTCGACCCAGGGCCTGCACTCACGCCGGCCTCTAGGGTCCGTGCCCGCGCACTCGCGCACCCTCGTTAGCCTAGGGCCCGCGCTCGCACCAGCCTCTAGCGTTTGCGCTCGCACACTTGTGCACCCTCTTCGGCCTTGGGCCCGTGCTCACGCTGGTGGCCTCTGGCGTCCGCACCCACGCATTGTCGCACCCTTACCTCACCGAGCTAGCGCCCGCGCAAGTAGGAAGGAGTGGGGGGTGTGGGTTGGAGGGAGGGGAGGGGGGAGGGGGGGTGGTCGGCGATCTGCTCACACGGGAGAGGCGGACGCAGATTAGTTTGCCGAGGTGTATGGATGTGGATCTACTTGCGGCGGGGCAGGCGAAGGCAGATCTACTCACGAGGTGGGGGTGTGGATTTGCTCGTGGTGGGGGAGTGGGTGGCGGATCTCCTCACAGTTGGCTAGTCAGAGCGGATGCGGGTGTTGGCCAAAAGCACGATGACGACGAGGAATGGCAGCACGGGGCTAAGCAGCAGTGACGCGAAGGCCCTCACAGGGGATCGGCAGAGCGATGACGTAAGGGCACAGGGGAGCGGAAGAGCAATGAAGCGGGATTGGATAGAGCAGCAGCGAGAAGAGAAGGTAAAGATAAAAAATGGATTTGGTTGAAGATTGAAGAGTTGTAGTTATTAAAATCTCGGGAGTTTTTTTTTTAAATATGACTCATTTCAGGATATTATAGATAAATATCTGAAAGTTATATCTAAATTAAATAATAAATTTTTAGAAGTTTAGTTATAAAATTACGGAGGGTAAAAGTAAAATTTTTTGAAAAATATTTTGATTAAATAACAATAAAAGATTGTAGGTAATAAATTTTTTAAGGAGAGGGGTACAAATAATTATTGAAATCTCGAAAGATTTTTGGTAAATAAAGAAAATCTTAGAGGGTGTAAATAAATATTTCTATTTTTTATATTAGTTTGAAATATTTTTTGTAAACATAAACTACATGCTTTTGTTTAATAAATTGATGATTTATGTATAAATAAATAGAAAAATATAATACATTTAATATGAAAAGTTAATAAATTAATCATCTATACACACACCCAAAAAAAAACATCAATAGTCAACTTCTTGTGCCCTCTCAATTCTACTTCCATGCCAGCTTCTTTCTGCAGGCATTTCTTTTCTCATTTAGCAGCATTCTCAGCAACAACATCCCGGAATTAAATCTTCTTTCTGCAGGATTCTTCTGTGCTCATTTAGCAATACCCTCAATAATATCTGGAAAGAAAATTCTGTGGAAATTCCTCATTGTTAGCTTCTTTTTGTAGTCAGGGCATTTCTTCTAACTTCCTCTTGATGCAGTCCAGGCAGAATAGAAGGCCGCATATTTTTGAGGCGGGCTTCTCCAACACATTAAGGCATACCATGCATCTGAACGTCATTTCTAGACCTATCTTTATCTTCTTTTCCTGCCATTCAGAGTTCAATCATAGTGACTAAACAAATAACAAAACATTATGTAGAATTTTAAAAACACAAGAAAAAACAACTTAAATCATATTTTTGAAGTTTGTTCTTAGGTGATCATTGTTTTCATCTACGTTGCATTCAACATTAGATGCTTTTTCTGCAGTTCTTGCCCACTTGTTGGAAGATGGCTTTTAGTTTTCTGAAACAAGATCATACACAATACTAAACATTAGACAAAATTAAATTATGAAAGTAAGAGAAGAATAACTATATTCACACTCTGCATTACACATGAAGAAGATGCATGATACAAACATTATGAATTGATTTAGAAAAAGGAAAGAAATTACTAAGATTGAGAAATTCAGAAGCTCTTTCTAAAACTAAATTAACAGACATTAATTTGAACTCTAACTACATCACCGATATGCATCCATCTCAAGTTCATTAAAACAATTGACAGGGTTTGTTTGCATGTTCTTCTAGATCAAATAATAATACAATCTATACTTGAGAAATACAAAAAAAAATCTGAATTCTTCTTTTTGTAGTTGCATGCAACGTCCAATTTGGAACACTATGTTCATTAATTTTGACAAAACTCAGTTGTACTTGCCCTTGAGCAGCTTATCCTCAATACGCCATTCTTTTTCACTTAAACTAGAAACACTCAGTTCATTAATCAATTACACTGCAACTACAAATACTAGAACAAAATTTCAAAAGTTCTCCATAGCAAGAATCTAGGAATTTCAAAGTATGAAAAAAAAATCCAAAAATTATCGATCGATACCTCCTCGTTCAAGATCAGAGTTATGATCGTAGGGCGATTCCTCATCACCCACCGTATCCTCCGACGAGTAGCATCCTAAAAACCAAAATCTTGAGTCAATGACCAATAAAATCAAACCCTAGGACGCAATCCCTCACAAATCTGTGTTGTTGAACTCTGTTGCGGAAAATATCGATGTCCACCACAATTCACAATATAGAGGAAGAACATAAAAGAGGAAAAGATAGCACACAAGAGATATATGTGGGAAGATGATCCAGAGAATATTGTATTGATGAGGAAGAGAAAACAGAATATTACAACGATGGAGACAAAACTCCAATATCACCAACTCTCACTCTCTATTTTCTATGTATTGAGACCCTTACATCAATGGTGTATTTATAGATGTGGCCTAATGATGTTTGAGTCAAAATAGAAGACTGACTCAAATAAGACTTCTACTAATTTAAAACTTCTAGAAGATAAATTTAGATAAGGATTAGACCCATTAATATAATTAAGACTATCCGAAAAATCCGGATTCGAGACACCATAAAGCCAACAATCTCCACCTTGGCTCGAATCATCTTATTCTCTGAATTTGAATCTTCAATAGATGTCTTTACCATTACCTCCTGGGATAGGATCAACGACCTTGAATATTGATCAAGTCCAAACAGAGGCTGAACTTATCAATCG